>FPAK01000001.1:358055-1084761 GCA_900116095.1 Euclidium syriacum | reverse complement strand
ATGGAAAATGGTCCTTCCTTGTGGCTGCATTTAACTTCCGGTAATCAATGCACATCCGTGTCCGGTAATAGTCCTCTTGGCTATCAGCTCCTCTGCGTCTGTCTTGACTACCGTGACTCCTCCTTTCTTGGGCACCACGTGAACAGAGCTGATCTAAGTGCTATCCAAAATGGCGAAAATGACACCCGCATCAAGCAGTTTCAAGATCTCCTTTTTCACCACATCCTTCAGATTGGGGTTAAGTCTCCTTTGTGTTTCGATTGATGCTTTCGCTCCTTCTTCCAAATGAATCCTATGCATGCAAAGGTCTGGAGAAATACCTACAATATCATCCAAAGAATATCCAAGAGCTTTGCGATACTTGCGCAGCTTGCTTAGTAGAATTGTTACTTCAACATTGTTCAAATTTGCATTGATAATAACTGGGTAAGTGCAATTTGGACCAAGAAAAGCGTACCTTAACCCTTTTGGTAATGGTTCGAGCTCGAGCTTCGGAGCATTTTCTTCACTCCAATCAGCTATCTTGAGTTTCTTTGTTGTTTTTTGTTGGTAACTCCAAATTTCTCACCATTTGCTTCATCTGCTCGCTTGAATCCAACATCTTGGTGAACCCATTTGTCAGGTCATCCATGTATCCCTCCTTATCAACTGCTATTGTTAAAGCTTTTTCCAGTGGATCAGTAATACTTAATTCTTCAAAGACTTCTTGTGTGATTTCTCAGATGACATCTACAACAAACATTTGTTCCTTCATAGGTGGGTCGGCTCATGACTTTCTCCATTTGGAAGTTCAGCTGTAATTCTCCAAGTTGTAAGAATATTCTTCCCTTCTTCACATCAATCATGGCACCTGCAGTAGCTAGGAAAGGACGTCCCAATATGATAGGCTCAAAAGGCTCCTTATCGAACTTCAAAACTACAAAATCAGCCGGTATAAAACATCCTTCTACAAGCACCGGGATGTCGAGTAAAAATCCTTCTGGATAACGAACTGACCGGTCAGCGAGTACAAGACTCAGCTGAGTAGGTTCGTATTCAGTATATCCAAGCCTCTTTGCTACTGTTGGTAAGTCCAAATTTTTTACCACTTGCTTCATCTGCTCGCTTGAATCCAACATCTTGGTAAACCCATTTGCTAGGTCATCCATGTATCCCTCCTTATCAACTGCCATTGTCAAAGCTTTTTCCAGTGGATTAGTGATACTTAACTCTTCAAAGACTTCTTATGTGACTTATGAGATGACATCTACAGTAAACATTTGTTCCTTCATAGGTGGTCGGCTCATGACTTTCTCCATTTGGAAGTTCAGCTGTAATTCTCCAAGTTGTAAGAATATTCTCCCCTTCTTCACGTCAATTATGGCACCTGCAGTAGCTAGGAAAGGGCGTCCCAATATGATAGGGTCGAAAGGCTCCTTATCGAACTTCAAAACTACAAAATCAGCTGGTATAAAATACCTCTTTGCTACTGAATGTGGCATCAAATTCACAGATGATCCAAGATCGCATAGACTATGATAAAATTTAACATCATCAATGCTAATATTAAGGACAAATGCACATGGGTCTTCTTGCTTTCTTGGCATCTTGTTCTGTAGTATGGCACTGCACTCACTGGTCAATAGCATCACTCCTTCTTTAAGACTTGCTGGGTTTGCTATTATCTTCTTCACGTATCGCTTGAAACAAGGTGACATTCTACAAGCATCTAAAAATGGAAGTTGAATTACCAATTGTTCCACCAACTCTTTACATCTTGTGTCTTCCATCTCCTTTTTAGACTTCTTGTTTCTCCTGGGATAGGGCAGAATTTCTCTATAGACTCGCCTTTCTTCGATTTGAGGTTCGTTGATCTTCTGAGTTTCTGGTCGGTCGACCTCCAGAGGGTCGGTCGACTCGTGTTTCGGATCGAGATCAATTTCTTATGGGGTATGGTCGGTCGTCTTCCGCTTGTGGTCGGCCGACTTCTCCTCCGCTGCGATTTCCTCTTCTATTTCTTCCAACACAATGTGGTCTCTTGTGGTCAACCCTTTTCTTACTACAGAATCCAACTTCTTCCCGCTCTTTAAATTTATGGATTGAACGAACATCTTTTGATTAGCATGCGTCTTTCCAGGTAGAATTCCTTCTATTCACTTGACTGAATCTGCTGTTTGTGCCACTTGGGTTTTGAGCAGCCTCACATGAGTGGTTAATGCTTCAATCTTGTTTTTTAGCTCTCCATACATAGAATCTACCTTGCTCATCATTTCTTCATTCATCCTCTGTTGCCCCTCCAAAATTTGTTGAAGCATGTTGTCTTTTCGATCCGGATTCATGGGGGCTCCTTGTTGTTGCTGCTGTTGGGGTTGTTGAGGTTGTTGGGGTTGACCATACTGTATGTATCCTCCTTGCTGTCGTGGGTATTGCTGCTGATTGTATTGACTATTGAATGGTTTCGTACCTTGGCTTCCATACCCATAATTGTTTCTTGGTCGGAAACCATTTCCCCCGACAAAGTTAACTTCTTCTACGTGTGGCTCCTCCATTTGGTCTTCTTGTAGAGAATGAACTCCTCTTCTATCTTTCATCAGCATTTGCTCCATCATTCCCTTTAGTTCTGCTATTTGTTGAGCTTGGAAAGTGTTTGGTTCGCCTTTCCCATTTGTTGTCTGATTTGCACTGCTACTCTTTGCAAATTTCTCAATAACCTTGAGGGCATCAGTGTGCTTTTGGCCACGAAAATTACCTCCACTTGCTGAATCAAGTGCGCATTTATGCTCCCAATTGCAATTCCCTGAAGAAAGTGCTTACAATTTGTGATCTTGTAAAACCATGGTGAGGACACTCCTTGAGATATTGGTTGTATCTTTTCCAAGTATCATTAAATATTTCTCCCATCTCTTGTGAAAAGGTGGAGATTTGCTTCCTTATCTCATCTGACTTGGCTTCATCGAAAAATTTGTTGATGAACTCCTTTCTCGTCTCATTCCAGTCCTTCAATGATCCAGGTTTAAGTTGTTTGAACCAGCTCTGCCCCTTGTGTGCAAGTGAATGTGGAAATAACTTGCAGCACAACCACTCCTTCAGCATTCATGTTCCCCACGAGGTCTTCAAGCGCCTCGATGTGGTCCATTGGGTTTTCGCTCTTTAATCCATTGAACTGCCTGTCACGTACAAAAGATATTGTACTGTTCTTCAACTCATAAGTCTTTTTACCAGGATTAGGCAGTACAATTGGTGATTTGTTAGAGAAATATTCGGCGGCTTTGAGCTCATCTTCAAGGTTTTGAATGTCCTCTCCATCATCTAGGATTTTGTTTCCTTGGCCATCTAGTCGAATTCCTTCATCATCAATCCGCTCTCCCTTCTCATTCCACATGATGTCGGCCATCCTTCTTCTTCGATTAGCTTTTTTCCTCGCGGACCTGCTTAGTTGTATGTGCTCTGGTTGAAAGTCGGTCGACGGTGTGGCTGGTCGGTCGACTTGTGGCCCGAGTCAATCATCTTCTAATGACGGTCGGGCAACTCGTTCATCGTGTGCGGTTGTTGCTTCTTCCCTTCTCTTTATTCTAGCCTTGCTTCTTGTTGTTATGCTCTGCATACACTAGGAAAAGAAAAAAAATTTAACCAACACGGAATCTACTTTCCTATCTAAAAACTTCTATTTAAAAACTCTACATCAACACTGAAGCTCTCCGGCAACGGCGCCAGAAAAACTTGATGCGTGAAGTTATTCACCCAAAATTAACTGCAAGTTCACAGTGTACAGTTGTAGTATTTAGGTTATCGATCCCACAGAGAGCTTATGGTTGATTCGAGAGTGAAATATCTTAAGTAAACTTCTTTGTAACCGAGAAAACTTTTAAAACGTTTGGTGACTTCAAATTCGGGGAAATATTAGATCTTAGGGAATTCCAGTTGGAAACTATGAATTTTATGAATTAGGAACACAATCAATTTCAAATCTCAAAACTCTAGAACTCTAGACACAATAATAGCTACGATGTTTTAATGATGTGTTAGAACAACGCCTTTGTTTAAATCCCTAAATCTCAAATCTCTTTGGATTGTCACTGAAAATAAACAAGCATGAGAGTGCAAGCTAAATCTGTTCACAAGGTGTCTAAACAAACATTCATTTGAATTAGAACGCACCTTTCTCACTACAGAACTGTCTACCGATTCTCGGTGTCTCTCGACTACCGGATCTCGATTTATGATTGAATAAAACGGTTCGCGAGTCCGTCTACTCAGTGAAGAACAACTGTAGCAAAGAATTTCGTGATTGAAAGATTGTTTAAAAACTATTTTAGCAATTCATAGCAAAACCGTAAGAAAACCCTAGTTCTAATAAAGTAACTACTCAGACATGAGTTTGGTAAAACAAATCATCTTTTTATTAATGAAATGAATACAAACGAAATAGACAATAGAAGATCAGAGGCTCATAAGCTCAAAATGAGGAAGAACACTCTCTAATCTTCTTCAGAGTCTGTAACAGTGATAAGAACAATCTCTCTAGAAAGCTAAAAACAATGGAAGCAAAGATAAACTTGTATTTCTCTGAGTTCTTGTGGGCTGCGTCCTGCTGCCTCTAGTGCTTAAGAGGTTTTTATATAGGTCGTGAATGAGTCTTAGGGTCTAGGGTTCCGCGAAAGGCCCGATAAGAAAATCTTCTAAATTAAGTCGACATCACAGTCGGTCGACTGCATCTCTTCCAGTCGGTTGACTCGGGGCTCGCAACATTTCTTTATTTTGGCTCCAAATCCTCTAAGTCTTCTCAATTCATGTGGAAACTTCCATAAAACCTTATTTCTAGCTCTTTTTGCTCCAAAGTGTCTTTTGCTAGTAAATCCTGCATAAATGCTCAAAACATGCTACAAAGACTCCATAAAACCTACTATATCATGGTAGAAAACCGGCAAAATCCATGATACATCACTCATCGCCCAGCCTTCAGTTATTTAAGTGAGCAAACATTTTGCTGATCATATCCAATATGACTCTTGGTCTTGGATTAATATCCTATATTAATTCCAATCTTATGTATATGGGCCCAAAATCATTTTGATAGCCCATTTAAGCAAACCAATCTTCGAGTCATGTGGTAACGATTACCACCTGCCTTACTCGTGTAATTATGAATGCCTTGTTTTGGCAAGCCCATCACACAACAAAACAAGACCCGGCAGCTGACAAGATATGGAAAGACATCAGAGATGCTTGATATTTTGTTTGAGGAAAGGAACATTGATCTTAAACATATCACATATATGTCTAAGAAACATTACATTTAATTCAAAAAAATGTTTTAATCTAATTAAAGTTGATTTAAATCTAGAATGTAAGATCTGCTCTTGTGTCGGTCGACACATACACCCAGTGTCGGTCGACAGACACAACTTGTTCAATATTGCGAGACACCTGTCGGTCGACACTGACACCTAGTGTCGGTCGACAGACTTAAAACCGGTTCAATCACGGTTAAACCATTTAACCCGATTAAACCAATCTATTTCGATTCAATCCAATTGAATCGGTGTCGGTTTATGTTTGTGTCGCCCAATACGTATTTGTCTAGGTTGAAACTGATGTATCATGGATTTTACCGGTTTTCTACCATGATATAGTAGGTTTTATGGAGTCTTTGTAGCATGTTTTGAGTATTTATGCAGGATCTACTAGAAAAAGACACTTTGGAGCAAAAAGAGCTAAAAAGAAGGTTTTATGGAAGTTTCCACGTGAATTGAGAAGACTTAGAAGATTTGGAGCCAAAATGAAGAAATGTTACGGCGAGCCCCGAGTCGACCGACTGTGACCCCGACTTAATTTAGAAGATTTTCTTATCGGGCCTTTCGCGGAACCCTAGACCCTAAGACTCATTCACGACCTATATAAGCACCTCTTAAGCACTTGAAGAGGCACGCACCCCAAAAGAACTCAGAGCAATACAAGTTTCTCTTGCTTTTTGTTTCCATTTTTTTAGCTTTTAGATATTGTTCTTATCATTGTTCTAGACTCTGAAAAAGGTTAGAAAAGTGTTTTAGACACCTTGTGAACATATCTAACTTGTTCGCATTAAAGCTTATTTACTTCCAGCGACAATCCAAAGAGATTTGAGATTTAGGGATTTAAATAAAGGCTATTTTCTAGTACACCAATAGGATCTAGTATTTTAAAGTGTTTAAAGTTCAAGAAGTCACCAATAAACCGTGATCCTGAGTTTTTCCAACTGATTTCCCTTAGATCTAATGTTTCTTTTAAAGTTTGCAACACATCACAAGTCATTAGCATATTAGAATTGTCATAATTCGGTTACATTTGCATCTGAATCCAAACTAGACATAGCTCTCTGTGGGATCGATAACGTAAATACTACAACTGTACACTGTGCACTTGCAGTTAATTTTGGGTGAATAACTTCACGCATCAACACGAGCTAACCGGTTTGAAATCGTGATGAAAGCAACCAAACCATGGTTAGACCGATCACCAATCCGGTTCAATCCAATTGAACCGATTGAGACCGACGCGTGTCGACCGACACGAACAATGTGTCGATCGACAGAGGCGATTTGTGGGAAACATCGATCATTGGATTGACACTTAAAGTTTTCATTCTGCTTTTAGGCGTGTGCCGATCGACACACGCTTTGTGTCGGTCGACACAACCATGCAGAAGACCTAATTTTTGAAAATTTTCGAAAAACGCCGTTTCGCGAATCTACAGGCTGTGTCGATCGACACACGCTTTCTGTCGGTCGACACGCCTTTCGCAGAAACCCTAATTTTTGAGTTTTTCAAAACGATTTTCAATCAAAAGATCTAACATGCATCTACTATAAAACTTGTGAATCAAATTCGAATTCAAGTCATTTAAATAGCATGTTACAGATTCAATTACAACCTGGCTCTGATACCACTGAAGGAATTTGAGTAGGTTTTAAAACTTTTCTTAAATCCTAATGATTACTTTTAGCCCTTAAGATCATGTTCATTGAATCTATGTTATCAGATCTCGATCATACCTGGAGTTTATGAGCAGCGGAATTGATCAGGATGTCGAGATCAGGAGCGTCTCAGATGCTGCGCCTCTACGGAAAGTCCATACGCACACAAACTGGATCACTGGGATGCTAGTGCCGGAAAAGCTCTCGGGATTATGTGTTTCAAGGTGGCTGCAGATCTAAGTCTAACTGGAAATTTTGTGCCTCTATATCTTATATAGGGACCACGAAAACCTAATTAATAACCGGGCTAAACCGATCATTAATTAGATCATTAAACCAAACCAGTCGGTTTGATTTCAGTCACTGTGTCGATCGACACAACTACTTGTGTCGGTCGACACACTTAGCCAAAACACATAGTAATGTATATCAAATATACATCAACTTGATCATTACATTAATGATCAATCCCAATCTTGTTTATCCAATTTGCTTAGGTGTGTGACCCTGTAGGATCATATAATACTAGCAATGAGTTCATAACTCATAAGTTATAAGCGGCTTCTAGCAAAGCATTATAACTACCTAGTATCACATGATAGTCTTATCTCGAATTCACATCTATATTAGAGTGAATACAAGTATGATATCCAGAACATTCCCTTCAGGCCATGGGTCTACGTCTCCATCAAGTGAAGGATTGTCCATTTTGATGAATCATATTTCTCCCCAGCATCATAATGTATTGACGGGTTGAACTGCTGTATAAAATTGGGTGTCTAAGTATACGCACGATCTATATTAGATCTTTGTATGGCCTGCTTCTTATCGTCCGCTGACCCTATACAATAAGAAGATTCAAAAAACACACCATATACGACTAACTGTTATCGTATGACTTTATGCGAAGTGGAGACCATATACAAAGACCATCATCAGCAGCCATGAAGTCAGGTTCAGTCATGTGGTAACGATGACGGGTTGGCCTGCCGCTAAAAAATCTATGGGTCCAAGGTAGAAGAACTAGTTTATGCACATTCCACATAAGGTCTTTACTACAACGAGTTCACTTGTACTTGAGTGAATTGAAGAAAATAAATATTAAAACATGAAATTTTAGAATAACAAATTCTCCCCATCACCACTCAACTTATATAGCTGATTTGGCTAATTCGTCAGGCGACTCAACTAACTAAACTGTCGATTATTCTTCCCAGCTCAATTGAGCTACCTGGTAACTTACTTAGCTGATTTTCAGCTCATGATTTGACTAACAGTTTGAGCTGACTTGAGCTTGTCATCTCAATCAACAAACTCCATACCTAAACTAGATGATTTAAACATTTATTTGATTTCTTCAAGTCCCTTATACATTCTATTTCACTTAGCCTAAAATCTGTTGATTCGGTCATGATCCAACCTTTGATCCCATTGATCCTTGAAACTAACGGTCTATCCAAGTTTGGGTGAATAAAACTATCCCACAACCCATCCGTGGTTGAGTTTTCTAAGTCATTCCGTCACTCAAGGATACACACCTCCTATTTAGCTGTAACAATTTTTGTAGATATGACACTAGCATACATTATACGTGTGTGAGGATTTATTCTGGTTCAGTTTTTTTCTCTCTAACTACGATCCGAATTTTTCCTAAATAAATCAGATTTCTTTTGCCCAGTTTTGGTTATGATTTATCCAAACAATCCTATTGAGAATTATCGTGGATGTTACAAGTATTATGCATATATCATCTAATTGTAGTGGTATGTTAAAAAAAGTTTTAACTTAATGGTAGTTATGAAAAGTGATCACAAATTTAACTAGTTGCATTGCATAAAAACTACACCGCTATCACACTGACCATTCGAGCACTTAGCCATAGTATTACCCGGTTTAGGGGTTCTTAATCAGATTTTTGTGAGCGAGAGACGAAAGCAAAGTAAAACAACAGTTGAGGGTTACAGACAAATACAAGTGCGGTAAACGCGCCGAGAATGCGCGTGAGTCCAGACATGATGTGGATAACAATGGGAAACTGTCTAAACCTAAAGAAAAGATTTCAGTTTTTATAGCCCGAGGCAAAAAGGAGGTGGAGAATGCTACGGTACGCAGGATAGGAATTAATTGCTTAACCTACGCCGTCTCTAAGTCGTTCCCCTTGGGCTTTAAACCTACGTTCCTCCTCACCATAATTGCTCTCGCTCTCTCTCCGTCAAAAGGGTTTTCTTAGGCTCTTGTCGCTTCGTCTCTCTTTGTGACTCTGTAACTCAGAACGATCATCCATGGCTAACTCCTCCGCTGGCTCCGCCGCCGACCACCGCAATAAGCACCTCTCCATCAATCCACCGCACCAGATCTTCAAAGGTATTCCGCCATTCATCTCTTAATTCCCCTTTGATTAGGATTGTGTTCGACTCTCCCATTCCGTTTCCAGTGTTTCATTACTATAGGGCCCTATTTTATCTGAGATTGCAGCTCTTCTCTTAAACGATGCTTTTGTCATCCAATTGAATTAGCGTTGCAGAGTCTATACTCCTGAGTCTCCCCTAGTTAGGGTTTTTGGTGTCTCCGGATCGCCGTGAGCTTTCTGCTCTTCTATTTGCTAATTTTCTTACAAACGGGTAGACCAAATAGGTTGAGAGCAGAAGCGATATTCTTACTAGTTTTCAGCTCTTGGTTTTAATTTGGGGGATGCATTTCATGCTGACCACGATATGTTATTGGATCTCTTCTGAAATTATATTATTCGTTTTGTATGGCTCGGAATACTTCAAGCATTGATTTTGCCTTGACATTCTTTTATGCCCAAGAGAATTTCTTGGGCATTTAACTTGTCAGATAACCAGTGTTCAGTTTTTGGTTTTGATTTATATTGCTCTAAATCCATAAGATGTGGATTGTTTCCATCTTGTTGTGGGATTTTGCAGTTCATGGTTTCCGTTCCCTATGGTTTTGGCATATTATTGTACAGGCCATGCTTGTCTGATTCATGACAGATCGTTACGCACTTTTTTTGTTTATAAGTTTTTCTTTTTTCTTTTTTCGTTTATAGTACTTTCCTGGCATCTTAGAGCTCTTGTGTTCGATATACAACCTGAATACATGATCTTCCTCTACTGTGTTTATGCCAGAGGATTAGAGTGACATTTGACCCTTTTCTTTACAGATATTCAAGGTTCTGACAATGCAATTCCTCTTTCACCTCAGTGGCTTCTCTCCAAACCAGGGGAGAACAAGACTGGAATGGGAACTGCGGTATGTTTATATTTGCTTGGGCCTGCAGTTTGTTTTTTTTGCTTTCTCAGTTTTATATTCGCTCAACATATGACCTGGTTTAACTTTTACAGGAAGCTCATGCGCTGCAAAATCCATATGGAAACCACTCGGATGTTGTGAGATCTACAGGAAGTGGGGAAGAGACACCGGATAGTCTGAAGAAGAAAGATGTTTTCCGGCCATCGTTACTTGATGCAGAAAGTGGTCGCCGTGATCGTTGGCGAGATGAGGAAAGGGATACTTTGTCCACGGTTCGGAAAGACCGCTGGCGGAATGGAGACAAAGAAGTTGGTGAAAATAAGAAGATGGACCGGTGGGATAATGTGGCCCCTAGAAATTTTGTGGAACCTCGTCGTGGTCCACATGACCGGTGGACTGATTCAGGAAACAAGGATGCTGGGACAGAGCAGCGGCGTGAGAGCAAGTGGAACTCTCGCTGGGGACCTGATGATAAGGAAGCTGAGATTACGCGTAGTAGATGGGATGAATCTGGTAAAGATAGTGAAATCCTGCGTGAGAAGGGTCCATCTCTTCCTTCTGGGGATGGAGAACATTACCGGCCTTGGAGGCCCTCTCAAGGTCGAGGAAGAGGAGAAGCTCCTCCCAGCCTGTCAACGCCAAACAAGCAGGTTACATCCTTCACACAAAGCAGGGGGCGTGGAGAAAACACTGCTATCTTTTCAGTTGGACGTGGAAGGTTGAGTCCTGGTGGAAGCCTGTTTACAAGCGTACCAAACCAGTCCCACCCCCCTGGATCTGCCTCTGACAAGGGGGAAAGTGGACCTGGAGAGCCTTCCCATCTGCGATATAGCAGAATGAAGCTGTTAGATGTGTACAGGATGGCAGATATAGAGTGTTATGAAAAGTTTCCAGATGGGTTCGTCAATGTGCCTTCCCTTTCGTGTGAGCAGCCTTCGGATCCTCTGGCTCTCTGTGCTCCAAGTTCTGATGAAGTGGTGAGTGTCTTCTATTTTAGCTATTGTTTTTTTTTTCTGCCTGTAGCTTTTCAAATTTCTGATTATTATACACTTGTTCCTTATAGCTTGTTCTGGAGGGTATTGAGAAAGGAAAAATAGTGAGCAGTGGTGCCCCTCAGACATCCAAGGATGGCACTAGTGGACGAAATCCAGTCGAGTTTTCACAATCTAGGCGAATCAGGCCTGGTACGAATTTTTTTAAAGACATCCAGGCTTACAGTGTTTTGTGTATATGAAATAAGATAGTAAAATGTGTGAATGTCCTGTTGCAGCCGGAAGCAGAGAAGATATGACACACGCTGCTGAGGAATCTAAAGATGAAAGTGGAGAAACAAGGCTCTATTCGGATGATAAGTTTAGGCCTGAAGGTATGCGTTGATATATTGTGTCCTTCATGCAGCTTTATTGACCCATGTTGGTGCTGTTTTAAATAGCTGATATTATTATTTAGTGGTGCGTCCTTTTATTGAAATTAAATTCTTTGAGCAGTGTTGTCAAAGGGTGAAAATGCTAAGATTTGTTCTATATAATATGTGAGTTCTCGCACTGTTCCTATTAGTCTCACAATTTGGTGTTTCTTTCATGTCTACAGCTTTTCAAGATGGCTATGCTCCTTTTAGGAAAGGCAGTGAGGTGCCTGTCAGAGAAGTGAAAGAACTCAGTATGCAAGGAAATAATCATGTTCAACCTATATCTCCATGGCGTCAGCCTTCTGTGGGAGAGAGGCCGAGTAGGATTTCCCATGATTGGAATGACCCTTCTACTGATATCAGGCTGAAATCTTCTGACAACGCCTGGCTACATCCTAAAGAATCAATGAACCAATCCGGCGGCAATGTGATGGTCCAACAGTCTAAAGGTGAATCAAGATGGCAAATTGGTGAAGATCCTGCGCATAGAAGACAGCCTTCTCTAGTGTTTGACAGAGAGCGGGAAGTTAGAAAGCTTGTGCCATCTTCGCCTGAGGAACTTACACTCTATTATAGAGATCCTCAGGGTCTAGTTCAAGGCCCTTTTTCTGGAACTGATATCATTGGATGGTTTGAGGCTGGATATTTTGGCATAGATTTGCAAGTTCGTCTTGCAAGTTCACCGAATGATTCTCCTTTTTCATTACTTGGTGATGTAATGCCACATTTGCGGGCTAAGTCAGGGCCACCACCTGGTTTTACTGGTTCCAAGCAAAACGAATATGTTGATGCAGCTGGTACACCAGCCTTCCCTGGTGTGGGGAAGGTTCATTCTGGGGTGGGTGAGGCTGATATGCTGCAAAGTGATTCGAGGTATAAGCATGTTGGAGGGACTGTAGCAGAGAATCGATTTATCGAATCATTGATGTCTGGGGGTTTGAACAATTCAACTCAAGGTAGTCTTACCGTTGGCCATTTGATATTTTTTGATAATTCTTGTTTTCGTTTTCATATCAGCTGCTCAGACCAGTATAATTATTTACTTTCGTTGTTTCAATGATGTTTCTACAGGTGTTCAAGGGTATGCAGTAAATAGTTCTGGTGGGTTGTCTTTACCAGTTACCGATGGTGGGGCTGACATGTATCTCTTGGCCAAGAAAATGGAACTTGAACGGCAGAGAGCAGTACCTAGTGCATATTCATATTGGCCTGGTAGGGAATCTTCAAACCTGATGCCAGGATCAGAGGCTGTGTCAGAAAATGTTCAACAACCTGCCCGTACTCCAAGTGCTGATTTGATGTCAATCCTCCAAGGTGTAACAGATAGGTCTTCTCCTGCTGTTAGTGGTCCTGCTACTGCGTGGTCGCATTCCAATCAAAAGGAAGGTGATTTGCCCCATGGTATAAGTTACCAAACTCAAACTCCCTTTGGGGTCCAACAGCACAGGCTGCCAGAGCAGAATTCACCTTTGGCAGGTTTACTTGGTCACCTTATGGAAAATAATCCAGGCGGCATGTCATCCCCTGATATGATGCATGTCTCTGGACTCTCCCAAGACCAGCAATCACTCAATCTGTTGCAGCAGCAACAGCTCTTGTTGCAGTTGAATGCTCAGACACCCCTGTCTTCCCAACAGCAGCGTCTATTGCTTGAAAAGATGCTATTGCTTAAACACCAACAGAAACAAGAAGAGCAGCAGCAGTTGTTACGACAGCAACAGCAGCTGTATTCCCAGGTTCTTGCTGATCAGCAGCGTTCTCAGCAACGGTTTGGAGAGCCATCCCAGGTTCTTGCTGATCAGCAGCGTTCTCAGCAACGGTTTGGAGAGCCATCTTATGGACAGTTGCAGTCATCTCTTGATGCGCTTAGGCTGCAACAATCAAAAGATATGGCTCAAGTCAATCAGCAGACGCAGGTTGCTGTTTCCCATGAGGAGCGTGGTGCCAACTTAACTGATGTGCTCCCAGGAACTCGTGCTGCTAATCAGAATGTTGCTACTTTTGGAACCCCCTCTTTGCCCCTGCAACATCAGCTGCTTGGTATTGTTGACCCTAGGATGAGCCAGGGGACAGTTATTGCAGAACAAATCAATGATACTCATAAAAACGAATATGAAAGAAGAATTGCTGCTGACTACATGAACAGTTTGTATTCAGAAAAGCCTGGTTATCATGCTACAGTTAATGTGGAAGAAGAATCTGTGAGCGGTCCAAACAATGAAATCCCCATTCCAGTTGGTTCTGTGATTACGGAGCAGCGAGTCTCTGCTACTACAAAAGATCCTGAAATATGTGAGAATAAGTTGCTGGAGGAGCAGGGTAAGGACGTGTATTCTGGACAAGGAGAGACCAGTAGTGAGTTATCTCTGGAGATTCCGGCAGCTGAAGTTAAAAACAATGAAGTTCCTGGAGGACGGAAGACTTCTGAAAAGAAGTCCAGGAAGCAGCGGGCTAACAAGCAGTCTGCTGACCCGGTTAAGGCAACTCCGCAGGATGCAAAGGAATCTGAAACTGGAAGTGCTGATGATTCTGAGACCAAGGGTAAAAAGAAAAAGTCAGCTGACACTTTTGTAGAAAATGATACTCACCTCGCTAAGAGCTCCACAGCCTCAGCATTGAACACCTCCTTAATGAGTTCCGAAGCTGATCTAGTCCGGGGAGACTCCTCTATGAATGAGTCTTCACTGCAAAACCCACGAACGCAACCGGGACGAGCTTGGAAGCCTGCCCCTGGCTTTAAACCAAAGTCATTGCTAGAGATTCAAATGGAAGAAAAGAGGGTAGCACAAGCAGAAGCTTTAGCTCCAAAGATTTCTCCTTTAAGCTCAGTGGGTTCAGCTGCTCCGTGGGCTGGGATTGTTACCAATTCAGATCCTTACATCACAAGAGAGACTCATGGAGAGTCAGCTGTTACTCAAACCAGTGTTGTAAAGCCTGAAAGTGTTCCTGCTCTTATGGGTAAGAACAGCCACTTGCATGACTTACTGGTGGATGATGTTTTGCCCAAAGATGGGGAAGTAATGGATTTTATTTCTAACGACACACATGGTCAAGTCACGGCCACTAATGTAGAGTCTTTAGACAATGATAACTTTATTGAGGCTAAGGAGACAAAAAAGAGCCGCAAGAAGTCCGCGAGAGCAAAGAATTCTGGAGCAAAAACCCCTGCACATGTTCCTAGTGTAGATACATCCCTCCCAACGAATTCTGCTGAGAAGGGAAAAAGTTCTCGAATAGTACAGCAGCAGGAGAAGGAAGTTTTGCCTGCTATTCCTTCCGGACCTTCATTGGGAGATTTTGTACTCTGGAAAGGTGAGACTGTAAGCAATCCTCCACAGGCTCCTGCATGGTCCGTTGGTCCCAAGAAATCCGCAAAACCTAGCTCCCTTAGGGACATCGTGAGGGAGCAGGAGAAGATGACGACCTCGTCTCACCCGCCTCCTAGTCCAGTACCTACAAGCCAGAAATCTACTCCACCACAGGCACCTCAGGGTGGTTCGTGGTTGCGTTCTGCATCGTCAGCTTTGCAGTCTTCCTCGCAGTCAAAGTCCAGAGGAGATGATGACCTTTTCTGGGGTCCAATTGAGCAATCGACCCAGGAATCGAAACAGCAGTATGAATCTCTATTGTTCCTTGAGTTTCTAAATTATCATGTCTGATGTTTTTGTTAACAGAGCAGCGTTTGCTTATGATTTGCACATGCTTGACGGGCTAGGTTTTTTATTTTATTTATGCTAGCCCTATATTCGTTGAAGGATTGGACTAACTGTGAGTTATTTTTGGAGCAGGGGAGACTTCCCTCATCTTTCAAGTCAAAACAGTTGGGGAACGAAAAGCACTCCTGGGAAAGGGAATGCAGGAAGTTCACTGAATCGACAGAAATCAGTTTTAAGTGGATCTGCACCCGCTGTCTCTCAGGCGTCGCCCCTTAAAGGGAAGAAGGAGGCAGTGACAAAACTCACAGGTTTGCCTTTTACTGACAATAACTCTGTCTGTTCTGAATATATAAAGCTTTTCATTTCTCATGTGTTTGTGGATTTTACCAGAGGCGAATGGCTTTAGAGACTGGTGCAGAAGCGAGTGTGTCAGACTTCTTGGTTCAGAAGGTAACAAAAAGTTCATGTTGTACTGTAATTTATTGCCCTCCTTTGTTTATGATGTGTTGTTTCCCTTTTTGTCAGATACAAGTGTCTTGGAATTTTGTCTGAAGCTATCCCGATCAGAAGCTGAAACCCTTCTGGTAGAGAATCTTGGGTCGTTTGATCCGGACCACAAGTTCATTGACAAGTTTCTTAACTACAAAGACCTGTTGCCATCAGAAGTAGTCGAGATTGCATTTCAATCAAAGGGTTCTTCAGGAGTCGGGACCCGAAACAACACAAGCGAAGATTATTATAACTCAGCTCCTGCAAATGAAGGGTTCTCAAAAGTTGGAGGAAAGAAAAAGGCCAAGAAAGGGAAGAAGGTTAACTTAAGCGCGTCGGTTCTGGGATTTAATGTTGTCAGTAACAGGATAATGATGGGAGAGATCCAGTCAGTTGAGGATTAAGAGGAGAAAGTTGGATAATGTTTATACACTTTTTGGGGATTCAGTTTCAATGTACATTTCCTTTTTAGGGCATATCTTATTTTATGGGATGGAACTTGTTAATCTCTCTAGGAAGTTTTGTTAGACTACTTTCTGCGAGACGAGGTTTTTTCATGTTCCTCTTCCCTTTTTAGTCGCAACCCAAAAAGATATGTTCGATGTTGGATTATGCTGTTGTTTTTTTTTATCTGTTAAAGACATTTTTCTTCACTCAATTTTTCTGTTTTTTTTTTTTGTTTGGTTACTATATGTTTATTTCTTACTAGGTGATTTGCCTGCACGTTTGTACGGGTTTTGAAAGTATTTTTAAAAATATAATTTATCAACTTTTGGTATTTTTTTTTGAAAATCTGATATTTGTTGGGTTTTTACTACGTGAATTAATATTTTGTGATGATAAGAAACAATATAAAAACTACAAAGACAATTTAATATTTTAATAGATAGCATGAAATATTATGATAACAATACGTCATATTTTTTGATTAATTTTATAATTTGACACTTTTTATTAAGTTTTCTAAGTATTGCCATGTTTTTTCATTGACTTCTCACATTTTTTCCATACGCAAAACCTTAAAAAATAGTGAAAATGATGAGAAATGAGATTATGCATGAGAAAATAAACAAATCTTACTCTTATGTACCCTTTTTCCTTTTGTTTTGAATGAAAATTGTATGAAATTCTAATGAAATCAAACTTAACTCACACTGTACTCAAGAATCCTAAACACAAACAGCTTGAGTTCATAAGTAACTAAATAGTATTGATGAGTTACTTATAAAACAATTTCAACTTATTTCAATACATCTCTTTGAACAGTGGATATATTTCCCTAGAATTTAAGAAATATTCCATCTCGAAGACTATAGAGGAAAATCAATCCCTTTAGAAAGTAACAACAATAAAAACAATGGTTAATTTTTTGAATTCTCTATAAATACAAATCACAAAAATTTCTAAAAAAAAATACATATAATAACTTACCTCTTAATCCATTTGAAACCTTTTGACCCTGATTAATTTTCTAACGGATTATCTCATCCTAATCCTCCTATATACATTTTTCCACCAAAATCTTAGTTCCGAAAATACTCCTACATCCAAAAGAAAGGAGATTAGGTTTCTTTGCCTTGAAGGGATGAACCTTACAAAAATATCTTCCTTTAAGTACCAGTGCTACTAAAGAATTTGAGTATTGAATAAGTCTCCAAAAAAATTTGCCAATAACACATCGTTAAATTTTTCCAAAGAGCGAAAACCCACTCCACTATCCATCTTAGATTTATATATACAATTTCTCCTAAGCCACCCAATAAAGACTACGTTCATTCCCTTTAGAACTTTACCAAAACTTTGAGATATCAACCGTAAGGTTTTGGGAAAATTTATAGCACGATATGACATGAGTGGGCAGTGTCATTCCCACTTATTTAATCATGATCTCTTTCCCACCTTTTGACAAATATTTCCCTAACCATCCATTAACTCGGTCATTAAATTTTTCTCTAACATAGTTAGCGAAATCTTCTAAGCACTCAGGAAGGATCACATTCCTCCTTCCGTGGAGATTCCTAGTACGTTTTTCAGATGCTCTTTTATATGGTTAGAAAATTTCTTACAAATAAAATATGGGACTTACTCAAGTCAATTTTTTGTCCAGTGCTTTACCATAATTCGGATAATGTCCATGACAGTTTGGCATTCCTAAGGTTCCACTTTATAAAATAAAAGACTATCTCCGAAAATATAGTAAATGAGAGATTTCCGCGCTAGCGATGGCATTCTTAATTCCTATTACCTTATTTTCCCTTTCTACCTTTTTAATATTAACAATCAGAACTTCCATACTGATAAAAAAATACGAAGATAATGCATCATCCTAATGGAGTCTTTTTTGAGGAGCAAAATATCATACAGACTACAATTAAACAATACTTGATAAAATATTGATTTAACGCAACATAGGTGGAATTGAAACCCATACGGAATATAACAGCCTCCAGTAACTTCCCCTCAACACCTATGGCAGTTATATTTAGTTTGAAAAAATAAATTAAGGTGGGGTATTAGAATAAGGAGTTAGAATTATTTGAAATCGTAGAGATTTAAAGGAATTTTATCAAATACCAATCAAATGAAGTGATATTTAAAATATCTGATTTTTTAACTATCAATTCTCTTTCAATGATCTCAAATCATTTTTGATATAATTAATTAATGAAATCCTATGATTATTACAATGAAATTCTCTTTCAATTCTCTTTAAAGGGATTTGTATAAATCATTATTACCATGACATTGGATTTGAAAAAAAAACTAAAAATCCTCTCAAATTAAAAATCCTCTCAAATGTTAGATCCAATACTACCCTTAAGATTTATATGGAAGAAAATTATAATTAATATGAAATACCGGATTAATTAAATAGTATATAAATATATAATTTGATTAAATATGTCTAATATCCTATTAATTAGGAAACTAAGTTCTTGTTATAACTAAATCTTTTTCTTATTTATTAAATAAAAAATCATTAACAGAAAATAATATAATTAGAAAAATGGGTTTGAACATAAATAGGTTACCCATTTTGTAATAGAATATTCAGACTTAATAATAGATATTATATACTAATTTTGTATTATTTTGTTGTTATATTTTTGGTAAGATTAGCTAATTAATTTACAACCATGATAAAATAAGATTAATTGCGTTACAAAAATTTTTTTATTGTTCAATCTATTTAAAATATTTTAAACTATCCGAATATTAAATAACATTTTGTCATATTCTTAACCAAATGAACTAATTTAATGAATATAAAATTTGTATAAAGAAATAAAAATGACATTACATAAAATTAAATATGATTCGATAGATAGAATTTTAATTTTATGGATATACAATACCAAAGCATAAAAATAAATTGAATAATATATAACTCACTTTGGGGAACCTACACATAGAAAATAAATTTCTGTAAATATCATATTATATTCACATAAAATATTAAATATTAGAAAAATATAAAATTACAAACTCACATTAAAAAACTTCCATACTTGTTCTTATTTTTAATATTCCAAGCAAATACAATCTTAACAAAAAAATGATAGAAATTTAAAAGAGAATAAAAAGATATACGGATGAATGGTGAATGAATACACATAAACATATTATAAGATTTAAAACATTTAGAAGATCCATTAGAAAATACATACACGAACTACCTTATTTACATGTGAAGATGTGATTATGTAAATTCATTATCATGATAAATCAAATGAAGCACCATTTTGAATAAAAAAGTGAAGTTTTGTGTTGCCTTGGAACTGAATCGATCATCTAGTTAGCTATATATAGAGATCAGAATGTTGAAAATCCATTTGGCATAAAATTGACATATTCCAATAATCTACAAATCGTAACAAATTTAGTTAATTAGTAAGTAAAATCGATAAAAATATGGCATATGTAATTTTTTCTTAAATGGACATAATTATATATTTTCCTTAATGCTCTCCAGTTAGAAATATTAATTTTTAAATTTAATTTAAATATATATTTCGAAAATATAGTCTATTTTTAGAGAGGCAAAATTGGAGTCGATCTATTTAATCTTTAGCATACTCAAATTAAACAATAAATTACATCCGATTTTGTTGGATAGAGATTAGATATTTTTATAAAAAAATTGATTAATGTTAGATTTGATTTAGTAATTAATACTTATTGGTTTTTACAAAATTAAAAATTAGTAAAAATAAATTTAAAATTATTTATGGAAAATATTTTTAGAAATTAATTAAAAACAATTTTCTACGTAATCTCAAATACCAATTAATTAGTCATGTCAACATTCTTTTTGACATGACATATCATCATTGATTGCTTGAGAAGCTCTCTCATGAGGAACACATGATCAAAATTCCTTCTCAATTAATATATATGATTTATGAAAGTGAAATTCGCTACAAGTTTTTAATGTGCCAATTGGAGAAAATCCAATAAAAATCCACCAAGCTGGCAACTGTTCTCAATTTAAATCCTAAATTTTATAAGCTTCCAAAATAAACTCTTACACCTTTAGTATGGTATAATTGGTCAATTAAATATCCAATGTGGCACTTCTCTTTCAAATCAAAGTCAACCGTCCAATGTGGCACTTCTCTTTTAAATCAAAGTCAAACGTGACGGAATTACTGTTCATTTGCGGAATATACTGTTCCGTTCCGTTATAGAACAATAACCCTTTTTTTTGTTTTTTTTAAATGTTGGATTATGTATCCACAAAGGCTTTTCTTATTGTCTTACCACCTAGGTAGCACGGGATCATGATATGTCCCATATCACTTTTCTTTTCAAGAACTCTTGTCATTTGCATACCGGATTCTCTCATACCGAAATCTTCTATGACTCCTTCAACTTTTTTCTTGTTCCTCACAAGTGCTTTCACAGAAGCTCGTGCCTTAGACCTGTTGGCGATGTTTATCGAGAATGGTATCTCGATAGAGGCGTTCTCCAAAGCTTGTTTGAATCTTTCGAATTCTTTCTTTTGTGCGTTGGTGAATTGTACCTCGGGAAATGGAATATATTACTTGGTGGAGATGTTTCTGCTCTCTGTACCATTTTTCCTTTAGTTTGAAGTTGATTCAACATTTCTCCAACATCAGACATACGTGTATGACCGATAGGGTGGTCTATACACTTGATTTTTCTCCAGATGCGTGCCGGTCGATAGGTTGGTCGATATCATCTCTGTATCGACCGATATGCCGGTCAATAAACCTCTTTAAAATCGATTTATCTTTGCATATTCGGGTTCGAATAGATTCTTTCAACATCACCCATCTTAAATATTTTATAGTCCTCATCATCGATCCATGGTTCATCGAACTCGGTAGCATCTCATAATTCTCTTCGTCTTCCCTCTATAGTAATGGTTGACCATGACACATAAATCCTTGGGGTTTTGCACGGGTTTACCCGGTAGAGACGAAATAGAAGCTTGAGAGACGTTTCCTCAATCAGCCGTCCGCTTCTCAAGTAGTTTCATGTTGTTAGTTAGTTTCTCCAACTTTTTGTTTAGATCAGCATATAATCCATCAGTTCTCTTGTTCATTATACTGAGGCGTGGTAGACATTTCTATTGAGTGTTTGCCTTGACTTTCCAGCACTTGCTTCAAGATTGCACTGATGTCTTCTTCTTGGGAGTTAGAGTTTGAGGATTGACCTTGGAAGTTACCTCTTTGGTTACCATAGTTGTTGTACCCTTGGTTCCTCCTATACCCTTGGTTGTTGTAGCCTTGGTTAAAATTGTTGAAACCACTTTGATTGTTGTAGCCTTGAAAGTATTGATCATTGTTGGTAACACAGTTCATTTCTTGCATTTTGGAGTTTGTACACTTCTTCCTCTTGTATCATATGAGCACTTTTCTTGCTAGCTTGAACTTGTTGGCCCATTAGCAATGCTCGCTCCATCTTCTTTGCCATTTTCTCAATTTTCTCTTTAAGACTCTTAAACTACGAGGTATCCGTTTCTTTAGTATACGGATCCGTAAGTCCATGCTCTGATTGAACAATGTTTTCGATGATGTTCTCTCCTTGGCTTAGAGTAAGATCCACAAAGCTTCCTTAGCTTGTCGTGGTGACTGTTAGTCTCCTTTAAGGTTGGCACCCTTGATGGAAGGTATTCAAGAGCTGGTCCTTCTTGAATTCGTGATGAAGGAACTCGTTGGTGTATCGCTTGAACCTCTCCCATGCTTCGATCAAATCTTCGCACGCCCCTTGATGGAAGGTAGAGATATCATTCCAGAATTTGATTGTCCGTTGGCGGTTGAAGAACTTGTTCAAGAATGCCTTCTTGCAGTATCCCCACATGTTGATAGAGGCACTTGGAAGAATATTCTCCCAGTGGCTCACCTTGTCCACTAGAGAGAACGAAAACAAGGTAAGTTTGTAGGCGTCAACATTGGCTCCATTCGTCTTTACGGCTTGGCAAATTTTTTCAAACGGATCCAGTTGATCAAGGTGGTTCTCGTGAGGCATTCCATTGTAGCGGTGTTGAATCACCATGGTAAGAAGTATCCTTTTGATGTCGAAATGGTTTGTGTCTTCTGCTGAGACCTTGATGCTAGTTTGAGATAACATGAGTTTTGGCTCATCATATCTTTCGATGAGTTTCTCTGGTTCTTGACCACTGATTACATTCGCTTCCTTACGATGATCATCCATCTACGTTGTCTGTGCTCCCTTCTTATGCTTCCTCTTTACTTTCTTTATCTCTCTTTCGAGCTTGGTAATATCAACAGATGGAAGTAGGTTTCCTTTGCTATTGCTGATTCGCATACAACCTGAAATGTCAAAGGAAAATGAAGAAAGCTGGATTAGACCTCAAAATGAAATAAGTTGAAAAATTTAAAGAATTCTTACAGAAACTTTTATATCGACCCGATACAAGCTACGTATCGACCAAGCAGCCAATATAATTTAAACGATAATTTTACAGAAAATTTTGTATCGATCTACACTGGGTCGATACGGATAAATTACTTAGACGGGAATGTTACACAGGCTATAGTACTATATCGGCCGATAAGACGGTTAATACATGCGTTAAAACCTTATAAAAATGAAATCCGATTAATATCTTGGTTCAAACTTTGATAAAACTATCTCGTTGCTCCCCGGAAACGGCACCAATTCATGTATCAGTGTTTCAAGTTTTAAAGTTATTAAAAACCTCAATCGTTACTCAAGGATAAGCAATACTCATTGTAGCAATTGAGAGATCAAACTCAAATGAGCATGGTGGTTTATCGAAAGGTTTGAAAACCGAATATAAATCGGATATGAGAACAGGGGGTTTTGGTTGTTTGGTTTGGTTTTGAAAGTAGTCTAGTAAAAACTAATTAAATTGCAAGGTTTGAATTAAATATTAAAAGGTGTGAGTTTCATGAGAGAAGATGATGGTTAGGGGAGATCTTTAGTAGACTAACTTAGAACTAGGGTTTTGAGTTTTCGTTTCACATGTGGTTTTATTCGATTAATCCGATTGTGTCTCAGTGATAACCAATTTGCTAGGTACTCGCTCTAACATGCCTTCAGATTTTAAAATAAACACACCACTACTATTCTTAATGTGGTGATTTGATTCTAATCTCGCTAGTAGACTCAACAATTTCTTAGAATACAATTAACTCTCTAGACCACTCTCCTAACATGTTGAGCCATTTGAAAGGAGTCTAGCACGACCTTAGGCATTAGATATGAAAAGGTTTCCACAATTCATCTCTAAAGACTAGTTGGAACATAGGCCTATTAGGGTAGAGAAAGCCTCTCTATTAGTCACTTAGACAACTCATCTAACACATATGAGTGTGAGAGAGAATATAGAGAATGAATTGAGTGATAGAAGATGTCACTAACTCCATTTTAACCCTCCTCTAAAGACCCATGAATAAGAGAATTAAATCTATTTAGTTACATAATTAATTAATTAATTAACCATAATCATAATGAATTACTACTCGTTTCCCTAACTCATCTCTCCCATTTAACCCACAAAGTTTCTACTCATACACGGTGAGAGACGAAGAAAATAAAGTAAGTGAAAGTTTCATTAAAAATAAAGACGAAATAGACAAATATAAGATTTTACCTAAAAGTTTTAATATTAAAAGTGCAACCTATTAGGAAGCAAAAGAGAACTAAAAACATTAAAAGAAAAGTGTAAAATCAAGGTCTCTATCTCAAAGGAGCGGACTTGCTCTATTTATAGGGGATCAAATTTGGCAGGGGCAGTTTGGTCAGTTTTCTTACTTTAAATAGCTTCGTATCTATCGATTCAGGGTCGGTATACTGCCTCCGTATCGATCAATACCTGGTCGATACGCGGTTGATTTTGAGTTTCACTTTTTCCCACGTCGATCATTCTTCAGAGCGTGTCGACTGATAGGTTGTGGTCATATCGGTCGATAGTGGGTCGATGCGGCTGTATTAACTTCTTAAAATTGTTTCTAAGCTCTTGTATTCTCTCTAAAAATTATTGGCCTCCTTGATTACCTGGAAATGTCCTAAAATGTACAAATAAACATGCTAATGTAGAATCCTATGAATCTAAGATGAAATGCATGAAAAATTATCCTAAAATGCATGAAAAATGAAATAGAGATGGGTTTATTGGTATAAACTGTAAATAAAGTAAGCGTCAAAACCCTTAAAATTGCATCTCATCATGGTGGTCCTTCTATTAGATAAAAGATAGGTGGCGACGAGTTTTGTTCTTTCGGATTTGAGTATTTGAAGCTTGAGGACGGTGGTGAGGTTTTAACAATGCAACTCGGTGATCTCTGAGAGGGCGATGGACCATCAAAACTGGCTTGTCTGAGTTATTTTGATCTTCCACCAGTTTTTCCTAGTAATCAAGTAAGCTTTAAAAGGTCTTGCTCCGGCTCACTATCTTTCACCTCTACAATTTTATCAGTGACTTAGTTATTTAGCTATGTTCTTCTGTAGTTAATAGGAGCCATGTAAGGGTTTCAACATATATCGGTCAAATATTGTAGTGAAAGCGGCTCACTTTCTCTCAAAACCCCGATTCTATGTTTTATGGTCACATTTTCTCAGACCAAGAAACTGATCTGACCCTGTGCAGGGAGCAATCATAAATTTGGAGACTGTATTTTATTGTTTTTTTCTCGGTTAGATTCTACGGTTTATTTTCACTATCTCGAGAAGGAGCATTCAACCAATGTCGGATTTAGTTTACCATATTGGTAGTTTTAAATGGGTATAATTACTTTGGTTGGTTCTTGGATTGCGTTCTTTATGGTTACATCTCTAGAAAGGGATTTTGAAACCCTAAGATGGGTCAAAGCTATTCTCGAGTTAGGATGGTTTGAGGTGTTGACTTGTGTTCTGACATAACAGTTGAACGTGATCGCTAGGTGTTGGCTTGTGTTTCTGACACTACTAATATCATGGTTTAGAAACTGATCATTAAGGGAACAATTACATTGGATTATGGCCTTCCAATAATATTGTGTGCGTATTGACAAAGAAGTGTGTTCATATGGGTCAGTCCTATATAAGTCGTTGGCATCGTCGAACCTCTTACATGTCTTTTTTTTTTTTTTTTTTTTTTATCATTATAAAATTTATTGAAACTATAAAACATCTTTACACCATGAGAGTTCTTACATTGTTGAGAATTTTAGTTAAAGCAAGCTAAAAAAACGAAATAAAAGACAAAACTATCTTGAATTAAGCCATGTTTCCATATAGTCATCATATCTTTGATCCCTCGTCATCCGAATCAATGAAATCCTAATCTGAACATTTTTCTCAAGTGTCTTTATTAGACTAGAAGAGAGCTTTGGTGACTCGCCATGCCTCTCCTATTTCTTTCCATCCATGTAGAATGTATGAGAATTTGAAAGGAGTATCGTAGAAAAAAAAAACATGTTTGTTCAAAGATTGATCCGTTAAGAGCGCCACATCTCCAAGAGAGCGAGAATTTGTGGACCAACATTTTCTTCATCAAAGCAGTCCAAATCTCTGCCACATAAGTGCAGCGAAAGAAAAGGTGATTTCGATTCTTGATATGATCATGGCTAGCAAAGAAACTAAGGCAACTAAGAAGAATGAGGAACAACTAGAACCAGAGCTTAATGGAGTCAAATAGGGAGCAAGAGAACATCTTGGACCAGAGGATGCTTTTACAGTGGAGAAAGAGTATGAAAATGATGTTATCTTAACTTCACTGGTTTTGATACATATGATCATCAAATGGGGATGTGTCTCATTTGTACTTTTTTTCTCTTGTCAAGTTTTGTCCCACTAGGTTTTCCTGACAAGGTTTTTAATGAGGCAAATGTTTCACATTCAAATGACCCATTTTCTGATGAAAACCAAGGCGTAAAATTCAGAAATTGAACCAAGAAAATAGCTAACCAGCTCAGCCTATTTTATGCCTATTACAAGTCCAAGAGAAACCTAAAACAAATGCCTAATTTTTTGTCCAATAGGAGAGACGAAAAATAGAAAGGGAAAGATCTAATTTTATTTAAATTTAATTTGGTTTTTGTAAACTTAATGATCAGACTTCGACTCATTAAATATTTTATATTTCCTATGTTTCTAGTTCCTACACATCCTAAACACTATATGTATGTTTGATCCTCTTTCTTTCTAAATGATCAAACCTTTTATTATCAAAACCGTATGATATAAACGGTTTGAAATCAAGAAAAAATTTAATTTAATTTTAATGAAATAGTTAAAAAAAAAAATTTAACAAAAAAAAAAATAGTCAAAGAAAATTTCGGCCAAATGTGAGAATTTTTTTTTTTTCTTAACATGGCAATAAATTATCACCTTTGCTGCCATGGAGGCGTAGAGATAGTATAACCTGATATTATTATTTTTTTGGTCAACTAACATGAGATCTAAATCACTGTAGACCTATCAATTAAACCTACCACGGGTTATAGAAAATGAAAATTCTATAGCAGAGAAAAGAGAAGGTGAAAATGGTGTGAATGTCATATGATTCGAGGATAAAGAGTTAATATACTATTGTGTCAGTTTTGGACGTTAAGATAAAGTTTGTCCCATTTGTTGGTGAATCCACAGTTTCTCCAGTCAACACCCTTGTTTTATTTTTATTGTCGCTTTCTTAGCTTTCTATTATTTATTTCTTGTCACTTCATAGCTTTCTATTTGCATTCTTCAATTTCATTTAATGTCATCATGACTTCTAAACTGTGATCGTAATGTTCTGCTTTAGTTGGAAAAGTGCCAATCTAAACATACCAATTTATATTTTGCTTCGTTATGATAATGCGTTATGATTCTCCAGACAAAATTCTAGATGTGGCACTATATACAAATATTAAATATAATTTAATTAGTTAGAAGAATACATTACCTTCATAGAAAAATAAATTCATAAATTAGCAGATTCTATTCATATTTTTGTTATAAAAATCATCATTTCGGATGAGCTCCCACAATTCTCTTCAACATAGATCCATTCTCAAGGTCATGTCTTCTCAAAGAAAGTGAATTCCTTTCAAGGGAAATTACGTAGCAATATCAACAAACACTTAATGATAAATCAGTAATTGTGTGGTAAGAAGTAAAAATGTTAATCTAAATTCTTGTTCGAATACGAGCTGATTCTAGAACCTAACGGAAAAATCGGGAAATACACTAAAATTTATCGAGATCTAGTTTTAGGGATTTTAAGTCGTATTCACCTATAAGCCTATAAGATCGGGTGGTTCTGTACATTCTTTAGAATCTATAAGGTCGGGTGTTCGAATCTACAAAATGCTATATTTTTTTTTTCGTTTATAACTTAAATAAGGATAAATTATGGTAATTTTTTGGTCGTCTTCTACATTACAAGCACGAGATTCATCAACCTAATTTCGACGGTCGCGCTTTTCTTTCCTTTGATTCATCAAAAATTTTCAAATTTCATGTATTGAACTATTTTTTTTCATATCTCGAATCTAAACCTCAACCCTCAAGCGAAGGAAAAAATTAGAGTTTTTTGAATATCCGAGTTTTTTTTCCAAATTAGCTCAAATCTTGGCGGTTGGGAGCCGACTAGCGAATTTTTGACGTCTAGGCAGCCTCTGCGGCCGCATTTTAGATTATGGATCTAAATTTATTTATAAAATCTTAATGCCAACATCATTCCAAATCCCAAATTTAAGGCATAAGATTTGTTCCATGATTTTATACTAACTTAAGGCATAAGTTTGAAACCCAAATTGATTTCCAAAACCCAATAGAAGATTTCATTGTCGTTGTAGTACAAAAGGAACGATCAAATCCATAGAGAATGCTGAAATTAGAGATGATAAAAAATGTATTAGCTTAGATGAACTATATAAGATGGGATGATTGGTAAAGAAATTAATGTTTAGTTCCTACAAATCTCTCTTTAGCATTTTAGCAAACACCTTGTGGGCATTATTAAACCTAATCCTAATGTTGGGCTAGCTACTCCTTCCTTTATCCTTAAATTCCAATTTGAAGGATATATATTTAATATTCTATGCCTAGAAATAAAAACCCAAGCTTTGTTTCACTTAAATAATATTGATCTTCAAACCAAATGGAATCTAATGCAACAAGGATACTTGAAGATCCAGTGGTTTAATAATATAAAAAGAAATCAAATCATAAGTAGACAGCTTAACTAATTAAAAAGAGATTGTATAAACTAAAGATAAAAGAATCAAAATCCAACATTGCCATATATTCAAAGCTAAAAATGAAAAAAAAGAGAAAGAGAAAATAAGATAAAAGACACCCTCCTAACCGTAAAATGCTCAAGGGTTTATATACTATAAAAAAAATCTCCGTAAAATGCTCAAGGGTTTATATACTATAAAAAAAATCTGTATGGGTCAACTTGACCAAACATTTGACTTTTAGTTAGTAGATAAGCCATGTCACTAACATGGGTAGCGACATGAACATTTGGGTAGCCATGTCGACGATATGCCAACAACATATTCCCACGGAACTCTCCTTGTTGTTCTTTGTGTCAGTTACATCTTCTTTGACCAACATTATGGCGCCGACATTGGTGATGGTCGGATTAGAATTCTTTATCAATAGTTTGGTAATAATTGAGATTCGGTCCCTACCAATCATTCCCTAATTACAGATTAGGTTATAAGTCCCTTCAATAGGATTAGAACCCTCGACTCAGATGACCGAGTGATACCTCGGTAAAGAATGGTCAGATTTTAGTGTCTGAAGTGGGGGTATAAACTACTTCGTCCCAAGCCGAAGTCTAAGCTTGGACAAAATAAGATGAAATATAATCACAGATTCCCTGATCTTGGAAAAATGGAATATTTCCATTTTTCCTAGGTTAGCCCATGGGCTTAGATAATCGACTACTAAGATATATAAATACATACACCCTTCACTAAAATCGATAGAATTGGGGAGAAGTATTATTAGCAAACTTATGCTTAAATACTTCTCTTTGATAAAGTTAACTCGACATTCCGAGTTAACACCCCTGTAACCGATATCAATAATAATACTTCTTTTTCCGAGGAATCCTTTGTCTTTCTAATTTACTTACTTTACTTCCAAAAACGAACCTCTCTAACTATAAATAATTAGAAGTTGAACTCAGTCTCAACATTTTAAGTAAGAAATAAAAGAAACCTCGGAGGAATCAAGTAGATGAAACCTAAAAGCCAAAAGATACCAAGGATGACTCGCTGGGATCAACAACCCACCAATATCGCAACCTCGGACTTTAGAATTATGAAGCAGCAGGTGCCCTGAGAACCAGGAGAACTTTCGGACATTGGGAAAAACCCAACGCAAAACACCGGGAGTCACATGATAAACTGGGAAAGAGATATTCAGAACCACAATAGTAATCATGATTAGATAAAAAAACTTTCAAATATTTATTTATCATCACCGTCAAGAGAAGAAAGAGATGTTCCCGATATCTTAGGAGCAAACCGAGAAAATCAAGAGAACATCGATGCTACCGTGTCGATCGACGGATATCCAATATCGAAAACAAAGAATACAATAGCCCAATTACATCATGAACTACAAGTCATGAAAACTTTATTTCAAAGGTCCTCTATCGACACCCCGCACTTAAGCCATATATTTACGAGTTCGAATGGAGGTTCATCTAGGAAAATAGTTACTGGTCTTTATTCCCTTAAAGAAGGAAAACTAGAGTTCCCAACCTACAACGGAATGGGAGACCCAAAGGCTTTTCCTAGGGCATTCACGAGCCAAACTTGTCCATAAGAAAGGGATGAAAAACAATGTTAACCTTTTGCGGAAAGTTTGCGAGGAAACGCCCAAGCATGGATAACCAATCTTCCATTCAGCTTGGTCAGAAGTTTTGATGAATTACGACGAAGATTCTTAAAACAATATATGTTCAATTTTGAACGACGAGCAACAATTTCCGACCTCTACTCTGTTAAGCAAGGATCGACTGAGTCTCTTCAAAGATTCGTAAAGAGATTCAAGATGGTGTATTCTCAACTAGATATCTAAGACGAATTAGCCATTGACGCATTAACTAGTGGAACCTGGTATGAAACAAGGTTGTGGAAAAAACTTTCGGCATATCGACCACAGTCTTTTGAAGATGCTCTCTATAGAGCAAACATATATATCAGGGCAGATAAGAGTCGAGCTCGTTTATCCGAGGGATACAACAAAATCTCTGAAGAAAAAGAAGCGAAACCAAAGTATAAGGAACCTTGTCAGCACTACGATCGAGGATATGAGCAAAAGGAGAGAGCTAAAGCTAGGGTCGCATTCTTAACCACCCAACTACAAGATCAAGATTTAAAGCAACACGAAGGAGACAGATCTAAGATCAAAACTAAGAAAATGGAAAGAACTCCTTTAACATGGTGTGATTATCATGCTTCATTCGGGCACCAAACGAAAAAATATCGTAGCTTGCCGGAATATATTTTAAATAAGTATTTTGAGCAAATTTTCGAAGAACCTAATTTAGAGTGAATTCCTGGGAAAATATATTTAGTAGACATAAAGGGACGAGCATCAAACTCAAAAAAGAAATTCATACGCAAAAAGGAATCTCTCAACCAGACTCTTCATCTCAACGAAGAAGAATCTGGATATCAAACAAAGCCAATCTTTCCGATAAAAAATGGATTTTTCAGAAAGAACTTGTCTTTACTCCTGATGATTTGGAAGGAATTGAAATCCTCATAACGATCCACTGGTTTTTGAATTACAAGTTGGAGACTCTTTAGTTCTTCAGATATTAGTAGACACTGGAAGTTCGAAAAACGTAATATGTATTGATATGAATCTAAAGCTTTGGACAAAGGAAACAAAAATTAAACCAGGAGTCAGGATGTTGACATCATTTAGTGGCAAGGATATTCTAACACTTGGTCCGGTAGAAATTCAGGTAACAGTTGGAGGAACTGTCAAGGTCGTCAAGTTCGATGTTGTGGAAAGATCAACTATTTACAACATGATCCTTGGAACCCTTTGGTTGTTTTTAATGAAAGGAGTAGTCTCCACATATCATCAATGCTTCAAATTCCCGACTCCATTAGGGATCTTCTCCGTAAGAGGTAGTCAAGCTGAAGCTAGAAGTTGTCTCAAAGCAAATTCCCGAAGAGACAAACAAGTCTGTCCTCCCCTCGGGGATGAAACATCAAGACTAAAGAGGTTCCGTATGTGAGCAAAAAAAAAAAAAAAATATATATATATATATATATATATATATATATATATATATATATATATATGATTGTTGATATCTCGGATATCCGAGATAAACAACATTTATGGCAATTTCGGAACTACGTGTGACTTGATCCCTCCCAAGAGCATGTAGGGAGCCTTTTTACAGGGTTCAACTGCAAAATCATTATAAATTTTGGTTATATAGTTATCAACTATGTTAAACCAAAGTTCACATTAAAAATTGGTATCTTGATCACATGCTCGATAACAGGGCTCGTCCCTCTACACATTTTTACAGAATACAGCTGAAAATTTTGGAGCTTGATAAAGTAGAGCCGAGAAACTGTAAGGCAAAGTTGGGTCATTCCCACTTATGTTTATGATAAACATAAAATACCTAGACCTGAAAATCTAAAGATCTGATAAAGTAGGATCTTGGGATTAGAGGTTAACAGCCGAGGATTTTCTCACTGAACAAAAATAAATTTTGGCTTCGCCCATGAATATATGGTGGTTTGCTGAAAGAACTTTCCAAAAGTCCGATAAACAGATCATTCGAAGAATCTTTCTTTTAAGTTCAAATATTAGAGAAAGATATATAATAATCGAATGCAAAAGACTTGTGAAATGGAAACTTCGGAGAAAGCCAAGGTTCATAATTAAAGCAAAATAAGTCTTAAACATTCACCAAAACAAAAGAGAAAAGAACAAAAAAAAATATTCAGACATTAAAATAAAAGGCATCAGACTCAAACTCAGTGAACTTGAAATCCTTTAGTTCTTGCTCGGCTACATTTGCGTCCTCCTCTACACGCTTCAAAAAATCGGCAAGAATATGCACACCTTGAGAAGAAAGGTCAGTAAACACTGTGATACTGGGTTCAACTTCTAATTATTTATAATTAGAAGGGTTCATTTTTAGGAATGAATTAGACAGAAGACAAAAAGAGAAACCTCGGAAAAGAAAACTTTATTAATTATATCGGTTACAAGGGTGTTAACTCGAAATGCCGAGTTAACTTTATCAAAGAGAAGTCTTAAACCTAGGTTATCTAGTAATTCTTCTCCCCGATTCTGAATGAATTGAATTAGTGAAGGGGGGGGGGTGTGTATTTATATATCCTTAATAGTCGGTTATTTAAACCCATGGGCTAACCTCGAAAAAATGGAAATATTCCATTTCCCATACAAGGGAATCTGTGATAAGATTTTCTCTTATTTTGTCCGAGCTTTAGACTTCGGCTTTGGGACGAAGTTGTTTACACCCCCGCTTCGGACACTAAAATCCGATCATTCTTCACCGAGGTATCCCTCGGTCATCTGAGCCGAAAGTTCTAATCCTGTTAAAGGGACTTATGACCTGATAAATTATCAGGGAAAGGTTTGCATGGATCGAACCTCAATTATCGCCAAACTATTAATAAGGGGTAGTAACCCCACCATCAACAAGCACCCCGAGGACAGCTTGGGATTGACCAAGATTCATGGTTTTCGTTAGTCCATCTTCTCGGACTTGAACGATCTTTTGGATATAGTTCACTTTGTTTTGAACCTTTTCGGCTATCTCTCTCTTCGTCGATTTTACCTTTTGAGCCAAGGAAGCTCCAACGATTCGAGCTTCTTTCCTCATTGCTTCAACTTGGTGAACAAGAGATTCGATCAACCTCCAATACCTCATTCTTTTTCTGAAGTTTGTCGACGAATTTCCTAGTGTCTCTCAGTAGGCATTCATATTCCGTGACAATAGAAGAAGTGTTGCGAGCCTCCTAAAAAGGAAAAAGATTCAGATTAAAAAATTCATAAAGAAAATCGAGAGTAAGGATAGACCAGCATACTCGAACAGAGCTTATGGCAAGGACAATTATATGATCTTTCGCGGCAAAGTCATCCTTTGGTTTCATGCATTCACACCCGGAAATTTTCCAAATAACTCAATGCTTTTTTCCTCATCTTTTGAAATAAGCTACGACAAATTGAATTCAAATTTAAATGGGGCATCCTTGGCTTCCAATTGACTTTTTTTTTTGCATCTTCGAAAGAGGGCTTCCGATATTTGGGGGAGGCACACGTTTCATTGAAAGATTAAAAGACTTAATCTTCGGAGATTGAGACATAACGACAGTTTTTCCGCGTTTTTTGTCCGAAGATGCGGTATAAGAGGGAAAGAAGGATTAGTTTCACTCCTTAATAGTTTTTGAGACCTCGACTTCTTGGGAGGTGCTTGGATAAGTGATTTGTTAGAATAATCCGAGGGAAATCTTTTCGAGGGACATTCAACCTCATAAACTTCGTAGCCTGGAAATAAAAATCGATGATGATTGGAATAATGACGGACACATATTATAAGTAAGGGAAAAAACAATAGGATACCTAAGCGCTGCCGAGCTAGGTCAATAAAGTTGGCAGGAATCTTCGGGAATTTTAGTGGGCTGAGTGCATAAATCTGATCCATTTCTCTTTTGAATATCCGGGGAAGTTCTTTGAAGAGGATCAGTTTTGTGATTGTTGAAAGCATCAATCGACCATGCTCTATTGATCCGAACAAAGAAGAAGTTAGTGCGCCAACCTTTGACGTTAGAAGTAAAACCAGTACCCAGTTTACTGGCGTTCTTCACCATAGTGTACCAAGTCTTGCCATCTTGGTTATCCACGAGTTTAGCGAGTTCTGAGAATTTCCAGCATGGAACGACAATGTTGGTTTTTCCAGCCTGAATTATGCATTCTTAACGACCGAACTACAAAATCATAATTTAGAGCAGCACGGGGGAGACAGATTGAGCCCAAAACCAAAAAGGTGGAAAGGGCCCCTTTGGCGTGGTGTGATTATCATGCTGATTACGAGCACAAAACAGAGAAATGCCAAAGCTTGTCGGAGTATATTTTGAATAAATATTTAGAGAAAATTTCCAAAGAACCTAACTTACAGCAAATCTCTGGGAAAAGATACTTAGTAGATATAAAAGGACGAGCATCAAATTCGAAAAGAAAATTCATATGTAAAAAAGAATCTCCTCGACCAGACTTCTCATCTCAAGGAAGAAGAATAAATTTTATTTTGGTACTCCCCGTAGAGGCGTCAGAACAATCAGAATATCAAACGAAACCAGTCTGTCCAACAATGAAGTGGATTTTTCAGAAAGAACTTGTCTTTACTCCTGACGATTTAGAAGGGATCAAAGTTCCTCATAACGATCAATTGGTTGTTGAACTATAAGTTGGAGATTTTCTAGTTCCCCGAATATTAGTAGACACTGGAAGCTGGACGAACGTTATATGTATTGATATGTATCAAAACCTTTGGACAAAAGAAACAAAGATTACACCAGGAGTCAGGACGTAGATGGCATTTAGTGGTGAGAATGTCCTAACACTTGGTACGGTAGAACTTTCAGTAACAATTGGAGGAACTGTCAGGATCGTCAAGTTCGATGTAGAAGAAAAACCGACTCTTTACAACATGATTCTCGGAACCCCCGGTTGTTTTTTAATGAAAGGAGTAGTCTCCACATATCATCAATGCTTCAAATTTCCGACTCCACTAGGGATATTTTCCGTAAGAGGTAATCAAACCGAAGCTAGAAGTTGTCTCAAAGAGAATTTCCGAATAGCTGATCAAGCCTGTTCTTCCCTTAGGAATGAAACGTTAAGACTAAAGAGGTTCCGAATGTGAACAAAAAAAAAACTAGGTTGATGTCTCGGACTTCTGAGATAGGCAACATTTATGATAACTTCGGAACTACGTGTGGTTTGGTACCTTCTGAGGGTACGTAGGCAGCCTTTGACAAGGTTCACCTGTAATATCAATAATAAATTTTGGTTCTATAGTCATGAGGTTTATACAACTCAACTATATTTAACCGAAATTCACACAAAAAAATATGTATCCTGATCACATATTCGATAACAGGGTTCGTCCCTCTACACATTCTTGCAGCTGGAAATTTCATAGCTTGATAAAGTAGAACCGAGAAACTGTAAGGAAAATTCGGGTCATTCCCGCTTATGTTTATAAAAACATAAAATACCTAGACCCAAAAATCTAAAGATCTGATAAAGTAGGATCTTGAGATTACAGGTTAACAGTCGAGGATTTTCTCACTGAACAAAAAAAAATTTCGGCTTCGTCCATGAACATCCGATGATCTATTCAAGGAACTTTCTAAAAAGTCCAACATATAGATCATTCGAAGAATCTTTCTTAAGTTTAAGTATGAACTCAAAGAAAGATATATAATAATCACATGTAAAGATGATGCGTGAAGTTATTCACCCAAAATTAACTGCAAGTGCACAGTGTACAGTTGTAGTATTTAGGTTATCGATCTCACAAAGAGCTTGTGGTTGATTCGAGAGTGAAATATCTTAAGTAAACTTCTTTGTAACCGAGAAAACTTTTTAAAACGTTTGGTGACTTCAAATTCGGGGAAACATTAGATCTTAGGGAATTCCAGTTGGAAACTATGAATTTTATGAATTAGGAACAAAATCAATTTCAAATCTCAAAACTCTAGAACTCTAGACACAATAATAACTATGATGTTCTAATGATGTGTTAGAACATCGCCTTTGTTTAAATCCCTAAATCTCAAATCTCTTTGGATTGTCGCTGAAAATAAACAAGCATGAGAGTGCAAGCTAAATATGTTCACAAGGTGTCTAAACAAACATTCATTTGAATTAGAACGCACCTTGCTCACTACATAACTGTCTACCGATCCTCGGTGTCTCTCGACTACCGGATCTTGATTTATGATTGAATAAAATGGTTCGCGAGTCCGTCTACTCAGTGAAGAACAACTGTAGGGAAGAGTTTCGTGATTGAAAGATTGTTTAAAAACTATTTTAGCAATTCATAGCAAAACCGTAAGAAAACTCTAGATCTAATAGAGTAACTACTCAGACATGAGTTTGGTAAAACATATCATCTTTTTATTAATGAAATGAATACAAACGAAATAGACAATAGAAGATTAGAGGCTCACAAGCTCACAATGAGGAAGAACACTCTCTAATCTTCTTCAGAGTCTGTAACAATGATAAGAACAATCTCTCTAGAAAGCTAAAAACAATGGATGCAAAGGTAAACTTGTGTTTTTCTGAGTTCTTGTGGGATGCGTGCCTCTTCAAGTGCTTAAGAGGTGCTTATATAGGTCGTGAATGAGTGTTAGGGTCTAGGGTTCCGCGAAAGGTCCGATAAGAAAATCTTCTAAATTAAGTCGGCGTCACAGTCGGTCGACTGCAGCTCTTCCAGTCGGTCGACTTGGGGCTCGCAACATTTCTTCATTTTGGCTCCAAATCTTCTAAGTCTTCTCAATTCACGTGGAAACTTCCATAAAACCTTCTTTCTAGCTCCTTTTGCTCCAAAGTGGCTTTTGCTAGTAAATCCTGCATAAATTCTCAAAACATGCTACAAAGACTCCATAAAACCTACTATATCATGGTAAAAAAACCGGTAAAATCCATGATACATCAAAAGACATAAGAAATAAAATTTTTTTGAGAAATCCGAGGTTCGTCATTAAAATAATAAGTCTTAACCTTTACAAAAAGAAAAACAAACAACACAAAAATCTTCAAACATCAAAATGAAAAGCATCAGGTTCGAATTCGGCGAACTCATACTCCTTCAGTTATTGCTCGGCTACCTTTGCATCATCTTCCACACGTTTCAAGAAGTCAGCGGGGATATTCACACCCTGAGAAGAAAGATCACTGAGTACCCTGAGGACAGCCTGAGATTGACCGAGGTTCATGGTTTTCGTTAGTCCATTTTCCCGGATTTGAACGATATTCTAGATGGAGTGTAGTTTTCTTTGAACTTTCTCGGCTATCTCTCTTTTTTGTCGATTTCACCTTTTGAGCTAAAGAAGAGCCAGCAATTCGAGCCTCCTTCTTCATTGCTTCCACTTGGTGAGTGAGAGAAGTTCGATCAACCTCCAATACCTCATTTTTCTTCAGAATTTTGTCGACGAATTTCTGAGTGTCTCTCAATAGACATTTATATTCTGCGACGATAAGACAAGTATTGCGGGCTTCCTAAAAAAGGGGGGAAAAAGATTCAGATAAAGAATAAAGTTCAGAAAGAAAACGAAAATAAGGTTAGACTAGCAAACCCGAACAGAGCTTCTGGCAAGGGCAATTATGTGTTCTTTCACGGCAAAGTCATCCTTCGGTTTCAGTGATTCACAGCCGGCCATCTTCCAGAACAACTCAACACTTTTTTCTTCATCTTTCGAAAGGAGCTGCGAAGAATTGAATTCGAATTTAAGTGGACCATTTTCAGCCTCCAATTGACTTTTTTGCTTTTTTGAAAAGGACTTCCAACATTTGGAGGGGCTGCTCGTTTCTTTGAAAATTTAGAAGATCTAATTTTTGAGACTGTGTTCAACTTCTAATTATTTGTAATTAGAGGGGTTCGTTTTTGAAAGTAAAATAAGTAAATTAGAAAGACAAAAGATTCCTAAAAAAAAGAAGTATTATTATTGATATTGGTTACAAGAGTGTTAATCGGAATGCCGAGTTAACTTTATCAAAGAGAAGTATTTAAGCCTAAGTTTGCTAGTAATTATTTTCCCCGATTTTGAATATCAATTTTAATGAATGGGTATGTATTTATATATCTTAGTAGTCGGTTATCTAATCCCATGAACTAATCTCGGATAAATGGAAATATTCAATTTTTTTCAAAAATAGAGAATCTGTGATAAGATTTGAGGGTTATAAAAGTAAAAAAAAAGACATATTTTTGTATTATATATATATATATATATATATTATAATTTATGTGGTGTCTACACGTTACTATGTGTGCATAGTAAATCCGTTTTTTTTTTACCTCTATATAAACGATTGAAGCAAAGCGAGGAAATACAATTTAGAATACAATATTCTATAAAAAAAAAACTCTCTATATTTAATATATTTAAGTATCTCAATTTTTTCATGGATATAATATTTTCTTTCCTATTTATTATTTATTTTTACGATTAAATACTGTTTTATTACAATAGCAAAGGCATTTCTTTTCAAAAATTTTTTGGCAACATGCGCGGACGTTATATAAATTTTAAATTTTATGGAAACAAAATGGGTGAAAATTATATGTTTATCTATGAATAGTAGTTAGGACTTGATATGGAGACAAAAGAAAACAAAAAAACATGGGTAAAGAAAACGTCAAAGTGGCAAGATGAAGGAAACAGTCAAATAGTAAAAAGTAGGACCATTTTTTATTGAGAAACATTTGTGTCATTGTGTGATATGATATTACAGTTTTATTATGCACCTTTTACCATCTGATTTGATCTAACGAATCCCCTACCTAGACCCCTTTTGCATTAAAATACAGTTAAACACTTTTTTAGTTTTTCCTTTTTTTCTACTAAACATTTTTTAGTTCCCCTAATATGTGAATAGTACATGCTCCGTAACAATGGATAGTATAACATATCTGTAACCAATGTTCTAAAAGTTGTCTCTGCGGCCTCCTCCCTCCGAATAATCGTTCGTCGACCTCTGACCGTCCCGATTTGGTAATAATCGGGAAAAATGTCGGGTTTAATTTTTAAAAGTTCAATTTTTTTTCGTTTAGAAGGCCAAAATTTTATTAGCTCAGTTGGATTGTTAATTTATGAAGTAATTAGTAAAAAAAAATAGAAAAAACAGTAAATTTTCGAAGAAAAAATTAATGACCGTGTTTTTACAAAATAGAACTGAGATAAAAAAGAAAAGAAAATAATTATCAATTTATTTTTCATCTTTATCAAAGAAATGACATAAAATATTAAAAAATTTATGTTTTCTAGATTCAAATCCAACATCTTCTGACCCCTCGGATTTTGATCCAGTCTTGGAACCGGTCGAATCCCGGATCACTGATAATATGAACAACATGCTAGTTGCTCCAATTTTAGAGGAAGAGGTTCGGTCGGCCTTATTTCTTATGCATCCGGATAAAACATCAGGGCCTGATGGTATGACAGCACAATTCTTTCAACCATCCTGGGAAATCATTAAGCATGAGTTGATAGAAATGGTAAACGGTTTTTTGGATAACGGGATGTTTGATGAGCGGTTGAACCAAAAAAATATCTGTCTGATTCCGAAAACTACGAGGCCCCGGAAGATGACAGAGTTTCGTCCGATCAGCTTATGTAATGTCGGATATAAAATCATATCTAAAATTCTTTGCCAGAGACTGAAGCGAGTTCTCCCTAACATTATCTCTGAGACTCAATCTGCCTTTGTGTCTGAGAGGTTAATTTCGAACAATATCCTTATTGCGCATGAAATGTTCCACGGCCTTCGTACTAATAACTCATGCAAGTGTAGTTTTCTGGCAATAAAAACATATATGAGTAAAGCATTCGATCGGGTGGAATGGACTTTTATTGGAAAACTCCTCCAAAAAATAGGTTTCCATCCTAAGTGGATTGAATGGATTATGAGATGTATCAACTCGGTGTCCTATAGGGTTCTTCTTAATGGTTAGCCTCATGGCCTTATCGTGCCTAAAAGGGGACTTCGGCAAGGTGACCCGCTTTCTCCGTACTTATTTATCTTATGTACGGAAGTGTTCATTGCAAATATTAGGAAGGCCGAGAATGAAAATATACTTACCGGTATCAAGGTGGCTAGATCTTGCCTTGCTGTATCTCACCTCCTCTTTGCTGATGACAATATGTTCTTTTGTAAGGCAGATCAAAGTCAATGTGCCACCATTTTAGAGATTTTGGATAAATATGGGAGGGTTTCGGGGCAACGAATTAACTTCAATAAATCTTCGGTTAAGTTCAGGCACCTTATTCCTGAAGATCAACGTCAGTCCCTCATGGCCTCATTAGGTATTTTCACTGAGGGTGGTATGAGTTCTTATCTGGGTCTTCCTGAAAGTCTTGGGGGGGGGGATAAAACCAAAGTGTTCGCCTTTGTCTGTGATCGTTTAAATGACAGAACAACTACCTGGTCTTCTAAACTTCTCTCTACAGGAGGAAAGGAAGTTTTAATAAAATCGGTTGCTTCCGCCTTACCTAACCATGTTATGACATGCTATCGTTTGCCCCAGACTCTAACAGCCACGCTTACGAGTGCCATTGCCCGATTCTGGTGGAGTTCTGGGGTAACAAACGAGGGTTTCATTGGCTTAAATGGAAAAACCTATGAACTTCAAAGGAGGACGGAATTATCGTTTTCCACACCATTGATGAGTTTAATTCGGCTCTATTGGCTAAACAGCTATGGCGGCTAATCCAATTTCCGAATTCCCTACTAGCCAAGGTCATGAAAAGCATATATTACCGCTCTTCCCATCCAATGGCTGATAATTGTGTTTATTCACCATCCTATGGATGGACCAGCATACGATCCGCTAAATATGTTCTAGAAAAGGGACTCACTAAAATTGTGGAATTTGGTAATTCTATTTCTGCATGGACAGATAACTGGATTCCAGATGTATGGCCAAGACCGGCCCGCCAACGGGAAGGGAGTCATCCTCCAAATCTTTTGGTGTGTCATATGATAGATTTATCCTCACAGACCTTGTTAATGGTGGGGTTCTACCCCTAATCAATAGTTTGCCAATAATTGGAGTTTAGTCCTTGCCTAGCTCTTCCCTGATAATCTATTAGGTTATAAGTCCCGACAACAGGAATTCCGACCCTCGGCCCAGATGACCGAGGGATACCTCGGAGAAGGTTGATCATATTTAGTGTCCGAAGCGGGGGTATAAACAAACATCGTCCTAAGCCGAAGTCTAAGCTCGGACAGTATAAGTTCAAATCTTATCATAGATTCCCTAGTCTTCGAAAAATGGAAATATTCCATTTTTCCGAGGTTAGCCCATGAGATTATTAGACCGACTATTAAGGATATATAAATACATACCCCCCCCCCCAACTAATAACATTCATTCAGAATCGGGAGGAGAAGAACTAGATAATAACCTAGGTTTTACTTCTCTTTTATAAATTTAATCTCGGCATTCGGAGTTAACAAGCATTGTAAACATCTTTAATAATAATACACTCTCTTTCCGAGGTTTCTTCTTTACTTTCTTATCAAGTACTTACCTAAAAATGAACCCCTATAATTACAAATAATTAGAACTTGAACCTAGTATCAACATTTGGCGCGCCAGGAAGGGGGGTACCTCTATTTAGGAAACAGAAGAAATCTCGAGGATGGAAAAATATGTTGGCTTAGTTCTCAATGCTTCGGATTCCAAAGGAACTATAAAAAGGCGTATCCGAGAAATACCAAAGATTAGATATACGAGCCCAGCCCCAACATATCATCCTTCGGCAGCCTTCACAGACGCAGACCTCGAAGGAATCATGATTCCTCATAACGATCCTCTGGTCATCCGTGTTTTCTTAGCTGGAAATCTCATGGAAAAGGTACTCATAGACACTGGGAGTATGGTGAACATATTAAGTCTAGAAGCTATGGATCAAATGAATGTGGTATCTAAACACATGGAAGTAAGAACGGAGCCCATAACGTCACTTCCAGGGAAGAAAGAAGTAGCAGTAGGAACTGCGGTGTATCCAGTGTCATTTGGAGTAGTTACTATGGATACAATCTTTCATGTGGTGTCAGGACCCCTCGTATTTGATGCAATTATGGGATTTCTTTGGCTAACAATGATGGAAGCAGTTCCCTCAACCTACCATCAGTGCCTAAAGTTTCCAACCTCATATGGTGTTTGTTCAGTGAGAGGAGACCAGCGAATAGCCAGAATTTGCTCCATGCCCCTGAAGAATCAGTCAAGAACAATCTCGCTAATCTCAGAACCAGAAGTCCCCGGCAACAAAAATCCGAGTTTACCAATAGTAGGAAAATTGGATCCGAACATCTTTGAGAAAGATGCGTACGAAAAAGTATATGTTGACGAGGAAAAACCAGAAAACTTTTTAACTATAGGAGGAAATTTGGAGAAAGAAACGAGAAAAAAGTTAATTGATCTGCTGAAAAAGAACAAAGGAACGTTTGCGTGGTCACCCGAGGATATGGTCGGAATTGACCCCGCAGTAATATCACATCGTTTAAACGTAGACCTTACCCACAAACCAGTGAAACAGAAGAAGAGAAAGTTAGGACCCGAGAGAGCGACAACCGTTAACGAAGAAATCGACCGACTACTAGCAAAATGCTCAATAACTGAGGTCCAATATCTGAAATGGTTGGCTAACCCGGTCGTAGTAAAAAAGAAGAATGGGAAATGGAGAATCTGCGTAGATTTCACAGACTTGAACAAAGCATGCCCCAAGGACTGTTTTCCCCTCCCAAGCATAGAAAGATTAGTGGAGGCCACAGCCGGAAATGAACTCCTTTCCTTCATGGATGCGTTCTGGGGATACAACCAGATTATGATGCACCCAGACGACAGGGAGAAAACCGCATTTATCACGGACAGAGGAACTTACTGTTACCGAGTAATGCCCTTCGGCCTGAAGAATGCAGGAGCAACATATTAGAGGTTGGTCAATCGAATGTTTGTGGACAAACTCGGTAATACAACGGAAGTTTACATCGATGACATGCTAGTGAAGTCTCATGTGGCCTCTGAACACATTAATCATCTACAAGATTATTTCGATATCTTAAACCGCTTCGGTATGAAGTTAAACCCTGATAAGTGTACGTTCGCGGTTACCTCGGATGAATTCCTCAGATATTTGGTAACAGAGCGAGGAATAGAGGTCAACCCAAGGCAAATCAATGCGATAAAGAATTTACCATCACCAAAGAACTCAAAGGAAGTACAGAGGTTGACTGGACGAATCGCGGCTCTAAACCGATTCATTTCCCGATCAACCGATAAGTGTTTGCCCTTTTACATTCTCTTAAAAGGGAATAAACAATTTGAGTGGAACAACCAATGCGAGGAAGCCTTCCAAGAATTGAAGAAATATTTGTCAATGCCTCCGGTTCTGAACAAACCCGAAGATGGAGAAACCCTTTTCCTTTATGTTTCGGTATCAGAGTCGGCTGTAAGTGGCGTGCTGGTCCGAGAAGACAGAGGAGAACAAAAGCCAGTCATCTATATAAGTAAGTCTTTGCTCGACGCATAAACTAGGTATCCAGCCCTAGAAAAATTAGCGTTCGCAGTTGTAATAGCAGCACGGAAACTCCGACCATATTTCCAATCACATATAGTCGCTGTAATGACAAGCCACCCCCTCCGAACAATACTCCATAGTCCTGGACAGTTGGGACGGTTAGCAAAATGGGCAATCGAGCTTAGTGAGTACGATATCGAATATCGAACCAAAGCAACAATCAAATCCCAGTTGTTAGCAGATTTCTTGTCCGAACTACCTTCGGAAGTAATGACGATAGCCCCTCACAACGAACGGTGGACTCTCTACGTGGACGGGTCCTCATCCAAGGTCGGATCCGGGATCAGAATCTGGTTGAAATCTCCAACTGGGGAAGTTCTAGAACAGAGCCTCCGCTTAGCTTTCGAAGCATCGAATAATGAGGCAGAATACGAAGCTTTAATCGCAGGACTACGACTTGCAAAACAATTAGGCGCCTGGTATCTCCGAGCTTATTGTGATTCTCAGCTAGTAGCCAACCAGTTTAGTGGCGAGTTCGGAACAAAGAACAATCGGATGGAGGTATACGCAAATTTGGTACGACGTCTGGCCGAACATTTCAAAGAATTTGATTTGAAACGGATCCCACGGAGAGAAAATACGGTAGCAGATTCATTGACCACTCTTGCAACAACGACAGACCCCCACCTACAAAGGACAATCCCAGTCAAAACTATTGATCATCCGAGTATCAGTAGTAACGAACAACACACTTTGTCAATCATGAACGTAGAAGAAGAAGACGCTCGACCGGAAACCCTCGGAGAAGACAAAGAAGATTGGGAGAACGCCGATTGTGCGTTATATCAAAAATGGCGAAATCCCACCGGATAAATGGGCAGCACGTCGGTTAAAGGTCGTGGCTGCCCAATATCTAATAATAGATGACGTTCTGTTTAAAAGGTCATCAAGAGGATTGATGCTCCATTGCATTGGAAAAGAAGAAGCAAATGAAGTAATGACCTATACTAATTCGGGTGAAGGAGGAAACCACTCGGGAGGAAGGCTTTTAGCTGTAAAACTTCGGAGATTAGGATATTATTGGTCAACCATGATGACCGATTGTGACAAATTTACAGCACGTTGTGAGAAATGTCAAAGGCATGCCTCCGAGATTCACGCGCCGACAGAATTACTTATGGCCGCAGTACCTCCTTACCCATTTATGAGATGGACTATGGATATCGTAGGGCCTTTTCCGAAATCAACCAGCGGAAAGCGCTTTCTGCTAGTTCTAATCGATTATTTTACAAAATGGGTCGAAGCAGCAGCTTATCCAAAGATTCAAAGTGGAGAAGTTCAAAGTTTTGTCTGGAAAAATATAGTCTGCACACACGGGATCCCTTACGAGATAGTAAATGATAATTGTTCTCAGTTCATTTCAGATAATTTCGAAGCCTTCTATGAGAAATGGAAAATACGTCTAAGCAAGTCAACTCCGAGGTATCCACAGGGAAATGGACAAGCCGAGACTACAAATAAAACGATCGTCGCCGGAATAGAGAAAAGACTTCTCAGAAAAAAGGGAAGATGGTCAGACGAGTTGGAAGGAGTGTTATGGTTGCACAGAACGACTCCTAGAAGTGCATCCAGGCAAACCCCCTTTTCACTCTCCCACGGAATGGAAGCTATGTCTCCCGCTGAAGTTAGAGTTCCGAGTTTGCAAAGAACCCTAAAGATACACGACACCGAGGTCAATGAAGCAAAACTAAAAGAGCGGAATGATGAAATACAGGAGCTACGGGACCATGCCCTACTTCGCATCCAAAATTATCAGCAAATCGCTTCCCGACACTATAACAAGAAAGTCCGAGATCGCCCTCTCGATGAAGGAGACTTAGTTTTACGAATGGTGTTTGAAAACACAAAGGAGACCGGAGCCGGAAAGCTCGGAGCTAAATGGGAGGGTCCTTACTTAATCAAAACAAAAGTAAAGCCTGGTGATTATCGTCTAAAAACTATGGAAGGCGAAGATATCCCTCGGGTTTGGAATTCGCTCCACCTAAAAAGATATCACTGTACTGACGGTTTTTTTTTTAAAAAAAGAAAAAAAAAAAAAAAAAAAAAACCTAGTAAGTTTTGAACTACGGATGGCTTGATCCCCTTTGGGTACGTAGGCAACTGCTCGGAGTACAGCTATAATAATAAAAAAAACCTAGTAAGGTTCGAACTACGGATGGCTTGATCCCCTTTGGGTACGTAGGCAACTCCTCGGAGTACAACCATAATAATAATTAAAAACCTAGTAAGGTTCGAACTACGGATGGCTTGATCCCTCTTGGGTACCTAGGTAACTCTTCGGAGTACAGCTATAACAAAAATCGATGCCTTGATCACGTATTCGATAACAGGGTTTATTCCCCCCTAACACATTCTATACCGAATGCAGCTGAAGGTTTCGGAGCCTGATAAAGTAGGGCTGAGGAATTCTAAGGCAAAGTCGGGTCATTCCCGCATATTTAAAACCACTTCAAGTACCAAATTTGATAAAGTAGAATTCGGTATGACAGATAATGGTCGAGCATTTCTCGTTAAATCAATTCTAGAAATCGACTAAAGCTTCAATGTGATTAAGTAACATTTAAGCCGAAGTTGTTAAAAGAACAAATTTTTATTTCATTGAACATAAGACAAAAATACAGCAAGACAAAAGCGAAAATTACAAAGTAAGGAATGTTCCGTAAGAGTTATACACCCCAGGAGGTAGCTTTATCTTCACATCATCCGACCGACGTTGAGGCCCGAAGTGTTGAGCAAATAAAGGCGGGGCTTCGAGATCCGAAGGACTAAGATCAAAAGTGTGAAATTCATTCAACCAGCGTTCGAGGTTGGTTAGTTGGGAGAACAATTCCTCTTTCATCACGGAAGGAACTGGAATCTTCTCCTTTTCAAACACCTCAATCAGATCGCACTTTCCTTTCACCTGATGAAACAAGTCAGTCAAAGAGTTACGAAGCTGGTTTGCGTCGATGTATTTCCAAACCTTCTCAAATTTCCTCCCACACTTGCCAAGGGCATTTAGACGCCCGAGTGTATGTTGATCGAGGTTATTACCTTTGTCTCCGGTTGCCCCAGAAGTGGACGGTTTAGACTGACGAGCATCTTCTAGCTCACACTTCAGAAGTCGAACTTCATCAACGAGCTTAGCAGACTTTTTTGATTCTTCCGCAGCCGTCCGACAAACAACTTCTGAATCAGCAACAGTCTTCTCCACATAACGCTTAAGCGAATTGATTTCTTTCTTAATTGTTGATTCTTTCAACTCAGCATCCGATAGAAGGCGATTGAAGCAGGCAGCCGTCTAAAAAATTAAAACGAGATGATAAATCAAAAAAAAAATTAGGCGAAAGTGAAAGGAAGAAGAAGAAGCGAAGAACCTTGAAGAAAGAAGAAGCCGCGTTCTTAAGCAGAGAATCCTTTTCTTCATTAGAAAGGAGGGGAAGAGGGCCGTATCGACCTTCAAGTCTTCCGAAGAGCTTCGCACACTCTCCTTGGTCCTCGAATAAAGGAACATTCTTTCCGAAAGAGTATCAGAAGGAGTGGTGTGAAGCCGCGGCAGCAGGACTTTGTTGCGAAGTTCTTGCTGGCTCTTTGTTCGAAGTTTTAAATTGAGGCTTCGAGAGAACTTTTGGAGTAGGAACGGGAGTGGTAGTGCTCGGCATTTTGGACTTTGGTGGAAGCATTTTTCCGAGGGGAATCTCAGTGTTATGCGTTGGAATAGCGGGGTCCGAAGTCCGAATAACGGGGTTTTCTTTCGCAAAGCTCGGATTCGGGTTCGTCTCAACCATAGTTGGGGTAGTCAAAATGTCGATTGGAGGAATAAAAGTCAGAGGAGTCGCGAGGTTTGGTGTTACGGGGGAAGGCGGAATGAGAGAGTTTTCAGAAGAGGTCTCAGTTTTCCTTCTCTTCGACTTCGGTTTCTTTTCTAGGGTCTCAGAAAGCTATCTTTTGGAAGCTTTGTCTCCTGGGAGACTCCCTTTTGGAGAATTAGATGTTTCGGTAGGTATCTCCTTCCCCTCGATTTTGGATTCCTCGGTTGTGTTATAAGTACCCGAGGTTGGTAGATCTTCAAGTTCTTCATGAAGGGATTCGGCATTTTAGAGATAGAGAGAGAAAAAGAAAGTTGGGGATTTTTTCTGCGAAATGAGAATTGATAATTAGGTTTTGCGGCTTGGAAAAAGATTATTTATAAGGCGAAATTTAGATCTATTCCAATTCCCCATTTAATGTGCCCGGTTAAAACAAGACACGTCAACGGAGTTTTCTGAGGAATCGAGGAGTTTATGCAAGACGACTTTTCATTATGTTTTCCCGCCCACCTACGAAGATTTAAAAAAAAAATGAAGAAGAATTGAAAGCTGAAGTGATTGAAGACGAAGATCGATTGGTTCTGAACTTCATTTATTGACAAACCATTTAAGGAGGAACTTCGCCAACGCTGCCCGAAGAAATCCTCGGACGAACTGGGGGGAGGCTTACTGTTGATGGTGGGGTTCTACCCCTAATCAATAGTTTGGCAATAATTGGAGTTTGGTCCCTGCCTAGCTCTTCCCTGATAATCTATTAGGTTATAAGTCCCGACAACAGGAACTCCGACCCTCGACCAAGATGACTGAGGGATACTTCGGAGAAGGTTGATCAGATTTAGTGTCTGAAGCGGGGGTATAAACGAACATCGTCCTAAGCCGAAGTCTAAGCTCGGACAGTATAAGATCAATTCTTATCACAGATTCCCTAGTCTTGGAAAAATGGAAATATTCTATTTTTCCGAGGTTAGCCCATGGGTTTATTAGACCGACTATTAAGGATATATAAATACATACGCCCCCTCACTAATAACATTCATTCAGGATCGGGAGGAGAAGAACTAGATAACCTAGGTTTTACTTCTCTTTTATAAAGTTAATCTCGGCATTCCGAGTTAACAAGCATTGTAAACATCTTTAATAATAATACACTCTCTTTCCAAGGTTTCTTCTTTAGTTTCTTATCAAGTACTTACCTAAAAACGAACCCCTCTAATTACAAATAATTAGAAGTTGAACCCAGTATTACCAGATCTGGAATATGAATATGTTGAATGAAATTTTTCATCCTGATGATATTATCCTTATAAGAGGAATCCCAATCAGCAGATTCCCAATTCCGGATAGGATTGGTTGGGCTCTCACTAAACCGGGTAACTATACGGTTCTCTCTGGTTATCGAGTTACTCACTCCATAGCAATGGCCATATCTGAGGCGCCACTTATTGGCCCAACTGTTACTGCGCTTTTGGCAAATTCTTGGAAAATTGAAGGTCCTTCCAAATTGAAGCATTTTCTCTGGCAAGTAACTTCAGGATGTCTTTCGGTCTATCAACGCTTAGGGAATCGTGGTATTAATTGTGATACGGCATGCCCCCGCTGTGGGATGATTAGTGAATCAATTAACCATGCACTCTTTGAGTGCCCTGCGGCCTTACAAGTCTAGGCTCTCTCCCCCATTCCAAGTGGGAATCTGTCCTTCCCGTTTTCCTCCGTTTACACAAACATGGATTATCTTTTCTCTGAGATCCTAAGGACTGCCTTCAGGGTTGGCCCATCAACTCATTCCCTTGGATCTTATGGTTTATATGGAAAGTTCGTAATGACAAGGTCTTCAAAGGGCTTAATCGCTTACTGTCAGACATTCTTAAACATGCTATTGGGGAAGCCCATGCAGAGGCAGATGCCCAAACCTCCTCGTCAGAGGGAGTTAGGTCGGACAGGACTCTAGTGGCTCTGACTTCCCCAGATATCAGGAGAACCATGGTTGATAATGTCTGTCAGACAGACGGCTCATGGAAAAAGGATAGTCTTTTTGCAGGTCTAGGCTAGAGTTTCAGGAGTTCGACCGCATCAATCCCTCTGTTGGGTGCCAAAGGTTTGCGTCAAGGCTTATCTCCACTGCAATCTGAGATGGAGGCCCTCCTCAGGGCAATCTAATCCTGATTGTTCAAGAATCATATCCGCGATGAAGAAGCTAGGAACCAGGAGATTTGAAGGAGGAGCTGACATCTTTGTAGCTGATGAGTGGCTCCGCTTACTCGAAAAGAATTTCACGGTGGTGAAATGCCCGGAGAACCACAAGACGACGGTCGCGGCATACTATCTTGAAAAGGATGCCGCGGGATGGTGGACCAATGCAGAGAGACAATATGGAGAAGCCGAGATTTCATAGAGAACCTTTCGAAAGGAGTTCGAAGACAAATATTTTCCACCTGAAGCAAGAGATTGTTTGGAGAGGAAGTTCAGAAATCTGGTTCAAGGCAATCGCTCAGTGAGGGAATACGAAGCAGAATTCACCAGACTGCGTCGTTATGTGTTCTACGGAGAAGATGACGAGGTGGCAATGATTCGCAACTTTATGAATGGGTTGCAATCCAAGATAAGTAGTAGGCTCATGGCGGTGGAGTTTACAAGTCTCAACAAGTTAATTGAGAAGGCCGTCAACATTGAAGAAAAACTCGCTCCAGAGAAGGGAAGATCAAATCGAGGAGAGTATTCAGGATCAAATCAGAAGAAAAGAAAGCAAAAATATGGCCAAAAAGATAACCGAAGGAGAGGAAGCTTTCAAGGTTACAACGATCGAGAAAGACAAGGAAACCCAGCAAGGTGCTCCAATTGTGGACGTCGGGGTCATGTCACTAAGGAATGTCGACTTAGAGATTCCAGCAACATCCAGTGTTATGTTTGTTGGTAGTTTTGAGACCTGCAGGACTAATGTTGCGGTATTGACCCCCGGAGACCAAACCCTTCAGGCGAACCGCTGCATCAGAAATGTTCCAGTGGTCATCAAAGAGAGGACGTTCCTGACAAACTTGTTCGTGGTCCCGCTAAAAGACTATGAAGTGATTCTCGGCATGGACTGGCTCTCTGGATATTGTGTACAGTTAGATTGTGGAAGAGGAAGGGTTATATTTAACCAAGGAGAAAGAAGGAGTTGATTTACCACAGCATCAACCCTAGTAAATCAATATCATTTGTGTCAGCACTCCGAGTCCAGGTGTTGCTTGAAGACGGAGAAGCGTATCAGGTCGCTCTATCTATTGGAGATGAACCTCGAAGCGAAGAAGTCAAGATTGAAGATATATTGGTGGTGAAAGAATTTGAAGACGTGTTCTCAGCACTAAAAGAATTGCCTCCACCCCGGAGCAATCCTTTTACCATCAATCTGCAGCCAGGAGCAAAGCTTATTGCAAAGGCACCATATCGAATGGCGCTTGCGGAGTTAGCGGAGTTGCAGAACCGGGAGATACCCCAGATTCAGGTGTTTTGGGGAAAGATGAACCGAGTTATTGTGACTTGGGAAGACGAAGAAAGATTCAGGAAAGAATATCCGGAGTTCTTTGCAGAAGATGTGATCATGGAGGAGGCGGGATCATCCGAACCCTAAGAATTCGAGGACGAATTCTAATAAGGGGGAGGGTGTAACGACCCGTTCAAAAACATGTAAATTATTTATTAAAAATAAATAATTTTGAGAGAAGACGAAGCCGGGAAGTATACAGAAGCATATTCTCGAAGACGACGGAAGCGGAATCGCGAAACGGAACGCGAAAACCCTCGGGAAAGAACGGAAGATTTTGATTGGCTGAAAAATAATAAAATATATATATTTTTAAATCCGAAAAATATATATTATTTTATTATATTTTCTATTTAAAAAAAAAGATGAATGACGTCATGATGACATCATCAAAACTTGGAGACCAAGTTTCATTTTGCTATAAATACAGCCCCACCCCCATTCACTTTTCTTCACACCAACTTGTGAATGATAAGAGCAAGTAGAGAGAGAAGGAGGGGAGAAAGAAAAGAGAGAGAGAAAGGAGGAGGAGAAGAAGAAACCCGCCGGCGCAGGCCGGCGAGCGAAAAAGAGAGAGGGGAGGTGTTCGGGGATAAAACCTGACGCATCGGGACAGTTCTAACCGCCCGAACCACTGTTCGGGATTCCGGTTAACCGGTCTGGTTTAGTGAGAGGGAGCTGTTCGTGTGCCAATTCGGGCACGAACGAGCGTTCGGTATAGCCGAACCTCTGCCGGAATTCCCAGAAATTTCCGTAGAGTCCGTGTCGGAGCTGCACCAATATGTTCGTGACATTAACAACGTTTTCTTGGTCAGTCTCTTGAGTGTTAGAGTGAGGACATGTGCTTTTTGATAGATTTCTCTTCATACGAAATCTGTCGGAACTCTATCCGAATTTCGGGAGCAGAACTCCGAAATCAGTCGGAACTCTGCCGAAATTTCCAGAAGACCAGTAGAGCCACGTCCAGAGCCAAGTCGGAGATTTTTCGACAGGATTCTCTCAAATTCAAGTCCTGTCGGAATTCTACCGGAATCTCAGAAAGAAATCTCGAGTACAGCCGGAACTCTGCCAAAGTTCCTTGGAGGTCAAGTCAAGCAGTGATCAAGATCCAAGAGCGGTCCAGAAGGTGGTCCGTGGTCTGTTGGTGGTCCAGTTCAGTGGTACCAACAAAGGTGAATCAAGGAGAAGTCTGAAGTGAAGGGTCGGGTTTGGTCAACGGAGTCAGTCGGGGTTCAACGCGACACAAGTCAAACTGTGAGTTAGATCAAATTGTTTTTTGACATGATCTACCTGCAGGGTCCTGATATCGGGGTATTGACCTTTAACCGGGAGGGTTAGGTCATACCACGTATCGGTTTGTTAATGGATAATCACTTAGGTGATTATTCATTTAATTGGTTGTGTTTTCACTTTCTACCTTTCTTGCATTGCTTGATTGTTTGAGTAGATTATGGTAGTTATGGTTAACGTATTAGTTGAGATCCTAATACGTGGGATAGTGGTTCTAGTAGTCTTACCCCAAGATTTGGGTGGAGCCTATGAACACTATACCGTGGTCTGGTTTCTTTAAGAGATACCATGACCAAGAACGACGTACTGATGATCCATTTTCCGACGGAGAAATGCGAGTTCATAGTACGACAGAGTTCTAAAACACTTAACCGATGATCCGGTTTTCAGTATAGGAACCGAGATCATAACGACGTACTGATGATCCAGTTCTCGACGGGGGAATGCGAGTTCATAGTACGACGTACTGATGATCCAGTTCCCGACGGGGGAATGCGAGTTCATAGTACGACGTACTGATGATCCAGTTCCCAACGGGGGAATGCGAGTTCATAGTACGACGGAGTAGTTGTGGAAGAGATTCTGCTTATCATAATCCTTGACACTAATGTAGTTGGTATACTTGTATCCCCATATGAGTTATCTCCGTTCTCGTAATGGCGAAGCGGAAAGACCCCAGAGACAAGTACCGAGTGATCGTCGGGCCGTGGGTGTGTGAACCTAATGAGGTTCACCAATGGTTGTCGTGTTCCAATGAGAAGCGGTAATAGGCACCATTAACTATAAGAGTTAATGGTGGGGGATACAAATATACCAGGGCCCTTAGGATGCATGTAGAATTGGTAGAATTGGTTTAATTGGTTGAATTGGTTGATAGAGACATGCTCTCATAACTCATCTTGTTTTGTTTATTTTCCGCTCCTTCAGCTATATTTTTATGTCTAAGTAGTTGAACTCCCCGAACATGTTTGTTGTTTGTTAACCTGGAGCTTTCGGGGAGTTGTGCATGTTAGTAAAGGGATCTAGCTCGCTGAGTAACATTAGGTTACTCATTAAACTCACGTTTTTGTTTTTCAGGTAACCCGTAGTTGAGTAGCTAGGGCCGCTGGGACACTAGGCCAAGTCGGAGTAGATTTCTCGTCTATTTGCAACCCCTCTTTTCAAGATATATCTACGTATGTTTTATGGGTCCACGGATCGCCTGCAGGCTTATATAATTATTTTGTGTTTTTGTGGAACTCGATAATATTACTATATGTAATAATTCGGATGTTTCATAAATAAGGCATGTTGTTATGATATTGAATCTTTGATTCTTACACAACTCCGCGTCCGAGGTGCTAGCTGCGAAGCTGGAACCAAGGAGTGGAGGATTATGTGATGTCTCCGGGTCACCGGATAAGCAAAACCGACGGTCATGTTCTTGTTTGATTGTTGGCCGGCGGCGGAGCCTAGACGGAAACGGTTCGGGGGCGTTACATACCCCTAATCAATAGTTTGGCAATAATTGGAGTTTGGTCCCTGCCTAGCTCTTCCCTAATAATCTATTAGGTTATAAGTCCCGAAAACAGGAACTCCGATCCTCGGCCCAGATAACCGAGGGATACTTCGGAGAAGGTTGATCAGATTTAGTGTCCGAAGCGGGGGTATAAACGAAGATCGTCCTAAGCCGAAGCTTAAGCTCGGACAGTATAAGATCTAATCTTATCACATATTCCCTCGTCTTGGAAAAATGGTAATATTCCATTTTTTCGAGGTTAGCCCATGGGCTTATTAGACCGACTATTAAGGATTTATAAATACATACCCCCCCCCCCTTCACTAATAACATTCATTCAGAATCGGGAGGAGAAGAACTAGATCACCTAGGTTTTACTTCTCTTTGATAAAGTTAATCTCGGCATTACGAGTTAACAAGCATTGTAAACATCTTCAATAATAATACACCCTCTTTCCGAGGTTTCCTCTTTATTTTCTTATCAAGTACTTACCTAAAAACGAACCCCTCTAATTACAAATAATTAGAAGTTGAACCCAATATCAACATAATACTAGGTGATTATAATGCTTTACTAGAAGCCACTTGTAATCTATGAGTTTGAAACTCATTACTAGTATTATATGATCCTACAGGGTCACACACCTAAGCAAACTGGATAAGAGTATATTGGGATTGATCATTATTATAATGATCAAGTTATTGCATTTCTCGACAGTGTGTTGACTGACACAAAGGTTGTGTCGATTGACACACAGCCCGAAACACAATAACTTGATTATTATAGTAATGATCAAGTTATTGTGTTTTTGGAAAGTGTGTCGACCGACACAAAGGTTGTGTCGATCGACACACAGCCCGAACTAGAATTCTGATTTTGGTTTTCGGTTTAATTAATCATTGGTTTTGAACCAATGGTTTATTATGTTTTCATAAGTCTCTATATATATGATATGCACGACTTTTTGAGAGCTTTAACCTAATTCCACTGCCACCAAAAACACAGGAATCCTGAGAGCTTTCATCAAAGATTTGATCTCTCCTGGCACTAGCATCCCGGCTTTCCAATTTGTGTGTGTGTGGATACCAGTAGAGGCGCAGCATTTGAGGCGCTTCTGATCTCGAATCCCTGACAATCTTCCGCTGCATAACTCACAGGTATATTCAAGATCTGTCGTTTAGATTCAATTGACACTTGATCGTCAGTTTAGAATTTGTTCTAGGGTTTATTTTAAATTGTTAAAATACCTACAATTTCCTACAGTGGTATCAAAGCCTAGTGTTTTATTGAATCTGTAGCATGTAAATTGAATTGGACGAATTCAAATTGATATATGATTTGCATGCTAGATGTTTTGTTCAAAATTGTTTTGATGCAAAATTGTGAAACTAGGGTTTTCTTCGAAGGTGTGTCGATCGACAGCAAGTCTGTGTCGATCGACACGGTCTGTAGAATCGAGAAAGAAAATATTTTTTTTAGGGTTTTCAAATTCCCGTGAATCGCTGTGTGTCGACCGACACAAAGGTTGTGTCGATCGACACTAAGGTTGTGTCGATCGACACTAAGGTTGTGTCGATCGACACTAGCTGATTCATCACGGTCGGTTCAATCGATTAAATTGGTTAATCATGATTGAACCCGATTTTGGTTGGTGTCGATCGACACAGAAAGTGTGTTGACCGACACTGATCTGTCACCGTGATATATTTTTCGCGGATATAGTGTCGATCGACACTAGTGTAGTGTATCGATCGACATAGATCCTTGATATCGGCAGTGTCGGTTGACACTAATGTAGTGTTGATCGACACTGGTTGGTTTTGAGATTGGTTCAGTCGGTTTTCGCGATTTCTCGTGATTGATTGAGAGGCGTGTCGACCGACATTAATGTGGTGTCTATCGACACAGTCCCAGAACCTAAAATTACATAACCAATCCCGCACTCTAGATCAATTAAAACGTTTAATTAAATTAGAAGTTTATAAAACTCTAGGATGCATATTTGATATGTATTAGTTCTAGAAAGTTTTGTTCCTTAAATAAAATATCAAATTTTATGTCTTCCCAAACTTTGTTAATTGTCAAGGCCTATTTCATTGTGTGATGGGCTTGACAAAGCGAGGTATCCACAATTACATGAGTGAGACAGGTAGTAATCGTTACTACATTACTTAAAGGTTTGGTTTATTTGACTAGGCTATCAAAATAGTTTTGGGCTTAGAGACATAGGGTTGGATTAAACATAAGATTTTATCCACAACCAAGAGTTATATTGAAGGGAATGTCATGGATATCATACTTGTATTCACTCTAATATAGTTGTGAAGTCGAGATAAGACTATCATTTGATGTTGGGTAGTTATAATGCTTTGCTAGAAGCCGCTTATAACTTATGAGTTATGAACTCATTGCTAGTATCATATGATCCTACAGGGTCACATACCTAAGCAAACTGGATAAACAATATTGAGATTGATCATTAATGTAATGATCAAGTTGATGTATATTTGATATACATCATTATGTGTTTCTGCGGAGTGTGTCGACCGACACAAGTAGTTGTGTTGATCAACACAAGACTAAAATCAGACCGACTGGTTTGATTAATGATTTAATTAATCATCGGTTTAGCCCGGTTATTAATTAGGTTTTCGTGGTCCCTATATAAGATAGAGAGGCACGAAGTTTTGAGTCTAACTCTGATCCGCAGCCGTCTTACAAAGACATAATCTTGAGAGCTCTTCCGGCACTAGCATCCCGGTGATCCGGTTTGTGTGGGTGTGGATTTTCAGTAGAGGCGCAGCATCTGAGGCGCTCTTGATCTCGATATCCTGATCATCTTTCGCTGCTCATAAACTCCAGGTATACTTGATGTACTGTTATTTTTACTGATTTTCATGATGATATTTTACGCTGTTTTGGAGCCTTTTCTGCATTTTATACAGGTTAAATGGAAGATTCCACATGCTGAGGTGTTTTACAAGAATCTAGAAGATTTGGAGCTAAAAATGAAGAATTTTGATCCGGAGCTCGAGTCGACCGATTCAGAGACCGCCTTAGTAAAAAGGAAATTCTTTTTGGGCCTTCTTTTCGAAACCTGAACTTCTAGAACTTCTTTACCGACTCATGCATTACCTAGAGGGACTATATAATCGACTTTAAGCAGAGAAGAAAGAGAGAGACGTCTTCGATCAAGCTTTTGAAGCATTCAAGCATTTCTTTACCAAAAATCACCAAAAAGTTACTTAGATCTTCTTTTTTAGGGAACATCCTTGTGTGAAGCTTTTCTTGTGCCCCTGTTCTCTTGGTTTTACAGAGAGAGAGACCCACGTTTTGCTCTGATCTCTTTTTGATATTACTTTCATATTGCAAACTCTTGATATTAATGATTATGATTGGTTTGTTTGCTATGTGTGAGTAGTTCCCTAGTTAGATCTAGGTTGTCAAAGGTTTTATGGGTCACTAGGTGCACAAATTGTTGCTGAATTCGTGACTACTCTCTGCTTTAATATTAATTCATACAATCTTTAACTTGATCATTTAGAATATTGATTTTAGGGTTTGTTGCATCATACATCCATTTTACATCAAGTCCGGAGCATTTTTTTTAGCAGATGATCTCGTCCTTGTACAAACGAGAGTTTGGCTTGGAAGGTCATGAGCAATCAAATACATTCCCAATGCATGTATTAGCTATATAGGTTGATAAGCATCATTTCTAATTTGTTGGTTGATTCATAGTGCAATACGCAAAGAGATTTGGTATTGTATACATTTGTCTTTTGTGTTTAAGAGTAGAGCAACATCTAATTTCGTGCATGGCCCATATTACTCGCGATTTACCCAATTCTAGCGTTTTTAGTCCATAAGTTACACAACTAGTTACCAGATAGATTGCATTCTAATAGAATCGAAACTCGACATAATCTTTGTGGGATCGATAACCTAATTTATACTACAATTGTACATTGTGCACTTGCAGTTAGTTTTGGGTGAATAACTTTCCACCATCAAGTTTTTCTGGCGCCGTTGCCGGGGATTTAACGGTGTTTTCAATTTTTGTTAGAATTAGAGTTAGGAAATTATGATAAAAACAACTACTGAATATTTTTCTTCTTTTGTGTTTGATAGGTAGAAAATGATGCAAGGAAAGCACAAGGGAGATGGGAAGCCGGATGTGGATTTCGTGAGAGCAAACCAATACCGATGTTGATGGTGAGGTTCTACCCCTAATCAATAGTTTGGAAATAATTGGAGTTTGGTCCCTGCCTAGCTCTTCCCTGATAATCTATTAGGTTATAAGTCCCGACAACAGGAACTCCGACCTTCGGCCCAGATGACCGAGGGATACTTCGGAGAAGGTTGATCAGATTTAGTGTCCGAAGCGGGGGTATAAACGAACATCGTCCTAAGCCGAAGTCTAAGCTCGGACAGTATAAGATCAAATCTTATCACAGATTCCCTAGTCTTGGAAAAAAGGAAATATTCCATTTTTCCGAGGTTAGCCCATGGGCTTACTAGACCGACTATTAAGGATATATAAATACATACCCCCCTCACTAATAACATTCATTCAGAATTGGGAGGAGAAGAACTAGATAACCTAGGTTTTACTTTTCTTTGATAAAGTTAATCTCGGCATTCCGAGTTAACAAGCATTGTAAACATCTTTAATAATAATACACCGTCTTTCCGAGGTTTCTTCTTTACTTTCTTATCGAATACTTACCTAAAAACGAACTCCTCTAATTACAAATAATTAGGAGTTGAACCCAGTATCAACATTTGGCGCGCCAGGTAGGGGGTACCTCTCTTTAGGAAATAGAAGAAATCTCGAGGATGGAAAAATATATTGGCTTGGTTCTCAATGCTTCGGATTCCAAAGGAATTATAAAAAGGCGTATCCGAGAGATACCAAAGGTTAGATCTATGAGCCCAGCCCCAACATATCATCCTTCGGCAGCCTACATAGATGCAGACCTCGAAGGAATCATGATTCCATACAACGATCCTCCGGTCATTCGCGTTTTCTTAGCTGAAAATCTCATGGAAAAGGTACTCATATTAAGTTTAGAAGCTCTAAATCAAGTGAATGTGGTATCTAAAGACATGGAAGTAAGAACGGAGCTCATAACGTCACTTCCAGGGAAGAAAGAAGTAGCAGTAGGAACCGCGGTGTATCCAGTATCAGTTGGAGTAGTTACTATGGATACAATCTTTCATGTGGTGTCAGGACCCCTCGTATTTGATGCAATTATGAGAGTTCCTTGGCTAACAATGCTGGAAGCAGTTCCCTCAACCTACCATCAGTGCCTAAAGTTTCCAACCTCACACGGTGTTTGTTCAGTGAAAGGAGACCAGCGAATAGCAAGAATCTGCTGCATGCCCCTGAAGAATCAGTCAAGAACAATCTCGCTGATCTCGGAACCAGAAGTCCCCCGAAACGAAAATCCGAGTTTATCAATAGTAGGAAAATTGGATCCAAACATCTTTGAGAAAGATGCGTACGAAAAGGTATATGTTGACGAGGAAAAACCATAACACTTTTTAACTATAGGAGGAAATTTGGAGAAAGAAACGAGAAAATAGTTAATTGATCTGCTAAGAAGAACAAAAGAACGTTTCCCTGGTTACCCGAGGATATGGTTGGAATTGACCCTGCAGTAATATGACATCATTTAAACGTAGACCCTACCCACAAACCAGTGAAACAGAAGAAGAGAAAGTTAGGACCCGAGAGAGCGACAGCCGTTAACGAAGAAATCGACCGACTACTAGCTAAAGGCTCAATAACCGAGGTTCAATATCCGGAATGGCTGGTTAACCCGGTCGTAGTAAAGAAGAAGAATGGGAAATGGAGAATCTGCGTAGATTTCACAGACTTGAACAAAACATGCCCCAAGGATTGTTTTCCCCTCCCAAGCATAGAAAGATTAGTGGAGGCCACAGCCGGAAATGAACTCCTTTCCTTCATGCATGCGTTCTCGGGATACAACCAGATTATGATGCACCCAGACGACCGGGACAAAAACCGCCTTTATCACGGACAAAGGAACTTACTGTTACCGAGTAATGCCCTTCGGCCTGAAGAATGCAGGAGCAACATATCAGAGGTTGGTCAATCGAATGTTTGCGGACAAACTCGGTAATACAATGGAAGTTTACATCGATGACATGCTAGTGAAATCTCATGTGGCCTCTGAACACATTAATCATCTACAAGATTGTTTCGATATCTTAAACCGCTTCGGTATGAAATTGAACCCCGATAAGTGTACGTTCGCGGTTACCTCGGGTGAATTCCTCGGATATTTGGTAACAGAGCGAGGAATAGAGGCCAACCCAAGGCAAATCAAAGCGATAAAGAATTTACCATCACCAAAGAACTCAAAGGAAGTACAGAGGTTAACTGGACGAATCGCGGCTCTAAACCGATTCATTTCCCGATCAACCGATAAGTGTTTGCCCTTTTACATTCTCTTAAAAGGGAATAAACAATTTGAGTGGAACAACCAATGCGAGGAAGCCTTCCAAGAATTGAAGAAATATTTGTCAACGCCTCCGGTTCTGAACAAACCCGAAGATGGAGAAACCCTTTTCCTTTATGTTTCGGTATCAGAGTCGGCTGTAAGTGGCGTGCTGGTCCGAGAAGACAGAGGAGAACAAAAGCCAGTCATCATATAAGTAAGTCTTTGCTCGACGCATAAACTAGGTATCCAGCCCTAGAAAAATTAGCGTTAGCAGTTGTAATAGCAGCACGGAAACTCCGACTATATTTCCAATCACATATAGTCGCTGTAATGACAAGCCACCCCCTCCGAACAATACTCCATAGTCCCGGGCAGTCGGGACGGTTAGCAAAATGGGCAATCGAGTTTAGTGAGTACGATATCGAATATCGAACCAAAGCGACAATCAAATCCCAATTGTTAGCAGATTTCTTGTCCGAACTACCTCCGGAAGTAATGACGATAGCCCCTCACAACGAACGGTGGACTCTCTACGTGGACGGGTCCTCATCCAAGGTCGGATCCGGGATCAGAATCTGGTTGAAATCTCCAACTGGGGAAGTTCTAGAACAGAGCTTCCGCTTAGCTTTTGAAGCCTCGAATAATGAGGCAGAATACAATTAGGCGCCCAGTATCTCCGAGCTTGTTGTGATTTTCAGCTACTAGCCAACCAATTCAGTGGTAAGTTTGGAACAAAGAACAATCGGATGGAGGCATACGCAAATTTGGTACGACGTTTAGCCGAACATTTTAGAGAATTTGATTTGAAACGGATCCCATGGAGAGAAAATACGGTAGCAGATTCTTTGGCCGCTCTTGCAACAGCGACAGATCCCCACTTGCAAAGGACAATCCCAGTCGAAACTATTGATCATCCGAGTATCAGTAGTAACAAACAGCACACTTTGTCAATTATGAACGTAGAAGAAGAAGACCCTCGACCGGAAACCCTCGGAGAAGACAATGAAGATTGGAGAACACCGATTGTGCGTTATATCAAAAATGACATGTACTCATTCGGGTGAAGGAGGAAACCACTCGGGAGGAAGGCTCCTAGCTGTAAAACTCCGGAGATTAGGATATTATTGGTCAACCATGATGAACGACTGTGACAAATTTACAGCACGTTGTGAGAAGTGTCAAAGGCATGCCCCCGAGATTCACACGCCAACAAAATTACTTATGGCCGCAGTACTTCCTTACCCATTCATGAGATGGGCTATGGATATCGTACGGGCTTTTCCCAAAATCAACCAGCGGAAAACGCTTTTTGATAGTTCTAACCGATTATTTTACAAAATGGGTCGAAGCAGCAGCTTATCCAAAGATTCAAAGCGGAGAAGTTCAAAGTTTTGTCTCGAAAAATATAGTTTGTAGACACGGGATCCCTTACGAGATAGTAAATGATAATGGTTCTCAGTTCATCTCAGATAACTTCGAAGCTTTCTGTGAAAAATGGAAAATCCGTCTAAACAAGTCAACTCCGAGGTATCCACAGGGAAATGGACAAGTCGAGGCTACAAATAAAACGATCGTCGCCAGAATAAAGAAAAGACTCCTCGAGAAAAAGGGAAGATGGTCAGAGGAGTTGGAAGGAGTGTTATGGTCGGACATAACGACTCCTAGAAGTGCATCCGGGTAAACCCCCTTTTCACTCTCCCACGGAATGGAAGCTATGTCTCTTGCCGAAGTTAGAGTTCCGAGTTTGCGAAGAACCCAAATGATACACGACACCGAGGTCAATGATGAAAAACTAAAAGAGCGGAATGATGAAATACAGGAGCTACAGGACCATCCCCTACTTCGCATCCAAAACTATCAGAAAATCGCAATACTATAACAAGAAAGTTCGAGATCGCCCTCTCAACGAAGGAGACTTAGTTTTACGATTGGTGTTTGAAAACACAAAGGAGACCGGAGCTGGAAAGCGCGGAGCTAAATGGGAGGGTCCTTACTTAATCAAAACAAAGGTAAAGCCTGGTGTTTATCGTCTAAAAACTATGGAAGGCGAAGATATCCCTCGGGCTTGGAATTCGCTCCACCTAAAAAGATATCATTGTAGTGACGGTCTTTTTTTTTTTTAAAAAAAAAAAAACCTAGTAAGTTTTGAAGTACGGATGGCTTAATCCCCTTTTGGTACGTAGGCAACTCCTCGGAGTACAGCTATAATAATAAAAAAAACCTAGTAAGGTTCAAACTACGGATGGCTTGATCCCCTTTGGGTTCGTAGGCAATTCCTCGGAGTACAGCCATAATAAAAAAAAAAAACCTAGTAAGGTTCGAACTACGGATGGTTTGATCATTCTTGGGTACGTAGATAACTCTTCGGAGTACAGCTATAACAAAAATCGATGCCTTGATCACGTATTCGATAACAGGGTTTATTCCCCCCTAACACATTCTATACCGAATGCAGCTGAAGGTTTCGGAGCCTGATAAAGTAGGGCTGAGGAATTCTAAGGCAAAGTTGGGTCATTCCCGCATATTTAAAACCACTTCAAGTACCGAATTTGATAAAGTAGAATTCCGTATGACATATAATGGTCGAGCATTTCTCGTTAAATCAATTCTAGAAATCGACTAAAGCTTTAATGTGATAAAGTAACATTTAAGCCGAAGTTGTTAAAAGAACAAATTTTTATTTCATAGAACGCAAAACAAAAATACAGCATTACAAAAGAGAAAATTACAAAGTAAGGAATGTTCCGTAAGAGTTATACACCCCAGGAGGTAGCTTCATCTTCACATCATCTGACCGACGTTGAGGCCCGAAGTGTTGAGCGAATAAAGGCGGGGCTTCAAGATCCGAAGGACTAAGATCAAAAGTGGGAAATTCATTCAACCTTCGTTCGAGGTTGGTTAGTTGGGAGAACAATTCCTCTTTCATCACCGAAGGAACTGGAACCTTCTCCTTTTCAAACACCTCAATCAGATCGCACTTTCCTTTCACCTAATGAAACAAGTCAGTCAAAGAGTTACGAAGCTGGTTTGCGTCGATGTATTTCCGAAACTTTTCAAATTTCCACCCACACTCGCCAAGAGCATTTAGACGCCCGAGTGTATGTGGATCAAGGTTATTACCTTTGTCTCCGGTTGCCCCAGAAGTGGACGGTTTAGACTGACGAGCATCTTCTAGCTCCTGCTTCAGACGACGAACTTCATCAACGAGCTTAGAAGAGTTTTTTGATTCTTCTGCAGCCGCCCGACAAACAACTTCGGAATCAGCATCAGTCTTCTCCACATAGCGCTTAAGCGAATTAATTTCTTTCTTCATTGCCGATTCTTTCAACTCAGTATCCGGTAGGAGACGGTTGAAGCAGGCAGCCATCTAAAAAATTAAAACGAGATGATAAATAAAAATTAGGCGAAAAAGAAAGGAATAAGGAGAAGCAAAGAACCTTGAAGAAAGAAGAAGCCGCGTTCTTAAGCAGAGAGTCCTTTTCTTCATTAGAAAGGAGGGGAAGAGGGCCGTATCGACCTCCAAGTCTTCCGAAGAGCTTCGCACACTCTCCTTGGTCCTCGAATAGAGGAACATTCTTTCCGAAAGAGTATCGGAAGGAGTGGTGAGAAGCCGCGGCAGCAGGACTTTGTTGCGCAGTTTTTGCTGGCTCTTTGTTCGAAGTTTTAAATTGAGGCTTCAGGAGAACTGTTGGAGTAGGAACAGGAGTGAATCTCGGTATTTTGGACTTTGGTGGAGGCATATTTCCGAGGGGAATCTCGGTGTTATGCGTTGGAATAGCGGGGTCTGAAGTCCGAATAACGGGCTTTTCCTTCGCAAAGCTCGGATTCGGGATCGCCTCAACCATGGTTGGGTTAATCGAAGTGTCGATCAGAGGAATAGAAGTCGGAGGAGCCACGAGATGTAGTGTTACGGTTGAAGGCGGAATGAGAGACTTTTCAGAAGAGGTCTCGGTTTTCCTTCTCTTCGACTTCGGTTTCTTTTCCGGGGTCTCAGAAAGCTGTTGTTTGGAAACTTTTTTTTTGGGAGACTCCGTTTTGGAGAATTAGATGTTTCGGTAGGTATCTCCTTCCCCTCGGTTTGGATTCCTCAGGTTGTGTTATAAGTACCCGAGGTTGGTAGATCTTCAAGTTCTTCATGAAGGGATTCAGCATTTTAGAGATAAAGAGAGAAAAAAGAAAGTTGGAGATTTTTTCTGCGAAATGAGAATTAGGTTTTGCGACTTGGACAAGGTTCATTATAAGGCGCAATTTCAACATATTCCAATTCCCCATTTAATGTGCCCGTTTAAAACAAGACACGTCAACGGAGTTTTCTGAGGAATCGAGGAGTTTATGTATGACGACTTTTCATTATGTTTTCCCGCCAACATACGAAGATTTAAAAAGAAATGAATGAAGAAGAATTAAAAGCTGAAGTGATTGAAGACGAAGATCAATTGGTTCTGAACTTCATTTATTGACAAACCATTTAAGGAGGAACTTCGCCAACGCTGCCCGAAGACATCCTCGGACGAACTGGGGGGGACTTACTGTTGATGGTGGGGTTCTACCCCTAATCAATAGTTTGGCAATAATTGGAGTTTGGTCCCTGCCTAACTCTTCCCTGTAATCTATTAGGTTATAAGTCTCGACAACAGGAACTCCGATCCTCGGCCCAGATGACCGAGGGATACTTCGGAGAAGGTTGATCAGATTTAGTGTCCGAAGCGGGGGTATAAACGAACATCGTCCTAAGCCGAAGTCTAAGCTCGGACAGTATAAGATCAAATCTTATCTCAGATTCCCTAGTCTTGGAAAAATGGAAATATTCCATTTTTCCGAGGTTAGCCCATGGGCTTACTAGACCGACTATTAAGGATATATAAATACATACCCCCCCCCCTCACTAATAACATTCATTCAGAATCGGGAGGAGAAGAACTAGATAACCTAGGTTTTACTTCTCTTTGATAAAGTTAATCTCGGCATTCCGAGTTAACAAGCATTGTAAACATCTTTAATAATAATACACCGTCTTTCCGAGGTTTCTTCTTTACTTTCTTATCGAATACTTACCTAAAAATGAACCCCTCTAATTACTAATAATTAGGAGTTGAACCCAGTATAAACAACCGAGATGGATACTTCAACCCGCACTCGTTTTACAATCCAATGCCACCAACAAATGGAGCGGAGAGCCTAGTTGAAGAAGTCCTGGAGATGCAGATTAGAACTTATGATACCCTTTTGAAGAAGATGGATCAACTTTTCCTTACCCTTGATTCGCGTATAAGCCACCTTCAGATTGATGTCGGAAGACTTCATGAGCAAATGGATGAGCTTGAAAGATTTGTGGGAGTCAGGAGAGTCACCAAGTGTCCATTATCCATCCGAGCTATCCATATTAAGGAGATTGAAGAGGAGAAAACCCTGGAAGAAACAAGTGAAGAAGGATCGTCTGACACGGTCGTTCGACTGGCATCAATGGTCGGTCGACGTGTCAACGGTCGGTGGACCGAGGAGAAGGTCGGCCGACTCTTAGCTTCTGAAGAAGAAGTGGGATGTCCTTTGATGAAGGTTCCACCCAGGAAGAGTGTCTACAAACCATGGTGCACTAATCGATATAGAAGCTAAAGAAGATGATTGGGAGCTCAAGAAAGAAGTTGAGGCCTATTCTAAAGTTTTAATGAGGAGTATGCCATTTGCAAGAGCCTGCAAGCTGAACGCTGAACTTGAAGACGTCCTCAGTAAGGTGATGAGATGGAAGATAACCCCAGAAGATGGGAACTGCCTGTTCGCTGCAATTTGTGACAGAGCGATCATGTACCGGATGCTAGACAGGAAGAAGGATCCTGGAGAATTTGAACTTACTTTGACAATTGGAGATCAAGTCTTCAAGAGATGCTTGTGTGATCTAGGAGCGAGCGGTAACACCATGCCTTTGTCTGCCATGGAAAGATTGAGACCACTCGAATTGAAGACTACCAAGAAGGAGATGCGATTAGCTGATGATACAAATGTTGTACCTTTGGGAAAACTTACTGGATTGCCATGTATGATTGGTGATAGATTCATTGCTTTGGATTTTTACATCCGGGAGACTTGCTATGCTGATGAGAGTGATGGGATACAGCAGATTATACTTGGAAAATCGTTCCTTAAGACCGCTGGAGCTTTAATCGATTGTTCGGAAGACACAATATCATTAAGAAGTCAGGGAAGTCCGAACATTAGTTTCAAGATTAAGGATAATGAAGTTGAAGAAGAAGATTTCGCCTGCTACTATCCAGAGAAGAAGAAAAAGAGTTTGGCAGTCATCACAAGTTCCAAACCAAAGATGAGAGTTCTCGAAGAACCCATAAGGAAGAGTTTTCGACGCCCGAGTCGGTCGACCCTACCACCAGTCGGTCAACCCGACTCCCGTGAAGCCAAACGAAGATCAATTTCCATGACAGCTTGTTCTATGTCTGATGAAGACATTCAATCCACTGCTCGTTGGATACAACCTGAGCATATTGAGGACATAATCACTTTCTTTGCAAACTCATTGAAGGTACTTGAGACACAATTCAAATATGATGTGGAGGAGTTTATCAAAGAATGTAAGGAGATTTGGCCACTTATGGAGCAATGGGGAATGGAGACGGAGTTACAAGAGTTGACACCATACTTACTGAAGAATAAGATGGGAGCCAAGGAGTTTTGCGGTAGACTCGCCAAGATGTGTGATGAAGTAATCGAGAAATCAATGCCAAAGAAGCTTGGAGACTTTGGAAGAGCTGAGATTAATATTATGATTGGGCACACATGGTTTGAGAACGTCCCATGTGACACTGGAGCTGATGTAAATCTAATGTCGCTCTCAGTTGCCAAAATGATGAAGTTTGACCAAATGGTGAACAAGCGAGTTTTCTGCGGGGTTGTGTTGATCGACACAAAGCGTGTGTCGATCGACACGGGATTAAACGCAGCGTAAAACTTTAAGTGTCGGTCAAAGGATCGATGTTCCAGAAAATTGCCAGTGTCAATCGACACAAAATGTGTGTCGATCGACTCATGTCGATCTCCATCGGTTCAATTCGATTGAACCGGATTGGTATGATCGGTCTAATCGGTTTAGTCGATTTCATCATGATTTTAAACCGGTTAGCTCGTGTCGACCGACATAACTACGTGTCGATCGACACAAACGTAAACCGACACCGGTTCAATTGGATTGAATCAAAATTGATCCGTTTAATCGGGTTAAATGGTTTAACCGCGACTTAACCGATTTAGGTCGGACGACCGACACAAGGTGTCTATGTCGACCGAAAGGTGTCTCCCAGTCTGAATTATATCGTGTCGATCGACACAAATGTTGTGTCGACCGACACAGGAGCATATTCAGTATTCTAGATTTAAATCAATTTAATTAGATTAAAAGTTTTAACCTAATCTTAAAAACTTTTGAATTAAATCTAGTCCTTCTTAAACATATATGTGATATGTATTAATATCAATGTTCCGTTCCTCAAACAAAATATCAAGCATCTTTGATGTCTTTCCAAATCTTGTCAACTGTCGGGTCTTGTTTTGTTGTGTGATGGGCTTGCCAAAGCAAGGCGTTCACAATTACACGAGTAAGGCAGGTGGTAATCGTTACCACATGACTCAAAGATTAGTTTGCTTGAATGGGCTATCAAAATGGTTTTGGGTACAGAGACATAAGATTGAGTTTGATATAGGATATCAATCCAAGACCAAGAGTCATATTGGATATGATCAGCAAAGAGTTGCTCACCTAAATAACTGAAGTTTGGGCGATGAGCCAAAACTCACTCAAATTTAAGTGAAATATGAATCTTGGATCATTATATTCAACTTGAGGAAATTAACTTTGAATATAATGTGAGTTTTCTTAATGGTTAGAATTTTCATTTCTTGAACATCATTTTCCTTTCTTTTGATTCAGCTATGACCACTCCTCACAATTCTTTCTCCCTGCAATCCGTCCTTGAGAAGGACAAGTTAAATGGATCGAACTTTCTCGATTGGTATCGGAACTTGAGAATTGTTCTCAAGCAGGAGAAAAAGGACTATGTCCTTGTAAAGATTATCCCTAATAAACTGAGATCCAATGCCTCACATGCAGTAAGAAATGCTTGGCATAAGCATTATGATGATGTGGTCGATGTGAATTTTCTCATGTTGGCTACCATGAACTCGGATTTGCAGAAGCAATATGAAAACGTGGAGTCGCCAATTGAGATAATTACTAGCCTGAAAGCGATGTTTCAGGAGCAGGCACGAACTGAGAGATACCAGACGGTTAAGTCTCTCATTGAGTGCAAGCTACCAAAGGATGGTCCAGTTAGTGCACATGTCACTAAGATGATGGGTTATATCGATAACCTAGCAAAACTGGACAGTCCCATCAGCCAAGAGTTGGCTACTGACATCATTCCGCAGTCACTGCCATCGAGTTTTGATCAGTTTGTTATGAACTATAACATGAAAAACTCGACGAAGACGTTGACAGAGCTGCATGGTATGCTCAAGACAGCTGAGCATAATATCAAGAAGGGTAAGAGGTTTGAGAAACCAAATAAGGACAAGGAAAAAGACAAGGCAATCCAGATTGTGAATCAGGACAGGCCTTATCCCAAGCCCAAGTCTGGTCCTTCTAATATTTATAAGTGCCATTACTGTAACGACACTGGGCATTGGAAGAGAAATTGCATGAAATACCTGGAAGATTCTGAAGAGATAAAGAAGATGTACGAAACTTCTTCTTCAAGTATTTATGTTATAGAAGTAAATGTTACTACTCCAACTTCTACCTTATGGGTATTGGATACTGGTTGTGGTACTCATATTTGTATGAATATGCAGAACATAAACAACAGTAGAACTCTGGAGAAGGGGCAAGTGAACCTGCGCGTTGAGAATGGAGCAAGAGTTGCTGCATTAGTTGTAGGAATTTTTCATTTGTCTCTGCCATCAGGTTTGGTTTTAGAACTTAAGAATTGCTACTATGTACCTGCTATAAGCAGAAACATCATTTCCACTTCTTGTTCGGATTTAGATGATTTCATTTTTGATTAAAGACAAATGTTGTTCTTTTGATCGTAATGATATATTCTATGGTAGCGTCCCATTAGAGAATGGGCTTTCTGTTTTAAACCAATCTGTGCCTGTCTATAACATAAACATCAAGCGGTTCAAGTTCAATGACTCGAATCGCAATTTTCTCTGGCATTGTCATTTGGGCCACGTCAATGAGAAACGGATTCAGAAGCTCCATAATGATAGGCTTTTAGGCTCACTTGATTATGAATCATATGAGAAATGTGAATCCTGCTTATTGGGCAAAATGACAAAGGCGCCTTTCAACAATCAAAATGAAAGAGCCAGTGACTTGTTGGGCCTTATACATACTGATGTGTATGGCCAAATGAACATTAATGTTAGAGGAAACTTTTCAGTACTTCATTACATTTACTGATGATTTCAGTAGATATGGCTAGGTCTGTCTAAAGAGACATAAGTCGGAATCCTTTGAAAAGTTCAAGGAATTACATAATGAAGTACAGAGTCATCTTGGCAAAGTATCAAAGGCTCTTCGATCGGATCGTGGAGGTGAACACTTAAGCCAAGAATTCAGTGATCATTTAAGAGATTGTGGAATTGTTTCACAACTCACTCCTCCTGGAACACTCCAATAGAATGGTGTGAGAGGAGGAATCGAACCCTATTGGATATGGTTCGATCAATGATGAGTCACACGGATCTTCCATTATCTTTCTGGGAAAACGCTCTAGAAATGTCTGCGTTTACGTTGAATAGGGTTCCATAAAATCAGTTAAAAAAGACACCACATGAGATGTGGACTGGAAATGTTCCAAGTTTGTCTTTCCTGAAGATTTGGGGTTATGAGGCTTATGTCAAGAGAATGTAAATTGACGAGCTCAGCCCAAAATCTGATAAATGCTACTTCATTGGTTATCTTAAGGAAACCAAGGCTTACTACTTTTACAACCAAACCGAGAACAAAGTGTTTGTTGCTCGGAACTGTGTCTTTCTTGAGAGAGAGTCTTTTTCTAAGAAGAACAGTGGGAGTAAAGTACAAATCGAAGAAGTTCGAGAATCACAGGAACCTGTTCAGGAAGAACAGCAGTTAGATTTACGAAGAGCCGTAGTATCTACACCTGTGATGCCTGAAGTTCGCAGATCCGAAAGGATTCGTCATTAGCCCAAGAGATATGGATTTCCCGTGACTAATCGTCATGATCTATTGATCATTGACAATGAAAAGTCTGCGAATTTTGAAGAAGCAATGATTGGCCCTGACTCCGAAAATGGTTAAAGGCCGTTAAATCCGAAATGGAATCCATGTCAGAAAACAAAGTAAGGACTTTGGTGGATTTACCAGATGGAGAGATTACTTTGTTTTCCAGTAGCTATGCTTAAGTCCATTCGGATTATCCTAGAAACTGTCGCTCATTATGATTATGAGATTTGGCAAATGGATGTGAAAAACCGTCTTCTTGAATGAGATTTTGGAAGAGGATGTGTACATGACACAGCCTGAGGGTTTATTGATCCTAAGAATGTTGGGAAAGTATGCAAGTTTCAACGATCCATTTATGGATTGAAGCAAGCATCTCGGAGTTTGAATCTTCGTTTTGATGAAGCGATCAAAGAGTTTGATTTCGTGAGAAACGAAGAGGAACTGTGCGTTTACAAGGAGACTAGTGGGAGCGCAGTTGCATTTCTCATACTGCATATAGACGATATACTTAAGAATCTATAGAGATAGATTAAATAAGCTAATTGGACTGTGTTAAGGTACCTTATATTGATAAGGTTTTACACAGGTTCGAAAAACTATGTCAATTGACACAAAGGGTTGTGTAGATCGACACACGAGTCGATACCAATCTGATCGCGGTGAAAGTCACTGGACATTTGTCAAGAACACCTCCGAGTATTTGAGAAATACTTAGGATAAGTTCTTGGCGTATGGAGAAATTGATGAATTTGTGATGAGTGGTTATACGGACAGAGACGATTTCTGGTTATAGTCTGGATACGATTTGTCTAATAAACGGTGCTGTTAGTTGGAAGAATTCCAAGCAGGGCACCGTAAAAGATCCCACTGCCTAAGCATAAGTGTTATGCTGATGTTGTAGGCATTAGATTTCTTAAGATGTGATCTTAATTCTAGTGGAAGCTGTTTATGTTGTGATGTTTATCTAAACATACAGTTGGTTATGTTTTAATGAAATTTGTTTAATATATTATTCGATTATTGGATAATTAAATAATAGTCCCAAAGTAATTTATGGCATTCTTATAGGTCATCAAATACGTGATTTGGTCATGGAACCCTATAAGCGACAAATGTCATAAATTACTGAGGTCCCTGGTCGAAGGTTATTAAATTGGGACATTAACAACCGCGCGAGACTAGTATGTGATGTGACTGATGACCAAGTTTCATGGTGTCATTGATAGGAGTATCAATGTCAATCACATAGATATGTGTTGTGAACACGGTATCGGACATGACCCACTAATGAGAACTCAACAAGATTATTATATGAGTATCATATGAGTTTCTCATTACGACTACAGAGTATAGTCCTTAGACCTGAGTTCATCATGATTTCCTGCATATGAATTGGTCTGCTTTGATTTTGTCAAACGTCAGCCGTAATTGGTGACTATTCAGACATTGATTGGGCATATCATGAAGTGTGTGGGGAACAGGGGATGGAACAAGATGGGATTTGTCCCTTCTATATAACGGAAGTTAAATATCTCTATCAAAGATTTGGTACTGAGGGAATGTGTGGCCACACTAAAAAAGGCTGAGTGTCAGTTGTTTGCCTTTATCAGTATAAATCAGAGTTCGATAAACGTGATTTGGCTTCATAAGGATGACACAAGTTCTTTCCTTATGCTGAATCGAGATATAGTGACAAAGGGATTATTGGAATAAGTTGATTCCAGTACAAGTGGGAGACTGAAGGGAATGTCCTGGATATCATACTTGTATTCACTCTAATATAGTTGTGAAGTCGAGATAAGACTATCATTTGATGTTGGGTAGTTATAATGCTTTGCTAAAAGCCGCTTATAACTTATGAGTTATGAACTCATTGCTAGTATCATATGATCCTATAGGGTCACATACCTAAGCAAACTGGATAAAAAATATTGAGATTGATCATTAATGTAATGATCAAGCTGATGTATATTTGATATACATCATTATGTGTTTCTGCGGAGTGTGTCGACCGACACAAGTAGTTGTGTTGATCGACACAAGACTAAAATCAGACCGACTGGTTTGATTAATGATTTAATTAATCATCGGTTTAGCCCGGTTATTAATTAGGTTTTCGTGGTCCCTATATAAGATAGAGAGGCACGAAGTTTTGAGTCTAACTCTGATCCGCAGCCGTCTTACAAAGACATAATCTTGAGAGCTCTTCCGGCACTAGCATCCCGGTGATCCAGTTTGTGTGGGTGTGGACTTTCAGTAGAGGCGCAGCATCTGAGGCGCTCTTGATCTCGATATCCTGATCATCTTTCGCTGCTCATAAACTCCAGGTATACTTGATGTACTGTTATTTTTACTGATTTTCATGATGATATTTTACGCTGTTTTGGAGCCTTTTCTGCATTTTATACAGGTTAAATGGAAGATTCCACATGCTGAGGTGTTTTACAAGAATCTAGAAGATTTGGAGCTAAAAATGAAGAATTTTGATCCGGAGCCTGAGTCGACCGACTGGAAGGAAGAGTCGACCGATTCAGAGACCGCCTTAGTAAAAAGGAAATTCTTTTTGGGCCTTCTTTTCGAAACCTTAACTTCTAGAACTTCTTTGCCGAATCATGCATTACCTAGAAGGACAATATAATCGACTTTAAGCAGAGAAGAAAGAGAGAGACGTCTTCGATCAAGCTTTTGAAGCATTCAAACATTTCTTTACCAAAAATCACCAAAAAGTTACTTAGATCTTCTTTTTAGGGAACATCCTTGTGTGAAGCTTTTCTTGTGCCCCTGTTCTCTTGGTTTTACAGAGAGAGAGACCCACGTTTTGCTCTGATCTCTTTTTGATATTACTTTCATATTGCAAACTCTTGATATTAATGATTATGATTGGTTTGTTTGCTATGTGTGAGTAGTTCCCTAGTTAGATCTAGGTTGTCAAAGGTTTTATGGGTCACTAGGTGCACGAATTGTTGCTGAATTCGTGACTACTCTCTGCTTTAATATTAATTCATACAATCTTTAACTTGATCACTTAGAATATTGATTTTAGGGTTTGTTGCATCATACATCCATTTTACATCAAGTCCGGAGCATTTTTTTTAGCAGGTGATCTCGTCCTTGTACAAACGAGAGTTTGGCTTGGAAGGTCATGAGCAATCAAATACATTCCCAATGCATGTATTAGCTATATAGGTTGAAAAGCATCCTTTCTAATTTGTTGGTTGATTCATAGTGCAATACGCAAAGAGATTTGGTATTGTATACATTTGTCTTTTGTGTTTAAGAGTAGAGCAACATCTAATTTCGTGCATGGCCCATATTACTCGCGATTTACCCAAGTCTAGCGTTTTTAATCCATAAGTTACACAACTAGTTACCAGATAGATTGCATTCTAATAGAATCGAAACTCGACATAATCTTTGTGGGATCGATAACCTAATTTATACTACAATTGTACATTGTGCACTTGCAGTTAGTTTTGGGTGAATAACTTTCCACCATCAAGTTTTTCTGGCGCCGTTGCCGGGGATTTAACGGTGTTTTCAATTTTTGTTAGAATTAGAGTTAGGAAATTATGATAAAAACAACTACTGAATATTTTTCTTCTTTTGTGTTTGATAGGTAGAAAATGATGCAAGGAAAGCACAAGGGAGATGGGAAGCCGGATGTGGATTTTGTGAGAGCAAACCAATACCGATGTTGATGGTGAGGTTCTACCCCTAATCAATAGTTTGGAAATAATTGGAGTTTGGTCCCTGCCTAGCTCTTCCCTGATAATCTATTAGGTTATAAGTCCCGACAACAGGAACTCCGACCCTCGGCCCAGATGACCGAGGGATACTTCGGAGAAGGTTGATCAGATTTAGTGTCCGAAGCGGGGGTATAAACGAACATCGTCCTAAGCCGAAGTCTAAGCTCGGACAGTATAAGATCAAATCTTATCACAGATTCCCTAGTCTTGGAAAAAAGGAAATATTCCATTTTTCCGAGGTTAGCCCATGGGCTTACTAGACCGACTATTAAGGATATATAAATACATACCCCCCTCACTAATAACATTCATTCAGAATTGGGAGGAGAAGAACTAGATAACCTAGGTTTTACTTTTCTTTGATAAAGTTAATCTCGGCATTTCGAGTTAACAAGCATTGTAAACATCTTTAATAATAATACACCGTCTTTCCGAGGTTTCTTCTTTACTTTCTTATCGAATACTTACCTAAAAACGAACTCCTCTAATTACAAATAATTAGGAGTTGAACCCAGTATCAACATTTGGCGCGCCAGGTAGGGGGTACCTCTCTTTAGGAAATAGAAGAAATCTCGAGGATGGAAAAATATATTGGCTTGGTTCTCAATGCTTCGGATTCCAAAGGAATTATAAAAAGGCGTATCCGAGAGATACCAAAGGTTAGATCTATGAGCCCAGCCCCAACATATCATCCTTCGGCAGCCTTCATAGATGCAGACCTCGAAGGAATCATGATTCCATACAACGATCCTCTGGTCATTCGCGTTTTCTTAGCTGGAAATCTCATGGAAAAGGTACTCATATTAAGTTTAGAAGCTCTAAATCAAGTGAATGTGGTATCTAAAGACATGGAAGTAAGAACGGAGCTCATAACGTCACTTCCAGGGAAGAAAGAAGTAGCAGTAGGAACCGCGGTGTATCCAGTATCAGTTGGAGTAGTTACTATGGATACAATCTTTCATGTGGTGTCAGGACCCCTCGTATTTGATGCAATTATGAGAGTTCCTTGGCTAACAATGCTGGAAGCAGTTCCCTCAACCTACAATCAGTGCCTAAAGTTTCCAACCCCACACGGTGTTTGTTCAGTGAAAGGAGACCAGCGAATAGCAAGAATCTGCTCCATGCCCCTGAAGAATCAGTCAAGAACAATCTCGCTGATCTCGGAACCAGAAGTCCCCCGAAACGAAAAATCCGAGTTTATCAATAGTAGGAAAATTGGATCCAAACATCTTTGAGAAAGATGCGTACGGAAAGGTATATGTTGACGAGGAAAAACCATAACACTTTTTAACTATAGGAGGAAATTTGGAGAAAGAAACGAGAAAATAGTTAATTGATCTGCTAAGAAGAACAAAAGAACGTTTCCCTGGTTACCCGAGGATATGGTTGGAATTGACCCCGCAGTAATATGACATCATTTAAACGTAGACCCTACCCACAAACCAGTGAAACAGAAGAAGAGAAAGTTAGGACCCGAGAGAGGGACAGCCGTTAACGAAGAAATCGACCGACTACTAGCTAAAGGCTCAATAACCGAGGTTCAATATCCGGAATGGCTGGTTAACCCGGTCGTAGTAAAGAAGAAGAATGGGAAATGGAGAATCTGCGTAGATTTCACAGACTTGAACAAAACATGCCCCAAGGATTGTTTTCCCCTCCCAAGCATAGAAAGATTAGTGGAGGCCACAGCCGGAAATGAACTCCTTTCCTTCATGCATGCGTTCTCGGGATACAACCAGATTATGATGCACCCAGACGACCGGGACAAAAACCGCCTTTATCACGGACAAAGGAACTTACTGTTACCGAGTAATGCCCTTCGGCCTGAAGAATGCAGGAGCAACATATCAGAGGTTGGTCAACCAGCCATTCCGGATGTTGATAAGTGCCATTATTGTAAGGAGACTGGGCATTGGAAGAGAAACTGCAAGAAATACCTGGAAGATTTTAAGAAGATGAGGAAGACGTACGAGACTTCTTCCTTAGGTATTTATGTTATAGAAGTAAATGTTACTACTTCAAGTTCTACCTCATGGGTATTAGATACTTGTTGTGGTGCTCATATTTGTACTAATATGCAGGGCCTAAGCAACAATAGAACTTTGGAGAAGGGGCAAGTGGACCTGCACGTTGGTAATGGAGCAAGAGTTGTTGCTTTAGCCGTTGGAACATTTCATTGGCCTCTGCCATCAGGCTTAGTTTTAGAACTTAATAATTGCTACTATGTACATGCTATAAGCAGAAACATCATTTCTATTTCTTGTTTGGATTTGGATGATTTTCATTTTTCAATTAAAGACAAGTGTTGCTCTTTTGATCGTAATGGTATTTTCTATGGTAGCGCCCCATTGGAGAATGGGCTTTATGTTTTAAACCAATCTGTGTCTGTCTATAACGTAAACACCAAGCGGTTCAAGTCCAAGGACTCGAATCCCACTTTTCTCTGGCATTGTCGTTTGGGCCACATCAATGAGAAACGGATTCAGAAGCTCCATAATGATGGGCTTTTGGGCTTATTTGATTATGAATCATGTGAGAAATATGAATCCTGCTTATTGGGCAAAATGACTAAGGCTCCTTTAAACAAACAAAATGAAAGAGCCAGTGACTTGTTGGGCCTTATACATACTGATGTGTGCGGCCCAATGAGCATTAGTGCTAGAGGAAACTTTCAGTACTTCATTACATTTACTGATGACTTCAGTAGATATGGTTATGTCTATCTAATGAGACACAAATCGAAATCTTTTGAAAAGTTCAAGAAATTCCAGAATGAAGTACAGAATCAGCTTGGCAAGAGTATTAAAGCTCTTCGATCAGATCGTGGAGGTGAATACTTTAGCCAAGAATTCAGTGATCATATGAGAGATTGTGGAATTGTTTCACAACTCACTCCTCCTGGAACACCTCAATGGAATGGTGTGTTTGAGAGGAGGAATCAGACACTATTGGATATGGTTCAATCAATGATGAGTCACACAGATCTTCCATTATCTTTGTGGGGATATGCTATTGAAACGTCTGTGCTTACGCTGAATAGGGTTCCATCAAAATCAGTTGCAAAGACACCACATGAGATGTGGACTGGAAATGTTCCAATTTTGAGAGTAAAGTACAACTCGAAGAAGTTCGAGAATCACAGGAAGCTGTTCAACCTGTTCAGGAAGAGCAGCGGTTAGATTTAGGAAGACTTGTAGTATCTACACCTGTGATGCCTGAAGTTCGCAGATCCGAAAGGATTCGTCACGAGCCCGAGAGATATGGATTTCTCGTGACTAACAGTTATGATCTGTTGATCGTTGATAATGACGAGCCTGCGAATTTTGAAGAAGCAATGATGGGCCCTGACTCCGAAAAAAATGGATGAAGGCCGCTGAATCCGAAATGGGCTCCATGTCACATAACCAAGTATGGACTTTGGTAGATTTACCTGATGGTGTAAAAGCCATTGAGGGTAAATGGGTTTTCAAGAAGAAAATCGATGTGGATGGTAATATACAGATATACAAAGCTAGGTTGGTGGCTAAAAGTTTCAAGCAAATTCATGGTATTGACTATGAAGAAACCTATTCCCCAGTCGCTATGCTTAAGTCTATTCGGATTCTCCTAGCAACTGCCGCTCATTATGATTATAAGATTTGGCAAATGGATGTGAAAACAACTTTCCTTAATGGAATTCTGGAAGAGGATATGTACATGACACAACCTGGAGGTTTCATTGATCCTAAAGCTGCTAGGAAAGTATGCAAGCTTCATCGATCCATTTATGGATTGAAGCAAGCATCTCGGAGTTGGAATCTTCATTTTGATGAAGCGATCAAAGATTTTGATTTCATGAGAAACGAAGAGGAACCATGCGTTTACAAGAAGACTAGTGGGAGCCCAGTTGCATTTCTCATTCTGTATATTGACGACATACTTCTTCTCGAAAATTACGTTCCGTTGCTACAGTTTGTAAAGACTTAGCTCGGAAGTTGTTTCTCGATGAAGGACATGGGAGAAGCCGCTTACATTCTTGGAATAAGAATCTATAGAGATAGATTGAATAAGCTAATTGGACTGGGTCAGGATACTTAGATTGATAAGGTCTTACACAGGTTCAATATGAATGATTCCAAGAAAGGCTTCATACCAATGTCTCATGGCATTTCTCTTAGCAAGATGCAGTGTCCTTCGACACAAGCTGAGCGAGAACGCATTAGTAGGATTCCCTATGCTTCTGCTATGGGATCTATCATGTATGCCATACTATGTACTCGTCCAGATGTTGCTTGTGCTTTAAGCATGACGAGTCGATACCAATCTGATCCCGGTGAGAATCAATGGACTGCTGTTAAGAACATCCTCAAGTATTTGAGAAATCCTAAGGATAAGTTCTTAGTGTATGGAGGAAGTGATGAGCTTGTAGTGAGTGGTTACACAGATGCGAGTTTCCAGACAGACAAAGACGATTTCTGAACTCAATCTGGATATGTCTTTTGTCAATGGCGGTGTAGTTAGCTGGAAGAGTTCCAAGCAGAGCACCGTAGCAGACTCGACGACTGAAGTTGAATACATCGCTGCTTCTGAAGCGGCGAAGGAGGCTGTTTGGATTAAGAAGTTCATCACTGAACTTGGTGTGGTTCATAGCATTTCTGAGCTAGTGGCATTATATTGTGACAACAATGGTGCCATTGCTCAGGCAAAGGAACCCAGGTCTCACCAGAAATCCAAACACATAGAGGGCAAAAATCATATTATCCATGATATTATTGATAGAGGAGATATGAAGATCAGCAGAGTTCCGACAGACGAGAATGTCGCTGATCCCTTGACTAAGCCTCTCCCACGGCCTAACATGAGTGTCATGCTACTGCTATAGGCATTAGATTTCTTAAGATGTGATCTTGATTTTAGTAGGAGTTGTTTTTTTATTTATGTTATGATGTTTCTTTTATACATACATTTGGTTATGTTTTATTAATGAAATTTATTTCAATATTATTTATTTGTGTTATTAAATAATAGTCTCAAAGTAATTTATGACATTCATATAGGCCATCAAGTGCGTGACTTGATCATGAAACCCTATAAGTGATAGATGACATAAATTATCTAGGTCCCTAGTCGAGGTTATTAAAGTGGGACATTAATGACTGCGAGAGACTAGTATGTGAGGTGACTGATGACTAAGTTTCATGTAGTCATTAATATGAGTATTAAAGTCAATCACATAGATATGTGTTAGAGAACATAGTATCGGATATGACCCATCATGAGAACTCTACAAGTACGTTATATTAGTGTCATAAGAGTTTCTCATTGCAACTATAGTGTATAGTCTTTAAACCTGAGTTCATCATGATTTATTGCACATGAATTGGCATGTTTTGATGTTGTCAAACGTCAGCCGTAACAGGTGACTATAAAGGCATTTATTGGACATGTCATGAAGTGTGTGATCAACAGGGATAGAACAAGATGGGATTTGTCCCTCCTATATAACGGGAGTTAGATATCTATGGGCCTATCGAAGATTTGATACTGAGAAATATGTGACCCCGCTCAAACGAGTTAATTGTCAGTCGTTTGTTTTATCAGTATAAATCAGAGTTTGATAAACATGGTATAGCTTAATAAGGATGACACGAGTTCTTGCCTTATGCTAGACCGAGATATAGTGACAAGGGATTATAGGAATAGATGATTCCAGTACAAGTGGGAGATTGTTGGGAATGTCCTAAAATCATACTTGTATTTACTCTAATGTAAAGTTGTCGAGATAAGACAATCATATAATACTGGGTGATTATAATGTTTTGCTAGAAGCCACTTGTAATCTATGAGTTTGGAACTCATTAGTAGTATTATATGATCCTACAAGGTCACACACCTAAGCAAACTGGATAAGAGTATATTGGGATTGATCATTATTGTAATGATCAAGTTATTGCGTTTCTGGACAGTATGTCGAACGACACAAAGGTTGTGTCGATCGACACATAGCCCGAACCATAATTCTTATTTTGGTTTTCGGTTTAATTAATCATTGATTTTGAACCAATGGTTAATTAGGTTTTCATAAGTCTCTATATATATGATATGCACGACTTTTTGAGAGCTTTAACCTAATTTCACAACCACCCGAAACACAAGAATCCCGAAAGCTTTCATCAGAGATTTGATCGTTACAAACCAAGTTTTGAGTAATTAATATATGTATATCGTGCATGTGATATATGGAAGGCACGATTATAATGAATTATGGGATAAGTAATAAGTAGATATTTAAAATTTGAAATAATCTTGACATATAAAATCATTAGCATAATTGAATGGAAGATGTACTAAAAAAAATAGAATGACATTTTTTGAACTACTTTGTACATCTTGAATTTAGTTAATCTTTATATTATTTATTTCTTTTAGTGAGTAATTTGAATCCTCAAATAGATTCAAACTAGAGTTTAATTTATATGCCATAATTGGAAATCAAATAGATGTAAGAACTATGTCGTATAGTCTATACTACTCTTTGATCGAAAAAATATCTCATGTTTTAGGATCGAACAAAATTTGAGAGATGTTTTCTCGGTATTTGATCTTCACACATCTATATATATAAAGTTTTATTTTCTCTCTTCTTATAGTGCTACCTCATCAATTCAACACACCAAACACCTCATCTAATTAATTTATTTAATTTTAATAAAAAAATCAGGTCCATTAATATAGAGTTGTGATCCAATCCATTAAAAATTAATTAATATGAACATACATTTAATCTCAATTATTTGTAAACTAAAACAAACTTTAATCACATATATATATATATATAATTATATATTTTAAAAAACTACAACTTAACATTTATCTAAAATAATAAACTTGATTCCTAAGTTGAGAATTTATCTAAGAAGATGTAATTTTCATTAAATGAGCTCTAAGTAAGTCGAAATAATATGGATCGATTTAGACAAGTGAATGAGTCCAAATTTGTAAATGAAATAAAATTTTATGGAAAATGGAAGCACTTTTCAATGATGGAAAATGGAGGCACTTTTTTAATCAATTTTCCATCTTCTTAAAATATTTGTTACATTCGAAAATATAAATAATCACTCTATCATGAGAATCATGAAGAAAAATTTTATAACTCTTAATTAACTTTATATAACTAAATAATTGAGAATAAAGTTAGGACATCTGTATTTATAAATCACAAGTTAAAATTTTTAAATTACTAACATCCAAAAATTATGTGAATATGTATATTATGCAATAACATTAAGATTAACTTTAGCTAGATTTTATATTTATTTTCAAATCCTTATAATTTAAATTTGTAAAAAAAAACAATTGATTGATCGTTATTTTGGACAAAATTTTGGGATTAAAAAAATAGTTGATCTAAATTGGTTAAGTTCACAATCAAGGACGTTAAATTTTCTGGATTTTCTCAAACTTGGGGTTGAGCGGTTAAATATTTGGAGGAAAACAAAAGTAATAATTTACATTTTGGCATGTTATATGATGATTAATTTGAGGAAGTAATTCATGGGAGGTATACGAGAATACCTCTAATGGGAAGCATACTAATATATTCTTCAAGGATAACATGTGTGGAAAAATCCTTGGAAAGACAAGTGGGAAGTTATAAAGAATTACTACTAGCTAGAAAAAACAAGAAACATGGAAAATAGAAGAAATGTTAGATTTAACCATGCCAATAGTGGTGTATATGGTTCAACATGTTGTGTTGGGGAATATAAAAATAGAGAAAAGAATGAGGGTCAGAAGAAGATCAGACACTTCCATTAAGAGTTACATGTTTGATGAATAGATATCTAACTCAAATTTTATAGAAGAAAAGTATCGGTATGAGTTTTCTCTAATTTATGATTTGAATCTCAAGAAATTTATATCCGTCTTTATTATGAAAAGTGATGGAGGGGGAGGGGGGTTGCAGGAGTGAACTAACTCATATTCATAAATCGGGTTCTACATGGTTGAAATGAATAGTGCTTAACTATGAACATTAGATGTTCAACTGTAGGGTTCTTTTCTTTTATGTGACTTAACTTCGATAGCTGAAAAAGTAAGTAGCATATGTTGTGCATCACATATATCTGAAAAATGTATGCTTGACATAGAAGAATGGTAGTTGCGTTTCCAACGTAGAATTGGTTGTATGCTATATATGATAGAGCATGTCTATGGATATTATAAACCTTTGAAACAAAGAATGGGGTAATCAAAGTCTGGTAGCAAGGTTTCGTAAACCTTAATCGGAAGAAATTATATGTTGTATTAAATGTATCCAAAAATGACATCGTATCAGATCTTTCAAAATATTTTTTTTGATTTAGACACTTTTGCCGTTTATTATTGCAATGCTTTTCGAATAATATTTTCAAATACATATAAACCATTAAAACTTATATATCCAATTTTAATATATATATATAATATGTGCTCTCTTCTTACAAAAACATCTCATCTATTCAAGTGCTATAATTGTGACATGTCATCTTCATTTTTTCAAAACGTAAAATCTCAATAATTAAATTCTCTTCACGTGATGTATTAGGCTTTTGTTTAGGTTTTCAATTTGAGACCCAAGAGAATAATTAAAAAACAACTTAGTCATGCCCATTGTTTAAAACCTAGCATCACCATCACACTCACTTTATCTCTCCCGTTTGATCTTCTTCTTCGTCAACAAAAGCTGCACATGTATCTTCTCAAAACTTTAATAATTGCTCTGTGAATTCCCTAACATCACATGCAATGCGGGTAAATTTTGTAATAGTTAAGTTATGTTGATTACCAATTTTATTCGTGAGATGAAATCCCCCACTAATTTGCTTTCAATTCAAAATCATTAAATAACTAACCAACCCTCCATTCACCAGAGTATAAATACTTCTCCCAAACTCATCACCTCTTTCAATTCTCAAAGAAACAAAAGTATCACATATGTTAATATATGGAAGGCTCACACTTAGACATGAAAGTCGATAGAAGTGGTCAACGTGTAGCATCCACGCAAGACCATGGGTGTCAATATGTTGCTCCTAGATGTAAAGGTTTTCCATTGAATGATCTTGCAATTGTTTTTTTTTTTTTTACCTCTTTCTATTATTTTCATAAAATTTCCTGAATTTGTTCCCGTGTTTTTTGGTAAGCCTACTCTAATGCAATGATCCATTATTTATTTTTTTAAAAACCAATAGGACTTTGGAATCGTTGTTGAAAACATATCGCAATTGATGTTTACTGTCACCACCAAAAAAATCAAAGAAAATTCATGAACACAAATCCTTCTCGCAAGTTGGGTCGGCAATGGAGACTTTCTTATTAAGTTTATGTTGGGCAGTGGAGAGCATTCGAGATATTTATATAGGAAATATCATCGTCGCGTTCACGGACCCACCAATTACATTAGCAAAGAAGAAGACGAGTGTGTTACCAGCTTTTCGACAACATTAGGTTGATATATATCGAGTTTTAAATGCAATCCCAGATTGGAGATTCGAAAGAGGTGATTGCTGAGAGTGAAACTAAATCACATTGGTTCCATGTGATGCAAGAAACATACATTTTTGGATAGAAAAGGTTATCGTAAGTGAGTGAGACAATGACATGCAGTATGGTGCAGTTGGTTATGTTAAAGAAAGACTTTCTTTCTCCGTTGCCTCTTGGTGAAGTCTAATCTTTGTAGTCGCCTAATAGATGACTACGTTTTTTGTTTTCTTCCATGTGAAGTGGGTGTTTGTAAGGATATTAAGTTTTGAATGAATCATAAGTTAAGCGTAAATATCAAAAGTAATACATATTAATTTAAATTGGAAAACATGTGACAAAATGGACAAATTATAACAGATTTCAAAGATATGTCTTAATAAAATATATAGTTTAGTTGTTATCAGAAATAATCACACACAATGGCAAATAGTTTGAAATCATTTCTTTAATTTTACATTTGAGTGGAAGACCATTCCACTTATAAGCACATGTGTTTCAATTTCAACCATTTACCTTACATGTTGTGCAATTGTTTAATACTCTAAGTTCTTTCAAATTCAAATAAATTCAACCTTTTAACAATTCAATCTTAACCGGTTAATTTTTTCATTTTCTTCTTGAAGTTTTCTCCTTATTAGGAATATTAAAAATAACAAATGTTGCGCGAAACGCGGTTTTCCCACTAGTTTAATATAAAAAGAATATCAAATAGTTAAGAACTGTTATTTTGGAACTATATTTCCATAGTGATATATTACTTCATAACGTAACAAAAACAAAAAATTAATACTCCATATGCTTCTTCTTTTTTGGTCTTGACATACTCCATATGCTAGATCCTCCAAAATGTCAAGACTATGACTCTTTCATACGAACAAATCAAATGCCACATCTCCTTCAATTTAATAGCCTTCCTCTCCATGGAAAACCAATGGAGATGTATTTTTCTATGATATAAAAAAAATGAAAAATAGGCACTAAAATAAATATAATCACTTTGTATCAGATACATTGTATAATAATTTTATGACATTCCTTTATTGTCCATCCCATAAATTTCATTGAAACTTAAACGTTGATTACAAGTGAACCTTTTTTTTCCCCTTACATACGAGCCTTTAAGGGTTGCCTTTTTTAGTAAATCCGTTACACGATTTAACTCCCTTAGAACATAGTTGAAAGAGCTAATCTCAAAAGCTTTAAAGGTTAAGACATCTTGGATGATTTCATAGACTTTGTTTTGTGGCTTCATTGTCTCCGTGGCCTTTATTACTTCTTTTGCATCTACTTTGAGATTGAGTCTTTTCCATTCCCTATCTTTTGCCATTTACATTACTTCCAAGACCTCTAAACTTTCCGCCATACGGGGAGATGAAACATGATTTTTCCTCATATTTCCTTCTAGTAATGTTGTTCCTATATTATCAAAAAACAATTCAGCCTAATCCCACACATTTATCTTCAGACGTGAAATCTGGATCTATGTGATAGACCTTTAAACCATTTTCCATCACATATTCTCTACATTTGTTTATTAAAATTATCCTACTGCAATTTTTCTACATTAACAAATCCTAATGAACATTGATACTCCAATTGTATGAAGTATCATAGTTAACTATGGATTTTGTTGGATGATTAATACCATGGAAATGAGTGAAATGAATATAGAATCTAAACTACTAGATTAGTGCTTCAAAGGAAAGATAAGAACCCAAGTCCAACCTTTAGCCACTCTAGTCAATTAAACTCATGTTTTAATCCATATCTCTTTAGCAAATTAAATCTTCCTTAAGTATATAGCTTTGAATTTTCTCTGGCTCTTCTTTATCTTTTAATTAATTTTGCTTTCTATTTTAATTTTCTTTAATTTGATTTTTCTTTCTTTCTTATTTAGGAATTATATGAATTAAATTCACTACTATAGTTTTCTTAATAGATTATAGAAAGCCAGTTTTTCTAAAGCGGGCTTGTTTCCCTTGAATAGATCATAGAAAGGCAAACACTTGTTAACTGATCTTGATACGAATCGATCTAAAGCAACGATTCAGCCAGTCAATCTATGAACTTCCCGTTAATTCTTTGGGGATGACAACTTGATAACTGCAGCGATCTACTTTGGATTTTCTTTGTTTCCTCTTTTAGTCACCACATAACCCATGAATTCCCCTTAAGTTATGGCGACGGTACATTTTTCAGGGTTCAATTTCATTCCGAACCGATTTAATATGTCGAAACATTCCTACAAATGGGTAACATGATCCAACGTTACCTGAGATTTGACCAACATATCGTCATTGTTAACTTCCATGGTGTTACCGAGCTGTTCAGCAAATATCCAGTTCACTAGCCTTTGATATGTTGCACCCACGTTCTTAAGTCCGAATGGAATCACCTATTATAATAGGTTGCTCTATCTGTTAAGAAAGCTATTTTTTCCCGGTCGTCTGGGTGCATCAAGATTTGGTTATATCCTGAGAATGGATCCATAAAGGAAAAGATCTCAGTTCCGGCGGTGGCTTCCACCAACCTCTCAATACTTGGGAGAGGAAAACAATCTTTCGAGCATGTTTTGTTGAGATTGGTAAAATCCATGCATATCTTTCATTTCTGGTTCTTCTTCTTTAAGACTACAGGGTTAGACAACCACTCCGAATATTGAACCTCGGTAATAGATCCCTTTGCTAATAGGCGTTCAGTTTCCTCATTTACGGTTTTGGCTCTTTCCGAACCCAATTTCCTCCTCTTCTACTTCACAGGTTTGTCAGTTGGGTCCACATTCAAGCAATGTGAGATGATCAACGGGTCAATGTCGACCATCTCCTACTGACGAAGCAAAAGTTGCTATGTTTGTTCGCAAGAGTTCGATGAGTTTCCTGCAAACTTCATGGTTAACACCGCTTTCAATAGATACATTGTTGATACTGGGTTCAACTTCTAATTATTTGTAATTAGAGGGGTTCGGTTTTAGGTAAGTACTTGATAAGAAAATAAAGAAGAAACCTCGGAAAGAGGGTGTATTATTACTGAAGATGTTTACAATGCTTGTTAACTCGAAATGTCGAGATTAACTTTATCAAAGAGAAGTAAAACCTAGGTGATCTATTTTTTCTCCTCTCGATCTGAATGAATGTTATTAGTGAGGGGAGTATCTATTTATATATCCTTAATAGTCAGTCTAATAAGCCCATGGGCTAACCTCGGAAAAATGGAATATTTCCATTCTTCCAAGACTAGGGAATCTGTGATAAGATTCGATCTTATACTGTCCGAACTTAGACTTCGGCTTAGAACGATGTTCATTTATACTCCCGCTTCGGACACTAAATCTGATCAATCTTCTCCGAGGTATCCCTCGGTCATCTGGGTCGAGGGTCGAAATTCCTGTTGTCGGGACTTATAACCTAATAGATTATTAGGGAAGAGCTAGGCAGGGTCCAAACTCCAATTATTGCCAAACTATTGATTAGGGGTAGAACCCCACCATCAACAGTAAGTCCCCCCCCCCCCCCCCCAATTCGTCCGAGGATGTTTGCAGCCATTGGTGAAGTTCCTTCTCAGATGGTTTGTCTATAAATGAAGTTCAGAACTAATTGATCTTCGTCTTCAATCACTTCAACTTTCAATACTTCTCAAATTTATGTACTCTAATTTTGGCGGGAACAGTCCGAAAAATGTAAAGTCTTATCGTTTTGGCGCGAAATTCCTAGCTCCACACAACCTTTCCGTTTTCCGATGACGTGTCAATCATACACTCAGATCCTCCGAAATGATCTTTTGGCGGGAAAATAAAGAGATCGTGGTTCATTCATTGAAATCCTATTTTCTCAATAGAATTTTGACACTTCCTGAAGATGTCGGTTAAACTTCTGCAAATAACACCGCCTTTAACTATTTAAAGAGGCTAAATCCCTATTGTATCTCATATCATTCATATAATCCTTCTAAATCTTCTTCTTTTCCGAAGTAATCAAAATGTCGTTAACTAAACAGAACTCTCCCAGTTCCAGCTCTAGTTCCACAACAGATTCTACCTCGGGTTCTTCTTCTTCCAGATCTAGTGATTCTCACCAAAAGAACTCCGGAAATCGATCAATTGAGTCCCAAATCGATATTGAAGGCGTTTCCTCTGTCGAAAAGGAAAACGAGAACCCTTCTCTGTCTGTTCCGGCAAACTCTCCCTCTAACAGTAACAGCTCTAAAACCATCTCCGACCAAGCAACTGTAGGAGAAGACCTTTCCGAAGAATTCGGAGATTCAATCTTTAAGGAAGGCGACATCGAAACTCTTCGTTTATTCACCTCTGATCCCGAAGGTCTCGAAATTCTGATTCCAAAATCTAAACAAAGACCTTGGACTCCTCCTGAGGGATTCATGTGTCTCTACTTTCATTTACTTACCAAAGCTCGACTATGGTTCCCAATTCCCTTCCTTCTAGTTGAATTCTGCAGACAATTGAAGATTGCTTTCACTCAACTAGGATCTGGTGCTATTAGACATATGGTAGCTTTTCTGATTCAAGCCAGAAGGGCTGACGTCATCGTTCCGTGCTGGAAATTCTCCGAACTCGCCAAACTCGTTGATAGTCGAGACGGCAGAACTTGGTATACTATGATTAAGAATGCCAGCAAACTGGGGAAAGGATTCACTTCCAATGCTAAAAATTGGCGCACTAACTTCTTCTACGTTCGGATCAATAAAGCTTTCATCTTTGATCCTAGTGTCGAAGTGATTAAGTCATGGTCAGTCGATACCTCGACAATCACTAAACTGATCCTGTTTAAAGAACTTCCTCCTATCTTTAAAAAGGAGATGGATCGGATCTATAGTCTTCCTCCTTTGGTATTTCCAAAGATTCCCGAGGACCTAATCAATCTAGCTCGATCTCACTCAGGTATTTCGAACCCTCTCCTTTCTACATAATTCAGGTTACTCCTTCTTATTGTTAGGTTTTTTATAGGCCTTGATGTATCTGAAACGGACTGTCCTTCAGAAAGATCAGCTTCAGATTATACCAACAAGTTGCTTATCCGAGCTCCTCCTAAAAAGCCGAGGTTTCAAGAATCTCAAGAAGGTGAAGTCGACTCCTCCTATCTCAAAAACTCCTCAGAAGAAAAACGTGGAAAAACTACCGCCACTTCTCCGAAAATAAAGTTTCCAAAGAAAAGGCGTGCTTCTTCGACTATTGAGGCTCCTTTGACAAAAAGGCAAAGATCTCAGCTTGAGGCCAAGGACGCTCCTTTTAACTTTGAATTCAACTCGCCACGGCTCCTCTCAAACGATGAAGAAAAGAGAGCTGAACTTTTCTGGAAAATGGCAGGTTGTAGTTCTTTAAGACCGGAAGGTGATTTTCTTGCGAAGGAGCACATATCGATTTTTGCAAGGAATTCGATTCGGGTTTGACAATCTAACTCTGCTTCCTGTCGTCTTTCCAAATATTCTAAGGTTTTAAATCAATTTCTCCTTCCTTTCTCTTAAGGGAGCTCGGACTACTTGTTTCCTTGTGGGAGAGTACGAAGGCTTGTTGAAGGAGAAGAATGATTATATCAACAGACTTGAAAAGAAGAACAAGGCTCTGGAGGTTAATCAAGCTTCTATGAAGGAGGAGGTTCGTGCAGCTGCCGCTTCCTTAACTCATAAGGTACAATCTACCGAGAAGAGGATGACCAAGAAGATTCAAGATAGGCTGGACTCTATCGAAAAAATCCTCCGAGCTCGGGAGGTTGGTTTCGAAAAAACGATAAATCTCGGTCAAGCCCAGGCAGTCCTCGGACTACTTAGTACTTTATCTTCTCAAGGTGTGAATATCTCCGTCGCTCTTTTGAAGCAAGTGGAAAAGGACGCTTCGGTAGCTGAACAAGAAGCCAAGGATTATACTTTTCCGGACTTCGAGCATAACGCCTTTAGCTTTGATTTGTAATTTTGTATTTTCTTCTTCTTTTTGGTAAAAACGTTTTAAATAGTAATAATAATAATAATTAATTTTTTTTTTTTTTTAAGTTTTTTATCTTTCCTTAAATGATTAAAAAAAGAATCTTCAAGTATTATGTATATTGGTCTTTTTCAAGAGTTCCTTCAACAGAATACCGGATGTTCATGGGCTGAGCCGAAAATGTTCAATGAGGTTAAACCTCGACTGTTTTGACCTCTAATCTTTAGATTCTACTTTATCAGGTCCTTAGATTCTTTGGGTATGAGTTTTTGTTTTTTGAGCGGGAAAACTCCGACTCTGCCTTAGAGTTTCTCGACTCTGCCTTAGAGTTTCTCGACCCTACTTCAGCTGCATTCGGTATAGAATGTGTTGGGTGGGAATAAACCCTGTTATCGAATACGTGATCAAGACATCGATTTTTGTATGTTTGATTTTTTGGTTAATCGAGGTTAAGTATAGTCGAATTGTTGAAACTCTGTTACTATAAAACCAGGATCCGATATTTGTAGCTGAACCTTGTGGAAGGCTGCCTACTTACCCTTGGATGGGATCAAGCCACACGTAGTTCCGATGTTTGTAGCTGAACCTTGTGGAAGGCTGCCTACGTACCCTTGGATGGGATCAAGCCACACGTAGTTCCGATGTTGTTGTTAATTATCTCGGAGAATCCGAGATATCGACGGGCTTTTTTTTTTTTTTTTTTGTTCTAATGTCGGAGCCTTTTGACGTTTAGGTCTTCTCGGATGCAGCATCTTGCTTTGGCTTGATTTCCTTTTACCAAAAAAAATCCAAATGGAGTTGAGAACTTAAGGCACTGGTGATAAGTTGAAACCATTCCTTTCATTAGAAACAGCCAGGGGGTTCCAAGAATTATGTTGTAGAGAAATTGTTTTTCTACTACACCGAAGTTAACGTCTCTGATTGTTCCTCCAACTGTTATCGGGAGCTGTACTATTCCAAGAGTCGGAACACTTTCACCATTGAATGCAGTTAATGACTTAGTCCTCGGCTTGATCTTTGTTTCTTTTGACCATAACTTTTGGAAGACCTCGATACTCATGATATTCGTAGCGCTTCCGGTATCCACTAATATCCGGGGAACTCTGTAACCCCCAACTTGTAATTCTATCATCAAAGGGTCGTTATGTGGGACTTCGACTCCTACCAAGTCTTCGTGAGTGAAGATGAGCTCCTTTGGTAAAATTATCTTCGGCTTCGTTTGCTGCTTGGCTTGGTCTTGTGCTATGTCTGAAGGTTCCGAAATAACGTTTATCCTTCTGTGATGGAACGAATATCTTGGTTGAGGAAGTTCCTTTCTTCTTTGATGATTCTTTTCCACGGACCGCTCTTTCGGTTGATATTTTTTTACTAATGTTTCCTTTAAACTTAGTTGTCTGGTGATACGTTCCAAGTATTTTCTCAAGAGATATTCTGGCATATTACGGCATTCTTCTGTGCTATGTCCATAGGTGGTATGGTAATAACACCATGTTGGGGAGACTCTTTCTCTTTTGATCCCTGCTTTTCGCTGATGCTGTCTTAGGGGTTCGGAGGTTAGGAGGGCGATTCTGGCTTTTTCCTTCTGCTCAAACGTTTTATTATAGTGCAGGCGAGGGTCTTTAATTCTTCTCCTTATTTCTTCATTTTCCGAATGAATATGATCGTCCTTGGATAACCGGGCTTTACTTTCGTCCACTCTAATGTATACATTTGCTCTATAGAACGCATCTTCTATGGATTGGGGCCGGTAAGCTGAGAGTTCTTCCCAGAATCTCGTCTCATACCATGTTCCACTAATTAGGGCATCGATGGCTAGCTCGTCAGAGATATTCAACTAGAAGTATACTTTCTTGAATCTCTTAATAAAACTCTCGAGTGGTTTGGTTGGTGTTTGCTTTACGAAGTAGAGGTCGGAGATTGTTGCTAGTCGTTCGAGGTTGAAGATATACTTCTTTAGAAATTTTTGCCGTAGTTCTTCGAAATTCCCTTTTGAATTAGAGGGTAAGCTGGTTAACCAGATCTGGGCGTTTCCTCGTAGTCTTTCGGCAAAGTATTAGAACTTTTTTCTCTCCTCGTCAGACGGGTGAATCCGTGCTTGGTTGATTGCGATCATAAATGTTTTAAGAAAGGTTATTGGATCTCCAATTCCATTATAGGTTGGTAGCTCCAACTTTCCTTTTTCAAAAGAATTGGGTTCAAACTTCGTCGTCTTGGACGAATTCTCCTTTCTAATTTCGAAATTTTGGTCCAAGTATGGGGGGTTCTGGAGCATAACTTTCATATCCCGTAGTTCACTGTGCAATTCCGCTATTGAGTTTCTCATTGTAGAAGTGAGTTCGTCATCCACGAGTCTTCCATCGTCGATGGCTCTTTGAATCTTAGTTGGCCCGTTCTGTTCTTCTTCCGCCTCTTCCGCTTTGTTCTGCTTCACCTAGTGACAAACAGTTTTCTGGAATATTGCATATTGGTTGACAGCCTTCACTGTTTGCTTCCATATCCCGTAGGGGACCATTTAAAGATCTCTCATTCCTTTGATTTTTCTGTCGAACTTGTAATTCGAGTTCTGGATCGGAGACCTCGATCGGTGATTGATCCCATCGAGTTTTCCTGATTTTTCGCTGAAGGAAAGTCATTACTAGCTTTTCCCCTTTCTTCCGAGATGTTTCTTTACTTAAAGAGCCACCCCCCTACCTGGCGCGCCAAATGTTGATACTGGGTTCAACTTCTAATTATTTGTAATTAGAGGGGTTCGTTTTTAGGTAAGTACTTGATAAGAAAATAAAGAAGAAACCTCGGAAAGAGGGTGTATTATTATTGAAGATGTTTACAATGCTTGTAAACTCGGAATGCCGAGATTAACTTTATCAAAGAGAAGTAAAACCTAGGTGATCTAGTTTTTCTCCTCCCGATTCTGAATGAATGTTATTAGTGAGGGGGGTTATCTATTTATATATCCTTAATAGTCGGTCTAATAAGCGCTTGGGCTAACCTCGGAAAATGGAATATTTCCATTTTTCCAAGACTAGGGAACCTGTGATAAGATTCGATCTTATACTGTCCGAGCTTAGACTTCGGCTTAGGACGATGTTCGTTTATACCCCCGCTTCGGACACTAAATCTGATTTAAAGTCTTTGCTGTTACAAAGCAGGTCCGGCCAGTCCATTGGTTGCCTCTCGCAGTACACAAGCCGTGGGGGTCAGAAAATTCAAGCATTGGTGGCAAGTGGAAGGAAAGGCTTCCATCATCGTAAGCCATGGTACCCCTATGATTGCATCAAAAAGGGAAGGGCCTGAAATGACATGGAAAGTGGTGTCCATTTTTAAAACTCCAACGGATACGGGGTAGATTGCCATTCTCATTGTAAAATCCCTTTTCCCGAGAAGCGACATAAACCGTGTGGTTTTGACTTCCATTTCTTTTGAGACTACACTCATACGGTTCATGGCTTCCAAACTCAAAAGATTGATGGTGCTGCCAGATTCGACTAATATTTTGCCAAAGGCATTTCCTGCTACGTGGAGTCGGATGACTAAGGGGTCATTATGCGGGGTCACTATCGCGAATATATTTGAATCCGAGAAGGGTGCCAAAAAATGATATGTCGGAGCTGGAGCCACATGGTGGGATATCGGTATCTTCCGAATGTGTCTTATCATAGACCCGATGGATCCATTACATGACTCGAGTTCTCCGAGGACTGCTCTAACGTATTCCGACATAACATATTTCCGAACAGATTTTATTTTACTTTGCTAGACCCCTACATGACGCGCCAAATGTTGATGAAAGGGTTCAACTTTTAATTATTTGTAATTAAAAGGTTCGCAGAAAATAAATAAGAAAAAAGAATAAGTATCACTCGAAAAAGTATATTATTAAGTATCAGAATACAAGAGTGCAAGTACAGAAAGTCGAACTTCCTTTTATCAAAGAGAACGGACAAGATGCTCGCCCCAATTTCTTAGTTCTCCTCCCTGATTCTCAATGATGTTAAGGGTGAAGGGGGGGGGACCGTTATATAGATCATGCAGTCGATTCTCTGAACCCATGAGCTAAATAGAGGATAATGAAGATTTCCTTATTCTCTAAGATGTAAGGAATATGAGAAATATTTGATTTTATCCCTTCCAAACTCAGAGGTCGGCCTAGACAATATACTTAATATTCCCTCTCGAACACAGGGACGATATCAATGATAAGATAACCATCCCCTTCTTCGGCCTATGGGGCAGAGGTCAACGATATGATTAACATTCCCTCAGCCGGGCTTATAACCTGACTGCAGATAAAGGTGAGATCGACAAGGGCCAAATCTTAATTATCGCCAAGTTGTTGATAAGGGGTGCAAATCCCACCATCAACATGATCCATCTAAATACCCTACCATTCCAATTAACTTTTAATCCCTTAGGCTAAACAAGAAATGTTCATTTGGTTTTGATTGGAGACTTTTCCAAACCTTTGTCGGCACTTGTTTCCATAAATTCTAAATTGAGATTTTAATCTTCAATCTAGCCTTAACAACAACCAAATGAAAGTTACATGGAAATGACTTGTGTAGATTATAGTAGGAATTATGTTAGGTTTTGGTTTTTATAGGCTAGATTATCAAAATAAAATTTCATTTGGTTGTAGGCTAGATTAGATTAAGAATGACAATTTAAATTTAGAACTTAGGAAAACAAGTGCCCTTGAAGTGTATGTGAAAATTTCTCAAACAAAACCAAGTGAAAAGTTCTTGTTTGGCTTAAGGGATTATAAGTTAAATGGATATGTAGGGTATTTAGATGGATCCTAATGACCATCGATGCTGCAATAAAGAGATCGTATTTAATTATGAATTTTGATGGATGGTTAATACCATGAATATGGGTAAATTTAAAATGGAATCAAAATACTAGTGTAAAACCTTCGAATCGTTTACCCGCAAACCTCGCTATCCGAACGTGCAACAATCAAAGAAGAACACCAAAAATTCAGCTAACATAGGTCAAACGGCTCAGAACTGCGACATTTAAAGATGCTCGAGTCCGACCAAGCCAAGTTAATTACCATAAAGGAAACATTTCTAACTGAATCTTCCCCAAAAACCATTCCCTCCGTTCTAGGCTTAGAATAGAGGTTGTGTTAGACAGGATACGCTTAGTATCAGAATTTTCACATGCGAATATAAAACCAATACTTAAGAGAATTTTTCAATCAGAACAAAATAAACTCGAGTGCATGCCTATGCCTAATGCCAAATAAAAATCAAACAACACGACACCAAACAACAATCTTACAAAGACACTAAAATCTACTATGGTTGTTCTAATTTTCAAACTCTGTTGTAGCCGCTCTACCACTATGGTTTCTAGAAAGTGAAAGAGAGGGATGAGTGATCTAATATCATTCAGTTAGTCAGGACCTCTAACTAGCATGCAAAAATCACCGTCAACACATCCCCGAAACCCCCAAAAAAAAGTAATCAAGAAAGCAAAGTATGCAAGGATGGAAAGTTCAAAAATAAACAAAAAATAGCCGAATCTACAAAAATGTAAAAAACATAAGCAGATATACATTACTTACCACGAAGTAACATGTAACCTGAGACAATCAATCTGTATAAGAATCAAGAAATGTATGAATGACACTACGAGCCATGCATGTGATTGTCCAACAAAGTCAAATAACTACAATGCGTCTAAACACCTCTTTATGACTTGATCTACGATATCGCTTTATGTCTCTTTCTAGATATTTTCTCTAGATATCTCCTCTTATAGAAATCTCCTCCTATAGGCCCATTGACCTCTGCAGTCAACTACACTCACTTCCACTGTTTTCTTCTCGAAACTCGATGATCACTTCAACTGCATCTTAACATGTACACACCCACGGCCCGACGATCAAATCTGTACGGTTCTCCAGGGTTTTTCCGTAAAACCGTATTATCTGGCATTCCAGAACATCTTAAGTAATGAAGTTGTGGGGTACAACAACACCACCTACCTAGTGCCAGAGGTCCAAATCAGGAAGACGCATAACCGAAACACGATCACTCCTTCAACACTAATATCCACTCGTTTCTTGTCTGGAATAAGATCCTTAGCACGTTGTTCTGAGGTCCTCAACCTTGGAACCAGACAACTGGTGTAGTATTCTAGGTCTTCATATTCACACCTCAAACCGGATCATTAAAACCACTCACCCCACATGTTAGGATCATGTTCTTGATCACAAACATGTTTTACCTATATTGTATCAGAGTACTCACATTCCATTGACTTGAAACCGGACCACTAACACATCCACCTTTCTTGTATTGGGGTCCTCACATTTCACGGACTTGGGACCAGACCATTAACACGCCCATGGAACTCTATGATGCCTAACCTCACCACTAGATGTCCCCTAAAATCATTTCTAAAGTATAAAATGATTTATTCAAACAAACAAATAAAGAAAAATAATCAAGCAATCACGCAATCACACAACAAAAAAACTAATACTCGATACGACTCAACCCTCCCGACACAGAGTATGTACCTTCATAGCGGACCCTTCATAAACCATGTCAACACAATTTTTTACGAACTTACAGTGACTTTGGATGTATGACCGATGTAATCGGAGTGTCTCGTCTGGAACCCAAAAAACCCCAAGCTGAACCCGTTGAACGTAACAAGAGCTGATAAATTGACCGCCTCAAACTCTAACTTGAGCGTTGCTGTCCTTAACCAGCTTGCCTTGAACTTACTTGAACTCACTGAACCCTTCTACCATACCATTGGACCAGATCTTGACTCGCTCATAATCTTCAGCTCAATCTCTAGAAAATTCAGTAGCGCTTCGGTTATACTCGCGGATATCTCCTTACGACTCTGAAAAAGATTCGACAAGATTTTAGAATGAAATCCTATCCAAACCTTCGACCTATGCGTGACTGAGTGTGAAATTGTTTTCAACATCTTGAACTTAGATCTTGAATTCAGATGTGTGCTCTTTAGAAATTTCGGCAGAACCTCTACTGTACTTGCAATTTTCTTCCCGAAACTTCAACAGAAGTTTGATAGGACTTTTAGTGTTAAATCTTACTGAAAGCTTCTCCAACACAACCAGCCCGATCTTGAGCTGGATTCCAACTTTCCGACTTTCCGAATTATGATCTTAAGCTTGGATAAATGGTCTTTCAAACCTATGAAATTTTTTGGTACAGTTCCAGCTGTTTTGAAGGTTTTCTACCTCAAACTTTGTTAAAGGTTCAATAGAATTTGCATTGTAAAATTTTATAAAAAAAAACCGCATAAATTTACCATTTTATTTATATTATGTAAGATAATTTTACTATTTTTTATGTTTACACTAGTATGTAAATATTTTATGGTTACATTAGTATGCAATTGCATTAAACTTTTTGAGTCATTAAAATAAAAAATAATTAATTATCTTTATGTTTGATTTTATTTTGGAGTATTTTCATTCAAGTTCCGTGTTTTTTCTATTTGAACGCGATAACAGAGATATAAGAATTTTTTTTTTTTTTTGTCACTCCAAACATTTTATTAAGATAGTTCAAACCGGGGTTACAAGCAGGCCTCTAAGGGCCTGTTTAGCTATCTGATCAGCCTCCACGTTTTTTTGTATGTGATATAAACGAGAAAAAAATCCTCAAAAACGAGGAACAAAGCTCTGGGATATCCTTGACTAAGGTGAATATCTCAATGATTGGTTCCACATTGATAGCTCTGACAAGGGACTGCGAGTCAGAGAATACATGAAGCTCATGAATCCCTCAATGGAGCGCATCTAACAGCGCGGTCCATTTCTCCGTTGCAGATCCCTGAGCATATTCTGTTTGACCAGGAGATCGGAATATCAACCCATGCCGCAGGACATAATCTCTTTACTCCATGCCGCGTCAACAAGGCAAATGGTACTCCTAGGGACCGGGGGGTCTTCTTACCTTTCAGATTCGGCTCCTTGATTAAGTTTGACCAGGTGTTTTTGTGCTATCTCCCATGCAATCGCATCTAAAGTCCCCTTGGTGACCACTTCGTCCGGCGTGAAGCCTCTAGCATTAAACATGAGATTGTTTCAAGCTGTCCATATATGCCAAACGATCCAGGGAAAGGGGTTTATGGACCCTTCCGTAGATGGTGGACCATGGAGACGAATTCCTCTTGTGATGAGCTCCTTTACCGACTTTATGCTTGTCAATGGGGGAATGGCCAATGGTCTAGCTTGCCACACTTCTACAGCAAAAGGGCAATTGAGGAATACATGTTTTGGAGTTTCGCGCTCATGGCATCTCCTGCAAGCATTGTCAAGCTGAATACCTCGAGCTTCTAACCTGGATCCAACTGGGAGCGCACCAGCCGCCATTTTCCAAAGAAGCATTTTAATCTTTGGGCAAGTTTTTAGCTTCCAAATGCTTGTTGACCAGCTGAAGCTCTCAGCGTTCTGGGGGGCAGCAGAGGCCATGAGCAGGACGTATCCTGATCTCGAGGTGTAGCTGTCATTCTTTAGCGGAAGCCAAAATTAACCGATCCTCTCCATCTTTGATCCTAGGTGGATGAGCCGAATATTTTCTTCATATTATAGGATCACTCTTCTGATCATACCTCAATCCCACTGATTCTATGAAGTCCGATACATTTGGTTGGGCAAATTCAAGTGGGGCTAGGCCTATGGGGCATTCAGGGGAGGCCAAACTTAGCCATGGGTCCTCCCATACCTGAATTCGCTCACCATTTCCCACATGCCACCCTAACCCTTGTTTAAGGACCTCTCGACCCGCAATAATGCTTCTCCATCCATGAGACGGGTTGGAAGATAGCGGGGCTTCCATGAAGTTGTAGTGGTGGCTATATTTCCCAAGGATAACCCGAGCAAATAAAGATTTCGGGTGGGTAATCAGGCGCTATACCAACTTTGCTAATAAGGCATCATTGAAGGCAGCCACATCCCTAAACCCAAGGCCTCCCACGCTCTTGGGGTTTACTAACTTGTCCCATGCTATCCAGCTGATTTTTTGGGTTCCTGGTTTATCATCCCAAAAAAATCTTGTCATAATGGATTGGATTTGCTTGTAGAGGGACGCCGGGATTTTGAAGCTAGACATTTGGTAAGTTGGGATAGCACTTAGAACGGACTTCAGGAGGACGATTATGCCTGCCAGTGAGAGGAAACGGTTCTGGTATGAGATGGCTCGTTGCTTCATTTTATCTACTATAGACGCGAAGACATCGCGCTTCCGACACCCAAAGTTTTCGGAAATCCTGAGGTATTTCCCGGTTCCTCCCACCTGGAATATTCTAAGGGCCCGCTTTACCATGACTTTCCTGTAGCGCCGAGTCTTTGTAGAGAAAGTGATGGACGACTTGGATTTATTGATGAATTGTCCTGAGACTGATTCGTAGTCCTGCAGTATCCTTTGGAGGGTTCTACATGAGGCAGCATCAGCCCTACAGAAGAACATTGAGTCATCAGCAAAAAAGGAGATGGTTCACTCTAGGGCTATGACGGGAAACCCGAACCCCTGGTAAGGAACCATCCTCCTGGGCTTTGCGGCACATAGCAGATAGCACTTGAAGGAATTTAGTGTAGATTTTAAAACTTTTCTAAAATCCTAATGATTCTTTTTAGCCCTTTAGATCATGTTGATTGAATCTATATTTCGGATCTCGATCATACCTGGAGGTTATGAGCAGTGGAAATGTTCAGGATACCGAGATCAGGAGCGCCTCAAATGCTGCGCCTTTACAGAAAGTCCACACGCACACAAAAAGGAACCGGGATGCTAGTGCCTTTGAGAACAATTCTCTTGGGGTTCAGGAGTCTTTGGTGGCTGTAAAATTAGGTTAGAGACTCTCTAGGTCGTGCCTCTATCTTACCTCCACAATCTCTAATATGATCATCGAACTCTTGGCTCAAGTACTCACCTCCACAATCAGATCGAAGAGCTTTGATACTTTTGCCAAGTTTGTTTTGTACTTCATTCTGGAACTCCTTGAACCTTTTGAAGGATTCCGACTTATGTCTCATAAGATATACATAACCATAGCTATTCCTTGCAGTTTCTCCTCCAATGCCTAGGTTTCTTGTAGTAAAGACAAATATCAGTATCAACTGGGCAACGCTTGGGCTTGGAAGACGACTCAGGCTTGTCCCGGTTTTCAACCTGGACAGCCTTACTCTTTCCTTTGCCCTTAGCAGGTTTCTTAAACCCTTTGCCCTTTTGTACCATAAGTACATCAGGAGCAGCCTTCTTAATATTGGGCTCTGTCGTCTTGAGCATGCCATGCAGCTCAGTCAGAGACTTCGTCATGTTGTTCATGTTATAGTTCAGAACAAACTGATTGAAGCTAGTCGGCAGAGATTGCAGGATGATGTCCGTAGCCAACTCTTGGCTAGGGGGAGAGTCTAGTTTAGTCAGATTATCGATATAACTCATCATCTTGATGACATGGGGGCTCACCGGACTGTCCTTTGACAGTTTGCACTCAATGAGAGATTTAACCGTCTGGTATCTCTCAGTGCGAGCTTGCTCGTGATACATAGATTTCAGGGTTGTGATTATCTCGATGGGTGACCCCGCGTTCTCAAACTGTTTCTGCAGTTCCGAGTTCATCGTGGCCAGCATTAGACAAATCATATTTGTCACATCATCCGAATGCTTTTCCCACTTGTCCTTATCAACAATAGGAGCATTGGATATGGGCTTTTCAGGAAGAGGTTTCTCAAGAACATATTCCTTCTTCTCATTTTTTAGAACGATTCTTATGTTCCGATACCATTCCAAGAAGTTGGATCCTATCAACTTTTCCTTCTCAATGACGGATCTCAACGTGAATGAGTTTGAGTTGTTGTTGTTAGACAAAGCTGAATCAGGAAAAGAGAGAGTTTAATTAGTTTTGATGTTCAAGGAATGAGAAATCTTAACATTTAAGACAGCTCGCATTATATTCAAAATTAATTTTTCTCAAGTTGAATATAATGATCCAAGATCCATATTTCACTGAGATTTGAGTGAGTTTTGGTTCATCGCCCAAACTTCAGTTATTTAGGTGAGCAAACACTTTGCTGATCATATCCAATATGACTCTTGGTCTTGGATTAATATCCTATATTAAATCTAATCTTATGTCTATGGGCCCAAAACCATTTTGATAGCCCATTCAAGCAAACCAATCTTCGAGTCATGTGGTAACGATTACCATCTGCCTTACTCGTGTAATTGTGAATGCCTTGTTTTGACAAGCACATTACACAACAAAACAGACCCGACAGCTGACAAGATATGGAAAGACATCAAAGATGCTTGATATTTTGTTTGAGGAACGGAACATTGATCTTAAAACATATCACATATATGTTTAAGAAAGATTAGTTTAATTCAAAAGGTTTTAATCTAATTAAAGTTGATTTAAATCTAGAGCGCTGAATCTAATTCAGGCTTCGAGACACATAAACCGGTTCAATCGCGGTTAAACCATTTAACCCGATTAAACCGATCAATTTTGATTCAATCCAATTGAACCGGTGTCGGTTTATGTTTCTGTCGATCGACACGTAGTTGTGTCGGTCGACCCGAGCTAACCGGTTTGAAATCGTGATGAAATCGACCAAACCATATTAGAACTATCATACCAATCCGGTTCAATCCAATTGAACCGATGGAGATCGACGCATGTCGACCGACACGAATAGTGTGTCGATCGACAGAGGCGATTTCTTGGAATATCGATCATTTGATCGACACTTAACCGTTTTACTCTACTTTAAGGCTTGTGTCGATCAACACACCCTTTGTGTCGGTCAACATAACCAAGCAGAAACCCTAGTTTTGAAAATTTTCGAAAACCACCGTTTCGCGAATCAACAGGCCGTGTCGATCGACACACGCTTTGTGTCGGTCGACACGCCTTTCGCAGAAACCCTAATTTTTGAGTTTTTTCATAATGACTTTCAACCAAAAGATCTAACATGCAGCTACTATAAAACTTGTGAATCAAATTCGAATTCAAGTCATTTATATAGCATGTTACAGATTCAATTACAACATATGGCTCTGATACCACTGAAGGAATTTGGTATAGATTTTAAAACTTTTCTAAAATCCTAATGATTCATTTTAGTCCTTTAGATCATGTTGATTGAATCTATATTTCGGATCTCGATTATACCTGGAGGTAATGAGCAGCGAAAATGTTCAGGATGTCGAGATCAGGAGCGCCTCAGATGTTGCGCCTCTACAGATGTCCACACGCACACAAACTGGAATCGGGATGCTAGTGCCTTTGAGAACAATTCTCTTGGGATTCAGGAGTCTTTGGTGGCTGTAAAACTAGGTTAGAGACTCTCTAGGTCGTGCCTCTATCTTATATATGACGACCTAGAAGAATCCCTAGTTAACCGATGGATTAACCGGTTTAAATTAAGTCATTAATTAAAACCTAGTATCTTTAATCCTGAGTTGTGTCAATCGGCACCATCACTGTGTCGATTTACACACTCATAAAAACTCGATATCAATGTGTAACAATTACATATTGATGAGATCATTACTCTAATGATCATTCCCAGTACTTGTTATCCAGTTTGCTTAGGTGTGTGATCCTATAGAATCATATGATACTGGCAATGAGTTCATAACTCATAAGTTATAAGCGGCTTCTAGCAAAGCATTATCACTACCCAGTATCACATGATAGTCTTATCTCGACTTCACAACTATACTAGAGTGAATACAAGTATGATCTCCAGGACACATTCCCTTCAGCACTTTCGTGCATAAGATAAAGAGGTAAGGGGACAAATGGCCCCCTTGTCTTAGGCCTCGCGTTGGCTCTACTAGTCCTTGGGGAGATCCATTGATAAGGAAGGAGTAAGTGACTGAGTGTACACACTCCATAATTCAGTCTATCCATTTTGCATGGAATCCGAGACAAATGAGGACCTCTCTTAAGAATCCCCATTCAATACGGTCATATGCCTTCCTCATGTATGTCTTTACTTCCATAGATACGTTTTTTCTTGCATGCGAAATTTTGAGGTAGTGAAGAGTCTCGTGGGTGATTAGGGCATTGTCCTGGATGACACGACCGGGGACAAAGGCTGATTGGTTTTCCGAAATTAGTTCGGAGAGGATTTTAGATATAAGAATTTAAATCAAACAATATAATCATGGTTTTATTGGTTAAACTGGACAAAACTGAAACACGTAAATATACAAACCGAAATAAACCATAATAATAGTAAATCATATTACGGAGTATTTTTTTACAGCATTACTATTGTTAGGTTGTATAACTGTAGTAGTTATTAAAGTAACGTTTTTAAGCCCCGGGATTAAAGTTTAATACTACCTCACGTGGACTGAAGTCAAACTCCCCCACTTCCCGCAAGTAAAACCTTACATCACTGTCTAAACACTAAATATAACGCATGACCTAATTTATTTTCACATTGGGTAATGTGAAGCTTTTATATTACTCATCCCCAAATATATATCAACCCATTGTTTAACAGTTCCACACATTATATAATACAGTTAAATAATATATATAATATTCACACGAAGAAAACAGAACATTCGTTGACAAGAAAAAAAAGAGCATTATAGATTAATGAAATGAAAATGAAACACACCGCAAATTCTTGTCAACTACTTAAGAAGAGAGTTTTGTGAATGTTGACCGAAACTTATACATCACACCGTCACAACAGAAACTGAAACCAATATATTATAAAATGTGACAGTGACCTACGTACGAGAGATAGTAAAAGAAAGAGACGGGTCTTCATTCTTCTTCAAACCCACATTTCCCACACGACTAGATCTGCAAAAGCATAAAGAGACCTCGAAGTTAATAACATAGACATAAGTTGATACGAAAAGTTCAATTATATATATATATATACATATAGTCATATATACACACATACATGCAGGCACATTCGCCGAAATATGGTACTTGAATTTATACTACAAGTCAAAAAACACGAAGGCCCAAAAAAAAGAAAAGAAAAAAAAAACCAATGAATGCTCTAAAGAACCATTTGGTGTGTGTGCGATTAAATTAGATTGAGTCAACATTGTTGACCTAAGCCAAACAACATGTCTCTCGCATGCATTTATCCATTTGAGATCCCAATGAAGAAATAAACTACTAATAGATCTATAAACCAAGATTATATCACTATTAATTAATTAACCTATAGACTAGTAGAAGTATCTAGGTAAATGAAGAGAAAAAGCTTATTTATTGATTTTTTTAAAACAAAAAAAGAAAAGGGGAAAGGGAAAATAGAGAGGAAACAAAACCAGATAGTAGGAGGCTCCGTGTTGAAGAGGGTGAAGAGCGACCCCATATTCATCGGTGACAATGGGCTGACCCGCCGAATTAATTAGAACAACCTCTTCTCCGAATGCATCTCTCACATTGAACGGTCCCGGGCTAACCTCAAGCTCCATTTCGTTGATGAACACCCTTATCCTTGCACCCGCTGCGATATAACTATGGTTATAAATCCCTTTATTTCATGTTAACCCCATCCATATGAAACCTAAATTTTATATAAACCTAGAAACAATCTAACTAAATTTTTTGTTTGGGGTGAAAAAGAGTGAGTGAGAGAGCCTTAACAAAAAAAAAGAAAAAGAGTGAGTGAGAGAGAGAGCATACAAATAAATGATCATTTACATAGTAATAAACATGAAGCTTTTTAGGATTTATATTTGATCAATGTGTCCCATCCATTGTTGACAGACAATTAAATGTAAAATTGAAAATAGTGATGACCTGTTTAGTTTTTGAAACGATATACATATCAACTTACCTTGAAGATGGAGCTGATCAGAAGTTGATGGGACAGTAATGAGAGAATCTGAAGTACAAATAGTAGTAGTAGGAGTAGTGGGAGGAACATGAAGCATCATGTTGTTGTAAGAATTTGTCGGATGACTAGTAGTAGCGTAACAAATCTGAGGCTGCAACATCTTCGTCCTCATTTCTTCAGCTTCTTTCCCACTCAAGCGATGATGATCACCGTTCATGATCTCACTCAGCAAGAGATCGGTACATGGCCCCACCGTTGGAGCCGGTTCCTTTTGCTCCATCATATCACCAGAGAGAAACCCTAGTTGGGATGAGACGGAGATACCTTCAAACCCTCCCATTGAGGAGACAGGGAAGAGAAACGCTGCTTCCGATGGAAACACCCCCATCATTTGAGTACCACCCAAAGAAAGGTTAGTGTTGTTGTTGTTCTTTTTTTTCCGGGGTTTGGTTGATTTGGAGGAGGAAGAGGAGGAGGAAGAAGAGGAAGAGGAAGCCGAATTGGCTGAGGAAAGAGTATGCGTCTGTGTCTGCGGTTCCGGTTGAGGGAGGGAGTGTTTTGAGTGGTTGTGGAGTAGTCGGGTTTTGTGTTTACTACGGGACTTGCGGTTTTGGAACCAGTAGAAGACGTTAGCGTCACCGACTTGGCCATATTCTTGAAGCTGAGCCCTAATCCTTCGGATCTCCTCTCTCGGCGGATTCACCATCCCTGAGTTAAAGATTGCTTCAAGTATCCGAATCTGCTCTGGCTTCGGATTCCATCTCGGTTTTGGCTCTGGACTCCTTTCCACCTCACACCCTTTTTTTTTTTTTTAAGAAATCACATCTCATCAGATTAATTAGAATTCCCCAAAATAAATTTGTTTGAAAAATTAGGAAAAGTATAGTACAAGAACCTGAAGAAAGGGATGAGGATCGGTGGGGAGCAGAAGGCAAGAGAGGAGAGTTGATGTCGTGCTGCCATTGATGGGGATGAGGTTTGGACTTGAACATGCTTGGCCAGTGTCTATTCGAGGAAGCCATAACTGATTAACTTGATCGGGACAACACAGATGTATCGCTCCTCTATGTATATAATATTACGATGATGTATCTAGAGAGACGAGCAAACAAATTGGCTAATGGAATGTGAATAGGGCAAAAGAGTCGCAACCTCTTTCTCTCCCTCTTATAGTCTCTCTTCACCTACCCAACCTCTCTACATATATTCACTTCTTTTACACTATTTCTTTTACAGTCCTACCCTTAGCTCTCGATAACCTATTTTCTTATCTCTCTCTTTTATGTATATATATTTTGTGTTTTTTTTCTTCATATTATGGATCCCAACAGTGTTCTACAATTCCACACACGCGATTTGCGTTTGTGGAACTTTTTAAATACAAGTAGAATTGTATAACTATAAGAATGGTTGAAAGAATGTTTCTAAAATTTTTTATATATATAATATTTTGTTTAAATACTAATGTCGTCTATAAATAATTAATTTTATAAATTTTTGAAAAATTATTATCATAAGTTTTTGACTAAAGCTTTTATAAATTAAAGTTTTTATTATCTTTAAGAAATAGTTTATAACTATTAGAGTATAATAATTTATTTAAAATAGTTTAAATTTTCAAAAATTCAACAAGATTTGGTTATATTACATTTTAAAATTTTAAATTATCCTCCCACATTCATCAATAAATCATCAAAAAATTCAGATTATGCAATCTAGAAAAATTTAGTAGAATTCAGTTAAGCTTTTACCATTTAATTAAAGTTTAAGTTATTTGGTGACTACCAAAAAAAAATCACAAAATATATAGAAAATTATGCACTTCAACAAAACTCATCGGAAATATTCAGCTACTATTATATACATCCTATGTGTGTTTATAAAGTCAAAAAATATTTGTTAGATATTTTGGATTTTTTTTTTTTGAACTTTTTTTTTTTATTTCTTCTATAGTTTTTAGAATCTTTAGACTATAATTCATTTCAATATTAAAATTTTAATTGAAAATAATATAGTTAACAGCGACATTCCAACGTCTGTATATTTGATCTAACAATTTTAAACTGTTTGTATATTATTCTAAACTTAAAAAAATTATGTATTTTTCTAACATAAGAAATTAAGTTAGTGTATTTGAATGAGAATTTTTTTCTTTTTTTCTTTACAGTACTACTCTTGTCTCTGGATACCCTATCATATATATATATATTAAAAAATACATATTTCATCATATGGCGTTACCACAATCTTTTAGAGACTTAAATTTTTTAAAACGTCATTAATGAAACAATTTAATTATATTCATATGTCATTGGTACATAAATTACATAAATATCTTTAATTAAATCATAAACATTAAAACCATAATAAATTACATATTTAAACAATATTCAATCTCTATATTAAACAACATAAAACCAAACAAATTATTAACTATTAAAATTTGAATAACTCAAGTGTTTCACTTTCGTTTTAGTTATTATCTAATTTTTTATAGAAATCAAATACAACCTATTAAACACTTGAGCTTTAACTTAGTTACTTATGGTCCAATAGCCTTATTCATTCTTTAGAGACTTCATTGACCGTCTTATCATAAAACATTTTCTCTTCTCATTCGAAAACACATTAAATTGGTAAGTTGTTTCTTCCAGAAAAGAAAAAAAAAACATTAAAACCATTCTTCAAAAAACTGTTTCTTAAATTTTTTTCATTAAAATTTTCATGTATAAGCATTTTTAGGTGAATAGTATCACAACTCTGATAGCATTGATACTTCGGACACTAGCAGTGATGACTGAATGGTTTATACTCATGAATTTCTTTATATTGTCAAAGTATCGGGATAGCCGAATCATTGTTTGAAGTTGAAAGTCGTGATCATGTTGCTCCAAAATATCAGTATAAGAAATGATTTTGTGTACAAGACTAACAGTAGCTCAGTTGGCTAATCACGTGATAGATGACAAAAATATTAATGGATACTGAAGTAAGCGATTTGGTTTTTACTAATTAGGAAGTTTGTAGGAAGTTTGTGTCTCCGGCGGAAACGAAGTTCCCTTTTAAAATACGGTATAGTCAATTTTTCAGTGACAGTTGCATTTGCTATGACAATAAATAATAACCAAGGTCAAACCATGGAGACGATTGGTTTGTTTCTACCCAAACTCGTGTTTTCTCATGGATAGTTTTACATAACTATATCTAGAGTGGAGTGGAGATCATGCTTAAAAATCCTCATCATAGATGAATAAGAAAAATTACAACGCAAGATGATGAATATTTTCTATACAGTGGTCTTCGCATACCTTGAACCCAAATAAAATATTTAGGTCATTAGTTGTAGATATCGTGGAATGTATATGAATGTGCTTGGGTAACCAAAAGAAGGTATATGGTCTATATTCCCTAGATAAATGTATCGTAGATATCGTGGATTAATATAAATGTTCTTAGGTTCCCAAAGGAGGGTAGAGGGTTTAGATTCCTCAGAGAAAAGTATCGTAGAAATCATGGACTGTATACGAATGTGCATGGGTTTCCAAAGGAGGTTGTAGACTCTAGATTCCCTAGAAAAACGCATTGTAGATATTGTGAACTTTATATAAGTGTGCTTGGGTTCCCAAACGAGGGTCTAAGGTATAGATTCCTTAGACAAACATATCATAGATATCGTGACTGCATATGAATGTGCTTCGGTTCCCAAAGGAAGGTCTAGGGTATAGATACCAAGAGAAACATAACATACATATAGTGGACTATATATGAATGTGTTTGGGTTCTCAAAGGAGGGCCTAGGGTACAGATTCCCTAGAGAAACATACCGTAGATATCGTTGATTGTATATATTAATGTGTTTAGGTTCTTAAAAGAGGGTCTAGGTTGTAAATTCCCCTGAGAAACGTATCATACACATCGTGGACTATGAATGTGCTTGAATTCCCAAAGAAGGGTCTAGGGTATATATATGTATCATCGACTGTATATGAATGTGCATAGATTCCCAAAAGAGGGTCTAGGGTTTAGATTCCTTAAAGAAACGTATCATAGATATCATGGACTGTATATGAATGTTCTTTGGTTCCAAAAAAAGGTGGAAGGGTCTAGATTCCATAGAGAAATGTATTGTAAATATTTTTGGCTGTATATGAGTGTGATTGGGTTACCAAAGGAGGGTATAGGGTATAAAGTCCCAAGAGAAACACATCATACATATAATAGACTGTATATGAATGTATTTGGGTTCCCAAATGAAGGTCTTATAGGGTGTAAATTCCCTTGAGAAACGTATCGTACATATTTATGGATTATGAATGTGCTTGGGTTCCCAAAAAAGGGTATAGGGTATAGATTCAATAGAGAAACATATCATTGACGGTATATGAATGTACTTGGGTTCCCAAAAGAGGGTCTAGGGTTTAAATTCCCCAAAGAAACATATCATATAGACCGTGGGCTGTATATGAATGTGCTTTGGTTCCCAAAGGAGGTTGAAGGGTCTAGATTCCCTAGAGAAATGTATCATAGATATTGTGGACTGTATATGAGTATGGTTGGGTTCCCAAAGGAGGGTCTAGGGTATAAAGTCCCAAGAGAAATACATTGTCCATATAGTGGACTGTATATGAATGTACTTGGTTTCTCAAAAGAGGGTATAAGATCTAGATTCCTAGAGAAATGTATTGTAGATGTCATGGACTATATATCAGTATGTTGAGTTCCTAAAGGAAGGTCTAGGGTATAGATTCTCCAGAAAAAAAACTTATTGTAGATATCGTGAGCTGTATATGAATTTGCTTGGGGTTCCCTAAGGAGGCTCAAGGGTTTAGATTTCTCAGAGAAACATATCGTAAATAGTGTGGTTTGTATATGAATGTACTTTAGTCCCCAAAGGAGGGATGTCATTTTAGATTTCTCCACAAGTAAGCATTTATAAGATATTATGATCTTTTACACCTAATTTACGATATGTTTATAAGTCTTTTCAGATAGTAAAAACTGGTTTAAGAATCTCGACAAGAGTATGCAGGATATATAGTATTTTAGTGTATTAAATTTTACTCTCGTACACCACATCTCCGCGCAACCGCGCGGGCGAGTCCGTAATTTTCTCTCTCTATTTATTTATATATATATATATACATAGTCTTTGATTAATACACATAATTTTGATTAATACATGGATTGTAAAAACTGTTTTAAAATTATTATCATTTCTTTTGTTTTTTTTTCTCTTCATCTCTAAATGTTTTGGATTAAAAGTCGCTCTATTGGTATTTACGAATTGTGCAACGACACGTTGTTTACTATTTAGGCGAATCTCTTAGCGCCATGTGTATCTTAATTTAGGCGAATCACTTTAGCATTGTGCGTAACTCTGTTTAGACGAATCTTGCAGGGCCGTGCACCAACATTTATAGAATACATGAGTCTGATTACATGAGAACCCATGTATCCCTATAGGAAGGGACACCATAACATTTGTGCTCCATAACTCGATGGTGTGGCTACATTATCAGGGCAGCGAGTGCCGGGGACAAAGTGATCAAAGAAGAGTTGATCCCTGGTCTGACTCTATAATGGCCCGGTTGCATAGCAAATGTGTCATCACCCTGACGCCCTCCAAGACAAGGTTCACTCACACTATACCTCGACGTGGAGAAGCGCTAAGTAAGTGGAGGCGCGGCATGAGGAGTTCCCTAAGGAGAACTACACATCCAAGGTTGAGTATTGCAATCAAGACCATGTATGAATTATATCATTTTTCAATTATCTCCTACATAATCCACAAATCTTTATCCTTTCAAACGGAAACATGTTCATAAAATTTAGTATCGATCCACGTGTTAAGTATCCACAGGTCAGAGCACTAGCTTGGATATCATTTGCACCTCGCTAGCACAAAAGCATGATGAAGGACTCTGTTAGTAGATAACAAATGGTATGAAATGCCTCATACACCTATCTGAAGCGTACCAAAGTCGTCAGGATTGGACTTTATAAATTATAAATTATAAATTATAAATGCCAGTTGGCGAAGATATAAATTATAGTTAAAAATCACATGAGTGCTTATTACAAGTGGACCCACTACCAATTGGAGCATCTAGACGACGGCCTGGCCAGTTAAACCAAATGAATTCAACCACCTGGTATACTAACGCATACCATGTTTCCTCTATAAATACGACCCTATCTCGCAGCGAGAAAGGCCCAGTTCTTCATTTACTCATAGCTAAGCTTAGTTCTCCATTTTTTTTTCTATTTTATCTCATGGAACATGTTCTCACTTTCACCAATTTTCCATTCGTTCTTTCACTCGGCTTCACTTTTGAATTCTGTGTGCTGTCGTTGAATCCTCTCATGAGCGGTTGCAACTTCAGTCGGCTAGGGTTGAGATGTCGTAGTAAAAGCTCTAGCTTTATGTTTAAAGCTCTGGATTGTTCCACTGAAAACTCTTAAAAGGACCGATAATTCTCTTAAAAAAACAAAGTTTTCTTTCTGAATACGGCTTACCTAAATAAATGATAGCATATTGCTTTTTATTGTCACACCTCATTTCATCGGTTTAGGTCAATCACGAGATCCACCAGATTTTCCAAATTTTCAGAATATTTTGTTGCTTTAATCCAAGGTTATCCGCCTCTCCATCTTACCATGCCAGTTTACAGATTCTTGCTTCTGATCCTTGTTGTCACACAATCCTCTTTGATTAAATTGCACAAAATCATCCGGATCATAATCTCCTCACTCTTTTACTTTATTTTTTAATCCAAGCAACCTCCAAACAGAGACCACAAAGCATGCCAACACATCACACAATAATTTCCAAAACAACATTTTTGTCTATTTCAAATGATCAACTCTATGGCAAGTAAAAAAAACAAGAATCTTAGTCAAAGAATGTTAACACTTAATATAAGCACATGGAAAAAAAACCCCAACCATACAGAGATATCTCTCCTATATTGACTCAACCCTTGATACCATCAGACATCTTTTTTAGACTCAGAACAAAAACAAAAAAAACATATTCTAAGCGTTGAGAAATCTAAAGAATATTTCTGAAAACACGTTAAGATCAGTAATCAAATCCCCACCAAAAACATAACCAACAGCCTTTCTTGGAACTGACGAAATTAACTTAGCTCTGAAAATTGGGGCAGACACTTGAATTGGAAATTCAAATATTTTGTTATCCAGAAGGTGAACTTATCTTTAAAACAACATCACCTATAAAATATGCGATGAATATCGCACAATCCCTTCAACTTAAGGACACCATACTACCTTCTCCATATGATCATAAACAAGTTTTTCAAAATTGAAAGTCTTGAAATGTGCCAGCTTGTAGAAAAATCTACAATGACCTTGCTAACATGATATGTGACAGTGGTAGGCAACCAATTTGTGCAATCGATTGCATTAAGAGTGCAAATAATAGGTGAGAGCTTATATGAGCTGAACTGAGACCATGCATAAAAAGTCCACTCGCTTGCTTCCATGAATAACATGCAGTGCGATATACGCAATTGATCATCTTTGGAAAAAACTAATAATACCTCCTCGAACAGATACATGATTATGTTTATCCTCTAATTGTTTTGTCGCAAAGTTCGCATATAACTCTTGAATCACATCTCTCGCAAATGGTCCATAAGTGACGCTTTGGATTTTTTATATGTATATGTGAGGTTAACATATTCAAAGCGAAATTCATTTTAAAGAAGTGGAAACTGAAATTGAAAAAACCAATAAAAGAATAGAATTTATTCGTGCAACTCAAATTTATTTATTATTATTATTATTTTGTTTTTTATGACTTGCAAGTCTAAACCATTAATCAACAAGGGATAGAATGGAGATATGGAATTCAATGGTGAGTACAACATGTGTTCTATGTCAAGAACCTTTGGAATCAATAAATCATCTCTCTTTTTGTTTTTTTCTTATTATTTATCAACGCAGGTACGAGAGCCATTAACTCCGGGAATCCTATCTGATAAATACTTTACTCAACGGGAGGATATTCTATTGCCAATCACCGACGGAAGCTGTTGTTGAACGAAGCTTTTTGCTCTTTGATACACTTTCCAAAAGGAAATCCATTCTAAATGGAGACAATGTAACAATGGAGACAATGTAACAATGGAGACAATGTAACAATCGACACCGTGGATAGGTTCCTTCAACTCCTCAAAGACTATTTAAGCTCATCGATAAAAACATGTGGAATCGACTTACCTCCATAGGAACATGTGGAGACATGAGATATGATGATTGTCTTGCTTTTTGGTCTTCTGCCCAAGTGAACAATTGTTAGAAAGTTTTATGTTGACAAACTAAACTGCGTTCTCAAGTTTTTATTAAATGGAAGTTTACATTAATTTAAAAACATGAATTACCTTTTTACTTTTGCCTTTATACGCATCCCATATGTCAATTCCCATTAAAAGAAAAACAGTAAGATATCGGAAGAAACTCAAAGTGATCATTAATGCAGCCCATGCCTTTCATCCTTACAGTTTTTGCATTAAAATCCAAACTGCTTCTTCAGTTCAAACGTACGAACTCAAATTTCTTCAGAAATTGAAGCAATATACTCTTTGAAACTGATCCATGTTTGGTTCTGAACTAGGATATCTCCGTTTTATTATTTTTGCTTCTGACATCTCCAAAAACATTAAATAGAATCAGACAGAAAAGAAAATGGTAACTTTCCTCCTTTTGACTGATATTTATTTTGTCATGAAATATTTATGAATTATAAGAAGAGTAGGTGATCGGCGTCCAAGCCATCCATCTCTAGACAGGAAAATTAACAAATTGTCATTTTCAATTTAGCAATGTGACTTTGTTATTAATTTTGATTCTATTATTCACGATGTTATGGTTAGACAATGTTCCGAAACTATTAAGTGTTTGATTCGTGATGATAATCAAGATTTGACATCCAAGCAACATTAACATTATTTAAAAACTAGCAATTGCGACTTTTTCCAAATTCAATCATCCAAAAGATTACGAAAATTTATCCAAAATATTATTAGCGTTCGTTGACGTAGATATATATATATACTTAGCACATATTAATGAGACAATTTGAAATATATCCTAAATGAGTTGTTGAATTTGAAAACTACACCATATTTTAATTTTGGAAAAATATATTTTCTTAATTGAGAAGTTACAATGATGTTCTCAAAATAATTTGATTATTAAGTTTATACATTTTTTATTTAAAAAAATAATAATATTTAAATTTTTAACAAAAAAAAAAATTAATCCGATAACAAATAAAATCTAAAATTAAGATTTTATCTGGTTTCTAAAATTCAATATTTCAAAATATTATAAATGTCTAACTCAATTTTTTCCAAATTATTAATTTGATTGATCAATTTTTTTTTTAACACTAAATGCATTCAATCAAATGAAGGATATACATAGTCTAACGGGGGTTATCGGTAAATGAATTTGTGAGGATTTAGGATTCTTAAAATTTCTACAAATTTTAGTGGATTTTAAAAATATTTCAATGATTCTTATCAAATATTCTTATGGATTTTAATGGATTTTAATTAATTGTAATTAATGAAATATATTGTCAATGAATATACTTTTTCCTTACTAAAACATCCATATCTTCCCATTTCATAATATTTTCTTTATAAACATCATTCTTCTACTTTTCTACCCCATCTCTTGTGATGTTCTCCTTTCTCTTCTACGACTAGAAGTATATTTTTCTTATTTACCATTTTAAGACATATATATATATATATATGTATATAAATATATGTATACAATGCTTGTATTTTGTTTATTGTTAAAAGCTTTCATCGCATATGTGTTTGATACAAGTTTATTTCCTGTTTGATTTGGTTATTATTTTTTAAAATAAGCTATTAAAACTTTGAAGTTTGTGTTTATATATGATCGTGTATCAAATTTTCATATTAATATTTATTAGCTATAGATCATGATGGTTGATGCTAAAAAAAAAAAAAATGAATATAGTCCATGGAGTCCGGAGGAGACAAACGTGTTGATAGAACTACTTGTCGATAGAATTAAACGCGGACGGCGTGATGCTAATGGTTCAATGAACAAGGTAACAGTAAAAAATAAAATATTGCCAGTTCTCAATGAAAGACTTGGATGCCAGAGAACCTATAACCATTATCTAAGCAGAATAAAATACTTGAAATCTCAATACCAAAATTATATATCATGGGACCAGAAGGTATCCAAACAATCTGAAACAGAAAATACAACTCATGGTTATTAGAAGGCAACCTAACAAGGTGAAAAAGTATGTAAAACATTTTTCTTAGATCTGACTCCAGAATTTTAGACCGTTGGCTCGTGAGGATGGTAGCCAAAACATCAGTCGGGAGATTGCAAACCACTATGAGATGAAGAGACATTACTGAATCGAATGAGGAATAGATATTCTGTTGCGACGACATGAAAATCGATGCCCCACAAAGTGGAGACCCATTATATTGCTCACTAGAGCCACGAGCCGATAAAAAAAGGAAAAGCATTGAACGATAAAGCAATCAGAGTTGACAACGAAAGAAGGATGTAGACTCTAGGAGAGGCATCAAAAACCGAGACATAAACGAAGAAAAAGGAAACATGCCCAATGGATTAACGGAAAAATCCCACTGAGCCAGAGACGGAAACAATCCACACCTCCAGAACCAAGAAATTGAACCTGCAATCCACCTGGCCACGACAATCACCATAGAGATCCCTCGCTGTGATACATCGGGTCAAAGCACCACACCGAATGAACATCTCCAGTCACACACCATCATCACCTCCACAGCCCAAATCTCGGTAATGTATTCAGCTACAACACCATAAGACCGAAGAAAAGAACCTCAAGCTAGAAAGAAGTACAAGAAGACCCACCCCGACGCCGGCAAGGGACACCGGACGCCGGGGAAGGCAAATCTTAGAAAAATTTTAGAGAGCGGCTAGGGTTTAGAGAGCGGCTAGGGACAATGATACATACAAGTAGTGATCAATTTAACTTTTTTTTTTTCTTAGCTACCAAATATCTAAAAATAATATATTATAAAATTGAACCACCTAAATTTCTTGTGGTTTAGACCAAACATTTTCAATTGTAAATTAGATTTAATTGGTAAAATTATTCAATACGATCTAGAAAACTTTATGTTTTGGTTCAGGTTTATATTGACGAAAATACCTGACCGATTCCTTTTATAAATCATTTTGGTATTCAAACGGAATAAAATACCAAAATGTGTATCTGAATTACAATTATATATTAGAAATATTAGTTAAATTTAGACTTGAAACAACTGAAATACCCGAAATAACAACTGTAAACATAGTGAGGTATGTGTGTTTCTATTTATTCTCTGACGTCCAAATCATAAAAAGCAAAAGAAAATGTAGGTCTTGAATCAGATCCTCAAAGGTTGGGTCTTTTACATGACCTTCCAAGGGTCTTTCAAACAAAGATAAAGAATTTACACTAAGAAAGTCAAATTAACCACATGATCATTGCTCTAGTTGGATGAGGTCACAACCACTCTTGAGAAGAAGCAACTCGTTTTAGATCACAAGGGTGTTATGTAATCCAAGGTCCAAAGTTAATTTGTAGGTTCACCCTATTGGCAAAAAATTATATCGGATTCTTGTCAATGATACTTGGATCTCAAAATTTTCCTTATGCTCATTTTGAGGCTAGTGAGATCTATAACTCTGTCGGGATTTTGATTCGGTTCAGAGAACTCCATCCATTTAACGGGAGACCTTTTAATTTGTTTTCCCATGTAACTGCGCATCCGGATTCTTGAAATCTAGTTTGTGCGTGTTGGAACCAGATCCACATCCCCTTTGTTTCCATCATGTCTTGCTTATTGTTTCTTTGGTTGGGGGGGGGGATCTTCATAGTAAGACTTGACTCTCTGTCCATTTACAGTAAATTTTTTGCCATCTTTTTCAATCAAAACAATAGCTCCATATGGCTTGACTTCCTTGACAGTAAAAGGGCCAGACCAACGCGATCTTAGTTTACTCGAGAAAAGTCTGAGTCTTGAATTAAACAAGAACACTTGTTCATTTGGCTGAATGTCCAATGGTATGATCTTCTTGTCATGTTGAATCTTGATTCGCTCCTTGTAAAGTTTTGCACTTTCATAGGCATTGTAGCGTATCTCATCCAATTCGTTGAGTTGGATTAATCTCTTCTCATTAGAGGTTTTGACATCAAAATTCAGCAACTTGACAACCAAAAACACCTGATATTCGATTTCAATCGGGATATGACATGCTTTTTCGTAGAGAAGTTGGAATGGTGTCGTCGGTAATGGTATCTTGAATGTCATTCGGTAAGCCCATAGTGCATCATCTAGTTTTCTCCAAAATACTCTTGATCTCACTGTTTGAAATTTCGACTTGCCCACATTTTTGGTGGTGATAAAGAGTTGCTACCTTGTGCTTCAAACCATTCTTCCTTAGGAGCTTCTGAAAAACATTGTTGATGAAGTGTGATCCTCCATCGCTTATAAGTACTATTGGTACTCCAAAATCGGGAAAATGATGTGTTTGAAAAGTCTAATGACCACCCTTGCATCATTTGTAGGGGAAGCTACTGCCTCAACCCATTAGAGACATCCACAACCACTAGTATGTATTGATTCCCATGGGAGTTCGGGAATGTCTCCATGAAATCAATTCCCCAATAATCAAAAACTTTGACCTCCATGATGAAATTTTGGGGCATCTCATTCCTCTTGCCGATGTTTTCTTTCCTTTGACATGCAACGCAAGTTGATACAAATCTATGGAATCTCGAAACATGGTTGGCAACCAAAATCCTGCTTGAAGTACCTTAGAAACTGTTTTGAAGGTTGCAAAGAGGCCAATATAGTCAAAACTGTGACAGTGGTAGAGGATTTGTGAAACCTCATGTTCTAGAATACATCGCCGGATAATCCCATCAGCGTAATTCTTGTAGAGGTCGGGTTCTGCCCAAAAATACTCGCGTACTTCTCGTAAAAACTTCGTCTTCATGTAACCTGTGAACTCCTCTGGTTATATATCAGCTGCTAGAAAGTTGGCAATCTCACTGAACCAAGTTGGTGTCAGTGGTCAAGAAGTCTTCTTTGCTTCTCCACGAATAACATATATTAGTTTGGCTGCGATATTCTTCACGATCGATGTCCCAGAAGTTGCGAGTCATCCGACTAATGAAGGGGGACGGTCGACTCTGTAATGCGGTCGGTTGACTCGAGTCTCGCAAAAACACATCTTTTACTCCTTTTTTCCATCGGAATTGCTTGCTGTGAATCCAATTGCATAGATATGTTCTTTAGGAAGGTGATGTTTGATAGGAACATCATCTTCTATTCATATTTTTGATAGGTGATCTGCTACTCCGTTCTCTATTCTCTTCTTGTCTTGTACAATGATGTTAAACTCTTATAAGAGTAAGATCAATCGCAAAAGTCTTGACTTGGTATCCTTCTTCTCCATCAGGTACTTGAGTGCTGCTGAGCAGTATGGACTATCACTCTTGATCCAACAAGATAACAACGAAACTTCTCAAAAGCAAACACAACGGCTAGTAGCTCTTTTTCGGTTGTTGCATAATTTCGTTGTGCATCACTAAGGGTCCTACTGGCATATTAGATGACATGAAACATCTTATCTTTTCTCTGTCCCAAGACAACCCCTACTGCAAAATCGCTGGCGTCACACATTACTTCAAAAGGTAAGTCCTAGTCTTGGAAGGTTTTCATGCAGTCTTGCGTGAACTCAAATTTGGCTTCCTTACATGAACGAGCCGTGTGAGGTTGTGCTATCCTTGAGAAATCCTTGATGAAACGCTGATAAAACCCGACATGACCAAGAAAACTACGGATTCTCTTCACATCTGTGGGCGGCTGTAGACTTGTAATTTCTTTGATTTTTGCCCTATCTACCTCAAGTCAAACCTCCAAGATTTGATGTCCAAGTACTATACCATCTTGTACCATAAAGTGGTACTTTTTCCAGCTTAACACCAGTGTTTTTCTTTACATATCTCAAGGACTTTACAAAGACTATCCAAACATGCGTGAAAGGATGAGCCATGCACTGAGAAATTGTCCATGAACACCTCCATTGTCTTCTCTATCATGTCAGTAAAGATAGACATCATACACCGCTGAAATGGTGCTGGTGCATTACATAATCGGAAAGGCATCCGTCCATAGGCGTATGTCTTGTATTGAAAAGTGAACGTCGTGTTCTCTTGATCATCTGGATGGATTGGAATTTGAAAGAATCATGAGTATCCATCTAGAGAACAATAGTCTTTGTAGTTGGCCAACCGCTCCAACATTTGGTCTATGAATGGTAAGGGGAAGTGATCCTTTCTTGTGGCTGCGTTCGGCTTCTGGTACTCTATGAACCTGCGATGTATGGTAATGGTCCTCTTTTCTATGAGCTTGTCGGTTTTCGTCTTCACTACTGTGACCCCTCCCTTCTTTGGCACCACGTGCACCGGGTTTATCCATGTGCTATCTGAAATCGGGTAGATAACATCGGCATTAAGCAACATAAAAACCTCGTTCTTCACTACGTCCTTCATGTTTGAGTTTAGCCTTCTTTGTGTCTCGATTGATGCCATTGCTCCTTCTTCAAGGTGGATCCTATGCATGCAAAGATCTGGATAAATACCTACAATATCATACAAAGAATATCCAAGAGCTTTGCGAAACTTGCACAGCTTGCTCAGTAATAGTATTGTCTTAACATTTTTCAAATTAACATTCACTATAACTGGATAAGTATAGTTTGGTCCAAGAAAAGCGTACCTTAGCCCTACCGATAGTGGTTTTAAATCGAATTTCGGTGCATTCCCTTCACTCCAGTCGACTACTATTGGCTTCTTGGCCGCCTATAATGGTAATTTTGAGTTTTTCACCATTTGCTTCAAATGTTCACTTGAGTCTAACATTTTAGCAAAACCGTTTGCTAGATCATCAAGGTATCCTCTTCTTAACAAGTGACTGTCAATGCCTTCTCCAGTGGGTCGGTGATGCATATCTCTCTAAAGACTTCCTCAACAACATTAGAGATAACATGTACAACAAACATCCGCTCCTCCATAGATGGTTTTCCCATAACTTTCTCCATTTGAAAGTTTAGTTAAAACCCTCCAAGTTGAAGGAAATACTTCCTTTTTCACATCAATGATAGCTCCTGCATTAACTAAGAATAGTCTCCCCAATATGATGGGATCAAAGGGTTCCTTATCAAACTCCAAAACTACAAAGCCAGTTGGGATGAAACTTCCTTTTATTAGCAGCGGTACATCATTGGTAGCGAACTAATCGGTCTGCTAATACAAGACCTAGATGTGTAACTCTGTGTATCCGAGTCTCTTAGCTATCGAGAATGGAATTAGGTTTACTGAGAAACCGAGATCGCATAGGCTATTATCGAATTTCACATCATCAATGCTAATATTAAGAACGAATGCACCTGAATCTTCTTGTTTCTTTTGCATCTTGTTCTGGATTATTGCACTACATTCACTTGTTAATAGCATGATTCCTTCCTCTAGGCTCGCAGGATTGGCTATTATCTTTTTGACACACTGCTTGAAACAGAACGACATCTTACAAGCATCCAAGAATGAAAGTTGTATGACAAGTTGTTCTACCAATTTCTTGCATCTGACATCCTTCATCTCTTTTTTTAGTTTTCTTATTGCGCATGGGATAGGGTGGAATTGTCCTATAACAGTTAGAACATCGCAGATCTTCTTTGAATAGGGTCGGCCGACCATTACGGGGTCGGTCGACTCGGGATTTGGTTCTTCAAGACCAATTTCTTGTTCTTCGCGGTCGCTCGTCTGCCTTCTGTGGTCGGTCGACTGCCTTCTGTGGTCGGTCGACTCGGGATTTGGTTCTTCAAGACCGATTTCTCGTCCTTCGCGGTCGCTCGTCTGCCTTCTGTGGTCGGTCGACTACCTTATGTGGTCGGTCGACTCTTTCTCCGCTGCGATTTCCTCTTCAATTTCCTCAAGCACGATGTGATCCTTTGTGGTCAATCCTTTCCTTCCCACAGGGTTCAGCGTCTTCCCACTTCTTAGAATGATGTATTGGAGGAACATATGTGGATTTGCATTGGTCTTTTCGGGCAAGATTCCTTCGGTTTGTTTGAGGGCTTCCGCATTTTAGTTACTTGAATTTCAAGTTGTCTCATGTGACTGCTCATGGTATCCATCTTATTGTTCAACTCTCCATAGATTGACTCCGTCCTTCCCATCATAACAACATTGAGCTTTTGTTGTCCATCAAGAAATTGTTGAAAGACATTGTCTCTTTGTTCAGAATTGATTGGGGCTCCTTGTTGAGATTGCTGATGAGGTTGTTGTTGATGGGGCTGACCAGATTGTGTGTATGCTCCTTGTTGTCATGGGTATTGTTGATGGCTGTAGTAATTGTATTGATTACTAAATGGTTTTGATCCTTGATTGCCATACATGTAGTTGTTGTTCCTTGGTCTTACAACCATTGCCTCCCACAAAGTTTACTTCTTCAGTGAGTGCTTCCTCCTTAGGCTCGTCTTGTAGGGAGTTGATTCCTCTTCTATCCCTCATCAACATCGGCTCCATCTTTCATTTTAGTTCAGCTAATTGTTGGGCTTAAGAATTTGTTGATTCGCCTCTTCCATTAGTTGTTTGATTTGCGCTGCTACTTATCACGAATTTCTAAATCACCTTGAGAGCATCATCAAAGGTAGAGATTTACTTCCTTATTTCATCTGACTAAGCCTCATCAAAGAACTTGTTTATGAACTCCACTCATGCCTCACTCAACTCAGTGTGTTGTGTGCAAGTGAATGGGGAGATAGCTTGCATCACAACTATTCCTTTGAGACTCCTTCAGCATTCATGTTTCCAACGAGATCTTCTAGTGCCTCGATGTGGTCTATCGGGTTTTCACTCTTCAAACCATTGAATTGCCTATCCCGTACAAAAGATATTGTGCTATTCTTCAATTCATATCCTTTCTTTCCAACTTTTGGCAACACAATTGGTGACTTGTTTGAGAAGTACTCATCTGGTTTGAGCTCATCTTTGAGATTCTTGATTGGATCTCCATTGTTATCAATTCAGTTTCCTTCGACATCCAGGAGATGTCCTTTATCATCGATCCTTTTCTCCATTGGTATTAAGCTTGATGTTGGCTATCTTCTTCTTAGGTTTCTTGTTGAGTTTCTTCTTCGCCGATTTGCTTATTTGCGTCTGATCGTGATGCAAGTCGATCGACTGTTGCACAGGTCCGTCGATTGTTGTAACTTGATCAAGTCGGTTGTCTCCCTTAGGGCTTCATATCACTAAGTGCCTAGATTTATAGATTTATAGAATCAATAGATAAAATATGATTGAGTGCTAAAATCATAATTCATAATTCATAGTTGCCAGTCAAAATATGTTCTCTATAATCGAATACAAACCAACATTTTTAAGTTCTCTAGTTTGAAGGATTTTCATTACTAGAGATTTCTTAAATAAAAAATCAACCCTAGATCTATGTGGGATCAATAACCTAAATACTATATATGTACACTGTGTCCAACATCGAAGACAAGCAGCGAGCGTTTTTGGCAGTTTCCAAATTTGGCCAAGCTCATACAGTTGCTATTAACCTTCGCGGCATCTTTGGTAAAGAGCAAGTGGTCACCACAGGATTGGTCAACCGTGTCGAGGCCAAGGCGGAAGAAGAGCGCTTAATCACATAAAGCATAGTTGTTTCGGAGTACTGATGCGTCAAGTTATTCACCCTAAATTGACTACAAGTGCATAATGTACAAATGTAGTATTTAGGTTATCGATCCCACAAAGAGCTAGGGTTGTTTTTTTTATTTAAGAAATATTTAGTAGTGAAAATCCTTGAAACTACGAACTTGAAAGTGTTGGTTTGTATTCGATTATGGGAAATAATATATCTAGGGATTTCGACTATAAAATATGAACTATGAATTAAGTAATCAATCATGTTTCAGCCCTTGATTCTAGAACTCTAGACACTTAGTGATATGATGTCCTAAGGGTGTTTTATGGCAACACATTTCTTTAAAAACCTAAATCTCAAAATTTCTTTTCCATTGTCGCTGAGATAAAAAAAAGTAATAAATTCGAGTTAGATCTATTCACAAGGTGTCCAAATAAGCGATGGCTATGACAATGAACACACTTTGCTCACTACAGAGAGATAAGACGATCACTGATGGATCTCTACAATCAGATCTCGGCAGGGTTTGATAAAAGATGGTTCGCGATTTCGCTAAATCAGTTAAGATCAACTGTAGTGAATAACCTTTTAGGGATAAAACTTGATTGATTTAAAAACTATCTTAGCAATTCATAGAAAAACATAAGAAAACCCTAGATCTAATGAGGTGACTACTCAGACATGATTCTGGTATCACAAATCATCATTAGATAAATGAGTTGCATACAAGATGAAAATAGACAATAGTAGATCAGAGGGTCGTGGCTCTCAATATGATTAACGAACAGCCTCTTAACTTCTTCACAGTCTAGGATCAAATAGAAATAGTAATACCTAGGCAACTAGTAACAATGAATGGAAACAAAAGCTTCAATGTATGTTATTTCTTGTGAATGTGAAGTGTGCGTGCCTTCTTTTGCAGATGGAGAGTTTTCTTTTATATCTTTTTAATTCTGTTCTAGGGTAGAACCTCCTTAAAACTTGAGTCGGGCTTGACTGAAACTACATGGGCAGTCTTGAAACTCCTATCAGAATGACATGTCTTTAGTAAAACTTCCATATCTTGGGCCTCAGATGTCCAATAACGTTGATTCAAATTGGAGATGAAATTTAACTTTTGTGCCTACAAGTTGATAGGTAGATCATCTCCTGTTTCGTTTAGTAAGAGGTTCAACGGTCGGTCAACTTCTGAGCTTCAGATTATTTCTCTCCCTTTTCTTATTTTTTTCAAAACATTAATTTCTAGTAAAACCTGTATAAATAATCCAAACACACTAGAAAATCTCTATAAAAAAAAATATATCATGGTATAAAACCGGTAAAATCCATGATACATTAAGTACGATCCGAAGATTTCTACAATTCGTGGCGAACCTTCACTCATTGATTATAAAAACTCACCCTCTTTCAAATTTAAATGGTCGGCAGGCCTACCTATCGAATCTGATTTTTACATATTTCTTTAAGTTCCCTTGAATTCCAGTATCTTTTTTTTCTTTTGCTTATGTGTTTTTATTCCTTTTGATGAAAGTTAGGAAACTCCACTTTCCGATACTTAGCCGACTGTAGGTGAAAGCCAAAACCTTTGTGTGCTAGGGTGTCCCCGGGGTTCTTCGTGAGAAATGGTTTTCCTTTCCTCATGAAATGACATGTGAAACTTAGAGCACAAAAAGTGATTGGAGACCGACTTTATAATTTTTTCTTTAGGAATGATTGAAAGCACATGACGAACCCAAGTTAGTTATTCAGCCGATCGTAGTGAAATGTGAGATGGGTTCGATTTAGGTGTTTTTATCCTTAGTTGGGACTAAAAGTGCGAAATGAGCTCAACTTAATTATTCAGTTGACCTAGGGAAGTACAATATTGTCTCGAATAATGTGTTTTTATCCTTAGTCAGGACTGAAAGTGCAAGATGGGCTAGACTTAATTATTCAGCCGATCTAGGGAAACGCGAGATTGACTCGATTTAGGTGTCCAGAGTGTTGAGTTTTACTTTTTCAAACCCCAAAAATCAAAGACGTGGATAATTTCCCCACTGCAACTATGGGGAACGCGTGTTGGACGGACCCAACTTATTACCTTTTGACCCTTAGGCTATAATTTATCGAGTTTCAGGATCGCCGACTATGGTTTATTTCACCACTCCATTCATGGAGAACATGCACGGGCGGACCCAGTTTGGATCCGAGACGTGGCCAAGAAATCAATGTGTGCTTTGAAACTATCTATGTTAGAAGATTTTTCCAGGTGAGTAGATCGTTTAAATTCGACGACGAATTAAGATTACCGACCGATGCATGGATGGTTGAGCTCGATGAAAAAGCAATGAATTATGTTTAATATATCGAATGGTTAATCTCAATGGGCGAGCTGTGAAAATCATTGATGTTAAATGACTAAGGGGGGTGTATTGAACTGTGGATTTTAAAAGGTTTTGGGGTTTTCTTAAAATCCCCTGTTATTCAATTAAGGATTTTAAAATATCTTCCCTAATCCAGTGTTATTGAACATGAGATTTATGTAAAGTCACTTAAAATCATTTACAATCCCCTGTTATTCAAACAAGAATTTTTTTAAAATCATATCAAATCCACTGTTATTGAAAATGTATTAAGTATTGAGATTTTAATGAATGTAGGAGATTTTAGAGGATTTTAGGAGACTTTCTTAGTTAAAAATATAAAAATCCAAATCTCATGGTTTTAGGTGGAATTGTTAGGGATTTTAATACCAAATCATAACAACTTCTTTAAAATCACCCAAAACCATCTAAAATCTTATTAAAACTCAAATCACTCTAAATGCCAAGTTCAATACACCCCCCCTAAGTGCGATAGGTGAACTATGAGAACCATTAATGTTAAATGGCTAAGTTCAATGGACGAGCTTTGAGGACCATCACATAGAGATGATTTTTTAATAAAATAAATTTTATTAATATCATTGTTGAACCTGACGTGGACCTTTTACTTACCCAGAGGGATAAAGCGGAACCGTAGTTCTTAGCGCATAATTAAATACTTAAGAATTTTGATCAGCTTAAAAGTCCTGAAATTTGTTGAAATGCGAAAAATCTTAGTAGAAATTAGTAAAGCGTCTTTTTATTCCCAAGGTGGGAACTTATTCTACTCCTAACATAATTTATTTTATCTTTCATTTTCAAAACCCTCAAGATTTCTTCTTTGACCGCTTCTCCAGGTAGTCAGTTGCTACGAGGGGTTATGTGAGAATCTCGGTCGACATTAACCGGCTCTTAATCTGTTTGGTTACTGTCAGAGAGGGGTCGGTCGTTATGATGTTTGCTTGCGCCACACGATGGAGTTTATACTCAGTCAAGAAACATTTTCGTTCTATTCTTTAATCAACTCGTATGGTGAAAAATCATTTTGGGGTCGGGAACTTTAGACACCAATGGTAGGTCAACGCCACCGTTTGCATCAAAAATAGCAAAGGGCTTCCCATGATTGGGTTGTAGATGGTCTCCTTCTCTACCATGTCAAACTTGAAAATCTTAGTCACACCATCTACCGACACTAAGAATTTTATGGACCGGACAGTTACTACCATATACTCTCCGAACACGACTAGGTGCTTGGTCTTGCGTTTGATCTTTTGATCATTGATCTCCATATTTTGCAATATTTTGATGCAGATCACATCTATAGAGTTGCCAGTGTCGATGAGGATTCTTTGGACTTTGCAATCACGAACATGGAGATCAATGACCAGAGGGTCGTTGTATGACACATAAACTCCCATGAGGTCATCAGTCGGTGATAGAGGATATGTTTTATCCAAACTAATCCCCAAATGCACGAATATGCAACTGTAGTATAATAGGGATCGATCCACAAAGATTAGTAAAACTCAACAAATCCTAGGTTTGAAATAAGCTAAGCAAGGCAAATTTAAAGTAAATAAAATTGCCGTAGAGAATATTAAAATTGGTTTGTAAACTATCTGGGAAAAAGCTTGGCGTACGGAAACTCGTCGGAAATCCGAATTGATGAAAAAAAATTTAGAAGGGCACTCGCGTGCGTGTCGATCGACACGACTCACTGTGTCGGTCGACACAGAGCTAATTCTCGAACATAACGCAAGTCTATGAACGACCAGCTTCCGCTGAGAAGTTCACCTAAGCCTATACTACCAGATAACCAAATTCCTTTGAGAAACAAGTTCCCTCAACCAAATTGCTTCGAGAATAGGCTAACTTGCTCATCTATATTCTTTCAAGTTAACTAATAATGCTTCCGCATAAACTAATCAACCTACAGAACTTAATTCTAGCTAGCTAATTCAGAACAAGCATATAGAACAATATAGATGAAGAATCTAAAAGTTAAACCTAACCTTAACTAGTCATGCATCAATCAATTCATCAATTCCTTTGAAGTAACCCTAAACCTAACAATGGATCTACTAAGACATGGAGAATAATAACATCATCATGTTTGAATTAAATTGCATAAAAGAATCAAGAGAGTAGATTAACAAAGAGGGTGCCAAGACTAAATTTTCTCCCTAAAACAAATCTCTCTAAAAACCTAGAAAAAAACTTATGGCTTAAACAATAGCCTTAAACACGTTTATATAAGTAAATAGGTCGATCTTGCAAAGTCTCTTGTGATTAGGAAGCCCAAAACTAGCCCAACTTGGAAAAGGAAATTTCATTTTTCTTATGCGGCCTCTGTCGATCGGCAGAGTCATTTGTGTCGGTCGACACGCTTTTTTTTTTACTTGTCGATGCCCGATTTTCAGCAACTTTTGACTTTTCTTCAATTTTTTCCTTATTTTCTCTTGTTTCTCCAAAGTTGCCTATTTTTTATTTTAGTTCATTTAGCTCCTAAAACTGTTACTAAACACATAAAAATATATGCAAAATCCATGGGAAAATACCCCAATGAACACTCCTTTATCAGTCGGGAACACCAATTCTTTTCTATATCAGTAGCTACTCATGACCTGATCTGCGGACAGCTTGAAGATACTTTGTTGGATGAACCGAACAGAGTCGTCGCAGTTTCCTAGGCCTCCCATGATCATGCTGATTTGTCTACGTTGTGAAGGAGGAGGTGGAAGTAAGACTTCTCCGACTTTGAGGTCGTCATCCTGCTTTTGGTCGTTACGGTCCTGCCTCATATACCGTTCCGGCCTTCGAATCGAAGTTGTTTCACGAACTTATGTAACAAAGGTTAAACACGATGATTTATGCTCTCTCTTTCAAAGCTTAACAAGAACATAATTCAATAGAATTCAACATAGAATACATGATTATTCGATGATAGATTAACAAGCTATTTTAATACTAGCTAGTTGGGATCTTGTATATAACGTTTCCAAATGTATATACTTTTCCAATTTCTAGGGCATAACCTTGAGAAACTATACCTAATATTTCATAGCCAGATTAAAACCACTTCAGTCCACCATACCTTAACCATCAAAAATGAAAGTAACGCAAAGCCGATGAAGACTGATGCAAATTTGACTGAAGTTTAGGTCGGGAAGACCAAACTTGAGTCGGAACACATACACAACCATGAAACATATATAGGAGGAGTACATAGAAACAAATCGAAATTCAAGAGATAAATACACGATGAGAGTGAAATCTAATCTAATAATGCCTTCAAGCAGTAAATGGCCAGAAGAAACCCTCACCAAGGAACTCGTTGACAATAAGTAGCAATAATAGTCAATGACTGCAACGAATCATACACAACCTATGATTTCTCCTATCTTGAAAGTTGTTTTGCTACAAAATCATCCTCCTCTTCACTGATCATTGCTTTGAACCGATTCTCTTTTTCTTCGGCAAAGACAATAATGATGTTGGAGTCGAGATACGTATGTTGATCTCTGATCGAATTAAAACGAAAACCCGAAAAAAAACAAAGAGAAAATATGCAAGTTTGAGTAAGAAAAAAACTTTGGACTTTAGTTTTCCTTAGCATATATGTTTTGTTAGACCTATTACTCTACAATATAGGGGTTCATGGGAAAATAACTAGTAATACCATGTTCTACTTATTTACATAAATGCCACTGTAGCACTGAGCTCATTTCGATATTAGATTTGTGGCATTTAGTGCAATTTTGTTATATTTACCTTTTATTTTTGATTTTCAACCGACAAGAGACAAATATAATTAGTCTTAAAACTGAACTACTCATTTATTTTCCGTTAAGAGATGTCCACTTCACGTTAACGTTCCATTTAGGATATTTCTGCATTCTTTGCAATATAAAATCTCCAACAAATATTATATAAAATCACCTCTTTTATTGAACTTACTCCAAGATATTATTATAAACACATTTCTTTTTAAACAAGAATGGATACGGTTATTCGTAAAACAATAATTGGATACAGTCCTTATAGCTTTCCATTACCATATTTTTATATGATGTGAGAGATGCATTAAATGAAAGGTACATAGAGAGGGAGCAAGATCAAATGGGTTATAGGAAAGAGGTTGTAAGTTTGTAAGCTAAAATTGCGCTCATTTTTTTGCAGTCTCACTTAATGCTCACATTAGTAAATACACCAACATGCCTTCTCTTCAATGCCCCTAATTTTCCATCACATGCAATTTCACCACATTCTCACTTTTGTTTGTCTTATTCTTATCTTTGTTAATTATAAGTTGCGTGGTTCCATTATTTTGCCTGTTTTAAGCTTTTATAGGATAAAAAAATAGACAGCTCACTCTCCCCTAGGCGCTTATGTATGATTGGGACAGACTGATTTTCTTTCTTACTTTCAAATTTGTTTCATCTAATTTCTCCTAATTCAATCTTATCAACACGACTTTGAGTTCATATTAGTAACCTCTAGATTGAAGCTTAATATCAAAGAGCTTTAATAGGGGTAGACGTTCGAGTACCGAATTGTTCCAAAATGAAAATTCAAAACCAAAGTTAAAACGTAAAACTAAAACATTAAAATGTTAAAGTCAAAACACGAAATTCAAAGTCAAAATGAAAATGTAAAATATGGAATATAGAGAATTTGGAAGATAGGTAAGGATTTGGAGGATTGAACACTTGAAATCTACAAGATATAGAGATCGGATCTTCAAGTTTTCCAATCGCAAAAGATCGAAACCGAAACAAAAAAAAATGGTGAATATTTACCTTTAGAGAAAAAAACCATTGACCCTTACATTATCTCTTTAATTCGGTTTAATCGGGTATTCATTTGGCTTTCTGTTCGGTTAGGGTTAATATAAAACACAATGGATCTTGATGATATGTATCAATCGATCATTAGCGGAGATCCATACCTGTTGATGGTGGGGTTACCACCCCTTATCAATAGTTTGGTGATAATTGAGGTTCGGTCCCTACCGACCTTTTCCTGGTGATTTATCAGGTCATAAGTCCCTTCAATAAGATTGGAACCCTCGGCCCAGATGACTGAGGGATACCTCGGTGAAGAATGATCGGCTTTCAGTGTCCGAAGCGGGGGTGTAAACAATTTCTTCCCAAGCCGAAGTCTAAACTCGAACATAATAAGATCAAATCTTATCACAAATTCCCTAATCTTAGAAAAATAGAATATTTTCATTTTTCCAAGATTAGCCCATGGGCTTAGATAACCGACTACTAGGATATATAAATACACACCCCCTTCTCTTTGATAAAGTTAACTCGGCATTCTGAATTAACAACCTTGTAAACCACAATAATACAATAAAAGTTATTTTTTCTGAGGTTTCTTTTTTGTCTTTTACTTAACTTTCTCCAAAAAAGAACCCTTTTAATTATAAATAATTAGAAGTTGAACCCAGTCTCAACATTTGGCGCGCCAGGTAGGGGTATCTTTTAGGAAAGAAAGGAAGAAACCTCGAAAGAATTAAAACCAATGATAGTTAAAACTCATAGGAAACCAAGAATGACTCGCTGGGATCAATAACCCATCGGAACTGTTGTCCCAGAGTTCGGAATACAAATTCAGCAGATAAACCAAGAACAAAAAGAGTCTTCAAGCGACGTATCAAACGACATAATTCTTTTGGCGGATAAGGGAAAAAAATATCCAAGACCGCGAGTAGATGAATAAGTTCTCGGATAATTGCCTATCGCTAAGAAGGGAGGGACCGGATACATCATATAACTCAGAAGAACTAGAAGAAGACCATGATCTCATACGAGAAAGGATTTGCGATGCGAGGTCAACAGGTGAAGATCCAATCTCAAAAACGGATAATTCAATAGCTGAATTGCATCTGAACTTCAGGACATGAAAGCCTTGCTCCAAAGGTCTTCTATCGATATCCCACACGTTAGCCAGGTATTCAAAAGTCCGGACGAAGATCCATCTGGGAAAACAATTACCAGATCCTACTCACTTAGAGAAGGGAAGCTAGAATTCCCAACTTACAACGGAATGGGAGATCCAAAGGCTTTTCTTAAAGCATTCATGGTCGCAATCAATCAAGCTAAGATCCATCCATCCGGAAAAGAGGAGAAGTAATGTCAGTACTTCGCGGAAAGTTTACGCAGAAACGCTCAAACCTGGATAACCAACCTTCCACCCGATTCAATAAGAACTTTCGACGAGCTACGGCGGAAATTCCTGAAAAAATACATATACAACCTTGAACGTCCAGCAAAGATCTCTTATCTTTACTCTATAAAACAAACATCAACCGAACCACTTTAGAGCTTCATGAAGAGATTCAAGGCAATGCATTTTCAGCTAGATGTCTCGGACGAAATAACCATTGATGCATTAATTAGCAGAATTTGGTAGAAAGAAGATTTTGGGAGGAACTTTCAGCATATTGACCACAATTCATAGAAGATGCATTCTATAGAGCAAGTATATGCATTAGAGCAGACAAAAGTAGAGCTTGATTATCTGAAATTTATAAAGATGCTCCTAAGGGAAAAGAAGTAAAGCCAAAATATAAGGAACCTCGCCGGCAATACGATAAAACTTTCCTAGCCGACAATACGAAAGGAAAAAGTCAGAACAAGAATTGCATTCCTAGCCGCCGAGCTCCTAGATCAGAATTCGGAATAACGCAAGAAGAAAAAGATGAAAGCCATAATTAGAAAGGAAGGAGCCCCTCTGGCATGGTGTGATTACCATACCGCTTACGGACACAATACAAAAGATTACCGTAGTTTATCGGAGTATCTTTTGAAGAATTACTTAAAGCATATTTCAGAAGAACCTAGCCTAAAAGAAACCCCCATGAAAAGCCATCTAGCAGGAGTAAAGGGACGAACTTTGAATTTGAAAAAAAGACTTTGAATGAAAAAACGAATTCCCCCAGATAGATTCCTCATCTCAACGAAGGAGGATAAGTGTTATTTCAAAATTCCCCGCAGAGGCGCAAAAATGAATCAGGTATCAAACAAAGCTAACTCCTTCGAAGTGGACTTTACAAAAGGAGCTCGTCTTTACCCCGAGGATTTAGAAGGAGTCGAGATTCCCCATAATGACCCGTTAGTAGTTAAATTACAAGTTGGATATTACCAAGTTCCCCGAATAATAGTGGATACCGGAAGCTCGACGAACGTACTGTGCATTGATGTCTTTCAAAAATTGTGGTCGAAAGAAAAAAGATCAAGCCAGGACTGAAGGCTCTAACAGCGTTTAGCGGCGAAAGTGTTCCAACACTCAGAACAATATAACTCCCAGTAACAGTTGGAGAAACAATCAGAATCATCAAGTTTGACGTAATAGAAAGACCAATTCTTTACAACGTAATTATCAGAACTCCCTGACTGTTTTTAATGAAGGGAGTGGTTTCTACATATCATCAATGCCTCAAATTTCCGACTCCACTTGGAATCTTCTCGGTAAAAAGGAAATCAAGCCGAGGCGAGGAGCTGCCTCAAAGAAAGTCCAAAAGTAGACGAGGAAATTAACCATTCCATCGAAAACGAGATACTAAGACTTAATAAGCTTCGAATGTAGAACAAGAAAAAATGTTGGTATCTCGGATTTCGAAGATAAGCAACAGATATCCAAACATCGAAACTACGTGTGGTTTGATACCTTCTAAGGGTACGCAGGCAACCTTCGACGAGGTTCAGCTATAAACATTAAAAATTTGGTTATATAGTGATGAAATTCTTACGACTCACCTATATTTAACCACGATACACACGATTAAACAATCGGTGCCTTGATCAAGTACTCGATGACAGGGTTCATCCCTATACACATTCTTTACCGAATGCAGCTGGAAATTTTGGAGCCTGATATAGTAGGGCCGAGGGATTGTAAGGCAAAGTCGGGTCATTCCTGCTTATGTTTATAATAAACATAAAATATTCGTACCCAAAGAATCCAAGATTCTGATAAAGTAGTGTCATAGGATTAGAGGTAAACAGTTGAGGATTTACTCACTAAACAAAAATAAATTTCGGTTTTGTCCATGAATATCCGGTACTCTGTTGAAGGAACTTTCTGAAAAAGACCAACATACAGATTACTCGAAGAATCTTTTCCGAGTTTTACATATAAATTCAAAGAAAGATAGATTATTTGAGCAAAAGGCATACGAAACGAAGTCATTAGTCATCGAAATGAAAGGCATTAGGTTCAAATTCGGGGAACTGGTATTCTTTCATTTCGTGTTCGGCTATTTTCGCATCATCTTCCACTTGCTTCAATATATCCACGGGAATATTCACACCTTGAGAAGAAAGATCTTTGAGTACCCCGAAGACTGCTTGGGATTGACCAAAGTTCATGGTTTTTACTAGTCCGTCTTCTCGGGCTTGGATAGTTTTCAGGATAGAGTTCAACATATATTGGATCTTCTCGGCCATTGCACTTTTTGTGGATTTCATCTTTTGAGCCCAAGAAGCACCAGCAACCCGAGCTTCCTTTTTCATCGCCTCAACTTGATGGGTAAGAGAAGTTTGATCGACCTCCAACGTTTCGTTCTTCTTTTCAAGATTATCAATGAACTTTCTGGTGTCCCTCAATAAGCACTCATATTCACGGACGAGAAGACAAGTGTTTCGAGATTCCTAAAAGGAAAGGGAATTCGGTAAAGATTTAGATAAAACTAAAAAGCAATAAGAGTAAAGATAGACTGTGAAACCCGAACAGATCTTCTGGCGAGAGTTGATATATGCTCTTTTACGGCAAAGTCACCCTACGGCTTAAGGGATTCGTAACCGGCCATCTTTCAAAAAAATTCAACGCTTTTTTCTTCGTCTATCGAGAGAAGTTGCGATGAATTGAATTCAAATTTGAATGGGGCGTCTTCGGCTTCAAATTGGAATTTTTGTCTCTTTGACAGAGGAGTTCCAATAACTTAAGTGGCTGCTCTTTTCTTTAAGGAGTTGGTTTTGGGAGATTGAGATACAGCGAGAGCTTTTCCTCGTTTTTTCTCCAAAGATGCAACCTGAGAGATACCCGAAGAATCAATTTCACTCCTTGACGGTTTCTGAAACTTCGACTTCTTAGGAGGAACCCGAATAAGTAATTTATTAGAATAATCCGAAGGCAATCTTTCTAACGGATATTCAACTTCGGAGATTTCGTAACCTAGAAAGAGTTATCGACGATGAATACAAATAAAAGCAAGTAAAGATCAAAACCATGAAAATAAAGAGGTCCACGAGCATTTCCGAGCTAGTTCAATAAAATCTGCAGGAATCTTCGACATAATCAGTGGACTACGGGCGTAGATCCGATCCATTTCTTCTTTGAAAATTGGGGGAAGTTCTTTGAAGAGAATAGGTTTTACGATTGTCGAAGCATCAACTAACCATGCCTTAACACTACAAGAAAACAGGGAATTAGCGACAACGAGTTGCGACTGAAAACGCAGCCGCTAAAATTTGCGACGGAATTGCGACTGTCTTGCGACGGAAAGGCAACTAATCAATATCAGTCGTAATTCAGCCGCTAAATAGCTACTGAAAATAAGAGTCGCCAATCAGTCGCCAATTTAGCGACCAATTTGTGACCAATTTCGGTGGGTCGCTAATTTTGAGACTGAAATTGCGACTAAATTCGGCGAGTCGCTATATTTTAGACACGTGTATTTCATTTTTGGGTTGTTGTACTGGTTTTTTGCGACTACATGTATAAGTCGCAAAGTAGTCGCAATTTTTTAACAAACTGTCGCAAATCAGTCACAAAAATGTCTATATATACAAACAAACCTCACACATCGTTTCAGCTCACTCTAGACTCGTATAAACACCCAAAATTGAGAGAAAAATTCGTTTTAAGTCCGAAAATGTGGGGGAATTAAAATTATAGTAATGTTCGAAAGTGGATGTATCGGAGGTTCGATGGTGCGACGGGAAATATCTCGGCAGAGTTTAGAGATGAGGTAGATAACCAGTTCATGTCATTTGCAAATATCCAAGAGCTTACGCAGAGCAATGGGGGGAAGTTTTATTGTCTTTGTAGTGTTTGCAAGAATAATAGATTTTTACCGGGGGATAGAATTTGGAGTTATTTTTATCAAAATGGATTTGTGCCTGGTTATTATGTTTGGTATAAGCGTGGGGAAGAACTCTATATGAGTTTAAGAACGAGTAGTTATTGTGATACGACGTGGGTAGGTGATGAGAGTGAAGAAGTGGGTAATATAGAAGATAGATATGTGGATATGTTAATGATGCATTTCATGATAATGTTAATCTTGATAACTATCATCAGCAGGATGGTAGTTATTATGAAAATGTAGAAGAACCTATTCGAAATCATTCCCACAAATTTTATGACTTGTTAGAAGGAGCGTATAATCCTTTATACGATGGGTGTCGAGAAGGTCACTCGCAACTTTTTGCTGTTGAGCTCATGCAACATAAGACAGATCATAATACGAATGAGAGGTTAGTGGATTCAATGTGTGGGATGTTTAGAAAGATTTTACCTGAAGGAAACCAGGCAACGGCTTCAAATTACGAGACGGAAAATTTGAAGCGCAATTTAGGCCTCCCAAGTCATGCAATTGATGTTTGTGTTAAAAATTACATGATATTCTGGAAAGAAGACGAAAGGTTAGATAAGTGTAAGTTTTGTGATTCACCAAGATGGATGCCTAACGAGAAAAACAGTAGGACCAATGAACTATATAGTCGGATGTGGTATACGCCCATTGCTGACGGATTAAAGAGAATGGATCAAAGCGAGAAGACTGCAGCGGCAATGAGATGGCATGCCGAGCACAAAGCAAAGGAGGGAGAAATGTGTCATCCGTCTGATGGGGCGGAGTGGAAAAACTTTCAAGAAAAGCATCCCGCGTTTTCCAAAGAAACCCGAAATGTTTATCTTGGGTAATGCACAGATGGGTTCACTCCATTCGGTTTGTCAAAAAATCATTCGTTTTGCCCCGTGGTCTTGACTCCATATAATTTACCCCCTGGTATATGCATGAAAATGGAGTTCTTGTTTCATACAATTATGAATTATGGGTCAAATCATCCGCGAGGTAGTCTCGATATTTTCCTCCGGCCTCTCATTGACGAGCTGAAAGAATTGTGGTCCACTGGAGTTGATGCGTACGATGTCTCCTTGAATCAAAATTTTAATCTGAAAGCAGTGCTGTTGTGGACGATAAACAACTTTTCGGCATATAGCATGTTATTAGGATGGAGCACACATGGAAAATTGGCGTGTCCAATTTGCATGGAAGATACAAAGTCATTCTACTTGCCGCACGGAAGAAAGACTTGTTGGTTTGATTGTCACCGGAGATTTTTTCCTCATGATCATGCACTGAGAACGAATACGAAAGACTTTTTTAGGGGTAACGATGCTGAGAAAGACTATGCGTCTCTTTAGCCATTGAACGGTGAGCAAGTTTATTCGTACCGGTTGTGCCGTGTAAATCCACGAAAAACTAAGGATGTTGGTGGAAACGGACACGAAAAGAAGTTGCCTCAATTTGGGAAGAAGCACAACTGGTACAAAGAAAGCATATTTTGGGAGCTGCCTTACTGGAGATACCTCAATCTTCGTCATAATCTCGATCTAATGCATGTAGATAAGAATTTTGTTAACAACATCATTAGTACTCTTATGCGTGCAAAGGGTAAATCAAAAGACTCTGTCCCGTCGAGATTGGATATAGAAGCATTATGTCATCGGCCACAGTTACATATTAATGGAGACGGAGCGTCTTTCCCCGCCTACTCGTTGACAGACGAAGCCATAAAAAGTTTATTGGAATGTGTGAAAAAGGCGGTCAAATTCCCAGATGGTTATGCTTCAGACTTATCAAGTTGTGTTGACTTGGATAATGCAAAGTTTTATGGGATGAAGAGTCATGACTACCATGTTTTTATGGAGCAGCTATTACCATTCATCTTTGCAGAACTCCTAGACCGGAACGTCCACCTCGCGATATCAGGTACTAATTAATCTCTCTTATATATATATATATATATATATATATATATATATATTATTGGGAATGTCCTGAAATCACACTTGTATTTACTCTAATGTGAAGTTGTCGAGATAAGACAATCATATGATACTAGGTGATTATAATGTTTTGCTAGAAGCCACTTGTAATCTATGAGTTAGGAACTCAATGCTAGTATTATATGATCCTACAGGGTCACACACCTAATCAAACTGGATGGAGTATATTGGGATTGATCATTAATGTAATGATCAAATTATTGTGTTTCTGAACAGTGTGTCAACCGACACAAAGGTTGTGTCGGTCGACACATAGCCCGAACCAGAATAATGATTTATGGTTTTCGGTTTAATTAATCATTGGTTTAGACCAATGGTTAATTAGGTCTTTCAAAAGTCATTATATATAGGATATACGCACGACTTTGTGAGTTTAATCTAGTTTTCACAGCCACCATAAACACAGGAATCCTGATAGCTTTCTTCAGAGATTTGATCTCTCCCGGCACTAGCATCCCGGTTTTCAAGTTTGTGTGAGTGTGGATACCAGTAGAGGCGCAGAATCTGAGGCTCTATCCAATCTTGAGTTCCCGATCTCTTCCGCTGCTCAATCAATCAGGTATATTCGAGATTCACCTATTACCTTCAGTTTTAAATATGAACACATGATCCTTTGGCATAGAATTTGTAATTATGATATTTTTAATATGATTTAAAATCCTGTACAAATTCCTTCATATATAACTATAGTATTCTATATTAACCTCCCTTTTATATATATATTTTTTTAGGGATCGGAGTATTTTTTCGTGACTTATGTTCGAGAACTCTACAGAAAAGTCGCGTCGAAATTCTGAAACAAAACATAGTTTTACTCATATGCAATTTGGAAATGATCTTTCCACTATCATTTTTCGACGTGATGGAGCATCTGCCTATACATCTTTCCCACGAAGCTGAACTAGGAGGTCCCGTGCAATATAGGTTGATGTATCCGTTTGAAAGGTTTTTCAAAAAGTTGAAAGGAAAGACAAAAAAACAAAAGATATGCACCAGAATCGATTGCTAACTCTTATTCTAAAGAGGAGGTATCTTATTTCACAGAGCATTATTTTGCCTCCGATATAGACACGAATTCAAGGTAAACGCTATGATGCTTCACATATGTATACACATGCTATTTTTTCTCAATTTTGTCTAATTAACTAACAACTTTGGTCAGATTAACAAGATTCGATGAAGGAGAAATTCCCGTATATTATTTTCCCAGAGTACCTAATATATTTACTTATGATGGTCGTCCAAGGGGGGAAATGCATGAAATATGGCTTTCAGAGAAAGACTACCGATGTGCACATGCATATGTTTTGCGGAATTGTGAATATTTCTAGGAACTCGAGGGGTATGATCTCTTGTGTGTTTTCTTAAGTACTATCATACTATTTCTTGGTCTCATGTATGTGTTGGTGTTAAACAGAATGTTCGAACAAGATATGTCTGTGAAATATCCATATATCTCCGAGAAAGAACTCGCCGCGAAAAGAGCAGACGAATATCATTTATGGGTGAAAGACTATGTATGACCGAATAATATTCTTAGCTATCTATATATAATTCTATATATCTTATATTATTGTCTATCTATATGCAGGTTAATTACTGGAACGTTAACGGTCCGCATCCTTTCCCTATTTGGGTTCAAGAGATAGTGCAAGGACCGAAAAACAAGGCGAAAACATGACGAAAACGTGGCCTATCTATTTAACAAGAGGATACTTGTTTTGATACTCAGAACCACGATGAGGGACGGAAGACATGTAACTACGGTGTTTGTGTTAAAGGAGAGAATTACAGTGATGCATCTGATGAAGCTGATTTCAATGGGATCTTAACTGATATAAAAAAACTCGAGTATGAGGGGATGGTTAATTTGAGAATCACGCAATTCAAGTGCAAATGGTTCGACCCTATTATAGGTAGAGGCACTCGGAGGAGCAATGCGGGGATTGTAGACGTTATCTCATCGAAACAATACACTAAATACGAACTATTTATTTGAGGTATATATATATATATATTACTTTCTCGATACCATCTATATGTATGAGTTCATTATATTGATTTTTCACAGCCTCTCAAGCGGATCAAGTTTGTTATATACAGTACCCATACAAGAAGAAACCGAATAAATTGTGGCTAAATGTTGTTAAAGTCAATCCGAGGGGAAATATTTGAGGAGCATACGACTACACAACGCCGACTCTTTTGCAACAAGAAAATGATGATTTAGTAATGCTAACTACAATTAAAGATCTAGTGGTCGAGAATTTGGTACAACGATAAAATCCAATCAATCTCGATTACGATGTCGAAGATGCGGAAGTAGCAGACGAATTGGAGTGTGATTATTGTTCTGATGATGACAATGAAAATATTGAAGAACTGTACTAAACAATATGATTATGCTACTTATGTTAATTATTTTAGCTGAAAATGTTTTATTACCCAGTTAATATTATGCTAATTATGTTACTTATTTTAGCTGAAAATGTTTAATCTGATTAACACTAATTAGGCCAGATTAGTACTTAATTACCCAATTAATAAAGCCCAAATTAAGGTTTTCATTTGCCCGGGAATATTTTTGCGGTTAAAATTTGGGCCCAAATTTCATCAGCCTGGGAACCCGAAAAACACAAGCGGAAACTCCTAAGTGTCTCACACAAATCATTTTCCACTTTCATAGCCGAAACCCTGAAACCCTAATTCTCTCTATGTTCTTCTCCAAATCCTCTTCGATCTTCCGTCTGAAACTCATAATTCGCCTCTAAATCATGTTCTCGCCTCAAAATCTTGACATCGCCTCATAAATCTCTTGTTTTCACCCCAAAATCTCAAAACCCTAAACAAGATTTCGCAATCGAAATCTCTGAAACCAAATCTGGATACAATGGTTGGCCATGGAAGAAGGAGGGGAAAAGGAGGTGGTGCGGCTAATCGAGCAAAAGTACAAACTCCAGGTCCATCATAGACGCCGAATCAAAATAGACAAACCGCTCCGCTGAATCCTCGAAAATCTACAACGGCGAGGCGTCTTCCCAGTCAATACGAGATGACGCTGCCTCAGACTCAACCCACCACTGTGTCTCAGCGAAGTCCGGTCCCAATCTTCCAAGCTACACTGGAGGTCGGTGTCAGAAACTTTCCACCTCCGCTCACTCTTTTCCCCAACGCGACGACCAACTCTGGAGCTTCTTTGACCTCGGGAAGAAGAACATCGTCCCAACCTGAAATCTCTCCTTCGCCGGTAAATCGGCCCTCTGTGCCGGGTCGTCGTCAAGCCAATGCGTCTCTTCAACCTCTAGGTTCTTCGTCGTGTCTAGCTCGCAGCACTACATCGCTTCAACCGGGATAGTCTTACATACAGCCTCGAAACTCATCGTCGCATCAACGTGCAACCTCTGCCTCAAATCAACAGTCCACTCCTAACAGTTCCCAGACACAGAACGACCTCGCTGATGAACATGACGATGAAGACGAAGAAGAATACGAGGAGGGAGAAGAAGATGAAGCTGATGGTCATACTGGTATAGACGCTACAGTTGGATCAACACTTCCAGCAGACATACTCAAAGCTTTACACCGACTACTTACTCAGCCAGGCCGTGAGGATTACACAACTGTCATATCTCCCCATTTCGAACCTGGAACAACATGGTAAGCTAATCGGTTATGTGGTTATATTTTATGCATTAGTATTATGAGCTTTCACTTAACCATCCGATTAGGGTTATATTTTCGTTTTGAGTTTGGTTAGTTTTCAATAATTGTGTCCATGAGATACTGCAATGATTGATGTTTCCTCTAGTTTCATTGTTTAGCTAAGTATAGAAATGATGGATTCTTTATGTGATTCTGATGTCGTGAGTTCTATTGGTTTGATTTTTTCTCTGTTTCAGATTTTTGCTAAGTATAGACTTTATTTTTGTTTGTGTTTCGTTAAAACAACTACAACTTTTTGTGTTCTTATTTGACTATTTAGCTAAGTATAAAAATGTGATTATTCTGTCCTTAGCACTAATTCATTCTTTTACTTATTCAACCGATCTAATTCTTATCATGATACCATATGATTCTTATCAATGATTTGTGCCTGGTTTCTATGTTTGTAGGTTTGGCAAGGAAACAAGAGATTTGACTCGGAAGATTACAAGGATTTTCACCAACAAGTTCAGTGACCCCTATTACAGTTGAAATTGTGTGCCCACTCCAAAAAGAGAAGTTTGGTTTCTCAAATTCGCGGTAAAAGTCTCTTGCCAATCTGCTTTCACTTTTATAGTTATGACTTTGTTTGGTTTTTTTTATCACTAACATGTAACTAAGCTCTTGTTTTGTAGAGAGAACACACCTGGGATCCCATACACACCGGTATTGTTCAAGCAAGATTCGAAAAGATCTGTCAAAAGCGTGTGAATGACATGGTTTCCAAGGCAGGGAGTAAGCGGAAGAAACCAAAGTGGATTGATGGTACACTGTGGAGAGAAATGTGTGCCTACTGGGACACAGATCATGCCAGAAGTAAGAGTGAAACCACTAGAGCAGCTCGAATGTCTCAACGTAATGCTAAAAGTGCTCACAAGCACGTCTCCGGTCAGAAATCTTTCGCACAAGTGGAACAAGAGATGGTAAGTATTTGCTTCACAGACTTTCAGTTTTTAAGTTCAATTTGTTGATGATATTTCCTCTATCATTAAACTTTCATTATTTTTTATGTCAGGAAGTGGAATTGGGAAGACCCCCTACAGTTGTTGAAGTTTTCTTAAGGACACACACAAAGAAAGATGGTAGTTTCGTTGATCAAATGGCGTAGCACGTTTTTGAGACATATGAGGTGAATAAAGCAGCTAAGTTGTATGAACTCGAGAATGACGAGTCTGCGGATGGTACTTCTCCTCGATCAGAGCTCTCTCTAGAAGAGGATAATGAAATCTTCCATTAGGTGAAGTGCTTTTGCGTTTAATTTTTTCAGATACAGTTGAGTAAATAATCTCTTAAGGATTCATTGGTTGTGTTTTTTAAGATAACAAAATAGTTATTTTCTTTTTTTGCAGTCCACTGTGACCAATGATAGAGGACAAGTGTACGGACTCGGGAGCCTAGAGACTTACCTAAACGGGAAGCAGAAGTACCCATGAAGCTCATCCTCTTTCAAAACCGTGCACCAACAACTTCAAGAAGCTAACCGCATGATTGAGGAACAAGCAGCTCTACAAGCAGTTCGTGAAGCAGAGCATTTGCGAGTTACATCAGCTCTACAAGCTGAGATCAGAGGGTTTGGAGTGGTGAAAAGGTTCATGAGAAAGAACCCAGAGTTGGTAGCCTTCGAAGCTGATAAATTGAAGGAACCTGATGTTTACAAGCTTCACCGTATGTCCCTTATCTTCCCCTCTCTTTGTGAACTTGAAAACTAAGTTTTTTTTGTTAACTCCTTCGATAAGGAGTATAAACTAGTGTCTTTCTAACATATCCTTGGGTAAGGAGTACAAAACTTATGTGTTTGATGATTGGTTTGTTTGATATTTGGTTTGTTTGATGATGAACTTGTTTTCTTTTGTAAATGTTTTGTGAACTTCAAGCATTTGGTATTGAATTAGGTTAAGCTTGTGTAGGTTTTAAAAGGATTTAGATTCAATTTCAATCATGCAAGCACAAAAAAAATTGGGAAACCAAATGGTAATTAGCATTAATTTAGCAGCTAATTGATTACTATTATGCACCAAATTCAGTAGCTAATTCAGTAGCAAATTCAACATCCATCAAGGCTATGTTCAGTCGCTTTAATATCGCGACATCAGTCGCCAAAACTAACGACTTTTTAGCGACCAAACAAAAGACTTGCAAAAATGTAGAAAGAACGTCGCAACCACAGTCGCTATATTTTGCGACTAAACATCGACTCATTACCGACTAAAATAATTATCGCAAAACAGTCGCCTTTTAGCGACTGTTTTGCGACTGATCATTTTAGCAACGAGGTCTTTTGCGATAACGCGTTTCAGTCGCAAAACAGTCACTAAATTGATCTTTGCGACTGTTTTGCGGCTGATTATGCAGTCGCAAACAACCTGTTTTCTTGTAGTGTAACTATCTCGGTGCTAGGATCAAAAATGGAGGCTTCGTTGATCCAAGTGAAGAAGAATTTGGTGCGCCAGCCTTTGGCATTGGAAGTAAATTCAGTACTTAGTTTACCAGCGTTTTTCATTATAGTATACCAAATTTTGCCATCTCGATTGTCCACCAGCTTGGCAAGCTCGGCAAATTTCCAGCATGGAACAACGATATTAGCTCTTCCAGCCTGAATTAGGAAGGCAACCATGTGTCTGATGGCACTAGGTCTTAATTGAGTAAAAGCGATTTTCAGACGTCTACAGAATTCCACCATTATAAAGGGAATTGGGAACCAAAGACTAGCTTCGGTAAAAAAGTGAAGGTATAGACACATGAATCAATCTGGAGGGTTCCAGGGTCTGTCACCAATCTCTGGAACCATAATATCAAGGTCTTCTGGATTTGAAGCAAAAGATCGAAAAATTTCGATATCACTTTCTTTGAAGGATGAATCTCCGAAGTCTTCCAGGAATTTTCTCTTCCCGTTGTTACTTGGTCGGAGATGGTTTCCGAACTGTTACTTTTGGTTGGGGAGTTGGCCGGGAATGATAGATCTGGGATTTCGTTATTCTTTTCCGCAGAAGAAATGTCTTCTATGTTGATCAAAGAATTATCGAACTAATGATCTTCGGAAGTCTTCTGGTGAGATCCGCTAGATCTGGATGAAGACGAAGTTGGGTAAGTTTCGGAATCGGAACCGAGAGAGTTTTGCTAATCAGACGACATCCTAAGAAAATTTGCGAAAAAAAGAAGGAGGATTTGAGATTCTTAGGAAGATATCGCGGAGAACATAGAGGAATTAGAAGCGTAAAGACGCAGTCTTCTCGTAATGGCTATTTAAAGGGATGTGATTTTTAGGTCATGGAAATTCAATCGACGTTTTTTGGAATACGTCGAATTAAGATTGGGGAAAAGTTAGGTTCAATTAATGATTTATTCTTTTTCATCTTCCCGCCAAGAATTACGTTTGAGGTTTCGAGGGCGTATGAGTGACACGTCATAGGGAAGTTGAAAGGTTTTGTGAGTACCGAGAAATTAGCGCGTGTTACAGAAGAGACCCTTCGCTTTCCATATTTTTTCCCACCCATATTGATGGACGAGGTCAAGAAGAAAGAGAAGATTCAAGATTTTCGAAGACAAAGATCGACAGCAACCGAGTTTCATTTATCGACAAGCTATTTAATTATGGAAATTCGTCAACTCTGCTTGAAGACATCCTCGGACGATCTGGGGGAGACTTATTGTTGATGGTGGAATTACCACCCCTTATCAATAGTTTGGCGATAATTGAGGTTCGGTCCCTACCGACTTTTCCCTGGTGATTTATCAGGTTATAAGTCCCTTCAATAGGATTGGAACCCTCGGCCCAGATGACCGAGGGATACCTCGGTGAAGAATGATCGAATTTTAGTGTCCGAATAGGGGGTATAAAAAATTTCGTCCCAAGCCGAAGTCTAAGCTCGGACAAAATAAGATCAAATCTTATCACAGATTCCTTGATCTTAGAAAATGGAAAATTTCCATTTTTTCAAGGTTAGCCCATGGGCTTAGATAACCGACTACTAGGATATATAAATACACCCCCCCCCTTCAGTAAAATTAAATCATTCAGAATCTGGGAGAAGAATTACTAGGTAACCTAGATTTAATACTTCTCTTTGATAAAGTTAACTAGGCATTCCGAGTTAACAACCTTGTAAACCACAATAATCAATAAAAGCTTATTTTTTTCGAGGTTTCATTTTTGCCTTTTACTTAACTTTCTTCAAAAACAAACCCCTCTAATTATAAATAATTAGAAGTTGAATCTATCTCAACAATAACCATACCGAACTGTTTTTTTGGTGAGGACCTGGTGCTGGTGTTGGATTCTGGAAATATCCAACCCTAATCTTTAGCTAAGGAACCAAGTTTATTTGGTTTGTTCAATGGCAGGCTCTCTTTATATAAGATAGAAGTGTAGATGGATTAAGGTTAATTATGGAAAAGATGGAAGTGATAAATCATAACCCTTGAGCTCGGATTTAATTCGTAAGATAAAAAGAGAAACATTTTACTAAAATCAAAATAAAGATAATTTATTCATAAAAACGTGAGTCATTTTGTTAAAAATGTTCAAATGAGACTTTAATTGAGAAAGAAGGAAGATTTATTTTTAATTAAGTCGTAAGGAACATCAAAATTGGTTTGAGGGTGATACTATACCATTTGACCTATGTCTTCTTCCTCTTTATTTACGCAGACTTTCGATGTTTTGTAACATGTTAAACTTATTGTTAAGGGTTATTCATTTATGCAATGTGTTAAGAATTAAATTAACATATGTAAACCCCATTCTCATAAGTGTAGCCCGTAACATGAGGTTGGCGGTGCTTACAGTGTCGACTAGTATATAAGAGACTTCGAAATCGATGATTTGCATGGCAACTATATGCGAATCATTGTGGGGCTGAATACCTCCACGAACATCGGCATCGGTGAAAGTGAGAGTATTAGCCTCGTCAATTTTGGGGACTCGCTCTGAGGCTGACTTCCATCTATTGGAGGCGGCATCTATCCTCCCACTTTCCTTTATCGCTCTCGCTGAATCGTTAACATCGAGAAGTCCTTTCATGATCATGTTAATAGCTCTTCATCGGGGCTCCGAGGCAGTTTGTCATTCGAGTGACTTCGTCGAGGATGCCATTCTTTTATCTCTTTGAAGTCATATGTGTTTTATTAATTGGATTGAGGTCGAAAATACAAGAGAATGAGAGGTCGATTTTATGATTTGCCTATAAGAAGATGTCGGTTTTATGCTTAGCCTATAGGAAGAGTTCAAACTCGGAGATCGAAGTCTAACAAAAATCGACGAGGTTAGTAGGGTGCTATAATCGATTTTAGGTATGCGAGCTGTACTTTCTAATCTTTTGGTTCTCTCTCTATATTGGATATATGGATTGCAATAAATGTGGAAGGTTATCTATGCTAAACTCGTTTTCTTAAGAGTTAACTTCGAAGCCGACCTAGTCCCATGATAGACAGCAACTAGGTCTAACAAGGTTGTGGTAGGTCCGCCTATGCCAAATTCGCTGTATGGCAAGTTGATTTTCCGGGCTGACCTACTTCTGACATCGCATTAGGCTTACGTGTCTGATGCATGAAGTTATTCACCCAAAATTAACTGCAAGTGCACAGTGTACAATTGTAGTATTTAGGTTATCGATCCCACAGAGATTATGTCGAGTTTCGATTCTATTAGAATGCAATCTATCTGGTAACTAGTTGTGTAACTTATGGATTAAAAACGCTAGACTTAGGTAAATCGCGGGTAACATGGACCAGGCACGAAATTGAATGTTGCTTTACTCTTAAACACAAAAGGCAAATATATACAATACCAAATCTCTTTGCGTATTGCACTATAAATCAACAAACATATCAGAAAGGATGCTTTTCAACCTAATTAGCTAATGCATGCATTGGGAATAGATTTGATTGTTCATGATCTTCCAAGCCAAACTCTCGTTTGTACAAGGACGAGATCACCTGCTAAAAACAAGGCTCCGGGTTTAGAGTAAAATGGGTGTATGATGCAACAAACCTTAAGATTCAGTATTCTCAGTGATCAAGTCAAAATATTGTATGAATTAATATTAAAGCAGAGATTAGTCATGAATTCAGCAACAATTCGTGCACCTAATGACCCATAAAACCTTTGACAACCTAGATCTAACTAGGGAACTACTCACTCATAGCAAACAAACCAACCATAATCATAGATATCAAAGGTTTGCAATATGAAAGTGAAATCAAAAGAGATCAGAGCAAAACGTGGCTCTCTCTCTATAAAACCAAGAGAACAGGGGCACAAGAAAACCTTCACACAAGGGTGCTCCCTGAAAACAAGATCTAAGTAACTTTTTGGTGATTTTTGGTAAAGAGATGCTTGAATGCTTCAAAAGCTTGGTGGAAGTTGTCTCTCCCTTTTTCCTCTGCTTAAGGTCGATTATATAGTCTCTCTAGGTCATGCATGAGTCGGCCAAGAGGTTCTAGCAATTAGGGTTTCGAAAAGAAAGCCCAGAAAGAATTTCCATACTACTAAACCGGCCTCTGAGTCGGTCGACTTCCTCTTCCAGTCGGTCGACTCGGGCTTCGGTTCATTATTCTTCATTTTAGCTCCAAATCTTCTAGATTCTTGCGAAACACCTCAGCATGTGGAATCTTCCATTTAACCTCTATAAAATGCAGAAAAGACTCCAAAACAGCATAAGATATCATCGTGAAAACCGGTAAAAATATCAGTACATCAGTGTTCCGGTTGTCACTTCATGTTTTCGTCTTGAGGTCGGCACTAGTTGTCGAGCTGGACCATCGAGACGCATAGAGCCACTTTGAGGTTCCCTACGAAATGAGGCATAGAGCGGAGCCACTACGAAGAAGTTATGGGGGTTACGAAGGAAAATTCGATTTCATATTGGTCATGGTTGAGAACGGGAATTGAACTCTATGAGATCTAATCTCCCGTTGTTCCTCAGTAGCTCAGTGGTAGAGCGGTCGGCTGTTAACTGATTGGTCGTAGGTTCGAATCCTATTTGGGGAGATTTGATTCATTCTGAATTAAAGAATTCAAAATTTAAGAATGAACGGGTTTGCTTTGACCGTTAAGAGTAGGTAACCCGTTCCATGTGTCTTTGTTTCTATTGCATTCTATCTCATCGTATCACATTTTGTTCTATGATATTTAAGAATCACCGCCAATACCTCAGTGTAGGTCCGAGATAATCCTTTATTCCATCTCCCAAGCTCGATCCCAAGTGTTGTTATTCTTGCTGATGGGTCAGGGTCTTTGGTGGCCCTACAACTTTTCTCGATTTGGGCTAGGGGGTGTACTAAACTCACCTCCAACATTACCAAAGATGAAATCTTATCGAAAATTACGATGTTGTTGTCAGGGTAAGGATCTTAAAATTGAAAAAAATAAATAAGTTTGAATTTTGCGTGTGTAACTTAAATAAACAGAAACAAATATTCATCATTAGAGTTATCGAAGATCAAAACTACAACATCGTAAACATAAAAAATCGGAGCTCCATAGATCTCGATGTCGAGATTGTCACCATCGACTTCATCTTCGTCTTCAAAAATGACACGGTCATTGCGCTAACGCTCTTCACATTTTGGTAGACGTTCGTCGAGGAAATTTCACAAAGCAGCTTCGACTGAAGTACGCAACAAGTTACACAATTCTCGTCGGAATTCAACAAATACGTGTACATAGTAGGGAATTGTTCATTTTTCTATGTCTGCGGGTTTTTCGGTGGAATGATGAGGATCGCCGGCTCCGATACCGACTAATGCATCGTAGTAAAGGTAGAGCAAAACTAAGACGAAAATACTATTTTTGACAGAAATTCCGACAGAAATTCCGACGAATACGAACTTGAAAGAAAACTCTAAAGTTTTCTTGAAGAGGATTGAATCAACTTCGAAAGAATGAAGTCTCTAAACGTTTACTAAATATCCAAAAAACCATCGTACCACTGAGCTTATACAAAACTATTTATACTTTTCGAAAATCAAATAAAGCCGTAGACTTAAGACGGTGTAACAAGGCCACAAATTTTTTTTTAAAAAAAAATAGGATCAAAAGCCCAATAAAGCGAAAGCCGTAATTAATATTGATCCAGCCCATATGATATCTCGCTAAATCAATATGTCAAACTCCCCAAGACAGATACAATTATTTGAAATTGTGTTCTATGTGAAACTAGTGATTTGCTCCTACTTAGTACTACATTAATTTTTATAACAATAAAATATTAATATCGAAGATTTTGAAAAACTAAAATCTTAATAACCAGAAATTGCCAAAAAAAAAAAAAAATATCTCAAAGAAATGTTTCATTGAATTGCGATGTGGAGTAATTGAAACAAAATAACCATCAAAACTTTTTATGAATAGAAAAAATCAAATATATAATAAAAACCGAAACGAAAACGTAGTTTTTCGTTCATTTTGTTTTATTTCAATCTTTCCAAACTTCATGAGACACATAACAATATGATCATTATATTAGGAATTCGATTTTTGTAGAAGTGATATGCATTTTTCTTCTGTTAAACGTCATTAAAAGAAATGAACAGTTCATTCATTATAAAATTAGCTAAATTTAGAAAACTTATTTATAAATAAAATCACAAAAAATCCGTATATATTATAACTTACCTCAAATCTTGAAGTCGGAAGTTTTATTGTCTACAAAATTTTGAAAATGAACGATTGAGCCGATGAGATGTATTGAGAAAAAAACATATTATTGATAGAAAGAAGTTTAATAAAATACAACTAAGACATTGAAAACAATAAGGTTATGATTAAGAAATCTTACCGACACAAAATTTTGGATCATATAACCTATAACGTAGTCGTCCAAAATCAGTGAAAATAATATAGCTAATGACATTTATACAATCGGATAACTGAAAAAAAAATGGTGGTGGGCCTTCTAGAAGAAAAAACTAAAAGAAATTCCTCATACGTAAACGTTATAATAGTTTAATGTAAAACCCTACCACTATCTCAAGAAATCAAGGGGGAAATTGTAGCACAAAGAAGCTAAAAAGCTTTCCTTAAACTTAAAATTTTAAACTACCACTCTTTGGTGAACCCAAGGAGAACATCGCAACACACAGAAGCTAAAAACTCTTCCATATACGTAGATGTTCTCGTAGTTTAATCTAAACTCGACCACTATCTAGTGAACCAAAGGGAAAAATCGTTACACATATGAGTTTAAAAACATTCATTATACATAGGCGTTTTGATGATTCAATCTACAACCCTACCACAATACGGTGAATCCAATGGGAACATCATACCACACAGGAGTTAAAAGCCTTACCTATATATGGCGACCTAGAAGAATCCCTAGTTAACTGATGGATTATCCGGTTTAAATTAAGTCATTAATTAAAATCCGGTATCTTTAATCCTAAGCTGTGTCGATCAACACCATCACTGTGTCGATCGACACACTCATAAAAACTCGATATCAGTGTGTAACGATTACACATTGATAAGATCATTACTCTAATGATCACTCCCAGTACTTGTTATCTAGTTTGCTTAGGTGTGTGACCCTATAGGATCATATGATATTGGCAATGAGTTCATAACTCATAAGTTATAAGCGGCTTCTAACAAAGCATTATAACTACCCAGTATCACATGATAGTCTTATCTCGACTTCACAATTATACTAGAGTGAATACAAGTATGATCTTGAGGACACATTCCCTTCAATCTCCCACTTGTACTCGAATCAACTTATTCCAATAATCCCTTTATCTCTATATCTCGATTCAGCATAAGGCAAGAACTTATGTCATCCTTATAAAGCCAAATCACATTTATCGAACTCTGATTTATACTGATAAAGGCAAACAACTGACATTCAGCTTGTTTGAGTGTGGCCACACATTCCCTCAGTATCAAATCTTCGATAGACCCAGAGATATTTAACTCTCGTTATATAGGAGGGACAAATCCCATCTTGTTCCATCCCCTGTTCCCCACACACTTCATGATATGCCCAATCAATGTCTGAATAATCACCAGTTACAGATGACGTTTGACAAAGTCAAAGCAGACCAATTCATATGCAGGAAATCATGATGAACTCAGGTCTAAGGACTATACTCTATAGTCGTAATGAGAAACTCATATGACACTCATATAACAATCTTGTTGAGTTCTCATTAGCGATATCTGATACCGTGTTCACAACACATATCTATGTGATTGACTTTGATACTCCTATCAATGACACCATGAAACTTGGTCATCAGTCACATCACATACTAGTCTCGCGCGGTTATTGATGTCCCAATTTAACAACCTTTGACCAGGGACCTCAGTAATTAATGACATCTATCGCTTATAGGGTTTCATGATTAAATCATGTATTTGATGACTTACAAGAATGCCTTAAATTATTTTGGGACTATTATTTAATCAGTCAACTATATTATTAAATAATACTGAAACAATTTCATTAATTAAAACATAACCAATGTATGTTTACATGAACATCAAAACAAAATAAATAACTCCCACTCAAATTAAGATTACTACTCGAGAAATCTAATTCCTATTGCCGCAGCATGATTCTCATGCTTGGGCCGTGAGAGTGGCTTAGTCAGAGGATTAGCAACATTCTCATCCGTCGGGACTCTGCTGATCTTCACATCTCCTCTCTCAATGATATCTCGTATCAGATCATATCTTCTCTCAATGTGTTTGGATTTCTGGTGTGATCTAGGTTCCTTTGCTTGAGCTATAGCTCCATTGTTATCACACAACAACGCCACATGCTCAGAACTGCTAGGAATCACACCAAGTTCAGTAATGAACTTCCTAATCCAAACAGCTTCCTTTGCCGCTTCTGAAGCAGCAATGTACTCAGCTTCTGTCGTGGAATCCGCTACAGTGTTCTGCTTGGAACTCTTCCAACTGACTGCACCGCCATTCACACAGAAGATGTAACCAGTCTGAAAATTAGCGTCGGTGTATCCACTTACCACAAGCTCATCACATCCTCTGTATACCAAGAACTTATCCTTAGTATTCGTCAAATACTTCAGGATAGTCTTGACGGCAGTCCAGTGACTTTCACCAGGATCTGACTGGTATCGACTCATCATGCTCAAAGCACAAGCGACGTCCGGTCGTGTACATAACATGTCATACATGATAGATCCTATCGCAGAGGCATAGGGAATCCTACTCATCGCTCTCGCTCAGCAGGTGTCGAAGGACACTGCTTCTTGCTGAGAGTGATGCCATGTGACATCGGAAGCAAGCCCTTCTTGGAATCATTCATATTGAATCTGTGTAAGACCTTATCAATATAAGTATCCTGACACAGTCCAATTAGCCTCTTCGATCTATCTCTATAGATCCTTATTCCAAGAATGTACGCGGCTACTCCCATATCCTTCATCGAGAAACAGCTTCCAAGCCAAGTGTTAACAGACTGAAGCAACGGAATATCATTTGCGAGAAGCAATATGTCATCTACATACAATACTAGAAAAGCAACTGCGCTCCCACTAGTCTTCTTGTAAACGAACTGTTCCTCTTCGTTCCTAAAGAAACCAAATTCTTTAATAGCTTCATCAAAACGAAGATTCCAACTCCGAGATGCTTGCTTCAATCCATAAATGGATCGATGAAGCTTGCATACTTTCCTAGGGTTATTAGGATCTACGAAACCCTCAGGTTGTGTCATATACACATCCTCTTCTAGAATCCCATTCAGGAAGGCGGTTTTCACATCCATCTGCCAAATCTCATAATCATAATAAGCGGCAGTCCTAGGAGAATCCGAATGGACTTAAGCATAGCGACTGGGGAATAGGTTTCGTCATAGTCAACACCATGCACTTGTTTGAAACCTTTTGCCACCAATCTAGCTTTGTACATCTGTACATTACCATCCACGTCAATCTTCTTCTTGAAGACCCATTTGCACTCAATGGCTTTTGCACCATCGGGAAAATCTTCCAAAGACCAAACTTTGTTGATTGACATGGACTCCATTTCGGATTCACTGGCCTTAAACCATTTTTCGGAGTCAAGGCCCAACATTGCTTCTTCGAAATTCGCAGGTTCGGCACTATCAACGATTAGAAGATCATGACAGTTAGTCACGAGAAATCCGTATCTCTCGACTTCATTACGAGTCCTTCCGGACCTGCGAACTACATGCACCACAAGTGTTGGTTCCACAACTTCTTGTGAATCCAACGGCTGCTCTCCCTCATTAGGTTGAACAGCGTCCTGTGGTTCTCGAATTTCTTCGAGTTGTACTTTACTCCCACTGTTCTTCTTGGAAAGAAATTCTCTCTCAAGAAAGACACAGTTCCGAGCAACAAATACCTTGTCCTCAGATCAGTTGTAAAAGTAGTATGCCTTGGTTTCCTTAGGGTAACCAACGACGTAGCACTTATCAGATTTGGGTGCGAGCTTATCAGATATCAATCGCTTGACATAAGCTTCGCAACCCCAGATTTTAAAAATAGACAGACTTGGAACCTTTCCAATCCACATCTCATGTGGAGTCTTTTCAACTGATTTTGTTGGAACTCTGTTCAGCGTAAACGCCGACGTTTCAAGAGCACATCCCTAGAAGGATAACGGTAGATCCACTTGACTCATCATCGATCGAACCATATCCAATAAAGTCTGATTCCTCCTCTCAGACACACCATTCCACTGTGGTGTTCCAGGAGGAGTGAGTTGTGAAACGATTCCACAATCTCTAAGATGATCATCGAACTCTTGGCTCAAGTACTCACCTCCACGATCAGATCGAAGAGCTTTGATACTTTTGCCAAGTTGGTTCTGTACTTCATTATGGAACTCCTTAAACCTTTCGAAGGATTCCGACTTATGTCTCATGAGATAGACATAACCATATCTATTGAAATCATCAGTAAATGTGATGAAGTACCTAAAGTTTCCTTTACACTAATGCTCATTGGGCCACACACATCTGTATGTATAAGGCCCAACAAGTCACTAGCCCTTTCATTAAACTTGTTGAAAGGGGCCTTTGTCATTTTGCCCAATAAGCAGGATTCACACTTCTCAAATGATTCATAATTAAATGAGTCTAAAAGTCCATCACGATGGAGCTTTTAAATCCTTTTCTCATTGATGTGGCCCAAACGACAGTGCCAGAGAAAAGTCGGATTTGAGTCATTTGATTTAAACTGTTTGTTATTTATGTTATAAACAGGTATTGATTGGTTGAGAATATAAAGCCATTCTCCAATGGGGCGCTACCATAAAATATATTATCTCGAATAAAAGAGCAACATTTGTTCTTAATTGAAAATTCAAAACCATTCATGTCTAAAACAGAAATAGAAATGATATTCCTGCTTATCGCAGGTACATAGTAGCAACTCTCCAACTCTAAAATCATGCTTGATGGCAGAGACAAATGATAAGTTCCTACGGCTAATGCAGCAACTCTTGCTCCATTCCCAACACGCAGGTCCACTTGTCCCTTCTTCAGCGTTCTACTGCTGCGTAGGCCCTGCATATTAGTACAAATATGAGCACCGCAGCCAGTATCCAATTAATTTTGAATATAATGCGAGCTGTCTTAAAGGATACCGGCTGTATCACTATCACTATGTCGATCGACACATTCATAAATACTCGATATCAATGTGTAACGATTACACATTGATGAGATCATTACTCTAATGATCATTTCCAGTACTTGTTATCCAGTTTGCTTAGTTGTCTGACCCTATAGGATCATATGATACTCGCAATGAGTTCATAACTCATATGTTATAAGCGGTTCTAGCAAAGCATTATAACTACCCAGTATCACATGATAGTCTTATCTCGACTTCAAAAACTACATTAGAGTGAATACAAGTATAATCTCCAGGACACATTCCCTTCAATGCAGATGTGATATTGTAGGTGAAAATGTTATTTCGGTTTCTGCCAAAAATTGGCCGACCTCCGGGGCCGAGCTGGTATCTTTATAGACTAAAGATCTCGTCTCATCGAACTCTCTCCTTAGATCCCTTATTGACTGATTATAATTGCGTCGACGCGGGTTATCCGGAGATTCGTCAGCGTCGTGTCTCCTATGCCTAGTTGAGGTCAAAGTTTGTTGATCCTTCTCCTTGCGCTGATCGCCCTCAAAAGTACTCAACGTGATCCATTCTCTTGTCGAATCCCCGACCGCTGTTCCCGTACGGACTTACTTGATCGGTTATGTGTTTGAGCTCGAGAGAATTACAAATCCTCGGATAATGTTCTTATATGATCGGTGAGTATCTTATTTACTCGCTGTTGATGGAGGACCTGCTCTGTCAACAAGATTTCCGTTTGTTCGGGCATTCGGCTTAATGTTCAGGTAACCCCAATGTGTGGTGTTTCAGTTCCTGGTGATGTCTGAGGACGACTGGAAAGACGTTGATTTGGTACCAAAGCCACTACCGGGGTCACAGTTTCAGAGGATGTAGAGGGATAAGAAATTTGTTCTTAGAGGGACTCTCTGTTGCCTTCTCTGTTGATACTGGGTTCAACTTCTGATTATTTGTAATTAGAGGGGTTCGTTTTTAGGTAAGTATTCGATAAGAAAGTAAAGAAGAAACCTCGGAAAGACGGTGTATTATTATTAAAGATGTTTACAATGCTTGTTAACTCGGAATGCCGAGATTAACTTTATCAAAGAGAAGTAAAACCTAGGTTATCTAGTTCTTCTCCTCCCGATTCTGAGTGGGCGGGGGGGTATGTATTTATATATCCTTAATAGTCGGTCTAATAAACCCATGGGCTAACCTCGGAAAAATAGAATATTTCCATTTTTCCAAGACTAGGGAATCTGTGATAAGAATTGATCTTATACTGTCCGAGCTTAGACTTCGGCTTAGGACGATGTTCGTTTATACCCCCGCTTCAGACACTAAATCTGATCAACCTTCTCCGAAGTATCCCTCAGTCATCTTGGTCGAGGGTCGGAGTTCCTGTTGTCGGGACTTATAACCTAATAGATTATCAGGGAAGAGCTAGGCAGGGACCAAACTCCAATTATTGCCAAACTATTGATTAGGGGTAGAACCCCACCATCAACAGTAAGCCTCCCCCCCCCCCCAGTTCGTCCGAGGATGTCTTCGGGCAGCGTTGGCGAAGTTCCTCCTTAAATGGATTGTCAATAAATGAAGTTCTGAACCAATTGATCTTCGTCTTCAATCACTTCAACTTTTAATTCTTCTTCATTCATCATCTTTTTTTTTAATCTTCGTACGTTGGCGGGAAAACATAATGAAAAATCGTCTTACATAAACTCCTCGATTCCTCAGAAAACTCCGTTGACGTATCTTGTTTTAACCGGGCACATTAAATGGGGAATTGGAATAGGTTGAAATTGCGCGTTATAAATAATCCTTGTCCAAGCCGCAAAACCTAATTATCAATTCTCATTTCGCAGAAAAAATCTCCAACTTTCTTTTTTCTCTCTCTATCTCTAAAATGCCGAATCCCTTCATGAAGAACTTGAAGATCTACCAACCTCGGGTACTTATAACACAACCCGAGGAATCCAAAACCGAGGGGAAGGAGATACTTACCGAAACATCAGGTTCTCCAAAAGGGAGTCTCCTAAGAAACAAAGCTTCTAAACGACAGCTTTCTGAGACCCCGGAAAAGAAACCTAAGTCGAAGAGAAGGAAAACCGAGACCTCTTCTGAAAAGTCTCTCATTCCGCCTTCAACCGTAACACCAAATCTCGTGGCTCCTCCGACTTCTATTCCTCCGATCGACACTTCGACTAACGCAACCATGGTTGAGACGAATCCGAATCCGAGCTTTGCGAAGGAAAAGCCCGTTATTCAGACTTCGGACCCCACTATTCCAACGCATAACACGGAAATATGCCTCCACCAAAGTTCAAAATGCTGAGCACTACCATTCAAATTCCTACTCCAACGGTTCTCCCGAAGCCTCAATTTAAGACTTCGAACAAAGAGCCATCAAAAACTCTGCAACAAAGTCCTGCTGTCGCGGCTTCTCACCTCTCCTTCCAATACTCTTTCGGAAAGAATGTTCCTCTATTCGAGGACCAAGGAGAGTGTGCGAAGCTCTTCGGAAGACTTGAAGGTCGATACGGCCCTCTTCCCCTCCTTTCTAATGAAGAAAAGGACTCTCTGCTTAAGAACGCGGCTTCTTCTTTCTTCAAGGTTCTTCGCTTCTCCTTATTCCTTTCACTTTCGCCTAACTTTTATTTATCATCTCGTTTTAATTTTTTAGACAGCTGCTTGCTTCTATCGTCTTCTTTCGGATACTGAGTTGAAAGAATCAGCAATGAAAAAAGAAATCAATTCGCTTAAGCGCTATGTGGAGAAGACTGATGTTGATTCCGAAGTTGTTTGCCGGACGGCCGCTGAAGAATCAAAAAAGTCTGTTAAGCTCGTTGATGATGTTCGTCGTCTGAAGCGGGAACTTGAAGATGCTCGTCAGTCTAAACCGGCCACTTCTGGGGCAACCGGAGACAAAGGTAATAACCTCGATCCACATACACTCGGGCGTCTAAATGCTCTTGGCGAGTGTGGGAGGAAATTTGAAAAGGTTCGGAAATACATCGACGCAAACCAGCTTCGTAACTCTTTGACTGGCTTGTTTCATCAGGTGAAAGGAAAGTGCGATCTGATTGAAGTGTTTGAAAAGGAGAAGGTTTCAGTTCCTTTAGTGATGAAAGAGGAATTGTTCTCCCAACTAACCAACCTCGAACGCAGGTTGAATGAATTTCTCACTTTTGATCTTAGTCCTTCGGATCTCGAAGCCCCGCTTTTATTCGCTCAACACTTCGGGTCTCAACGTCGGTCGGATGATGTGAAGATGAAGCTACCTCCTGGGGTGTATAATTCATACGGAACATTCCTTACTTTGTAATTTTCTCTTTTGTCATGCTGTATTTTTTTGTTTTGTGTTCAATGAAATAAAAATTTGTTCTTTTAGCAACTTCGGCTTAAATGTTACTTTATCACATTAAAGCTTTAGTCGATTTCTAGAATTGATTTAACGAGAAATGCTCGACCATTATCTGTCATACCGAATTCTACTTTATCAAATTCGGTACTTGAAGTGGTTTTAAATATGCGGGAATGACCCGACTTTGCCTTAGAATTCTTCGGCCCTACTTTCTCAGGCTCCGAAACATTCAGCTGCATTCGGTATAAAATATGTTAGGGGGGAATAAACCTTGTTATCGAATACGTGATCAAGGCATCGATTTTTGTTATAGCTGTACTCCAAAGAGTTACCTACGTACCCAAGAGGGATCAAGCCATCCGTAGTTCGAATCTTACTAGGTTTTTTTATTATTATAGCTGTACCCCAAGGAGTTGCCTACGTACCCAAGAGGGATCAAGCCATCCGTAGTTCGAACCTTACTAGGTTTTTTTTATTATTATAGCTGTACTCCAAGGAGTTGCCCACGTACCCAAGAGGGATCATGCCATCTATAGTTCGAACCTTACTAGGTTTTTGTTTTTTTTTTTTTTTTTTAAATATCGTCAGTACAGTGATATCTTTTTAGGTGGAGCGAATTCCAAGCCCGAGGGATATCTTCGCCTTCCATAGTTTTTAGACGATAAACACCAGACATTACCTTTGTTTTGATTAAGCAAGGACCCTCCCATTTAGCTCCGAGCTTTCCGGCTCCGGTCTCCTTTGTGTTTTCAAACACCATTCTTAAAACTAAGTCTCCTTCGTCGAGAGGGCGATCTCGGACTTTCTTTTTATAGTATCGGGAAGCGATTTGCTGGTAGTTTTGGATGCGAAGTAGGGCATGGTCCCGTAGCTCCTGTATTTCATCATTCCGCTCTTTTAGTTTTGCATCATTGACCTCGGTGTCGTCTTAGGGTTTCAGAGGTTAGGAGGGCAATTCTGGTTTTTTCTTTCTGCTCGAACGTTTTATTATAGTGCAGGCGAGGCTCTTTAATTCTTCTCCTTATTTCTTTATTTTCCGGAAGAATCTGATTGTCCTTGGATAACCGGGCTTTACTTTCGTCTACCCTAATGTATACGTTTGCTCTATAGAACGCATCTTCCATGGATTGGGGACGGTAAGCTGAGAGTTCTTCCCAGAATCTCGTCTCATACCATGCTCCACTAATTAGGGCGTCGATGGTTAGCTCGTCAGAAATATTCAACTGGAAGTATATTGTCTTGGTTGATTGCGATCATAAATTATATTCTCGGACGGGTGAATTCGTGCTTGGTTGATTGCGATCATAAATGTTTTAAGAAAGGCTATTGGATCTCCTATTCCATTATAGGTTGGTAGCTCCAATTTTCCTTTTTCAAAAGAATTAGATCCGAACTTCGTCGTTTTGGATGAATTCCCCTTTTTAATTCCGAAATTTTTGTACAAGTATGGGGGGTTCTGGAGCATAACTTTCATATCCTGTAGTTCGCGGTGCAGTTCCGCTATTGAGTTTCTCATCGTAGAAGTAGGTTCGTCGTCTACGAGTCTCTCGCTGTCGATCGCTCTTTTAGTCTTGGTTGGTCCGTTATGTTCTTCTTCCGCCTCTTCCGCTCCTTGTTCTCCTTCACCTAGTGACAGGTAGTTTTCTGGAATATCGCATACTGGTTGACTGCCTTCGCTGCCTGCTTCTATATCACCTAGGAGATCATTCAAAGATCTTTCGTTCCTTTGATTTTTCTGTTGAACCTGTATTCCGAGTTCTAGATCGGGGACCTCGATGGGTGATTGATCTCACCGAGTTTTCCTGATTTTTCGTTGAAGGAAAGTCATTCGTTAGCTTCTTCCCTTCTTCCGAGATCTCTTTTGTTTCCTAAATAGAGGTACCCTCATACCTGGCGCGCCATGTTGATACTGGGTTCAACTTCTAATTATTTTTAATTAGAGGGGTTCGTTTTTAGATAAGTATTCGATAAGAAAGTAAAGAAGAAACCTCGGAAAGACGGTGTATTATTATTAAAGATGTTTACAATGCTTGTTAACTCGGAATGCCGAGATTAACTTTATCAAAGAGAAGTAAAACATAGGTTATCTAGTTCTTCTCCTCCCGATTATGAGTGAGGGGGGTATGTATTTATATATCTTTAATAGTCGGTCTAATAAACCCATGGGCTAACCTCGGAAAAATGGAATATTTCCATTTTTCCAAGACTAGGGAATCTGTGATAAGAATTGATCTTATACTGTCCGAGCTTAGACTTTGGCTTAGGACGATGTTCGTTTATACCCCCACTTCGGACACTAAATCTGATCAACCTTCTCCGAAGTATCCCTCGGTCATCTGGGCCGAGGGTCGGAGTTTCTGTTGTCGGGACTTATAACCTAATAGATTATCAGGGAAGAGCTAGGCAGGGACCAAACTCCAATTATTGCCAAACTATTGATTAGGGGTAGAACCCCACCATCAACATTCTCTTGAAGAAGGAACTTCCCTCGAATAACCGGTCAGGGTTACGAAACCTTCTTGGTCGGTGTTACGAGTTACTGAAGCCGGGAACTCCAGTTCTCGTATTACCAAATCTCGTCTGTTCAGTAGAACTCTTATCGGATCTCTGGTCGACTGACTGACAATCTTAGATATCGTCTCAAGATCCTCATGGCTTACGTCAGCGAATGCCCCATTAACTATGTTTTCTTTCGGGACTATTGACAACCGAGTATTTGCCATGGTTAATTGTATGAGGAAGTCCGAAAGAACCTTAATTCCTTTCCTTTATAAAAAGACTCCCCTACCTGACACGCTAAATGTTGATTCAAGGGTTCAACTTTTTATTATTTATAATTAAGAGGATTTGTAAAGAGTAAGTAAGCAGAAGAAGAGGATTTTTCAGATAGGAAGTTTTATTGATTATCGAATTACAAGGGTGCAAGTTCCGAATGTCGAACTTGCTTTAATCAAAGAGAAGGTAAAATATTCTCGGTGCAATCGCTTAGTTCTTCACTCTAATTTTGGATGGTATTTTTGGTGTAAGGGGGGTATACTTATATAGGTTATGCAGTCAGTTTTCTGATCCCATTTGCTAAATAAAGGATAAGGAAGTTTTCCTTATTATTCAAGAATTAGGGAATACATAAAGTATTTAATCTTATCCCTTACGAGCTCAGAAGTCGACCTAGATAATATGTTTAATACCCCCTATCGAACACGGAGCAGGGGTCAATGATAAAACTAACACCTCCTCGGCTAATGGGGTCGAGGTCATCGATATGATTAATACCCCCCTTGATATAAAGAGTTGAGGTTAATGATAAAACTAAGACCCCCATGGTCAAGTTTAGGGTCGAGGTCGTCGATATAATTAATATCCCTTTGATATAAAGAGTCGAGGTTAATGATGAAACTAAGATCCCCATGGTCAAGCTTATAACCTGACTTCACATCAGGGAGAGATTGGCAAGGGTCAAATCTCAATTATCACCAAAAGAATTTGATGCTTGAATTATTTCACCTAAAACTAACTGCAAGTGCACAGTGTACAATATTAGTATTAAAGGTTATCGATCCTACATAGATTATGTCGAGTTTCAAATCTAACTGAAAATTATGAACAAATTCAAGTAAACTAGCAAATATCTTATCTTGTAAAACTATATATTAGGGATGCTAGATCATAGGAAAAATCTCGGGAAATATAGATCATCACCAATCAATAATCAATGGACTCTAAAACATAGAAGAAAAAATTATATAATCTATGATCTATGAGTGACTATACCTATGCGTTAACAACAAGACCATAAAGGTTATTTTTTAATCTAAGAGGCTAACACATGCAATAAACATAGATGTGATTGTTCATGACTCTCTACGCCAAATGATGTATTTGAGAAAAGATGAAATTACCTATTCAAAACCATGTAATAATTGTGTTATCAGATGGTGTATAAGATAACCAAACCTAATATCAATATCCTAAGTAATCAAGTCAAAATTTTGTATATAGTACCATTAAAATAGAAAGTCCTACTGATTAGACCATGTTAAATGCTTTATCGATCTATGAAACCATTGAGAATCCTAGATATAACAAGTAAACTACTCACACATAGCAAGTAAAACCATAACCAAATCAATACCAATAACTTGCATAAAAGTAAAGAGTAGAGTTTAAAAATAAGAAAAGGTCGTGGTCTGTCTCTCTCCTTATGAGAATCCTAGAAATTAATCTTAAGAAACCTTAAGAACAAAGGTGGCTTCTTGAGGTAAAGGGTTTTCTGTGTCTTGAGTATCTTGGGAATTTTGTTTCTTGAGAATTTGAAGGCTTGACATAATTCCACTGCTTAAGAGGGTTTTTATAGCTACATGGGTCGTGCATGAGTCGTCTTTAAAATTCCAAGACTTCGGGTTTTAGAAAAATCCCGTAAAACGATTTCCATTCTTATGACCAATCTTACCGATTCAGTTGACTTCAGCCTCAAGTCGGTCGAATTTTGTCTTCCGTTGACTTATTTTTTATTTTTGCACCAAATCTTCTAAGTCTTCTACAAATGGTCAATCACATGAAATCTCTTATTTATCCTGCTTAAAGTGTGAAAAAAGTTCCAAAACCATATAAAACATATAAGTGAAAACCGGTAATAATATTGATACATCAAACTCCCCCAGGCTGAGCTTTTGCTCACCCTTGAGCAAACAAAGAGCTAGACTAGTAGTGTTAAAATCTGGTAAACTATGATCAAACTATCATCCTCCAGCAACCATTTCTTTCATTGTGATCTCATCATTTCATTAAAAACAACTCTAAATATACTTCCCAAAAGAAATATTTTCAAGAACATACCAATGTTATCCAATCCATATTGAAAAACCATATTCCAGATACCATCCTAGCAAATCATCTATCATCATAGTTTCGCCTCAAATTTTACCAAACATAAGATGGTCTTTACACACATGTTTCTTCTCTCTCCCCTAGCCTTATTCATTTCACAGCCTTTCATTTTTAATTTCTCAAGGTTTAGACGCATAGTGGCATCGCAGAAAAATTTCCCAGCTGCACCATTCCCAAGGTTCTCAAAGGTCAAGCACATAATGGTATCGCATGAAATTTTCCTAACCGTACTGATCCCGAGCTTCTAGTGATGAAAAGTTGGTGTCCTCATAAACTTTCCTCGACCTCGTCACTAGGTTTTTACAATTAAACACGTATTCAATTTATTTTTTCTCTTAAATCATCTAAATGGAGAGCTTGAAACCCTAATCACACATAAAAATCTTATATTAAACAAAACATCAAGACTAACTACAACAAGAGAGTGGTACATACTTAACTGAATAATGCTTCTGCATAGCCGAATATCAAGTGAAAATGTGGGTCTAATTTGGAAATGCCTATCAAGCTCTCTTTATTTACCATTCAGTTACTCGCTGTCAGTTCTATTGAATCACTTAATCATGGTTAAAGCGAAACGAAATCGTTAGTCAATAGTTTTAAAATCAAAACTCTCAAGATATTTCGTAAACCAAATCCAAAAGAAAAAGAAGTATCATTCCCTCCCACAAGCTTAAATTTCACTGTTCGAGTGAAACAAAATCAAAAAAAGAGAAAAAGTACAAATAGAAAAAAGAATCCCAAAATAAATAAAAAATAATAATAATAATAATTGAACCGTCACTAACCTCGGGGACTGCAAGAACGTTGCCTCAAAAAACAAGGATTAAATGCAGCAGAAGATCATGTACCTCCATAGAAATCAGGTGGTGGGTGTCTCGAAAGGTTAACCGGGGTGGTTGAAAAAGTTATCGTTTCGCAGCGCGCATCCCCAGTCGACTTATCAGTAGCAGGGTCGTCCGAGTCCATCTCCGCATCCTTTTCGTCTCGTCTTCTTCTCTCGTTCCTCTTTCTTTTCTTTTTTTGCCTCAAAGGAAAAACTAAGTTCTTCCCTTTCGACCTTTCTTCATTGACCTTTCTAAGTATTCTTTTCTTTCGAACAGTTTTGCCAAGATTTCAGCAGCTTTCGGTTTATGCTTGTTCGTAGGAACTACTACGAGAGATTGATCCGAAGTTTTCACTTGACTATGAGTTCCTCGGCGAATCTTATTCTCCGTTAGAAAGCATCTCCGAGCCATATTTTGATCACCTCAAATTGAAAATTATCTTTTTGGGGTCGGAAGTTTCAAGCATTGATGATAAGTAGATGGGACAGCTTCCATAGAATATAACCACGGAGTCCCGACGATTGCGTTATAAATGGTAGCTCTCTCTACTACGTCTAACTTTACGATCTTTATCCCTCCTCAGACCGATACTGGAAGCTTGATGGTACCAACGGTTGAAACTATATCTCCTCCAAAGTAGTTGAATTTTTTACCCGAGCTTTTATCTTTTGGTTTCTGATTTCCATCTTCTGAAGAGTTTCCATAGATATTACGTCTACCGAACTGCATGCGTCAACCAGAATTATTTGAACATCACAGTCGCCAATATGTATTTCAATCACAAGTTGATCATTGTGAGGAGTATCAATTCCTTTCAGATCTTCGGTGGTGAACATCAAATCATTTTAGAGAGTAGTATTTCGAGGAATCTGATCTGCGGCTACTTAGAAATACTCCGCTGAATCGATCGAACAGAATCCTCACAATTCGCAAGTCCGCTCATTATCATATTGGTCCTTCTTATTTGAGTTGGTGGAGGTGGTGGTAAGATCTCTCCTTCTTCCGTCTCTTCATTATTTTCCAGAGCAAGCTGTTTTTCCTCCATTTCCCATGTTTTACGCTTCTCTTCTTCTCGGTCTTGCTCAAATCGGATAGCCATTAAGTGATTCTTCAGATTTCTGCAGTCCTCGGTTTTATGACCTGGTCTTTAATGATATTCGCACCACTGAAGAGCTGGAGTGTCAAGTTCTCAAGTATATGTGTACTTCTTTTTTTTGGATCAGTCACGGAAAAAGATATTTCTAACTTTGGCTTATTTTTCCGAGGTTGATCCCTTTCGTTCCGTCGTACTTTGCCTTTTTCCTCAGTTTTTGTCTCTTTAGTCACTTTTGCGGATCCATGTGCTTTTGCGAGCTCGGCACGTTTTTCTTCAATCCTAATATGGATATTTGCCCGGTGAAATGCATCATTTATTGACTGAGGACGATGGACCAATAATTCATTCCAAAACCTCGACTGATACCAAGTTGCTGCGCTAAATGCTCCAATTTCCAAGTCATCGTCTAATCTTAAACGATAGTAGATTGCGTTGAATATTTTTATAAAATCTCGGAGCGTTTCTCTCGGTTCTTGTTTTACTGCATAGAGATCTGAGGCAATGGCTTGTTGCTCCAAGTGCAACATATACTGTTTAGAGAAAGCTTCCCGGAGTTCGGAAAAGCAGTGGATTGAATCAGGAGGTAAGCTAGTGAACCACGTCTGGGCATCCCCCCTTAAGCTCTCGAGGAAAAGTTGGCATCTGCCTTCGTCTTCCTCTCCTCTTTGGAACTCGGCCCTACCGACCTTTACCAAGAAAGCCCTCATGTAAACTGATGGATCTCCGGTTTCGTCATAGGTCGGGAGCCTTAACTTATCATTGAGTTGTAGTCGTGCAGATGTGATGTTGTACGTGTAAGCACTTCTTTTCTATTTATGCTAACAACTGGTCCACTTCCAGAGCCACGCTCGTCGCCTTGTGGACCAATGAACGCATCTCTTCTAATTCCCTTTTTAAAATCATAATCCATTGGTCGGTACTTAAGGCTCGTACATTATTATCTCCAGATCTTGAACCTCGACATACAGTTGAAGTCGGAGTCCTAGGTTCTCTATCTCTATTTCAACCATCTTCGAATGTTACCCGTCGAGAAGCAGTTTCTTCAGCGATTCGTAGCGGTCGGCTCTGGTTTATTCCAGAAGATTGATTATAGTTTTGAGCTCTCGAGGCTTGAAGTTCTTCCGATAGACCTGCGATTTGATCAATCAAAATTTGGTTAAGTTGCTGTTGATGAAGAACTTGCTCTCTCAACCGATTCTCACGTTGCTGATGCGTTCCTATCAATGCCATTTCGTTCCCTGTTTTGGGAATTTATGTTCCTTCCTCGTTGTGAATTTGATTGACTGACGACTGTTTTTGCCTATGATTTGAGGACGACGTTGTTACAGGTTGCTCGCCTGGTTGAGAGACGGGTCGAAGTATTGCTGATACACTCAGTTTTAAGTTTCTGCTGTTAGAGCTTCAGTTGATTGATTAATAGGGGTAACAAATCCTTCCCCACAGAGTTGACTGGGGGTTGATCATGGGCAATCCAACTCACGGATTACGGGGTCATAGTTATCAAACAAAGCTCTTGCTAATTCCCTACCTTGACGAGGATTGTTCTGAGCTCATGTATCTGATTCTTCGTTGCTTCCCACAGCGAGCTCTCTGTCCCTACGTTCCTCCGAAGGTTGTTGTGTGTCTGCCATCTCGGTTTTTCCGAGGTTTCTTTTACTTTTTACTCAAAAGTAGTACCCCCTACCTAGGACACCAAATGTTGATATTGGGTTCAACTTCTAATTATTTATAGTTAGAGGGGTTCGTTTTTTGGAGTAAGTTAAGTAAATAAGAAAGACAAAAGATTCCTCGAAAAAGAAGTATTATTATTGATATCGATTACAAGGGTGTTAACTCGAAATGTCGAATTAACTTTATCAAAGAGAAGTATTAAACTTTGGTTTGCTAGTAATTCTTTTCCCCGAGTCTGAATATCGATATTAGTGAAGGGAGTATGTATTTATATGCCTCTGTAGTCGGTTATCTAAGCTCATGGACAAATCTTGGAAAAATGGAATATTTCCATTTTTCCGAAAGTAGGGAATCTGTGATAAGATTTTATATTATTCTGTCCGAGTTTAGACTTCGGCTTTGGACAGAATAGTTTATACCCCTGCTTCGAACACTAAAATCCAACCATTCTTTACCGAGGTATCCCTCGGTCATCTGGGCCAATAGCTCTAATCCTATTGAATGGACTTATGACCTAATTCGTAATTAGGGAAAGATCGGTAGGGACCGAACTTCAATTATTGTCAAACTATTGATAAGGGGTGCTAATCCAACCATCAACAACTATGCATCTTTTATTATTATATGTTTTAGTGTTTCGATGAGAGTAATGGAATAAGATGATGATTACAAGGAGAAGAAGTAGTCATTATGGTTTATTAGAATTTTTTACATAAAAAAACATGAAGAAGAAAGGGGAATGATACGCAACGTGAAGAAGAGAGAAGATGATATTTGTTTAGAGTTACTTACAGGTAGAAACATGACAAAGAAAGAATAGGTAGACTATTTTTTTTAGGGTTTGTTAATCGTTTTCGGGTATTATTCTGATATTATTGATGATGCATGTAGTCTATAGAATCAGGAAGTGTTTATTCTGAGGAGTTGAAGCGGATGAAAGATACCGAGATAGCAGTAGCGAAAGAGAAAGAGATATTTGTAATAATAAAGAAAGAACAATAAGTAGTCATGAAAGAACTTCAAGGTACAATTAATCAAAACATTCCTACATCAAAGGCATCGAAGGGAGGAACCCATAAGGTTGAATAATAAAGGTAAATTTTCGATTCATGATTATTGAGTTTTATTTCTTTCTATTTTTATGGGTTTGAGGAAGAAGAGGAAGAACATAGGAGATATATTTGATAAGTTTTTACTTCATTCGGTGGTGTTTCAGACCACAGTTTCAGCGATGTCAATTTCAAATATGTAATATATCTTTCATTCTTATTTCACATCCACTTAATGTGCGATTTCTTATATTTTCAATGTTTATGTTTCAGGATTCAATTTTGAAAAAAAAAGAATATGGAATGTGAAAAGAGAGAAGAGATAAGAACCGTGATAAAAATTAAAGGAGTTTTGGGAAGTTTCATAAGTTTTTGCTTCAATCGGTTTTGTTTGGGAAAAAAATTTCATGGATTTCCATTCATGCAGTAGATGTCTTCGATCATAATCTTCTGATCCAATTGACAAAAATATTCTTGAAGAGGTCTCTTTGTCCATGGATTAACGCAGAATACGTCTCTGATCATCGTCTTCGGTAGACGTTTTTGAAGAAGAAGAGGTGATACGTTGGATTGTGTTGTTTCTTAGGAAAGAAGAGCGTTTACTTGAGAATGGATACGAAGAGAAAACATGGAAAAAAAAACGTTTACTAGAGAAGTGAGAAGAGAACCCGTAGGAAGAAGAATGAAGAAGAAGACGAAAGATCTTTCATGCATATCTTGGCAATTTTGAATCTTTGAGCTTTTGGTTCGATTGATGGACTCTATTTGGCATGCTTGAGAATTTTTTTTTAGACACCGGACGGACACAGTTTGGAATACCTATTCTAGAAACTGTTAAACATGCCATAAATGAGACAAAGTAGAATTTTCGCAACCCCATGTCCAAGAGAGCTGAACAATTTCAAATATTCATCAACAACGTCAATCCTCCGATGCAAGAAGCTGGATTGATCGTTATTTTTAGGAAATAGAGAACTAAGCGATGTCAACCTTCTCTTCTAGCAATACTTGGAAGAGATTAATTTAAGAAAATTTGGATTGAGAGGGTGGAAGAGCAGGCCATGATATTTACTCACAAAGAATCTTATATGTTGCTGATTCCATGGGAGGAGACATGGGAAGAGGAAGCAAGAGAAACGGAAGAAGAAACATGAAGATAAGTTAAAAACAGATGGAATCATAATAAAGAGCTGTGGAAAGAGATGCTTATACAATAGAGAAATCGTCGAACGGTTTTCACTGGTTTAGGTGTCTGATTATAATTTTCTTATCGAATTATGTAGTGGTTATCTATTACCTTGCTACTAATGGATCGTTATGCGCATGATTTTATTGGTCTATTAGAAAGTTAACAAGATTGTATCGTTGTATTTTTGATGCGGGTTGGACGGTTTCAGATTCTTGATGGTGCTTAGCGAATTATGACTTTTGATTGCACAATTGTTTTATCGGATCTTGTTCAAACAATTTATGTTGATTTTGTTTGGTCTTTTTTTTTCATTTTAACTATTTTTCATTAAATTTTTTATTTAAATGAATACATGGTCGCATTGGATTGGATGTGGACCATCATTTAATATAAAATTAAATTTAGGTAATGATTTGAAATTGAAAAATATATATATATATATATATATATATATATATGTTTAATTTTAAATTGTAATTTTTTAAAAAAAATAATTATGTAGAGTAATGTGATTGATGTTTTAAAATTTTATATGGACAATTTAATAATGTTTTAGGCCAGCTTTTATTTGTAAATAGATTATTAGCTTTCATGAAGAAAAAAAAAACAATTAGAAAAAAATATAAGTATATAAAAAACGGCGGGTAATACATAAGTATATGTAAAAATATAGCAAGTTTCAAAGTTCCGTTATCGATCAAACCAACCTGTCCGATTAAGTTTAAAAACCAGTGACTAATACAATCGTGATTTGTGAGACATGTATCAACATAATGGCATAGCTAACAAAAACATGTATTTACATAGACAAAATAAATATATATAAAAAAAAAACAGCAAAGACAATATACCCTTAAGTCGTGGTGGTTTGATATATATACGGAGACCAAAATAAAATCATGCCCCGGGAAATGACAATCTCCGTGGTTTCACTGCGTTTCTAGCTCCAGAGAAGTGAGCCGTGGCTGAAACAGATGATGATAATGACACTCTCTTTGAGTTAGTTTCACACTTGGGTTTCTTAGGAGTGAAAGAACGTCTTAATTCCCAAGGCCGAGCAGAAACCCAACGCTCTTTCCAGCTCCAACCCCAATTAGTATTGCCCACTTCATAACCCCCTAGCCACTGAGTCTTGCCATCCGCCTTCCACTGTGTTCACTCCATCCATTAACACTTGTCTCCCCTTTTTCACATCCAAAGCAAACACAAAAATATAAAAATAAAAATACCTGATGAGAGAAAGCATATGCCAAGGCTCTTTCCCGCTTCATCGTCGCTTCTTCTCTATGAAGTATCCTCCCCAAGATCTCCTCTTTTGTCTCTGACCCACCACTCCACTCAACCTGTAATTACATCACTAAGATCTTCTTTTCAGGTTTTCATTAATCCAAATAAGCAAACAATGTCCAAGGCGCTAGGAGCAAAAAGAAATTCAGAATGTTGGCTAAATAACTCTAGCAGAAGCACAAGGAATTGGATGCACAATGGTAGCTTCAAGAGCACTGAACATTTGAAACGTAAAGCTATGGATAGAGAGTGTTACCTCAACATCGTGAAGCTTGGCCTCAAGCTTTTGCTGATTCTCTAATCTCTTGTGCTTCAGCCGGCTTTCCATGACCATGCAAACTCGGCGTTCCGTTATCTGAGACTGTATTTTACACCATGAGTGAAGATACCTCAATGTGACCGCCGCTTGCTTCTTCACCGAATCTTTTTCGGTCAACAACCTTGCTCTTGCAACTCCCTTTAGGCGCCGTAAGCTTTTTCTAGCCTGATAACGCCAAGCCACGCAAAGAAGATATCAAAAACCATTTCCGACGCAAATAATATAACAGCTCAATGGACCTGATAGGCTTTGAATGCACTCTGAATCCGAGTTGCGGCCCAATCCTCGCTACGAATAACTAGTGATGAAGATTTCTTCTTGGAAGCTTTAGTAGAAACTCCCTGTCACAAACAAAGCAAATGGTATAATTTAGCTGCCTAAATTTGTCAATGCACTGACGTGAAACATACCTTCTCGCTCTTTTGTTTCCCTCTCTTGTTTCCAATTATTGCCTTAAGAAAATTCCCAGAGCCCATCTCAGAATTTTGTCAGTTGCTGTGACCAAAAGAGCTTGTTCAAGCCTGACATGGAAGCAGACTATTGTGGTTAAAAACTGCTAATGATGGAGATTCTAATTAAGAAACTCAACCTCTCAAAGAGTCAACTACACCAATATCCACAAATGAAATTGACTACAACTATTGGAGGGTGGAGATTTAAACGAAACCCTCAATGCTGTGATAGCAAATTAAACCTCAAAAAGGTTTTTGAATTTACTAAACCGAAAGCTAGAAATTGAAACCTTATGTGCGAGATCCAATCTACAACCAATTTAAACACGCAAAGAAGATTCGAGTTTTTTCAACAAAGGAACTAAAACTAGATACATCAATCTGAGTTGGGGACGAAGGTAAGAGCAACAAACCTAGAAGGAGCTTGTGGAGGAACTGAGAACTGAGCTTGGCCGACCAGAGAGAAAAACAGAACCGAGATTTGGCGAATTAATGATTTCTCGGTACCTGTAGGTGAAGTAGTAAGGAAGAAGTAAAGACTATAAAAGGCAAATCATTTCGCCTTGTGATATTAGGCTGGCATCATATTTTTATTAGTAGACCAATAAATAACTATATAAATGATGATTGTTCAGCTCAAAATGTCACACTCCGCCGCCTTGGAGAATGGTTGGTGGTGTGTGTGACTATGGATTTTGGAAAGAAAAAGCAAATTGTTTAGAATCCCTTAAAAATTTCTCTTGTTATTACGGAACCTAAAAAATGTCTAATGCGCTTGACTGGAAAAGCCAAAGTTTTAAGATTCTTTAAAAGGTTTAAATTAGTGTAGACCTAAAATATATCATAAAGAGTTAGGTTCAAGAGGGGGAAGATCCAAAATTCTCATTATCTCTTACCTTAAACCTTAAATGTAATAGGAGACCACTCTTTAACTTATATAAAGGAGAAAGGTACGACCTTGAAAGATAGAGAACGAACTCGCGAAAAAACTCTACCAGAAATCGCCAGAGCAGCCACCACATTTGGAGAAAGAAGCTATAGCAGCCTATAGAGAGAATAAGGCATACCACACCAACAAGAGCATAGAGAAACTTTGTAGACTTTAAATTCTTGAGTTAGAACGAAATCTACAAGTATGTCTGACTTTATGATTTAAAATCTTACCGTAGAGTTTTATTGGATTTGCTGTATCTTAAAAGTTATAGTTGTTTTACTAAGGTGAGACTTATTATGGAAAAATGTGATGGAGAAGTCGAACCTCAAATTTGAGCAAAAGAGAACAAAGTTGGGCCTAGGTCAAAGCAAATTTTCTAGGCATCTCGTGAATCTCAATTCATGTTGGACTTGATCGTGTTAGATTGAAGGAGATTTAGTGGAACTTAAGAGTCAGACCAAGTCCAAGAAGATCGGGTCTAAACCCAATCTTATAAGACCAATCAAGCCCAAGTGAGGATGGGCCCCTCGATTTCTCTTTTTTATTTTATAATTGCTTGCATGGGATAATTTAGTAGAGGTGGTGTGCCATCTTGAATTTCGCAATTGGTGCCATGTCGATTCCGATCAGTCATATGAGGTTGTGCTTGTGTGGCGTCAATCTGATATCATAGTGCTTACGTGTCATTTGTGCGATGGTGTAGCAGCGAAGGGATACTTTTTGGATGATTTGGTGCATACATGGTGACATCTATGTGGTGAGGTACTGGTGTCATTGTGCGAAGTGGCAATCATTCAGTGATGTGATGTAAATTTAGCGGAACCACGCAAGTGTGGATTTGACGTATTGATGACGAGTTGTGTATTTATCGAACTTACAATTCGAGATGTTATTGATTGATTTAGAATAGGATTAGATTAATGTTAGGCCACGAGAAAAATGGAACATAACTGTGTCTAAGCCTTGATCAAGCCATTTGCTTGTAGGAGGCATTATGATGGTGCTTTACTACATGATTTGCATACCTTCGGTGTCTTTAAAAAGCTGGCGAACTAGTTGTGGATGGATATGTATGCTGAGTGATCCGCATATCAGAAAGCGGGGTAGCCACCGACTCTGGGTAGGGATTTATATGAACTTTCCCTATGGCCGACTCAGATCTGTGTGAACTGAATCTGTATGAATTGGATCTCCAGGCGTCTCGTTGTTTGTTGTCGTGCTTGGTTTTTAGTTTGAATTTTCTTGAAATATCCCTTATGTGAGAAGTTAAATGAATAAGAGTGGGTCTAGCGGGAGGGCGGGATCAACCTCATTGAGTAACTTTGTTGCTCATCCCACTTTTTTAACCTCATAGGTAAAGAGCTTACACAAGTAAAACTTGGTGTGGAAAATACGGTTCAGAGTTATTGTCTTATTTGCACTGACCCGATTATTTATGGATGGTTGATAGACTTTTATTTTGACATCCTAGACCCTTTATTTATTATCAATTCGTCACTATTTAGCATTCATTTAGGTCTTTTCATGCATCTTTTAGTATGTTTGCTTTTAGGGATGCATTTTTGCATATGCATTTGAGTTTGATGTCTTTTTGGTGATTTTAGGTGCTTAATGGAACAAAGGAGGCTATGGAAGGCTCTTGGACTTGGTTTGGAGCTCAAAGGAGAAGAGATGAACAAGGTGATTGAAGAATAATCAGAAGTATCGATACTATATCGATCGATATGGGGAGGAGAAATGAGATGGATCAAGCTGACCGACTTAACTTCATATCGACCGGTCATATCGATCGTTATGGAGGATTAGAGCGTAAAAATTACCATTTTACCCCTTGCCGACTTATGGAACCTATATAAGGACTTGTCCTGGCTATTTATAAAACACACAATTTTTAATCTCTTTTATCTATCTAAGCTACCTAAGTTATTTCTTTATGACTACTCTTTTGTAATAAGATATTTTATGTTAAGATATTTTGGTATCTTTCTGTTTTATTTTATATCTCAAGTTTTAAAATCCTAATTAAATCTCACCATGGCTTGCATACAAACCATGTGTGAGTAGTTCTCTTTATGACCCAAGGTCTAAGCAAAAAGGAGAGTTAACTAATCAAGCTTGATTAGAAATTAGTGGGTAACAAGGTGAAGACCAATTGTATGGATTGAAACACACACCAAGAGTTTGGAATTAGCTACTCCAAACTTGGAATATAGGGATATTGGTATTTAGGTACCAATTGATGGTCAAAAGGAAAATTAGGTATAGACCTTGGATGAGGGATACCCAAACCCTTTAGCTCTTCCTATTAAGCAATCTAATACAAATCCCTTTTGGAGTTAACCTAGGGTTAGAGACTCCAATGAATGATGGAGGAGACCAAATCTTAATGCTTAAACATTCCCTAGTTAGTATAGCAAGCTATCTAGTGATCAAGGGGAGTTTATGAGTGTAACTCGCTTAAAGATCTAGATTTTGAACCTCTGTTGAATCCTTCCAAAATGCTTATAATGTTAGGAGAGATGGAATAGGGGACTTGTCAGCTTAATGAGTTGATAAGTGTCTAGATTTAAGTAATTACACGTAGTTCATAGGAAATGAATAGACTCCTAAAACACCTAGGATAGAACCTTACCTTTCCCATGAGATCCTACTAGATAGTTAGATTTAACTCCCTTTGAAGCTAAAGCCTTGGGGCATAACGTTTAATCTAGACATTTTCAATAATTCACTCTTATTACAATCTAGTTAAATCTCCCTAGTAGAAACTAGGACAAAACCAACCAAACACATATACCCCCTTTTAGTCCGTATCTAAACTTTGGTTAAAACTCTTTAGATAAAACTTTTGTGCTCCTTTGGGTTCAATCCCTCAATTCCTACAACGAGTATAGCTTATACTTGGGCTAAGATTGAGGTTTTTATAAATTTTAAAGCTTGAAAACACCAACACATCAAGTTTAGAGGAATAGGAATGGAAACTGGCAAGATTTATCGAAAAGAGATTAAATCGAGTTATATTTTTAGTCTAGAGGAATAGGAACGGAAACACATTTTGATATCGACCTCAGGTATCGATCGATACACAAGTTGTGTCGATTCGATATTGATCGATACTGCCCATGTTTCTGGGTTATAAGTCTACATCGACCATATATCGGTCGATAGTACCTTGGTATCGAGACTGCATCGATCCATATCAAACATTCTGTTAGAACTTAGAAGAATTCTCCTTTCATTTTCAAAACATACGAACCGAGGCTTTTCAACTGATTTTGCGTGTTTCAGGTATGGATGTCCAATAACAGAGAAAGAATGTCACAGAAGAAGGTCAAAGAAGGGAACGATGAAGAGGGACGCATCGGACATCTTTACGAAGCAACTCCACAACCCTCAACGACGGGGATTAAGCCTTCTCACGGCTCAAAAGGGGATTTCGAAGTAAGGAATTCGACATTCAAATTTTGCAAGATAACAACTTCTTTGGGATGGTACACGAAGACCCACTAGAACATCTCCGGACCTTTGAGAATATTTGCTCTACAGTGATTCTAAACGGGGCCTCCATTGATGGGTTGAGACTTACGCTTTTCTCATAGTCATTAGCGGACAAAGCTGCTGCTTGGGAAAGAAATGTACGCAGTGCCAGCCTCAAGACTTGGGATGACTGTAAGAGGGTATTTCTACAAAAGTTCTCTCCCAGGGAAATGAAAATTAAACTCAGGGAGAATATCTCCAAGTTCACTCAAGGAGCTCTTGAAAAATTCTATGAAACTTGTGATCGTTTTTGCGATTACACACACCGGTGTCCTCACCATGGGTTTGCCAAAGAAACACTACTTGGTACTTCCAAAATGGCCTGGTAAATGAATGGAGAGTGGCACTCAATCTAGCAAGCAGATGAAACTTTTGCACAAATGTCGTAATAAGTTTAATATTTTTTTAATGACATGGTTGAATAGAATAATTTTATTGGTTAATTTTCCTTAAATTGCTCTCAGTGAGACATGTGGCGTAGTATCTTATCAATTAATATATAGGGGAAGTCCTAATTAAATCTCACCATGGCTTGCATACAAACCATGTGTGAGTAGTTCTCTTTATGACCCAAGGTCTAAACAAAAAAGGAGAGTTAACTAATCAAGCTAGGTTAGGAACTAGTGGGTAACAAGGTGAAGACCTATTGTATGGATTGAAACACACAACAAGAGTTTGCAATTAGCTAATCTAACCTTGGAATATAGGGATATTGGTATTTAGGTACCAATTGATGGCCAAAAGGAGAATTAGGTAGAGACCTTAGATGAGGGATACCCAAACCCTTTAGCCCTTCCTATTAAGCAATCCAATACAAATCCATCTTGGAGTTGACCTAGGGTTAGATACTCCAATGAATGGTGGAGGAGACCAAATCTTAATGCTTAAATATTTCGTAGTTAGTATAGCAAGCTATCTAGTGATCAAGGGGAATTTATGAGTGTAACTCGCTTAAAGATATAAATCTTGAACCTCGGTTGAATCCTTCCAAAATGCTTATAATGTTAGGAGAGAGGGAATAGGGGGTTTGTCAGCTTAATGAGTTGATAAGTGTCTAGATTTAAGTAATTACACGTAGTTCATAGGAAATGAATAGACTCCTAAAACACCTAGGATAGAACCTTACCTTACCCATGAGATCCTACTAGATAGTTAGGTCTAACTCCCTTTGAAGCTAAAGCCTTGGAGCATAACCTTTAATCTAGACATTTTTGATTATTCACTTTTATTACAATCTAGTTAAATCTCCCTAGTAGAAACTAGGACAAAACCAACCAAACACATATACCCCCTTTTAGTCCGTATCTAAAATTTGGTTAAAACTATTTAGATAAAACTTCCGCGCTCCTTTGAGTTAGATCCCTCAATTCCTATACAGAGTATAACTTATACTTGAGCTAAGATTGAGGTGTTTATAAATTTTAAAACTTGAAAACACCAATACATCAATGGTGTATTGAAATTATAATTAAAATTTAAATGTCTTAGAAAATCTTATAGCAAAATAAAACCAAAAAACAGTTTCTATTGGTCTTGTAAAACCATATATCTATCTAGAGCAACATCTTTAAAGATCATATTTATTACATAAGAGATTCTCATAAGTTTCGCCGGAGAAGAAAGATTCTGGTTGAAATTGAACTGGGGTCTGAGACACAAACCAGTAGAGGAACTTGATTTTAATGCATCCACCGACGAGAGTAAAATTGACGATAAAAAGGGACTAGCCGAGACACGAATTATAAATCTAGAAGAATCACCGAGATATGGAAGAAAAATACAAAGAATCTGACATCAAATCTTCGGAGCAACAATGATGAATGAGAAGATAATACTTGTCTAGTGATATACGTTTGGGTTAAAATTAATAACAATGAAATCTCATAGCACAGCTGGTAAAAAATCTACTAAATTAGAGAAAGTTCAACGGTTAAAATCTCAAATATTACTAGTTTTGGATTTGAATTTCTAAACCAAAACAACATCATTTTGTGTATATTAATGGAGGCATTAGTGTCTGTGTCGACAATATATTGAACTGCTATATTGTGTGGTTTTTGTAGAGGTGGTAGGTTTGAGTTGCATAACTTTCAACTAATAATTAGATGTGTACAAAAAAGTAAGTTCCTTGATTTTTTACATAAAATTCATTTCTTGTATACATGTATACGTATATAATTAAGAAATGCCTATAATTAACTAACTAATTATGTACCACATATATTTTTAATTTCTCCATCAAATTTGTATACATAATCATTTTTTCTCAAACATTGAAAAGAAAATGTTTAATACAAGTGATAAAAAACTCAGTTCAAGTAGTAAATTAAGTCAACTTTCGAGTACGGTTAACAGAGAAAACCAAACTTCCGAAAGAAGAAACATGTAAAAATTATCAAGTTATTAATTCTCAAAGACTCATGTAACGAAGATAATATATATTTTTGAAGATGAAGTGGAGATAGAAGCATATTTTGCATTAATCGGGTTCTAAAATCAATTTTTCGGATTTATTTTTAATGATAGAATTTTACAAATAAATTTATAAATTATTTTGGACTACTTTAAAAAAATAACTTTAGAAATTCAAGGCAGTTTTTTGGGTAAACTAAAGGAAACAACTGAGTTTAGATGACAGGAGAAAGAATCACAAACCCTTAAAAACGCATGCGAAAAAGAATAGAAAATAGAATAATTCTTATACAAAACATGTCACGTAGTAGTGTCCCATTGACCGAATTTTATTTAAATAGGCAACTTGGGATGCCTTAATAACCAAACTTTCTTCATTTCATACTTGTAGATAAAGAAAACTTCGAATTCTCTCATCAACACCATTAAGTCTTCATCACCATCTTCATTCATCTTCAACACCATCAACTACAACATAGATTCATGTACACTTGACCACCGCTAACTGTTGATACTGGGTTCAACTTCTAATTATGTATAATTAGAGGGGTTCGGTTTTTGGAAAAGTATAAAGTAAGAAAACAAGAGGAAACCTCGGAAAAAGATGTATTGTTAATGATTTGTGTTACAAGGGTATTAACTCGGGATGCCGATGTACCTTTATCAAAGAGAAGTAAAATCTAGGCGATCTAGTTCGTCTTCTCCCCGATTCTGAATGAATATTATTAGTGAGGGGGGTATGTATTTATATATCCTTAATAGTCGGTTTAATAAGCTCATGGGCTAACCTCGAAAAAATGGAATATTTTAATTTTTCCAAGACTAGGGAATCTGTGATAAGATTTGATCTTATACTGTCTGAGCTTTAGACTTCAGCCTAGGACGATGTTGTTTATACCCTCGCTTCGGACACTAAATTCGAACATTCTTCACCGAGGTATCTCTCGGTCATCTGGGCCGAGGGTTAATATTCCTGTTGTCGGGACTTATAACCTAATTAGTTATCAGGGAAGAGCTCGGCAGGAACCGCACTCCAATTATTGCCAAACTATCGATAAGGGGTAGAACCCCACCATCAACAGTAAGTCCCCCCCCCCAGCTTGTCCGAGGATGTCTTCGGGCAGCGTTGGCGAATTTCCATTCTAAATAGCTTGTCAATAAATGAAGTTCGGTATTAGTCGATCTTCGTCTTCAATAGTCTTAGTTTAAATTCTGCAATATTCTTCATTCTTCAGTTTGGCGGGAAAACACCAGATAACAAAAGGTCTTATTCTTTTTTGGCGCGAAATCCTTTGGTATTAGAGGACCCTTCAACTCCTATGCGACGTGTCATCTCGAAAACAAGCATTATTGAATGTGGTTGAATGTGGAAGCAGAACGAACAGGTTAAGCCTTATACATAACCCTTCCTCAGAACCTAATTATCTCCTCATACTTTCTCTAAGAAACCTTAAATTGCTCTTTTTCTCTCTAAAAATGTCGAACACTTTCATGAAAACTATTAAGATTTACAAACCTCGGGTATTCATACCACAACCGGAGGTATCGAAAATCGAAGAGGAGAAGAAGAAGAGGTGACGAATCTTCAAAGGTGACGACTAACAAACGACCATTTTCGGCATCTCCTGAAAAAGGTCAAAATCGAAGAAGAGGAAGAGCGAATCTTCCCCCGAGAAGTCCCTTATTATGTTGGATACCTCGGCAAGCAAACCTGTAGTTCTCCCGCGTCCTTCTACTTTTTCGAGTAATACCTTTACTGTTCCAACAGCCATCGAGACGAACCCGAACCCAACATCTTCATAGAAAAATCCGATAACAACAATCTCAGACTCTGCCATTCCGACAAGAAATGCAAGCATTCCTCCTATCCCAACCCAGGACAAAAATAAAATCCGCGAAGCCATGCCTCCGCCAAAAACTAAAACTCCAAGCTATGTCGCCCCGAGTTCTACTCCAACAAGTCTCCCGAAGCCACTTTCCGAGACCACTAACAAGGAACCAGCGCAACAGGGTCCATCAGCTTCATCCTCGTATCATTCCTTTTGATACTCCTATGGAAAGAATGTCCCTTTTTTCGAAGATCAAAGGGAATGCGCGAAGCTCTTCGGCAGACTTGGAGGTCGATCCGGCCCTCTTCCTCTCCTTTCCGAGGTGGAGAAGGATTCATTAATCCAAACTGCGGCTTCTTCATTCATTAAGGTCTCATAACTATTTGTATCTCCTTCTCTATCGAATTTTATCTGAACCTCGTTTCCTGTTTACAGACGGCAGCTTATTTCAACCGTCTTCTGTCGGATTCCGTGCTAAGACAATCGACAATGAGGAAAGAAAACATGAGTTTAATACTTATGGTGGAGAAGTCTTCTTTTGATTTTGCGGCTGTTTGTAAGATTGCCTCAAAAGAAGCACAAAAATCCGCTAAGCTCGTTGATGAAGTTCAGCGACTGAAGCGTGAACTAGAAGAAGCTCATCAGCCTAAACCATCGACTTCCGGACCAACCAGAAATAAAGGTAATGTCATTGATAAACATACGCTTGGTTGTCTAAATGCTCTCGGAGAATGTAGGGTTAAATTTGAAAAGATTCGGAAATATATCGACGCAAGCCGGCTTCGTAACTCTCTGACTGACTTATTTCATCAGGTGAAGGGGAAATGCGATCTGATTAAGGTGTTCGAGAAGGAGAAGATCCCGATTCCTTCCATAGTGAAAGAAGAATTGTTTTCTCAGTTGAACAACCTTGATCGCCGGTTGAACGAATTCCCCACTTTCCATCTTAGTCCCTCAGGTCTAGAAGCTCCGCCTCTGTTTCATCAGGACTTCGGACATCATCAACGCTCGAATGATATTAAAATGAAGTTGCCTCCGGGATTTCATAATCCTTATGGGACTTTTCTTTCTTTGTAATCTTTTTTTTTTTTTTTTGTGTTTCTGCCTTTTTATGAATTTATAAGAATTTAATGATTTCAACTTAAATACTACTTTGTCACATTTTAGCTCGGAAAAAGGATTATATGGCTCATCGGTACAATGGTACCTCTTCAGATGGAATGAATTCCAAGCCCGAGGAACATCCTCCCCTTCCATAGTCTTCAAACGAGAAAAACCAGGTCTTACTTTTGTTTCGATTAAGTAAGGACCCTCCCATTTGGCTCCGAGGTTTCCAGCTCCGGGTTCTTTCGTGTTCTCGAACACCATTCGTAAAACTAAGTCTCCTTCATCGAGAGGGCGATCTCGGACTTTCTTGTTATAATATCGATAAGCGATTTGTTGGTAGTTTTGAATACGAAGTAGAGCGTGGTCCCGAAGTTCATGTACTTCGTCATTCCGTTCTTTTAACTTTGCATCGTTGATCTCAGTGTCGTGTATCATCAGGGTTCTTCGCAGGCTGGGAACCCTAACTTCTGCAGGAGACATTGCTTCCATCCCATGAGAAAGCGAAAAGGGGGTATGTCCGGATGCATTTCTAGGAGTAGTTCTGTGTGACCATAGTACTCCTTCCAATTCGTCTGACCATCTTCCTTTTTTCCCGAGAAATGTTTTCTTTATCCCGGCGACGATCGTTTTATTCGTAGCTTCAGCTTGTCAATTTCCTTATGGGTACCTCGGAGTTGACTTGTTTAAGCGGATTTTCCACTTTTTGCAGAAAGCTTCAAAATTATTTGAGATGAACTGGGAGCCATTATCCGTCACTATCTCGTAAGGAATCCCATGATGGCAGACTATATTTTTCCAGACAAAACTTTCAACCTCCCCGCTTTGAATCTTCAGATAAGCTGCTGCTTCGACCAACTTCGTGAAATAATCAGTCAAGACAAGGAGAAAACGTTTCCCGCTAGTTGACTTTGGAAAAGTTCCTACAATATCCATAGCCCATCGCATAAACGGATAAGGAGGTACTACGGCCATGAGTAATTTTGTTGGTGCATGAATCTTGGGAGCATGTCTTTGACGTTTTTCGCATCGTGCCGTAAATTTGTCACAATCTGTCATCATGGTTGACCAATAATACCCCAGTCTCCAAAGTTTAACAGCTAGAAGTCTTCCTCCCGAATGATTTCCTCCTTCACCAGAATGGGTGGAGGTCATTACTTCGTTTGCTTCTTCTTTACCAATGCAATGGAGCATCAATCCTCCGGCGGATCTTTTAAAAAGAACATCGTCCATTATTAAATATTGGGCACCCATAGTTTTAAGCCGACGTGCTGCCCATTTTTCCGATGGGACCTCGCCGTTTTTAATATAACGAACAATTGGTGTTCTCCAGTCTTCTTTATCTTCTCCGAGGATTTCCGGTTGAGCCTCTTCTTCTTCTGCGTCTTTGATTGCCAAAGCATGTTGTTTGTTATTGCTGATACTTGGATAGTTGATCGTCTCGACTGGAATTGTTCTCTTTAAATGGGGATCTGACGCTGTTGCAAGAGCGGCCAAAGAGTCTGCCATCGTATTCTCCCTCCGTGGAACTCGTTTTAAATCGAATTCTTTAAAATGTTTGGCCAAATGCTTCACCAACTTTACGTATGCCTCCATTTGATCGTTATTTGCTTCAAACTCACCACTGAACTGGTTAACTACAAGTTGAGAATCGCAAAAAGCTCGAAGATATTGAACGCCTAATTTTTTTGCAAGACGAAGTCCTGGGTTTAAGGCTTCGTACTCCGCCTCATTGTTCGATACTTCAAAAGCTAGATGAAAACTCTGCTCTAAAACCTCTCCGGTTGGAGACTTCAGCCAAATCCCGATCCCGGATCCGAATTTGGATGAAGATCCATCAACGAAGAGGGTCCACCGTTCGTTCTGGGGGGCTATCGTCATTACTTCTGAAGGTAGTTCGGACAAGAAATCAGCTAGAACTTGGGATTTAATCGTCGCTTTAGTTCGATATTCGATGTCATATTCACTAAGTTCGACAGCCCACTTTTCCAGCCGTCCTGACTGTCCGGGACTGTGTAGTATTGTTCGGAGAGGGTGGCTTGTCATCACGGCGATCGGATGTGACTGAAAATAAGGTTGGAATTTCTGAGCTGCTATCACTACGGCAAATGCTAACTTTTCTAGAGCTGGGTATCTCGTTTCCGCATCGAGCAACGACTTGCTTACATAGAAGACCGGTTTTTGCTCTCCTCTATCTTCTCGGACCAGCACGCCACTTACGGCCGATTCTGATACCGAAACATAAATGAAAAGGGTTTTTCCATCTTCGGGTTTGTTCAAAATCGGAGGGGTCGACAAGTATCTTTTTAGATCTTGAAAGACTTCTTCGCATTCGCTATTCCATTCAAATTGTTTATTACCTTTCAAAAGATTGTAAAAGGGCAAACACTTATCAGTTGACTGTGAAATAAATCGATTCAGAGCTGCAATTCGCCCCGTGAGCCTCTGCACTTCCTTTGAATTATTCGGGGACGAGAGGTTCTTTATTGCACTGATTTGTCTTGGGTTAGCTTCTATTCCTCGCTCTGTTACCAAGTATCCGAGGAATTCTCCTGAGGTAACTGCAAACATGCACTTATCCGGATTTAACTTCATGCCAAAGCAGTTCTGGATATCTAAACAATCTTGTAGATGAGTGACATGCTCGGACGCCGCATGAGATTTCACCAACATATCATCAATATAAACCTCCATCGTATTTCCGAGCTTTTCTACAAACATTCGATTCACCAACCTCTGATACGTTGCTCCTGCATTTTTCAGGCCGAAGGGCATCACGCGGTAACAGTAGGTTCCTCTGTCTGTGATAAAGGCGGTTTTTTCCCTATCGTCCGGATGCATCATAATCTGGTTGTATCCTGTGAATGCGTCCATAAAGGAGAGAATTGTGTTTCCTACCGTGGCTTCCACCAGTCTTTCTATGCTTGGGAGGGGGCAACAATCCTTTGGGCATGCTTTGTTCAGGTCCGTAAAATTCACGCAGATTCTCCATTTCCCGTTTTTCTTTTTTACTACTACAGGGCTGGCTAACTACTCCGGATATTGAACCTCGGTTATTGAGTCTTTCGCTAGTAACCGATCTATTTCTTCGTTGACAGCTGCTGCTCTTTCCGGTCCTAACTTCCTCTTATTTTGTTTGACTGGTTTATGGATAGGATCCACGTTTAACCGATCTGATATTACCGTTGAATCGATCCCTACCATGTCATCGGTTGACCAGGCGAACGTTCCTTTGTTTTTCTTTAGTAGGTCGATTAACTTTGTTCTTGTTTCTTTCTCCAAATTCCCTCCGATTGTCAAACAACGTTCTGGGTTTTCCTCGTCGACGTATATTTTTTCGTATGAATATTTTTCGAAAATGTTTGGATCTAACTCTTCAACTACTGATAAGCTCGGATTTTCGTTGTGGGGGACCTCTGGTTCTGAGATTAGCGTGATTGTCCGTGACTGATTCTTAGGGGGCATGGAACAAATTTTGGCTATTCGTTGGTCTCCTTTTACTGAACAAACACCGTGTGAGATTGGAAACTTGAGGCACTGTGATGGTAGGTCGAAGGGATCACCTCCATCATTGTTAGCCAAGGTACCCCCATAATTGCGTCGAATATGAGGGGTCTTGATACCACGTGAAAGATAGTGTCCATAGTGACTACTCCGACTGATACTGGATAGACCGCGGTTCCTACCGCTACTTCTCTTTTCCCCGGGAGTGAAGTTATGGGTTCAGTTTTTACCTCCATGTCTTCAGATACTACATTCATCCGATTCATAGTTTCTAAACTTAATAAGTTCACCGTACTCCCGATATCTATGAGCACCTTTTCCATGAGATTTCTGGCCAAGAAGACACGGATGACTAAAGGGTCGTTGTGGGGAATTATAATTCCCTCGAGATATGCATTTGTGAAGGCTGCCGAAGAATGATATGTTGGGGCAGGGCTTATAGATCGAGTCTTTGGTATTTCTCGGATACGCTTCTTTATAGTTCGTTTGAACTCCAACTATCGAGAATCACACCAATATATTTTTCCATTTCTGAGGTTTCTTTGTTTTACTAAATGGAAGTCACCCCCTTACCTGGCGCGCCAAATGTTGATAATGGTTCAACTTCGAATTATTTATATAATTAGAGGGGTTCGTTTTTTGGAAAAGTATAAAGTAAGAAAACAAGAGAAAACATCAGAAAAAGGATGTATTATTAATGATTTGTGTTATAAGGGTGTTAACTCGGGATGCCGAGTTAAATTTATCAAAGAGAAGTAAAACCTAGGCGATCTAGTTCGTCTTCTCCCCGATTTTGAATGAATATTATTAGTGAGGGGGGGTATGTATTTATATATCCTTAATAGTTGGTCTAATAAGCTCATGGGCTAACCTCGGAAAAATAGAATATTTCCATTTTTCCAAGACTAGAGAATCTGTGATAAGATTTGATCTTATACTATCCGAGCTTTAGACTTCGACCTAGGACGATGTTGTTTATACCCCCGCTTCGAACACTAAATTCGAACATTCTTCACCGAGGCATCTCTCGGTCATCTGGGCCGAGGGTTAATATTCCTGTTCTCGGGACTTATAACCTAATTAGTTATCAGGGAAGAGCTCGGCAGGGACCGCACTCCAATTATTGCCAAACTATTGATAAGGGGTAGAATCCCACCATCAACAATAACCACCACCTTCAACCACTGCCGCTGCCACCCGAGGCCACAACAACTCGTTGGAAAGTTCCAAAACCTTCTCCTTTTCGTTTTTCGTTATCCCACTATCAATCTTCTTTGTTGTTCTCATCATGTCGCCATGTAGCCATCTCTAACACATGCGCACACCTCACCATTGTAACTCCTTCATCTTCATCACTTGTCGGACGGCCTCGTTTTTGTTGTTGCATCATGCTGGTGTCACACACGCCTTGATGTGTGACCCACACATCTCAGCGTGTGACTGACGCGCCACCTCCTTATTCACTTGTGCGGCCGTCACCCGTGGCCTCGCTGATTGTCACATCGTCGTCAGAGCCTTGTCATGGTCATCTCTTTCGCCGTCACGTGCTTTCGTGTGTATAAGGAGCACGCGCCATGGCAAGCCACGCGTTAGTTTACTACTATTTTGATTGTTAACCATGCCAGTTAATTGGTACCGTTCACATGGTTTGATTAGGCCGGTGCTCTCCTTAATTAGTCTAATCGGTGCAATCGGTTTAGCCGTCAGTTTGACAAGTTTAGTTAATTTACATTGGTATTTTTAGTTGAATCGATTTAAGAGGGTATTAGGCTGGTCCGCACCCAATTTTTACTTCGAGGAGACAAGCCAAGCTTCGGGGTAAACTTCATAAGGTTTTGAGGGTTTTAAACTTACATCGTCAAATCATAGACATCCCAAAATTCTACCGATGAATTGGTGGTATTGTGATTTTTTGTGCTTTATATTAGATTGCATTAATATATGTTCACACAAAATCCTAGTAAGTAATGGGAAAATCTATTAACCAGTCGTCGCCTCGTGCAGGACAAGTCCTTAAAAGCATGAAAGAGTATGACCTTAAAATATTGATCAGGGTAATCGTTACATTACACATTACACTTGTTCTTGATGTTGTATGGTTAAATAACATGTTAGGCTATTGTTTTCGTTATTGTGGTTCTCGGATGGGTTCGGTATTTACAAAGATTACCTTAACTTATAATTTTTGTTGTTGTTTTTTTTTTTTTTCATGTGACACATTGCAAAGAGCCGTTTTGCGAGCTAAGTTTGGGCATATAGTCGTATTGGGCTGTGTGGAGCCGATTCTGGCAGATAGTTGGACCAAGCTTGTAGCGTGTATTGGTGTGACCTAGTCTGACTTGGTATTGGTTAGCTTCAGGTTGGTAGTAGCCACCAAATTTCTTGTCTGGTAGGTTGGGTGGTGCTTTCAACTTAGTCATGTTAGCGTGGGCGTATACTGTGTGGGTTGGATGGTATATTGATATATCGATGTTTTTACCGGTTTTTACACATATTTTATACGGTTTTGGAGACTTTTCCATACTTTAAGCAGGATAAATAAGAGACTTCACATGATGAAGCATTTGGAGAAGACTTAGACGATTTGGAAAAAAATTAAAAATAAGTCATCATAAGACAAAGTCGACCGACTGGAAGCTGAAGTCGACTGACTCGATTAGGTCGGTCAAAAGAAAAAAATAATTGTTTTGCGGGCTTTTTCTTAAACCTGAGGTCTTAAAAATTTTATGCCGACTCATGCACGAACCCTAAAGCTATATAAACCCTCTTAAGCAGTGAAATTAGGTCAAGCCTTCAAATTCCCAAGAAAAAAAAACTCCCAAGACACTCAAGCTACCAAAACCTTTGCCTCAAGAAGCCACATTTGTTCTTAAGATTTCTTGAGTTTACTTTCTAGGATTTTCATAAGGATAGAGACAGACACAACCTTATCTTATTTCTAAACTCTACTCTTTACATTTATGCAAACTATTGATATTGATTTGATTATGGGTTTGCTTGTTATGTGTGAGTAGTTTACTTGTTATATCTAGGGATCTCGATGGTTTTATAGATCTCTAAATCATTCAATATGATCTTAATGGTATTACACATTTTATTCTGACTTGATACTTAAGATATCGATACTAGGTTTGGTTATCTTATACACCATCTGATAACACAACCATAACATGGTTTTTTAATAGGTGATTTCATCTTTGTCTGGAAAAACCATTTGATTTAGAGAGTCATGAACAATCGGATCTATATTTATTGCATGTGTTAGCTTCTTAGATTAAAAATCAACCTTTCTAGTCCTGTTGTTAACATATAAGTATAGTCATTGAGACAACAAGGATTATATAATTGTGTCTTCTGTGTTCTAGATTTCATTGATTATTGATTGGTGATGATCTATATTTCTTGAGAATTTCTCTATGATCTAGCATCCCTAATATATAAGTTTTACAAGACAAGGTATTTGCTAAGTTACTTAAATTCACTCATAGTTTCTTGTTAAAATTGAACCTCAACATAATCTATGTGGGGTCGATAACTACAATACTACAATTATACAGTGCGTACTTGCAGTTAGTTTTAGGTGAAATAATTCACGCATCATAAATCATCTACACCACAGATGTTATAAGCCTTGTGGTAGTCTAATGTTTTTGGGGAAGTCTGGTCATGTTGAGAGTCTGAAACACATTAAGGGTTCGGGCAGACTCCGAATGGTTGTAAGGATGTTATAAGGTGTACACTGGAGATATCTGGGTAAACGAAATCCATTGTGAACAAAGCTTGATTCCACAACTACTGGTTGGCGTTAGTTAGCAGCGTATCGAGTAATATAAAACGGTGTGTCCAGGTGCCTAACTGTGCGAATTTTTGTTTACGGCTAGGTATGCTGGGTAGTTGGACACATTCAGGTGCACAAGGCCATCGAGGGAGATTATATCGAGTGTGTTTTTTTCGAGTTGGTGGGATGTTCATAAACATGAATCGTAGTGTCGGTGATGTGTTCCTTGATTCTTGTTTAGGTTTGTTTGTCCCCGACACTTTACTTCGCGGGGAAGTGACCTATATCTTATTATGTATTTACTAAGAGGGCAGTCAAGTCACTGAGTAATGCTACATTATTTATCCAACCCCTCTTCTATTTTTCTCCAAGTGGTCTTAGTCGAAAAACCGAAGTAGTTCATCAGGTGGTAGAACTCTAGTCTAGATATGTTCTTGCATACTTTATTTGCCTTACAGTCGGAATTTCTACTCATCTTTTTATTTAAAAATATGTTTTAATGGGATCCCTATTCATAAAAAATTTATATTCATACTATCATGTGTTACACGAGAGTTATTCGGTGACGGGATCCACTGATATGATATCTAGTCCATACCAACACAACATCTATCCTCGGCTGAGAATGGAGGGGACAGTTCTTCGGAAAGGTTCGACCGGAGCTTTCAACTGTGTGGCGACTAAGATAGCTGAATCTGATTCAAGTATCGTCAACTGTGATTTTTCCGAGCCGTTTGACCGATGAGACTCAGTTGATGTTTAGGTAGCTCGGTCTGCGTGAAAATATCCAAGATAAATATTTTCTACCATAAATCCCATCACACACTTTTAAATCTAACACCCAAAACTTTATTTAACATTGACATGTCACTTTCGCTTTTTAGTTCGTCTCTCTTTGCAACTACTACCCCTATATAGTCAACGATCTACTTTTTTAATTTCATATCTACTTTGATATTTCACATATACAAAACTATCACTCCGATGGAGCTGAAACGATTTTTTTTAGGACAGAAATGACATTTTATTTTGTCTACAAACAATTGAGATACAAGTTTTGTTTGGTGAAGAGAGAGAAAATGAGTGAGAAAGGCATGAAAGACCACTTATAAGGATTAAAATTGTCAAACATATGGGAGTACCAAATGTTACTTACCCAATTTCACCAAAAGTATTAGCATTTCATTAATTAAATTCTCTTTTTTATTATTTTTGCAAATCACTCTTTAAAAAATGCTACATGCTGTAACATATATAGTTTGTGGCACTACTTTATCATTATTATTTTGAATATGTTTTGCTTATTTGTCGCACATTGGGGTGAAATCGGGACCTAACGTAACGGTTATATCCTTAATGAAATCGCCTAATTACATGTCATTGTGACGTGGTGATTTGTTATTCGTTGGTTTTAATTTTTCTAATGACGTCGTTGACATGTGTTATTTTCGCTTACGTACGTTTTTTGTTGGATCTAATTAAGTTATAGGTCAGATTGTAGAACCATTGAGTCATGGTTTTAATCTTTTTGTAGATTGTGCGAGCTATTGAATTATAAACCCTAATTTTTTTTTGGTTTAACGTTTTATAAATAGATTCTTATGTGATTTTATGCTTAGGTCTCTGTCATGTTTACTTTACTTACATATTGAAAAAAAAATTAGAGTTTCTTCACATTTTTTAGAAGAAGATGATTAGGATATGTCATTTTTACTTACGTTTTGAACATTTGTCACATTTTTAGTTTTACAAATCTGATTTATAAACCTATATATTAAATTTATAAAATAAACTTTCAATTCGTCGACAATACACTAGTTATTAAGTAAGAGTAATTGACAATAATAGCATGAAAAACTACACCAATGACTATTTTACATGAAATATTTTTTCATGGTATTTTTGGAAATTCGAGAAGGGATTGTACTCATTTGGGAAGGACTTCCTGAATCTGTATAAATGCTTCCAGAAATTTTTTTTCAGAAAGATTCGGGACAAAAACACTATTCGAAAAAGAAAAACACATGTTCGAGAAAGAAAAACACTATTCGGGAAGGATAAACACATATTCGGGAAAGAAAAACACTATTCAGAAAGAGAAAACATTATTCGAGAAAAATAAACACGTAATCGAGAAGGAAGAACCAATTCGGGAAGAATCTCCCTAATTCTTAAGGTATCATTAAAAAAATTTTATTAATGGTATTTTTGGAATTACAAAACTCCAACTCCGTGTGGTGCTATTTAATTTTTTTTCCTTTAATTGAATTTATTATGTAAGCAAATTAAATGATATTTATTTCAAATTATTCAAATTATGACTCAATAATTTTTTTTTATCCTCCACTCGTGGTCGGCACAGTGGAATAATAGACTGTTTTAACGAAACACAGTTTATATAAAGCGAGCGCAAATCAACGGTTAGATAGGATTTTTGAAGGGGATGGCAAGTCGCCTGAAAGAAGAGAAAAAGGTCATTTTTACAATACGTTTCCCTGAAATCGTGTAGTCATATTGCAGTCGTTATTGATTTCTGAAAATATTTGTCTTTTGGGACATATAAATAGTCAATTCAATCAATCTTGACTGGGTCCGTATCCTTATCCATTTATCACATACAGTTAAATATATGCACTTATTGCAGGTTCTGTGTTAATTATACTTATATTATATTCAAAATATGTACTGAATCCTAGAAAGAGCAAATTAAAGCATTAAACTAATCCCGCTTGTGGTGTACCAATTCAAATCAACCATATTCTTTAATTCAACTGTATTATGATAATGTTATCAAATTCATTAGTGGTGATCGTATTTCAACTCTTAATCCAAATATATTCAAAGGGAATGTCAACGCTAAGTGATCTATATAGATGAAATATATATGCTATTTGATTCGTATTATTGTCAACTCTCGCCAACCAGTTTTGGTGTGTTTTTAAAGATCAAAGGGATGGGTTTCAGCGATCCTTCATTGAACTCAATCATTCTTTGGTTCGCCGCCGTAACGTCTCTCTTGACAATCTCCGTCATCCTCATCCTTCTCGTTCTTTGCTTACTCAAACGCCGTAGGTTTGTTGATGTATCACCAGAAACCGACGAACACCACTACGCCCAAAGAGAACCACGTGGCCAAGGACTTAGCCCTTCCGTGATTGCGGCCTTCCCGACCTTTTCTTATAAACCAGAAAATAATGACCTCGAGAGCAACAATCAGGAGATAGAGTGTCCGGTTTGCTTAGGGCTATTCCCGAAGAATGTCGTGATTAAGGTTTTACCTAATTGTAAGCATATGTTTGATGAGGAATGTATTGGTAAGTGGCTTGAATCCCACACAACCTGTCCTGTATGCCGTAGAATGGCTGCGCCTATGGCAAGCACTGAACATAAGGTTTTAGAAAGTATTGTATAGTTGTTGTTGCTTATGTCCAGGTCTGTGATTCTTTTTGTTGCTAATTGTAAGTATTTTTAATTGATTTGAATTGTACAAATGATATGATTTCGTATCCGCTTTTTGTCTTGGCTTTTTTTTTAGACAAATAATTTTATTGATTTCATATCGTACTTATAAGAAAAAAAATACAAAACTTGCGTAATAAAAAATACTACTAATGAAATAATTTCAAATGAAACAAAAAATACATAATAATACGACAAAAAATGGGTTTCTTGAAAACATACCCCAAATTAAAGTCAATGGCAAAACTAGATCTTTCATTCCCACACTTTCAAAATGCCTTAAACTACCATTTCATGCATGTTTTATTCACAATAATACCGCTCTGAGACTTCATAGGTGAAGTCTGAGAGCGCGATTTGAAACAAAATAACCCTCTCAGTTATCACGTAATTGCGAAAATGCCATATTCTTCAACATTTCTCAATCACCATTACCAACCAAAACTGAGCTCTAAATGCTACAAACAACCAAATTTAGAGATGTTAATGCTCCATAATTGACCTAAAACTTCATTTTTGTCAATATCCTCTTCAATTTCATCCATTAAACTCTAAAAATCTTGTTTTCAAAAATCAGTATTCTTATATCTTGTGATTTACAATGATTTTTGCATAAATACAACTGGGTTTCTTGGGTATTGGTGGCATACGTCGTTCTGTGCCGTTGATGGAGCTCAAAACGAGGTAAAAACGGATCTTGTTAACTTTTTCTTGTTTTTTCCAATTTTTAGATCTAAGTCGCGAGAGTAGACTTCATCATGAAGTCTCAATGGTCAACTGGGGTCTAGTTTTGCAATTGAATTTTTTCTTCTGAGACTTCATGATAAAGTCTCCAAATCTCCTTTGGAAACAAAAAAAAAGGAGTTGAGACTTCAGAGGTGAAGTCTCCGAGAAAGGGTCTAGTTGTGAAATTGACTGAATTATGACTTTTTATCTAGACTTCACCATGTAGTCTCTAGAAAAAGGAGGGTCTATTTTTGTATTTGACCGGAAGTTTAACTTTTCGATGAGACTTCGTTTTGAAATCTCCGCGAAAAATGGGTCTACTTTTACAATTGGTCAACATTGATTTTTGATGAGACTTCACTGGTGAAGTCTCAAATCATCGGAAACTTCAGAGACTTCACCCTGAAGTCTGGAATTAAAAAATGAATTATTTTGGTCAAATTCAAAGATAGACCCCTTTTTCACAGAGACTTCACGATGAAGTTTCATCGAAAAGTCAAACTCGATCAATTCCAAAACTAGACCCTACTTTTTGGGAGACTTCATGAGTGAAGTCTCAAAAGGGAGGGAGATTTCATAGGTGAAGTCTCCTACATAATGAGACTTCACCTGTGGAGTCTCATACCTAATGAGACTTCACATGTGAAGTCTCCTAGAAAAGTCAAACTACGATCAATTGCAAAACTAGACCTTAATTTTGAGGAGACTTCACAATGAACTCTCAAAAGTGTATGAGACTTCACATGTGAAGTCTCATGAAAATGTCAAACAATGGTCAATTGCAAAACTAGACTCCTTATGAGACTTCATCATGAAGTCTCCACTATATCGCGTATGAGACTTCATAGTGAAGTCTCTTGTATGCTAATTCTAGTAAAACTGAAATTTAAGCTTATTTATAGTTAGTTATTTTTAATTTCTTGATCTAACATATGTGTTACTAATGTCTTTTGACGTTGTATGAGTTTGAGTTGTTTTTGTCGCATAATTATTTTTAATTTCCTCAACTTATTAGGTATTTAGCTCAAATAATTGAGACTTCACAGATGAAGTCTCATCACGAGACTTCGGTCTGAAGTCTCCACCAGTAAATTTTTTAAAATGTATTTGTATCTTATTTATTTTGCATTTTTGAGATTTTATATTTTTTGCATGTGTATTAGTTATTGTTGTTATAAATGTATGAGTTTCACAACTCAATGTGTTATAGTCTATCTTAAATCGATTTTATGAGTTTTGAATTAATAAATATTTATTACAAGACTTCACTATAAAGTCTACTCGTGAGACTTCAGATTGAAGTCTCCTTTGTTAATTTTGTTTTAAGCCTAATTATGAATAATTTTTTTACTTTTCTTGTTCTCATATGTTTGTTACTTATATTTGTTTATGTTGTATGAGAGTGTGGCATTTATGTATCATAATAATTTCAAAATCAAATTTCTTAAGTTTTTATGCAATTAGCTCATATTATTGAGACTTTAAAATGAAGTCTCTTGTCCATGAGTGAATTTGTTTCCTTAAGAACATGGAACCAAAGAAAGGAGATCCATAACTTTTTTATTTGAACTCGTCTTACTCACCAAATGAGCAAGTCACTTGCTTTCTCTTGATTAGATTTGTACATGTTTTTTAAACACATAGTTGTTCAAATTTGGTATATTTTAGCTAAGGCACAAGATATATTACTTCCTTATGCAAATTTGGTTGAATCATTATACCACAATCAAAGTCAATCATGCATGAATTTTCAATAAACACCAATGTTACATTAAATCGTAAATTACACCAACCATAAAAGAAGGAAACAAACTATATAATAAAACAATTGGTGGGACGTTAAACACAAATGTTACATTCAAGGATCTATTTTACACTGTGGTTCTTCTGCTTCTCTTTTGAGCTGTCTTAATGGTTCTTCCGCTTCTCTCTGTTCTCTTTTACCTGCAAAACAAATCACAACTAGAAATACTAGTGTGAGTCAATGACTTATGTATGTTGAATATGTATGAGTTTCACAACTGAATATTGTATAATCTAGCTTTAATTGATTTTAAGAATTTTGCTAATTTTTAATTACCCTGATACACTTCACGATGCAGTCTACGCCTGAGACTTCACGGTGAAGTCTACGCCTATTAATTATGTTAAAACATGGTTTTAAACCTAATTGTAAATATTTTTTTCAGCTTAATTATGTTTGTAAATGATAGTTTCTTCATTTAAAACTTTATGTAACGTTCATGTTATAGTAATTATTTTAAAATCACTCTTACATTTTTTGGTAATTAGCTCATATTTCTGAGACTTCAAAATGAAGTCTCGATGTGAAACTCAAAGGTGAAATCTTGAAATCATTTTCAGATTCAAATGTGAAGTATTTATAGCAGTTCTGGAAAAATCTAAAGGTAACCTCATCGTGAAATCTCATCATTTATTTACCAAGTTTAAAGAATAATGGGATAATGTAGAAGCACAAAAATTTCAGTAAGTGAAATAATTACCTTCACTCTGTAGCCACAAGACACTAGTAAAAGTACACCCAAATATGGTTTTACTTTCATCAAAACGTCCTTCAAATTCTCTTCAAACTCGGCAGCTCAGATCTGTTTTAGAAAGAAAGTAAAATCCATTAGGTTATGAAAAGATGAGACGAGAGGCTTCTCTATGCAAGATCAACCAAGTGCACAAAAAATGGAGAAAACGGAGAGGCTAGAGAAAGGGAACGAACCAGGCCATAAAAAAATAGACGAGCGGCAGCTGCGGAGGATTCCAACTGGGCGGCGATGGCGGTGCTATGTTGGCGTCGACGCGAGGTCAGAGATGGCGAAAGCTGGTGACGGAGAGACTTCCTTTGAATCTTAGGCGACGGAGGTGACGAGGAGATGGCGGCCGTCTAGGGTTTTGGTCATGTTTTTCAGTGTTGCAAGCTGTGGAGGAGGAGGAGAAGGAGGAAGTGAGATCAAAGGTGACGACAGCAGCAGATCTGGTCGGAAGCGAAGAAGAAGCGAGAGAATTTTGAGGAGAGGAACTCTTTTTTGTGGTTTTCTCTGAGAGAAAAAAAGAAGAAGAAAAAGGTGTCGGCTAGGTTACAAAATTTTAGGGTTACATGAGTGTAAATTTCTTATATACCCATGTTAAAAAGAAAAAAAATTAATATTTAGGTATTTTTTGGCGTCTTTAATTTCAGATTACGTTAAAAGTTTCCACTTTATGAGATTTCAAAATGAAGTCTCACATGGAGACTTCACCGTAAAGTCTCACACGGAGACTTCATTTTGAAGTCTCATCTAATCCCTAAATTCAAATATAGGTTATTTAACAATTTTTAATAACCTCTGCCAATTACTTATGTTTGGCATGAAAATAGTCTTATTCCACACTAAACCTACCGAATCTATCAACAATTGTCGTTTGGTTAAAAAAAAATTTAACCCCTAACTCCAATCCTAGAAAAATATACATGTAGTCTAACTATTTTTCAAACCCTAAACATCTTATGCCAATCCAAATAAGATTTAGATCACTTGCTGTATTAAAAAATTTAATCTAAATATTTCTCAATAATTTTTAATTTTTAAATTTACAAAAAAAAAATAAAGTTTAAGACTTCACGATGAAATCTCGATGAGAATTATGAGTTTAAAATATAATTAAACTAAAATGATTTAATTTTATGAATTTTTTGTGAAATTTTAGTTTATATACCTCATATTAGAACAATATTAATTTTTGAATTTTAAAATTTTCCAAAAAGATTTTTTAAAAAATAAACAAATTAAATATAAGATTTATTTTCTAATAAAACTTCAGAGTGAAGTCTCTATACCCTAAAGTAAAGCATAATCAACTTTAAATGTTTAAATATTATTGAATTGATTAAAATTTTAATTTAAAAAGTTTATATTTGGTTAAACATAATTGAAGTATATATCAAATTATAGACTATTTATTTTTAAATATTTTTTTAATTTAAATGTAAGATTTAATTATTAATGAGACTTCATAGTGAAGTCTCTATACCCTAAAGTAGATCATAACCAATCTTACATATATAAATATTATATAATTGATTGAATTTTTAATTTTTAAAGTTCATATTTGATTAAACATAATTTATATATATCAAATTTCAGACTAATTATTTTTTTCTTTTAAAAAATTTAAATATAAGATTTAATTATTAGTGAGACTATATAGTGAATTCTCTATACCCTAAAGTAGAGCATAACCAACCTTACATGCATAAATGTTATGTAATTGATTGAACTTTGAATTTTAAAAATTCATATTTGATTAAACATAATTTAAGTATATTCAATTATAGACTAATTATTTTTTAATTGTTTATGCTCTATATTAAATACTAATGAGATTTCACATGTGAAATTTCTGGGTACATTGAGACTTCATTATGAAGTCTCAGAGGGAGACTTCACATCTGAAGTCTCCGGACGCGAGAGCTGAAGTCGTAATTGCGGTTCTGTTTTTTTTGTTTACACATAAGGGCGTCAAACGTAGTTTCCCTACCCCAAAGGTCTAGTTCTGCTTAACTTTGAATTTGGGGTCTAGTTTTGTGTTTAAAATCAATTTGGGATCTACTTTTTCAATTCTCCCACAAAAAATACTATTAAAGAAGTAATATGCAAAAACTTTTCTTCTTTTTGTTTGTCCTCAATATGCAAACATAAGAAAAAGTGAATTTAATGATATTTTGGGAACAATTTGCTTAAAATATGCCACAATTTTTTTTTGACAAAGCTACATCGTCGTTTCAATCAAATTCAAAACTATATTTTTGGGGTAAGGAAATTACAGTTATGCCCTTATAACCAAACAAAAAATGCGAAACCGCAGTTACCGTTTTAACCTTCGCGATTGTCAGACTTCGGTAGATGTCTGATAATAGACTCTTATAGAAGTTTAACAAATTAAATTAATTTTATATTTTGAAACTTTATAAAAATATTTTGTTTGAATATTTTTATACAAAAATTAAATGTAGACGATTTTGAAGTATATAAAAAACAAAAATTTCATAAAACTGAATAAAATTAAAGAATGTTAGTTAAATTATGCATTGACCTAAGAAATTTCAGACTTCTCCAAGAAGTTTGAAACAGATTTAAATAGTAAATTTAAATTTTAAAAATGAAAATAATTTTTTTATTAAAAATTTATCATACATAAATATAAATATAGAGGATTGTGAAGTATACAAATTAAATTTTGTAAAATTGAGTCAAATTTAAAAGACGAAAGGTAAAGTAGGTTCTAGACCTTAAAATATGCTTTCTATTGTAAACATATACATATAACTTTAGGATTAGATTCATTGTTTACCAATTTTACATTTGAAATTTACACATATGTGTTATAATATGCATATATTTCACGAATTTGATGATTCGTAGATGTTTTGTTTAAAACTTTTCACTTATAAGTGATAACTATTAGATTAAGGGTTTGAAAACTTAGAGAGAAATCTGAGATTTTTGGGGTTTTTTAGACTTCTCCGAGAAGTCTAAATCGTATTTAATTTGGAAATTTAAATAAAAAAAATGTAAAAAAATTATTTGATACAAATTTGTTATACGTAAATAACACATACTCATTGTTGACGTATAAAATTTTTTATTACATAAAGTTTAATAAGATTGAAGAATTGGAGATAAATTTGGATCTAAACACCATGTAAGTTAGAGTTTGGGGTTTAGGGGTTCAATATTTTTTGGATTAGGGTTCATAGTTTGCTCATATAGTGTAATTAACGATAAAAGAGTGTGAAGATCGAGTTATATATTGGATTTTGTAAATGACCAAGAAATCAAGAGTTTTGTCTATGTTTGACATACGAAGGTTCATGTCATCTTTTTATCTGTAGGGTTGGATTGAGAGTTTGTAAATTTTTCATTCATAATGTTAAATTTACATATTCGTTAGTTCGTGACTATGTTAAATGATTTTGAGTTTGATGTTTGTTATAATTCTTTTATATATTATGATGGTATTTAAGTACTCATTATTAAATTTAGGGTTTATCAGACTTTTATTTAAATTTTGATCTTATATGTGTTTTATCAGACTTCTTGACGATTAACTTAAATTAAGTTATCGTACTTGTGAATTTACCCCTATATAGAAACTAAAGTTACCAACCCTAATCTGTAAAAGTCATTATCAACTCTCTCTTTCTCTCTCTCTCTAAAAAGGGAAGACTCTCTCTCTGTAAACATTTTGAAAACTTCACCACAACCACAACCATCGCCACAACCACCGTCACCGCCACATCCACCGCCGCCGTCACCGTCACCGCCGTCGTCATCTTCTTATTTGAAATTGAGTTAAGCTTCCTCGAAACAAGGCTTTAACCTTCTAATCTATTTTTTTCTAAAATTTGTTTACATTTATACGACATAAGTAATTTTTCTATGTTCTTTGGTTAGATAAAAAAAAATACGGGTTTTTAATTATTTTTGTTTTAGATCTATAATAAAGAAGACCATTTTTCGAAGTTATTTGCTTAGATCTAAACAAAAAATTCACCTTATTTTACACGGTTTAAAACTACACATAAGATGTCATTATTTGGTGATGTCGCTTGCGTAGATTTAAGCAAAACGATGGTATTCTAAAGATGAATTTTTTATTTTCCAGTCTAGATCTAAATGGTATTTCCTAATCTGAATTTTTTGTCAAACAAAGTCTGATAAAATATTTTATCTGAAATAGAGATAATATACTTGATCTGAATCGTTTGATTAGAAGTATGAATTTAAACTCTCATTGAATAAGATTATGGTAAAAGTCTGAAATTAGACTTTGTCTGAGTTAGAATACATTAGAAGTCTGATTTTAGACTTAATCTTGAATTAGACTCTATTAGAAGTGTGGCTATAGACATTTTAAATATTTGAAAAGTTTTTTGGTACACAGAATGGGGTGATTCAGTCACCTTCCAACGTAAGGTAATTCATGTTCAAGTATGAGTTCCACATGTTTACTTTGATCCGGATCATCTCATGAATTCCCCAATAAATTCTTATGCGGTTTGGACCAAATCATGCAAACATCCACTACTGCATATAATTCAGAAAGAAGATTCTTCGGATGTCGTAACTATCATGTAATGTCCTTTTTATGTGGGTCGTATTTTGTTTTCTTCTTATATTTTGGGATCTTAATATGATTGTTAAAATGTAGCTGTATAGAATGGTGTAACCATATAATGAAGTGGTGGGATGAGGCTATGATGGAGGAGTTTAACGTGTTAAAGCTTTATCATGACCAACATGGTGAACTAATTGATTGCATGTTGTTGCTAATGCTGAACGGGAAAAGTGTTTGGCCACGGTGTGCGATGACGTCAAGATAACGACGGCAGAGACAGCTCTACTGAAGGATAGGAGGAGGCTTAAAAAAGGAAATACGAGATGAGTTGGTCGACTTATTAAAGAAAAATAAAGGAGCTTTCGCCTGGTCATCGGAGGACATTGTAGGACTCGATCCTACAGTAAAATCACATCGCTTGAACGTAGATCCAACCCACAAACCAATCAAGCAAAAGAAGAGGAAATTAGGACCCGAGAGAGCGATGGCTGTTAATGAAGAAATCGATCGTCTATTAGCAAAAGGTTCAATAAACGAGGTTCAATATCCGGAACCGTTAGCCAGCCCAGTAGTAGTAAAAAAGAAGAACGAAAAATAGAGAATTTGCGTGGGTTTCACAGATTTAAATAAAGCGTGTCCGAATGATTGTTTCCCTCTTCCGAGCATAGAAAGATTGGTAGAGACAACTGCCGGGAACGAACTCCTTTCTTTTATGGATGCGTTTTCGGGTTATAACCAAATTATGATGCATCCAGGTGATAGAGAAAATACCGTTTTTATAACGGATAGGGGAAGCTATTGTTACCGCGTAATGCCTTTCGGTCTGAAGAATGCTGGGGCGACGTATCAAAGATTGGTAAACCGGATGTTTGCAGAAAAGCTCGGAAACACGATGGAAGTTTATATCGACGATATGTTAGTAAAATCTCAAGTAGCTTCCGACCACGTGGCTCATCTACAAGATTATTTTGATATCTTAAACTGTTTTGTAATGAAATTAAATCCAGATAACTGTACTTTCGCGGTTACTTCTGGGAAATTTCTCAGATATATAGTAACAAAATGAGGAATATAGGCCAATCCAAGACAAATCAATGCAATAAAGAACCTCCCATCCCCGAAAAATTCAAAGGAAGTACAAAGACTCACCGGACGAATTGCGGCTCTGAACTGATTTATTTCGCGGTTGACCGATAGATGTTTGCCCTTTTACAATCCACTAAAAGAAAATTTGCAGTTCGAATGGAGTAAAGAATGCGAGGAAGTGTTTCAGGAGTTAAAAAGATACTTGTCAACTCCTCCGATCTTGAACAAGCCAGAAGACGGAGATACCCATTTTCTTTATGTCTACGTATCTGAATCAGCCGTAAGTGGGGTGTTGGTCCGAAAAGACAGGGGAGAACAGAAACATGTGTTTTATATAAGCAAGTCATTGCTCGATGCAGAAACCAGATATCCAGCATTAGAAAATTTAGCGTTCGCCGTAGTGATTGCGGCTCGGAAACTGCTACCTTATTTTCAATCATATCCGATAGCCATAATGACAAGCCAGTCCCTCCGAACAATATTACATAGTCGGGGTCAATCTGGACGATTGGCGAAATGGGCCATCAAATTTAGCGAGTATGACATCGAATACCGAAGTAAGTCAACAATAAAATCCTAGGTGTTAGCTGACTTTCTATCCGAACTACCCCCAGAGGTCTTAACGATAGCTCCACCAAAACAAGCGCTGGACTCTTTTTGTGGATGGCTCCTAGTCAAAATTTGGCGCCGGAATCGGAATATGGCTATAATCCCCAACTGGGGAAGTTTTGGAGCAAAGGTTCCGATTGGTGTTTGAAGCATCAAATAATGAAGCTTTAATCGCGGGTCTACTTATCGCAAAACAGTGGGGAGCTCAATATCTCCAAGCTTGTTGCGACTCTCAACTAGTTGCGAATCAGTTTAGTGGCGAATTCGAAGCAAAAAATAATCGGATGGGTGCTTATGTAAAATTAGTACGGTACTTGACAGAGCATTTTAAAGAGTTCAATTTGATATGGATTCCGCGAAGGGAAAATACGATGGCATATTCCTTGGCTGCTTTGGCCACGTCATCGGATCCTTATTTGCAAAGGACAATTCCAACTGAAACAATCAACTATCCAAGTATCGGCGGTCATGAACAACATTATCTTGTAATTGAAAATAAAGATGAAGAAGAAGCTCAACCGGAATTTCTCGGAGAGGATGAAGAAGATTGGAGAACTCCCATTATTCGCTACATTAAAAACGGTGAGGTTCCATCGGATAAGTGGGCGGCACGTTGATTTAAAACTCTAGCTGCTCAATATATAATAATGGACAACGTTTTATTTAAACGATGGACTGGAGGACTGATGTTTCATTGTATTGGAAGAGAAGAAGCAAATGAAGTAATGACTTCTACCCACTCTAGGGAACGGGGAAATCTTTCAGGAGGAAGAATGTTAGCAGTAAAACTTCGGAGATTGGGTTATTATTGGTCTACTATAATGGCGGATTGTACAAGTTCACGGCACGTTGCGAAAAGTTCCAAAGACATGCTCCGAAAATTCACGCACCAACATAATTACTTATGGCTGCGGTGCCGCCTTACCCTTTCATGCGTTGGGCGATGGATGTCGTAGGACCTTTTCCAAAGTCAACTAGTGGAAAGCGAGTTCTTTTAATCATAACTGATTATTTTACTAAGTGGGTCGAGACAGCAGCTTATCCGAAGATCCAAAGTAGTGAAGTTGAAAGTTTTGTCTGAAAAAATATAGTTTGTTGGCAAGAAATTCCTTACGAGATAGTGATGGATAACGGATCGCAATTCATTTCAAATAATTTTGAAGCCTTTTGCGTAAAATGGAGAATTCGTCTAAAAAAGTCAACTCCGAGGTATCCACAAGGAAACAGACAAGCCGAAGCTACAAATAAAACGATTGTAGCTGGAATAAAGAAAAACCTTCTCGAGAAAAAGGGGAGCTGGTCAGAGGAATTAGATGTGGTATTATGGTCACACAGAACAACTTCTCGAAGCGCGTTTGGACAAACCCCTTTCTCACTTTCGAAGTGAGTTTGAACTTCACGGCCTCTGAAAACCCTAGGGGAGCCTTCAAGATTGATATCAAACCTAAAAGGAAGATACTTACCGGACTTTGCTCAAACACAAAATCGTGGTTTCGAAGCTATTTTTACGTTCGAATCAACTAGGCTTCGGTTTATAACCCCGATGCCACAATTTTCCGAAACTAGAATACCACAATTGGTAGAAAACTAGGTATTTTCTTTCTTTTCCTATTTGAATTCTAACCGCCCATTTTGTTATTTTTCAAGCTGCTTCCGAGCTCTTCCGCAAAAAATTTCCGAAGAATTCGAAAAACTCAAGGAAGAAGGGGAACTTCGGTGGGGTGACATTCATCCTATTTTCGCAAAGCCATTTCCTGGACAGGTACGTTTTCCCCGAAATTTTTGAACCATATTTTGAAAAATTATTAAATTTACAAAACAATCTTCCAGGAAGGGAAGACTGGGAAAAAATCGATCCCCTTCCTAAAATGAAGAGATCTAACCCCGAAGTAGCCTCTGGCAGCAGTCGATATTTCCTTCTGAGGAAGAGAAAAAAATACCCAAGCAGCCAAAAAGCAGAATGCTGAACCTGCAAAGAAGAAGAACGCTGAGAACAGGAAGCTTGCAGTGCCCGTGAAGGCACAACACGTGTTTCAATTCGAATTTGATGGTGCAGACATTCTTTGCAAAGATAAGAAAAAATGAACCGAACTTATGCGGAAGGCGAGTGGTTACAACAACTGTCTCCCTGAGATCTGTTGCGAACCTGATACTCTAGAAGCTCTTTCTTATTCAATGTTTAGGGTAAACCACCTACCTAGGTATCCCTTAAAAAAAAAATCATCCTTTATGCTGAATTTCCTTATTTTCCCGTGTTTCAGTCTATGAGCTTCAATTATTCCTTCGCTACGAGAAGAGACTTGCTGGTTTTGATTTGAGGATTGGCTCAATCCGAGAACGTTGATTTGGAGCAAAGATCTTTTGATGCCGAGAAAGCTCTAGCTGAAGTAGAAGGCGAAGTTGAAAACCAAAACAAATTTTAAGTAATCTGAAGGCAAACTTTGCGGAAGAAGAGTCGAGAAGTTCCAATCTTTTCGAAGAAAACTCTCGGTTAATCATCGAATTGGCGGAGGCTAAACGTCAAATTCTTGCTATTTCAGAGGAGAGGGACGTCAATCGAGCTATTCTGGACTCCACATGTACGAGTACTTTCAGAAAGGACAATTGGATGGGCAACGAGCAATCTTCAACGCCTGCCAAAAGAAGTTGGACAAAGTCTGCGGATCTCTTGGCAAATATTCCGAAGCTTTTAACAAAGCTAACGAATATGGGCAAGCTCCGGCCGTTGCTCAGAACCTTCATTCTCTTCTTGAAAAGGGATTTGCTATCTCGGAGCAGGACATTGCTAAAGCCGAGAGAGAACGTGATCGACTGTTCGATCTTGCGGAAGCTATTTCAGTTCCGGAGTTTCAAGACAAAGACTTTAATATTCAGATCAGTAACCTTGTATTAAGAACTCCGAATTGATACCAGTCTTTTCTGTAACTAACTTGTAATAACTTTCTTTAAATCTTTTGTTAATAAAATTTATTTCTCGTATGTTTGGAATGTTTACTCGAAACTTCAAAACATAAAATTTTGAAATCTGGAAATAGCAAGACAAATAAAGCGCGCTTTCCCTATTTATTTGCTTAAAGGTTTACGACAAGTCCTACTTTATCAGACTAATTATCGAACCTTTGCATTCGGTAAAGAATGTGTAAATATTTTTTTGTAATTTCGTACCTTTTAATCTCTCGACCTTACTTTATTGGACTCCGAGATTCTTTTAGGCAAGTTTATTTTCTACAAAGACAAACTGTCCTAATTATTTTTTTTGTCGATAATGTGATCAAGGTTCTGACGTTTTGATTTGTGTAAATCTCGGTATAGTAGAGTTGGGTGAACTTCTTGACTATAAAATCGAGATTTATAATAATGTTGTAGCTGAAATTTAGGAAAAGCTGGCTACGTACCCTCGGAGGGGATCAAGCCACACGTAGTTTTGATGCTTAAATATTTGTTGACTATCTCGGAAAAACCGAGATATCAACGTTTTTTTTTTTTTTGCCTACGAGGAAAAACTAAGTTCTTCCCTTTCGACCTTCTTGGTTGACCTTCCTAAGTATTCTTCTTTTTCGAAAAATGCTGCCAAAATTTTGGCGGATGTCCGCTTTTTCTTGTTAGTAGAGACTAGTATGAGAGATTGATCCGAAGTTTTTTCTTGATTCTGGGTTTCTCGTCGAAGTTTATTTTCTGTTACGAAGCATCTCCGAGCCATCTTCTGATAACCTCGAACCGTAAAGTATCCTTTCGGAGTTGGGAATTTCAGGCATTGGTGATAAGTAGATGGAACATCTTCCATAGAGTATAACCATGGAGTACTGACGATCGCGTTGTAATTGGTAGCTCTCTCTACTACGTCGAACTTCACAATTTTTGTTATTCCTCCAGCTGATATTGGGAGTTTAATTGTTCCGACAGTTGAATCTGTATCTCCTCCAAAAGAAGTTAAATGTTTTACCCGAGCTTTAATCTTCTGATCCTTGATCTCCATTTTTTGAAGTGTGTTGAGAGATATGACGTCTACCGAGCTTCCTATGTCAACTAGGATCCTTTGGACGTCACTGTCACCAATCTGAAGTTCAATTACAAGTGGATCATTATGAGGGGCATCGATCCCTTTCGAATCCTCGGTAGTAAATGTCAACTCCTTTTGTAAAGTAGCGCTTCGTGGAATCTGATCCGTGGATAATCTAAAGAAGCTTCGTTGAATCGACCGAACAGAATCTTCAAAATTCGCGAGTCCTCCCATTATCATATTTATCCTTTTCCTCTGGGTTGGTGGTGGTGAGGGCATGTTTTCTCCTTCTTCTGTGTCTTCTCGAGGAAGTTGATTTTCCTCAATTTCCCATGTTTTACGCTTCTCCTTTTCGCAGTCTTGCTAAAATCGGATAGCCATTAAATGGTTCTTCAGGTTTCGGCAATCCTCAGTTTTATGACCCGGTCTTTTATGATATTCACACCACGGGACGGTCGGAGCGTTAGGTTCTCGAGTATAAGTGTACTTCGACTTATCTTTCCGAGGCGTGTCTTTTTGTGGGTCATTCATAAAAAAAGATATTTCCGATTTTTATTTGTCTTTCCGAGGTTGGTCACTTTCTACTCGTCGTCCTTTTCCCTTCTCCTCTGGTTTCATATCTTTTTTCACTTTTGCAGATCCATGTGCTTTTGCAAGTTCGGCACGGTTCTCTTCGATCCTTATATGAGTATTTTCCCGGAGAAACGCGTCATTCATGGACTGAAGACGATGAGCAGATAACTCATCCCAAAACCTTGACTGTTACCACGTTGCCGCAATGAGTGCTCCAATTGCCAAGTCATCGTCTATCCTGAAACGTGAATAAATTGCCTTGAATCTTTTTAATAAAATCTCGAAGCGGTTCTCTCGGTCCTTGTTTTGCTGCATAGAGGTCTGATGCGGTAGCTTATTGTTCTAAGTGCAACATGTATTGTTTAAAGAAAGCTTCCCGGAGTTCGGCAAAACAGCTAATCGAGTCTGGAGGTCGACTAGTAAACCAAGCTTGGGCATCTCCCCTTAAGCTTTCAAGAAAAAGCTGGCATCTTCCTTCATCTTCCTCTCCTCTTTGGAAGTCGGCTCTTCCGACCTTCACTAAAAACGCTCTCATGTAAACCGCTGGATCCCCGGTTCCTGCATAGGTAGGGAGTCTTAATTTTTCATTGAGCGGCAGCCGTGCACACGTTATGTTGCAAGTGAATGGACTCCTTTATGTTTCTGTTAGTAGCTGATTGACCTCTGGAGCGGTGCTTGCTGCCTTATGAACCAATGAACGCATTTCTTCTAATTCTCTTTTTAAAATCTCAATTGATTGATCGGTACTTAGAGCCCTTGCTTCATTATCTCCAATTCTCGAACCAATTATCTTCAGTTGGTGTTCTAAGTTCTCTTGCTCCACTCCGATCATCTTCCAATGTTACCCGTTGAGAAGCGATTCGAAAGGGTCAGACTGGGATTGCTTCAGAAGATTGATTATGATTTTGAGCTCTCGAGGCTTGAAGTTCTTACGATTTGATCAATTAAGCTCCAGTTACTCGGTTGTTGATGGCTAAATTATTATGTCAACCAGTCCTCGTGTTGCTGTTGCATTCATACTAATGCTCTCTCGTTTCCTGTTTCGGGGGTTGTTACTCCTACCTCATTGGAAGTTCGATTTACTGCCGAGTGTTCCTGCCCGTTATTCGAAGATGGCGTTGTCGAAGGTTGTTCGCCTGACCGAGAGATGGGTTGAGGTATTGTTGACACGCTTGGAAGTTCCTGAGAGTTTTGAATTTCTACTATCAATGCTCCGGCTGTTTTATTAATGGGGGTTTAGAATCCTTGCTCGCCGGGTTAACGGGGAGTCGTTTGTGAATAGTTTAATTCGCGGACTATGGGATCATGGTTTTCGAACAAGGCTCTTGCCGACTCTCTAACCTGATGAGTATTGTTCTAAACCATTGTTTTTTCCTCGTCGCTTATTTCATCGACCTCGCCATCTCTGCGCTCCTCCAAAGGTGGTTGTTGTGTGTTCACCATCTTGGTTTCCTGAGATTTCTTTCTTCCTTTCCTAAAGAAGACCCTCCTTCGTGGCACGTCAAATGTTGAGACTGGGTTCAACTTCTAATTATTTATAATTAGAGGGGTTCGTTTTTGAAGAAAGTTTAAGAGAAAAGACAAAAATGAATCCTCGGAAAAATAAGCTTTTATTGATTATTGCGGTTTACAAGATTGTTAACTTAGAATGACGAGTTAACTTTATCAAAGAGAAGTAGTAAACTTAGGTTATCTAGTAATTCTTCTCCACGATTCTGAATGATCTTCTTTAGCAAAGGGGGTATGTATTTATATATCCTAGTAGTCGGTTATCTAAACCCATGGGCTAACCTTGGAAAAATGGAAATATTCCACTTTTCCAAGATCAGGGAATCTGTGATAAGATTCGATCTTATTCTGTCCGAGTTTAGACTTCGGCTTAGGACAAAGTAGTTTACACCCCCGCTACAAACACTAGAATCCGATCATTCTTCACCGAGGTATCCCTCGGTCATCTGGGCCGAAAGTTTTAATCCTATTGAAGGGACTTATAACCCGATGAATCATCAGGGAAAGGTCGGCAGGGACCGAACCTCAATTATCACCAAACTATTGATAAGGGGTGGTAACCCCACCATCAACACTTCTCTTTGATAAAAGTTAACTTCGCATTCCAAGTTAACGTTCTTGTAATAGATATAATCAATAAAGCTATTTTTTTCGAGGATTCCCTTTTATCTTTTACTTTAACTTACTCCGAAAATAAACCCCTCTAATTATAAATAATTAGAAGTTAAACCCAATCTCAACAAGAACCTTGGTGAGATCAATGACAAATAACAATGGAAAAACCACTGAGACAATGGGTATGTTTAATTAAGAAGAGGAAGAAAATGTGGCATGGTCAGGAAATCTAGAGAAGATGAGTGACCCAGGACCATTTTTGATCCCTTGCCACTTGGGAAGCATAAAAATCAATGGAGCTTTGGCGGATAGAGGATGTTGATACTGGATTCAACTTCTAATTATTTTTAATTAGAGGGGTTCATTTTCGAAAAGTATTAAGTAAAGAAAGCAAAAAGAGACCTCGGAAGAAGAACTTTATTAATGATTTGAATTACAAAGGTGTTAGCTCGGAATGTCGACTTAACTTTATCAAAGAGAAGTAATTAAACCTAGGTGATCTAGTAATTCTTCTCCCTGATTCTGAATGGATTTTATTAGCCAAGGGGGGTATGTATTTATATATCCTTAATATTCGGTCTTGTAAGCCCATGGGCTAACCTCGGAAAAATGGAATATTTTCATTTTTCCAAGACTAGGGAATCTGTGATAAGATTTGATCTTATACTGTCCGAGCTCTAGACTTCGGCTTAGGACGATGTTGTTTACACCCCCGCTTCGGACATTAAATTTGATCATTCTTCACCGAGGTATCTCTCGGTCATCTGGGCCGAGGGTTAATATTCCTTTTGTCGGGACTTATAACCCAAGAAGTTATTAGGAAAAGGTCGGTAGGGACCGAACCTCGATTATTGCCAAACTCTTGATAAGGAGTAGAACCCCACCATCAACAATAAGTCCCCTCCAATTCGTCCGAGGATGTCTTCGGGAAGCATTGGCGAATTTCCATTTTGAATAGCTTGTCACTAAATGAAGTTCGGTATTTGTCGATCTTCATCTTTAATAACTTTCAATAGTCTTGAATATTCGTCTTCAATAGTCTGGAATCTTCGTCTTCAATTTGGCAGGAAAAAGATCAGATAACGGAAGGTCTCGCTCGCACAAACTTCTTGATTTTCGTAAAACCTTTCAACTCCCAAGTGACGTGTCATCTCGAAAACAAGCATTATTGAATGTGGAAGCGGAACGAGCAGGTTAAGCCTTATAAATAACCCTTCCTCAGAACCTAATTGTCTTCTCATACTCTCTCTAAGGAACTTAAATTTCTCTTTCTCTCTCTAAAAATGTCGAACCTTTTCATGAAGAGTCTTAAGATTTACAAACCCCGGGTATTCCTACCACAACCTGAGGTATTGAAAATCGAAGAGGAGAAGACACCGATCAAAACAATGGTCCCTTCCGAGGTGAATACTCCAAAGGAAACAACTAACAAATGACCTTTTTCGGGAACACCCGAAAAAAGTCAAAATCGAAGAAGAGGAAAACTGAATCTTCCTCCGAGAAGTCTCTCATTCCGTTGGATACCTCGTCAACCAACCCAGTAACTCTTCCGAATTCTTCTACTCTTTCGAGTAATACCTCGACTGCTCCAACAGCCGTCGAGATGAACCCGAATCCAACATCCTCGGAGGAAGATGGCCGCGGAGGACGGCAGCTTCTTTCAACCGTCTTTTGTCGGATGCCGAGTTAAAATAATCGGCGATGAGGAAAGAAAACAAGAGTTTAAGACTTATGGTGGAGAAGTCTTCTCTTGATTCTGCATCTGTTTGCAAGATGGCCGCAGAGGAAGCACAAAAATCCGCTAAGCTCGTTGATGAAGTTCGGCGTCTAAAGCGTGAACTAGAGGAAGCTCGCCAGTCTAAACCATCGACTTCTGGACCATCCGGAAATAAAGGTAATGCCATTGATCAACATACGCTTCATCGTCTAAATGCTCTCGGAGAATGTAGGGGTAAATTTGAAAAGGTTCGGAAATACGTCGACGCAAGCCGGCTTTGTAAGTCTCTGACTGACTTATTTCATCAGGTGAAGGGGAAATGCGATATGATTAAGGTGTTTGAGAAGGAGAAGATCCCGATTCTTTCCATAGTGAAAGAGGAATTGTTTTCTCAGTTGAGCAACCTTGAGCACCGGTTCAACGAATTTCCCACTTTACGTCTTAGTCCCTCAGATCTAGAAGCTCCGCCTCTGTTTCGTTAGGACCTCGGACATCATCATCGATCAAATGATGTTAAAATGAAGTTGCCTCCGGGAGTGCATAATCCTTATGGAACTTTTATTTCTTTGTAATTCTCTTTGCTTTTCATGTTTGCTTTGTAAAAAAATTTATTTTAATGACTTTTGGCTTAAATGCTACTTTATCACATTAAAGCTTTGTCATCTTTATAAAATTGATTTAACGAGAAATGCTCGACCATTATCTGTCATACCGGACTCTACTTTATCGAATTCCAGTATTTGAAGTGGTTTTAAATATGCGGGAATGACCCGACTTTGCCTAATAATTTCTCGGCCCTACTTTATCAGACTCCAAAATCTCCAGTTGCATTCGGTATAGAATGTGTAAAGGGATAAACCATGTTATCGAGTACGTGATCAAGGCACCGATTTTGTGATTTTTGTTTTGTCATAGCTGAACTCCGAAGAGTTGCCTACGTACCCCAAAGAGATCAATTATGTTCTCAAACACAATTCATAAAACTAGGTCTCCTTCATCTAAACGATGATCTCGGACTTTATGATTCTAATATCGAGAAGCAATTTGCTGATAGTTTTGAATACGAAGTAGAGCATGGTCCCGAAGTTCCTGAATCTCATCATTATGTTCCTTTAACTTTGCGTCATTCACCTTGGTGTCGTGTATCATTAGGGTTCTGCGCAAACTCGGAACCCTGACTTCGGTAGGAGACATTGCTTCCATCCCATGAGATAGTGAAAAGGGAGTTTGTCTAGACGCAGTTCGAGGAGTTGTTCTCTGTGACCATAGTACTCCTTCCAATTCATCAGACCATCTTCCTTTTTTTCAGAGTAGCTTCGGCTTGTCCATTTCCTTGTGGATACCTCGGAGTTGATTTGTTTAAACGAATTTCTCATTTTTCGCAGAAAGCTTCAAAATTATTCGAGATGAACTGTGATCCATTATCTGTTACTATCTCGTAAGTAATTCTATGTCGACGGACTATGTTCTTCCAGACAAAACTTTCAACCTCGCCGTTTTTAATTTTTTGATATGCTGCTGCCTCGACCCACTTTGTGAAATAATCAGTCAGGATTAAGAGAAAACGCTTTCCACTAGTCGACTTCGGGAAGGGTCCTACAACGTCCATCGCCCAACGCATGAACGGATAAGGGGGTACCGTGGCTATAAGTAATTATGTTGGTGCGTGAATCTCTGGGGCATGTCTTTGGCATTTCTCACAACGTGCCGTAAATTTGTCGCAATCTGCCATCATAGTTGACGAATAGTAACCCAATCTTCAAAGTTTTACGGCCAGCATCCTTCCTCCCTAATGATGTCCTCCTTCTCCAAAGTGGGTAGAAGTCATTACTTTGTTCGCTTCTTCTTTTCCAATGCAGTGAAGCATCAGCCCTCTGGCCGATCTTTTAAACAAACATCTTCCATAATCAAATATTGAGCAGCCACAGTTTTAAGCCGACGTGCTGCCCATTTATCCGCTGGAACCTCGCCATTTTTAATTTGATTGCTAGAGAATTTTGTTCGTGATTGCTAATACTTGGATAGTCAATTGTCTTAACTGGAATCGTTCTTTGTAAATGGGGATCCGATGCTGTTGCAAGAGCGGCCAAAGAATCTGCCATCGTGTTCTCTCTCCGTGGAATTCGCTTTAAATCAAATTCTTTGAAATGCTCGACCAAGCGTCTCACTAGCTTTACGTAGGCCTCCATTCATTCGTTCTTTGCTTCAAACTCGCCACTGAATTGATTAGCTACCAGTTGAGAATCACAGCAACCTCGGAGATACTGAGCGCCCAATTTCCTTGCGAGACGCAATCCCGCGATTAAGGCTTCGTATTCCGCCTCGTTGTTAGATGCTTCGAAGGCCAAACAGAAACTCTTCTCCAAAACTTCCCCAGTTGGAGATTTTAACCAGATTTCAATCCCGGAACCGAATTTTGATGATGAACCATCCACGAAGAGAGTCCATCGTTCGTTATAAAGGGCTATCGTCATAACTTCTAGGGTAACTCGGACATAAAATCAGCTAGCACCTGGGACTTTATCGTGGATTTGGTCCGACAATCGATGTCATACTCACTAAGCTCGGTCGCCCATTTTGCCAATCGTCCCGACAGACCAGGGTTATGTAGTATTGTTTGGAGAGGATGGCTCGTCATTACGGCTATTGGGTGTGATTGAAAATAAGGTCGGAGCTTCCGAGCTGCTATCACTACGGCGAATGCTAACTTTTCTAACGCTGGATATCTGGGCTCCGTATCAAGCAACGACTTACTCACGTAGAAAACTAGTTTTTGTTCTCTTTATTCTTCCCGAACTAATACGTCACTTACGGCTGATTCGGATACCGAGACGTAAAGGAAAAGAGTTTCACCATATTCTGGTTTGTTCAAAATCGGAGGAGTTGATAAGTATCTTTTTAAGTCTTCAAAAGCTTCCTCGCATTCGCTGTTCCATTCGAATTGTTTGTTTCCTTTTAACAGATTGTAACAAGGTAGACACTTGTCCGTTGATCGTGAGATAAATCGGTTTAAAGCCGCGATTCGGCCGGTGAGGCTTTGTACCTGTTTTCAATTTTTCGGGGATGGGAGGTTCTTTTATTGCGTTGATTTGTTTCGGATTGGCTTCTATTTCTCGTTTCGTTACTAAATATCCGAGGAACTCCCCCGAGGTAACTGCAAATGTGTATTTATCCGGATTTAACTTCATGCCGAAGCGGTTCAGGATATCGAAATAATCTTGTAGATGAGTGACATGTTCGGATGTCACCTGAGATTTTACCAACATATCGTCGATATAAACTTTCATCGTATTTCTGAGCTTCTCTGCGAACATTCGGTTAACCAGTCTCTGGTATGTTGCACCGGCATTTTTCAAACCGAAGGGCATTACGCGGTAACAGTAAGTTCCTCTATCCGTTATATAGGCGGGTTTTTTCCCTATCATCTGGATGCATCATAATCTGATTATGCCCCGAGAATGCATACATAAAGGAAAGAAGCTTGTTCCCCGCCGTTGCTTCCACTAGTCTTTCTATGCTCGGGAGAGGGAAGTAGTCCTTCGGGCATGCTTTATTTAGATCTATGAAATCCACGCAAATCCTCCATTTTCCATTTTTATTTTTTACCACTATAGGATTAGCTAACCACTCTAGTATTGAACTTCGGTTATCGAACCTTTTGCTAGTAATCGATCAATTTATTTGTTAAAAGCCGCTGCTCTCTTTGGTCCTAATTTTCTTTTCTTCTGCTTGATTGGCTTATGGGTGGGGTCTACATTCAACCGATATGATATCACTGTTGGATCAATTCCATCCATATCCTCGGATGACCAGGCGAACGTTCCTCTGTTCTTCTTTAGTAAGTCAATCAACCTTGTTCTCCTTCCTTTCTCCAAACCTCCTCCTATAGATACGCATCGTTCCGGATGCTCCTCGTCGATACATGTTTTTTCGTATGAATCTTTCTAAAAGATTTTTGGATCCAATTCTCCGGCTACTGATAAGCTCGGATTTTCCATGTTCGGAATTCCTGGTTCCGAAATCTTGTGCGACTTGCCCTTCGCGGGCATGGAACAAATTATGGTTGTTCGTTGGTCTCCTTTTACCGAACAAAAACCGTGCGGGGTTGGGAACTTGAGGCATTGATGATAGGTCGAGGAAATTTCCTCCATCATTGTTAGCCAGGGTACTCCCATGATTGCATCAAACACGAGGGGTCCTGATACTACATGAAAAATAGTATCCATAGTGACTACTCCAATCGATAAAGGGTAGATCACGGTTCCCACTGCTACTTCTCTTTTTCCTGGGAGCGAGGTTACTTACTCTGTCCTTACCTCCATATCTTTGGATACTACGTTCATCCGATTCATTGCTTCTAAGCCAGGAAAACGCTGATTACTAAGGGGTCATTGTAGGGGATTACGACCCCGTCGAGATCTGCGTCTGTGAAGGCTGCTGAAGAATGATATGTCGGGGCAGGACTTATCGTTCGAGTTTTTGATATTTCTCGGATTTTGCTCTTTATAGTTCCTATGGAGTCCGAACTATCGAGGATTATACCGATGTATTTTTCATTACCGAGATTTTTCTTACTTTAACAAAATCGACTACCCCCCTACCTGGCACGCCAAATGTTGAGACTGGGTTCAACTTCTAATTATTTATAATTAGAGGGTTCGTTTTGGAAAAGTATTAAGTAAAGAAAGCAAAAAGAGACCTCGGAAGAAGAACTTTATTAATGATTTGAATTACAAAGGTGTTAGCTCGGAATGTCGAGTTAACTTTATCAAAGACAAGTAATTAAACCTAGGTGATTTAGTAATTCTTCTCCCCGATTCTGAATGGATTTTATTAGTGAAGGGGGTATGTATTTATATATCCTTAATAGTCGGTCTTGTAAGCCCATGGGCTAACCTCGGATCAATGTAATATTTCCATTTTTCCAAGACTAGGGAATCTGTGATAAGATTTGATCTTATACTGTCCAAGCTCTAGACTTCGGCTTAGAACGATGTTGTTTACACCCCCGCTTCAGACACTAAATTCGATCATTCTTCACCGAGGTATCCCTCGGTCATCTGGGCCGAGGGTTAATATTCCTGTTGTCGGGACTTATAACCCAAGAAGTTATCAGGGAAAGGTCGACAGGGACCGATCCTCAATTATTGCTAAACTATTGATAAGGGGTAGAACTCCACCATCAACAGAGGAGCATACATCAATGTAGTTTCTTGAACCCTTATGTCCAAGCTAGGCATCACCGAGCTTAAACTGCACTTCAAGCAGATAGCCCTCGCAGATACAACAACAAGAATCCCGAAAGGAATTTTAATAAACGTCCCAATAGGAGTGAGAGGATGGATTGTGCCCACTGATTTCGTAGTATTAGAAGCAATGAAAAATGAGCCAGTACCCCTAGTGCTTGGCCGTCCATTCCTAGCTATGGTTGGAGCGCAAATCGACTTTGAAGCAAGGAAAATCACCTTCACTCGACTTGGTAATCAAGTCTATCACCGGGCCTCAACTCCTTTGACTATTGCGGAGCTATCTCGTATGAAGAAGAATCGGTTGGAGAAAACGATGTTGAAGAAGAATTGAATGAATTCGAAAGCAGTGTGGTAGCTCTAAACTTGTGCCATGCAATATTGGCAATTGATGAAGAAGAAACCAACCAAGAAGACATGGTGGTCAAATACCACATTTTCACAGAGATGTTAGAAGAAAGCATCAACAATAATTCCAATCCATTGGATATGTTCAAGCTGCTTCTAAAATCACTCCACAAGGTGATACCCAGACTCCCGAGATTGCAACAAAGGAGGAAGGTTTCACCCCTAAAGGTCTTTCTTTACAAATTCTTCTCCGACCTCGATGAGTCAAACCGAGTATTTGCGGACCGAGAAGAAGCCGACCCGTAGACAAGAAACCGAGGATTCCATGTCTTACCACGCGAAGAATGCCCGACACTCGAGGCCTAGACGGAGGAAGCCTTGATGCTTTATTTCAAACCGCGGGAAAAGAAGAAACTAGACCAATCCAAGTCTCCGACTTGAACGAAATACCAGAAGCTCAAGAAAGAAGTACTTACAGAATCCCGACCTTATCAACCCGAGCCATTGAAAACAAAACAAACCTTCTTCTCAAACCTCATGCATTCTATGATGGATCGATCCACTATCGGCTGATGAATAGAGGGATAAACTCGCTTTTCACCCATTTCAGCGCAAAACTCAATGAAAAAAACATCACCGCTGATCGAAAAGCTGACCTCCTCAACAACCCGATTAAGATCATCCTCAAAAACGAAGGAGATGATGAGATGGAACAAAGATACCACGAGTCTAACCGTAGATCCGAATTTGGGCAAAGGTAAATCCCACTATCCATCATACCATTGTAAATACCACTAGCTTTTCAAGATTATGCGGATTTTGTCTCTCTCGATTTAATTCCACCAGGACGGTGTCAATTAAGTCCAATGAAGAATTTCATAGTTTAGTAACTTTATTTTCTTTATATCTTGTTTTATTCTTTTAGTAGAATTCTTAAACTTTCAGTTTATTAGTTTTTAAGTTTTTTAAAAATACCAAAAAAAAGCAAAAAAAAATTTCACAAAAACAATTTCACAAAAAAAAGAAAGAAAAAAAAAAAGATTTCGGATTTTAATATCGATCAATATTGAAGTCGATACACTTGTATCGACCAAGATATCGATCGATACAAAACATTCTGTAAGATATGTGAAATATTTTTATTTTTGAGATTTCAAAGTATTTCTCACTTGTAGTTGCATTAATATGCTAGATAATAGTAGAATCGAGTCTTACGAACATGTAAATTTTATATAATAAGCATGATTTGAAATTTGGATTTCCTTTGGAAAAACTCATTTTGCAATGGTTTTATAAAGAAAAATGCGGATAATGAGAACTCATTCAAACCTTTGTAAGCGAAAACTTCTCATCTTTCAATCAGATTTCTCGAAACCTTTTCAAAAAGAAAAAAATTTTTGAAACAAACTTGACCTCGTAATACATGGTTTGAAGTCAAAGCTTTAAGCGTCTTGTTAAGAAAATCCCAAAAAGCAACCTGCTCGTAACTCGATACACATTTGGATCCTCTTACACCTTTTTGCCACTCTCTTGTGGATCCAAATGGTCATTCTAGCAATGGTTACCCACACCCTATACCTTGAACCTTTTTGTTCAAACCGGACATTACTTGCGAGCGAACTATGAAGCCTTTTTCCGAACGCTTACTTTGTAAAACATGTTGAGCTTTGAGAACGATAAGACTAGGATTGTCATGTAGAAGCTCATTCACCATTTAACTTGATTTTAGGATTAGGATAGACTAGGGTGAGAATATATATAATTTATATATGTACGAAAATGATAAGACTAGTACTGTCATATAGAAGCTCACTCACCATTTAATTTGATTCTAGGATTTGGATAGACTAGGATGAGAAAATATAATATATATATATATATATAAAGAGAAGCATTAGTTAAAGAAAAAAATAGGATTGCTTTAGGGAAAGAAAAAAAGAAAAAAGAACATAAATCCTCAGAACCTATGGAATGAGTTCAAATTTGAAGATAAGAGGATAATATATAAAGAGTAGAACCCTAGAATCAATTTCGACCAAACGTCACATGAACTGAGAAGTATAAAATTTTCCTTGAAAAAATGAATCAACTTCGAAAAAGAAGAGATCAAGGCAAAGCCTTTTGTTATGGGTAGGTTTGGATGGCAAATAAATTCGCCATGGATGTTTGTGACTTAGAGTAGGATACAAATGGGGGATAGAAAGGTAGATGATAATATAAATCTTGTATGCACCAATTGTTTTTGGCTCTTAGTATTTTGCGAAAGTACCATTCCTTTTGAGAAAAACCCATATGTCTATAAACCTTCTTACTACAGCTTTCGAAACCTTTTTCCACCATGCCGAACAAGCTTGTTTTAGCGGATTTCCTTGGGAAGATTACACCATGTGGGTTGAGATGGTCATGGGAGCTTAATTTATTAAAAGGCAATGTTGATTGGAAAGTTTTCATAAAAGAGAGAATTTGAACGAATAGAGAAAATGTTTTCAAGATTAAGATGATTCTCAGAACTCTCCCTTTTCCGAGTTAAATTGCCTAAACCATTTATCAAACCGTTTTCAAAGGAATTCAAACTCTTCTTGCGGGCCGACCTTGTTTGCTTGAGGACAAGTAAAAGGTTAAGTCCGAGGAAATTGATGAGATGCTCCTATCCGACCTAAGCCTCCTATAAAAAGGCATGTCCAAGAATTGGAGACACACCACTCATTTCTGACCTAAAAGTTTAGTTCTTTAGTTTTTGTTGTTACCTTAAAAGGTTGCTATATAAATAGTAGATATTTATGTTTATTTTTCTTTTTATTTTTATTTTATTTTTAATTATGCAAAACCTTTTTAACTTCATTGTAATTTTAATCTTATTTCACCCTTAAGTTTTAATTAGTGAATCAAGAGGAATTGATTAGGTTGAAGAGGGTAATTAACAGTAACTTTGATTAGGGTTTATTAGTTGGTTCATTAGTGAATCAATTAGGTTTAGATCTCTTAATCATGGGTCCTTAGGGGTAGTTTGAGATGGAGTTAGTGACATCTCCTATCACTCATCCTAACCTCTACTCTCTCTAATCCTTGTGTTTAGTAGATGAGTCTAAGTGATTCATAGAGAGGCTTTCTCTACCCTAATAGGCATAGTGTACTAGCATTTAGGGTTGAATTGTGGAAAACTGTGTATGTATATTGCCTGAGCCCACGCTAATATCCTTTCAAATGGGTTAACATGTTAGGAGAGTGGTCTTGAGAGTTGATTGAATTCCTAAGAAATTGCAAAGACATTTGTAGTATTTAAGGTTGTTAGTTGTTTTTTTCTCTCAATGGGTCCGTTGTTAGAATAAACACTTAGCAAACCGGTTATCACCGAGACACCATCGCGTTAACAGAATAAACCACTTTTAAAATGATTCCCTAACAAAAGCACATAACCTTAGTTAATTAGTCTCCTAAAACCCCTCTTAAATCGAAGCTTCTCCTTCGGAAATTCACATTTCTATCTTAATATATATTTTAATTGGGTAGCATCACTACCACAAACCATAAACCATCAACCAAAACCCCTCTTTTTATAAATCTGCTTTTGAAACGGTTTTCAAACGATTTGATAACTTCCGCGCTCCTTTGTGTTCGATCCCTCAATTTCTACAACGAGTATAGTTTATACTTGGGCTAAGATTGAGGTGTTTATAAATTTAAAACTTGAAAACACCAAAACTTCAGTTATTTTATACACCATCTGATAGCACAACCATAACATGGTTTTTATAGGTGATTTTTCATCTTTCTCCAAACACATCATTTGGTTTAGATAGTCATGAACAATCAGATCTATGTTTACTATATGTGTTAGTTTCTTAGATTGAAAAAAAAAACTTTTCTGGTCTTGTTGTTAACATATAGGTATAGTCACCTGACACATCAGGGATTATATAATCGCGTCTTCTGTGTTCTAGAGTCATTTGATAATTGATTGGTGTTGATTTATATTTCCTGAGAATTTCGCTATAATCTAGCGTCCCTAATTCATAAGTTTTACAAGACAAGATATTTGCTAAGTTACTTGAATTCACTCATAGTTTCCAGTTAGAATTGAAACTCGACGTAATCTCTGAGGAATCGGTAACCTTTGATACTACAATTGTACATTATGCAATTGCAATTAGTTTAAGTGAAATAATACACGCATCAATTGACAAATCAAAAACTTTTCATGAGTTTTTTTTACCTTTTTCAAGACCTAGGAAGTTATCTTTATAGAGATTCTTTATCGGTATCTTCAGAGACTTAAGTCTTTTAGCGAATGTATACATCTCCGTTCCCTTGCATAAGCTTCACTCCATTTAAAGGCCACAAGGGGAAGAAAACTAGGATGCTTAATGATGTATTTTGTGAATCTAAAAGGAAATCTAGCTCCACAAGGATCATTCTTCATCTTTACAAACATCGGAGAATGGTTAGAGAAATCCGGTAGACCAAAGTAAGAATATGACAACATATATCTCAAAACCCATTCATCATTCATCAACGCTCTGTCTAGTTTCTTAATCAATGGGGCAGACGTACGTTTGTTCCACCAAGTGTGATGTTGGCCTTTATACACCAAATCATGCAGCTCTATTACCAACAAAAAAAATCCCAAAAATCTCATACCACCCGGTATTCTAGTATTATCCACAAAAGAGTCATCCATCACAATCCAAGCCTTTGAATTAGGGATGTTGTCATGGGTAAATCCACCCCATTTAAACCTTCCCCATTTAGATCCATACCCTTTTAGATCCATATATTTTTAAATCCATTTAGTATTTGGGTCTATTAGGGTTAGTCCATTTAGACCTACTAAAATTACATGTACCCATTTAAATCCAATTAAACTCATTTAAGTTATAGATGTAGTAAATAATATATATCCTTTAAATAAATAGTAAAACACTACTGTGTCACGAAACGCTACTATTCACGGAAACGCTATTTTCGAGGAAACGCTATTTTCACGTAAACACACTGTTCACGAAAACGCTACTATTCACAAAAACGCTATTTTCATGAAAAAGCTAATTTTTACCGAAACGCTATTTTTTGCGGAATTTCACTGTTCACGAAACACTGTTCACGAAAACGCTATTTTGCGGCAACGTACTGTTCATGGAAGCGCACCTGTTCACGGAAACACTGTTTTTTATGGAAACGTTATTTTTTTTAAAGAAACGCTATATTTACGGAATTTCACTGTTCACAAAAACGCTACAATTCACGGAAACACTATTTTTACGAAAACTTTATTTTTCACGGAAACCCCACTGTTCACGAAAACGCTACTTTACACATAAACGCAATTACGTCACTTTATCTTATAAATTAAATCTAAATTCAAACACATTAGATCCTAACATAAATGGGTCTAATAGGGTACCCATTTAAATATGTCAAACCCCCTTTTAATAAATGGGTATAATTGGGTAAATCCATTTGAACCCATTTAACTACTAATTGATAGATAGGACTAAATGGGTTTTTATTCTAACAAATGACTCATTTAAATCCACTAATCTAAAACCCATATTAATATCCCTACTTTGAATCCATAAGCGGGTTAGAAGCCAGTGAAATCAGTTCATCCCAAAAAGCATGCCTTTCAATCCTGTCATTTTTTTTTGCATAAACAAAAATAGAAATGAACTCTTGATCAATGCTAGGAAACTTCACCAAACAAGTGATAGCCTGATAGAACTTCGCAAGAACCGAAATCTAAACAACATGATCCCAAATTTCTCAAATTCTTCCAAGCTCAGTGAACTCATAGTTTCCTTCCCAACACCAAGCCGAAAAAGAGCCATCCCAAAACTTTTGCTTATTAATACTTCTTATCGTAGTTTTCTATAAGGCTACCAAAAAGAACTTTATTACACCAAAGCCATCTTCTGAAACTCCTTCTTCTCTCTCTTTTATTAAATCCACGTTCAAGACAAATATTTCATAAACTTTCATAATAGATTACGCAAAAGGTGGGCATTGGCCCTTCTCCTTGTCTTTATGCTTAACAGATTACTTGTGGAGAAGATCCAAGTTATCCTCATCGGGTTTCTTATCTTCTGTTTCGTCATATTCCTCTAACTCAATATGAAGATTGTCTATTCCCTCCGCTAAGGGTTCAAAAATCTTTAGAGCTGCATCTTTCCTCTTACCGACTTCTCTCCATATTTCTTTAGGCTGCTCATCTCTAACCACTCCTTTACCTTTATCGACAAAATGAATTATCTTGTTTGATTGACCCTTACTTGCTTCCCACTTTAAACCCCTACTTATGTATCTACCAACCAGATTTCTTTCATCCTTCTCCGCTCTTGGGCATTCTCTAGTTTTATGAACTTTAACCAAGCATATAGTGCATGTAATAGCTGCATGCGAGCATCTCTTTTGACGATGTCCCACTTTCTTGCAAGTCTCGCCGATAGGAGACAACCACCGAATGGTGGTTTGAACTCTTAGGATACGACCATGGACTATGTCCCACTTCTTTATCACTTAGTCTAGAGACTGTGATGTCACGATATCTTGGACTCAAAATCCCAGTAGCAATGGCAAACATCGCACCCCTCGGAGGAGCATCGTTGTAGAATTGCCTGATAACAAACTGTTCCCATTGCTTCTTATTCTGTTCAATCACCACGTTTGGTATATGCACACATTTCTCTCTAGAGTCTAGCACGAACCCATCATCTCTCTTAGTCAGCTTCTTACCAACACCCTTAAGAAAATCGCTTCACATGGGTTTTGTTCCTTTCTTTGAGCTTGAACTTTCCCCGGGTTTAGCTTCTTCGACCACTGGAGGATTCACATTTCCATCAACAGAAAAATCTCGGTATCAGATATTACTTTAGCCGCTGATGAAGCTTCGACAATGGCAAGAGACTCCGGCTGAGGCAAATTTGGCTCCGCCGATAAATCTTGTGGCTTATCCTTATTCAGCAAAGATTTCCTTTCTTTGTCTTTCAAGGCAGGATTCAAACTCAAATTTGCCGCTACTATAGAGGCATTGACGGTCGGGGAAGATGGAGAAGACTCCACACCAAATTTCTTCGATTTTCCAATACCCAACGATGGCTTGTCTACTGTCTGCTCTTGGAAAGGAGAATTTTTAGATGCAGCCGCTGAAACAGGGGTTTTAACAGAGGGAGATGAAGAAGATTCTATAGAACCTTAGATTGATTGACAACTCAAAGTTAAAGAATGACTCTGCTTTATTTCTTAAGAAAATAACTCAAAACTTAATCTCTCTCTCAACACATAAGCTATGCCACAACTTTGACATCTTCTTATAGAAGAGGAGATGCAATTCTAAACCTAAAAACTTTAGGTAATTTAACTATATTTAGATAACTCCTAAACATACATATTTCATTTTCTCTCATAACTCGATGAAAAGAAAACTACAAAACTTGTTCTTCAAGTTGTCCTTGAGTTCATCTCAACATTCTCCCCCTTAAACTTGAAGTCAGCTTTCGCCACATCTTGAACTCCAACAATGTCCCTCATCTCCTTGAACTTAACTCTTCCAAGTGCTTTTGTGAGAAGTCAGCTCTATGCTCGTTTCTGGGTATGTTATGAACCTCCACTTGTTCATTTTCGACACACTCTCTTATGAAATGATAACGAGTATGAATATGCTTGCTACTCCGGGAAACACGGGATTCTTCGTAAGAGCTATAACATACTTTTTATCAACCCGAATTGTAACCTTCTCGCATTTTTGACCAATGACTTCTCCAAGAAGTTTTTGAAGCCAAATTGCTTGTTTCGTAGCTCAGTGGCTGCCATGAACTCTGCCTCACACGAAAATAGTGCAACAGTTTCTTGCTTCTGAGAACACCAAGTAATAGGACTTTCATTAAGATAGAAAATATGATTGGTGGTTCTCCTTCCATCATCCACATCCACGTTATGGCTGATGTCACTATACCCAACCTGCTCTGTTTTGCCTACCCTATCAAGCGTGAGACCATGTGAAAGAGTCCCTCGTAGGTACCTTAAAGTCTGATTTAAGGCTGCTCCATGTGATTCTTTAGGATCCTGCATATACCTACTTAAACCTCAAACACTAAATGACAAATCTGGTCGTGTGTGTAATAAGTACCGGAGACACCCAATGTTGATTCTATACTCCTTCTCATCAACACTTCGTTCTTCTTGTGCTTTTGACAACTTCAGACCCGATTCCATTAGAATGTGAACTGCATTACAACCATCCATCCTGGTTTCCCCTCAAATCTTTCTTGCATACTATTCTTGTTTTAGCGTAATTCCTCCTTTATGCTGAAACACTTCAATGCCAAGATAATAGGTCAGAGCCTGTCACAAGAAGAAGATGCTCATTTTCCTTTTTCCGATACAAAGAAGGCTCCTTAAACTTTGTTGACATTCTCCTTTTAAACTCAAGTATACTATCAAGACCAGAGCCTGTCACAAGAAGATCATCCACATATACTGCCACAAGAATAAGATGCTCATTTTCCTTTTTCCGATACAAAGAAGGCTCCTTAGAACATCTTACAAAGTTCAACTCTCCAAGAAATTTTTTAACTTTTCGTTCCATGCCCTTAGCGCTTGTCTTAATCTATAAAGTGCTTTATTCAATCTTTACACCTTATCTTCACAATCTTTGATCACAAAACCCTCCGACTGAGTGACATAAAATTTTCCTTTAAGTCACCATGAAGGAATGTTGTTTTAACGTCTAGATGATGCACTTCCCATCCATTGGAGGCTGGCAAGGCAATGTTAAACCTAACGGTCTCGATCCGTGCCACCGGAGCAAATACCTCTTCAAAATCTATTCCATATCATTGTACATAATCCTTTGACACAAGTCTCGCCTTATGCTTGTTTAAGCTTCCATCAAAATTCTTCTTGATCTTAAACACTCACTTTAAACCAATTGATTTAGCTCTTGCAGGAAGATCGACCAAGTCCCATGTATTATTCTTCACTATTTAGTATATCTCTTCTTTACAAGCAACTCTCCAAACTTTCTCTTCTTTTGCTTCATTATAATCTCATGGTTCTTCATCGATCAACAATAGGAAACGCTCACGTTCAATCCTGGCCAATTGCATATAATCATCCAAATAACTCGGTGGTCTTGTTACTCTTGTTCACCGTCTCAGTGGCGGGTTCTGGTCTCGTACTTCAACATTCTCTTCTTCATCTTATGTGATCTCCTCATCAGCAACATTGATTATCTCATTTTCCTTTGTTTCTCTGATAACCTCGTTTCCTTTCTTACCATCATCTCCATAACGTCCAAATACAATAGAAGACGTCCCTGGTTCATCGTTAATTTCTTCTTCAAAATTTCTCCTCTTCCAACTCTTACTCTCGTCAAAGACCACGTCTCTGCTTACTACTACCTTTTGACTCGTTGGATCAAATAACATGTATGCCTATGATCCTGGTTCAGCTTCAAGATGCACCAGTGCTTGCAATTTATCATCTAACTTCTTTAGATCTGGAGTCTCCGATTTTTCATATCCAACTCAACCAAACACGCGCAAGTGCTACAAATTAGGTTTCTTGTTCTTGAAGACCTCATATGGAGTTTGCGAAACCAAAACTCTCGTTGCAACTCGTTTTATGAAATAAGTAGCATGTCTCACCGCTTCTTCCCATAAGTAGTTTTGAAAGTCCATATGCTTTAGAATACTTCTAGTCATCTCCAGCAAGGTTTTCTTTCTTCTTTCAACTACCCTGTTTTGTTGAGGGGATTAGGGAAGAGTTAGGTGTCTATTTATCCCTGATTCTTCACATAATGTTTGTAATTCTCGTGACATAAACTCTCCACCTCTGTCAGTTCTAAGCGTCTTGATAGTTCCTCTTGTCTCTTGCTCAACCATCATCTTAAACTTCTTAAGTTTCTCAAATTCTTCTCCTTTTTCCTTCAACAAAATCGAACACATGTAACGAGAATTATCATCAATGAGCACAAATATATACCTCCTCGCAGTTGTAGGTGTAATGGGTCCACAAAGATCTCCATGAATGAGCTCGAGCTTCTCTGATACATGGTAAGAGGTTGCTTGTGGGAAAACTCTTCTTGGTTGTTTCCCATGTAGACATGACGCACATGTTTCTTTCTCCGCCACGATTTTTGGAATTCCGATGACCAGCTCCTTCTTTATCATCAATTTCATTGAATCCAAGCCAATATGTCCTAGCCTAGCATGCCACTTCTCCGATTCGTTTAGAGTCATCGATTGTAAACACCTTGTATCAACAATCTCCATAATCACTTTGTAAAGTCGATTCTTCGATCTTTAAAGCTCTTGCAATCAAGTTGTCATCTCTATCATGTAAAGTAAGGAAATTTTCCTTCATCCTAACATCACATCCAGCTTCGGTGTCTTGCCCAAGGGTAATGATATTTCTCTTGAACTCCGGTATATAGTAAACATCTTAGGATTTTTCTTCCTCCATTCTTGCTAACAAAGAGAATCAAGCCTTTTCCCTTTATGTCTATGCAGGAATCGTCACCAAATTTCACCTTCCCCGTAATAGACTCATCAATCACCTTGAAATAATCACGAATTCCAGTCATTTGATTACTAGCCCTGTATTCTAAGTACCAGACATTATCTCCATCTGAGCATGCTTCAAAATCTTTTAGCTTCACGTTCTTTTCATTGAGATACACACCACCTCGTTTTTCTTCTCTTTCCTCACATCAATACATACTACTTCATGCATCATTAGTTCATCAGATTCTTGTGTATTATCATCCTTTCCTTCGTATGCCTCTTGGAGTTTAAGAAATCGATCTAGAAAATTACTTGCAAAGTGCCCACTCTTATCGCACCAATAGCACACTATCTTCGATAAATCTCTTGCACCATCAGATTGTCCACGACCTCTTCCCCTACCAGAGAAGCGTCCTCCTCGACCTCTGCCTCTACCTCTATGTCAGCATACATCAACTTGCCCTGGTCAACTTGATCTTCTTCTTCTTCAGCTACACGCTCTTCATAAGCTTTGAGGCGTCCAATGATGTCTTCGAATGACATTTTATTGAGATGAAGCACATGTTCGAGGGAGGCAACAATGTGTATATACTTCTTTTGGGGCAGACTCTTAAGAAACTTTTTAACCAATTTTGGTTCTTCGATTTCTTTTCCCAAGGCAGCTGGTTCTTCGATTTCTTCTATGTGTCTTTCATCTTCAAACGATCAAACTCAGCTAACAACGTCTGTAGCCTTGCTTCTTTGACTCTTTCTGCTCCTATATGCCTGCTTTGATGGCTTCCCATACCTTCTTAGCCGTCTCCAGTTCTCATATTTGTAGGATGAGTTGCTCGGGAATCGATTGGAACAATAAGCCTGTCGCCAAATCGTTTTTGTCTCCGTCGTCTTTTCTTGTCTCGATCACATCCCAAGCTTTGTTTATCTTGAGAAGGATCTTCACCTTCATCGCCCACACTGTTTAATTGCAAGAATTTAGCATAGGTCACTTAATCGAAGATGATCCTCTTCCTTCTTTTATCTTTCCCATCGACCACTTTGTTTCGTCAACTTTTGCCATCGGTTCCGCCGCCTTACGTACTGCTCACGAGAAAGGAAGATGAATTGATTCCTTGCGAACTTTTGCCTTGCTCTGATACAAAATATAGAACCTTAGATTGATTGAGAACTCAAAATTAAAGAATGACTCTCCTTTATTGCTTAAGAAAATAATTCAAAACTTAAGCTCTCTCTCAACACATAAGCTATGCCACAACTTTGACATCTTCTTATATAAGAGATTCTAAACCTAAACACTTTAGATAATTTAATATATTTAGATAACTCCTAAACATGCATATTTCCTTTTTTTTCATAACTCATAATAGGAAACTACAAAAGTGGTTCTTCAAGTTGTCTTTGAGCTTATCTAAACAGATTCACCTCCAAATCTAGCTGTAGAGGTAGTAGCACTGAGCTGAGACCTAGTCTACCAAACTGAATTAGACGGAGAAACTTTGTTCGGAGAAGGCTTTTTCTTCTTCCACATGGTGGGGAGAGGGGGTCGCCGACAGTAAAAGCGGTGGCGGCTAGTTTTACCGAAGGTGTTTTCTCTAACTTCTCTCTAGACGACTTTCTCTCTCTTTGTTTCTTTTTTAATACATCCAAGTGTGAAGTTCTCTGAGGATGTGAAATTCCTTTATTTTATCCAGCCTCTTATAAGAAATTAGTTGGAAAGCTCATGTGTTTGCAGAATTACCAGACCAAATATCTCCTATGTTGTGAACATTTTGTGTTCGTACTGATTCTCGAGACACATTGTGTTCGTGTTTAAATACCTAAAAGGTAATTTTGGCCAGAGATTATTACATCCTTCTAATACTACAAAACTAACCTATGAAATTTTCTCACAGAGACCTTTACCAAAAAACTAACCTAGCCTTGCAGCAATTATAACACTCTCAAGGTTGTTTTTTTTTTAGCTTGGCTTCAGTCATTTTCTTTGTACACTAAAACCAAATCTCCTGAGTATTAATTGAAAATGCTAAGGGATGTGAAACAAAACCGGTTGCTGGATATGAGATTGGTAATTCCAGTTGAGATTGGTACAACCATTCATTCACTCACCTCCTTAATTAAAGACTTTGATGCGGATATGAAAGGGAGATGTAGGAATCCCTTGTATTTCTTTCTACCCTCTGATAATCGTAGCAATGGTGGCCCTTTTTAGCTATGCGGATAAGCTGGTGATCATGGAATCGATCTCAACCTTAAGTTATAGATAAGTTTATAATTGGCTTTTTTTGGCACAACTCATTTTAGTCGGCGATTCAACTAGAAGCAAAACGAAAAGTCTATGGTTTGCGCTTAGTATATGGAAATAAGAAGCCTTTCACTTGACTTTCCTAACAAAAATACTACTGTTATAGAAAGTGATAAGAAATGACATGGTTGATTTACTAATCATCACACCCATGTAAGGAAGATGATAAAAGGCTCCGTGAGTGCTTACCAGCTTCTGATACGAGCTCAAACCTCACAATGATCTAAAGATCAAAATTATAGATTTAGAAATGAGAGCGTCGTTTAATGAAGACTAACATCAGCATATGAAGTATGGACCATACAAAGTTTATTCAAAAGTACATGGTCTTAGGCGTCAATAGCACTTTTAGAAAGTTACGAATATATAATAAAAATATAAATAAATCCTAGTATGATGAGAGCTTTATGACTGACCCCGGATATGGAAACGAAGATAAATAAGAACAAGAGAGAAGACGTACATAACAAAGGCCAATACACAGATCCAAAAGGGATAAGTCGAACGCAGATAAGCCGGTAAGCCAATTACAAGGCCAACAACTACAGCAAGAAGAGCTTCTGTTGAATAATCCCATTTCAATCCTTTGGTGTATATAATCGCCAATGTAATTGACATTCCCATGAGATTGTTCATCGTAACATCCCTATATATCTGCATAGAGCCTTTTTGTTTTAAAAAGCTTGTTATAAAAGTTAATGTAAGTACAAGTTGTAAATAAAGAGAATCTAACCTCGGAGAATTTATCAGATGCGATTCTTGCCTTGTCTTTCTTTCGGCAAAAATGTGCAGATAAAGTGTTCTTCAAGTTTCTAACCAAAGGGATCACTGCAAATACGGCGTAAAAGGAAGGAACTCCTGCTGAAACAGATAAGAGTCCAATGTTCATCATAAATGGTTTAGCGAGAAAGACGACGATTAACATCCCACCCATAACTTTGATCACAGCTCTTAAGGTTCTCATTGAGAACAATTTGGCAACAAGCGTTTGCTTTGGCAACTCCAACTTTAAAACTCCAGCATCATCGGCCTGATGTGACTGGTTATTCACGTGCACAGAATCTGATGCTGTTCTGTAAATGTATGTGTTGCTCTGTCTCGGTGTTTCTTGGTTGTCGAATTTGTATTGATTCAACAATTTCATGATCCCTTCTTCGAACTCATTCTCATCTAATTCACCATCTTTGTCTTTGTCGAAATCGGAAAGTAAAGTGTTTGCAAACTCATTGATGTCACACTTCATTTTCCCAAAAACTCCAAACTCCACTGTCAAATCTTTTAACTCCGAGATTTGAATCTTCCCATCTTTGTTCCTATCAATTTTATCGAACAAACTAAAAAACAAAACAAAAAGAGTAAACTTTTCAGAGTTAGATAAAAATAACGAATATGTTGTTGTTTAGAAGAACAAAACATAATCTATTGAACCTTTTCAAACTGTCTTTACTTAGCTGTCCGTCTCTAATCAAGCTTCGAGGGGAAAAGCTCTGTAAATGCTTATGAACTTCCGACATGAGCTCAAACTTGGCGTGATCTAAGCTCTTTTTCTGATCTGCCGTATCAAAATACTGCGAGTTTCCAGCAAAAGAGATATTCATTGCCAAGAGAGAAAAAAAATAGAAATAGAAATGAAATCAGTTTCTAGCATATCTAGCTTTTTCTTATTTATTGTGGCCAAATACCGAGTAAACAAAGTAGATGACGGTTGAAGAACATGAGACTATGAGTGTGATCAGTATAGTGACGTCACTCCAGGATTGTGCATCAAATAAATCAGGCAATGTCACCATGAGAAAGGGAGCAAAAGTCAGGAGCATAATTCCTGCAGCTTTCTTGTTCTTAGGATCCGCATCAACGCTTGCTTCTACAGAGAGGTAAATTTCTAAAATGAAAAAGACTTCACACCAAAAAAAAGGGGAAGGGAATCTGTTGTTTTCTTAACATACCGACAATGCTTTTCATTATCTTCATCCTGTAAAATCCCCTTCTTGGATTCTTTGTATCCTATATGTTGAAACAAATTATATACAGTATGATATATGGTTAAACAGTAATATTACGTTAACAGATTGGTATAATTTATAAAAAATTACTATCTTACAGAAGTTGTTCTTTTTACAGGTCCTCCTCGGATTGACTGGTCTGAACTTGGACGAGGACCAGTCATACCGAAGACAACACAAGATCCCCATTGCATCGTCAGGGCAAATATTGTGTGCCCCACTGTAACTCCAACATTGTTACCAACAATCAATAGAGCACCATCCCGAGATGCTGATAGTCCAGGCGCTAAAATAAACAAATTATAGTAAGAGATTTGTTTTATTTATATCTAAAAACTAATTGAAAACTCCATATAAAAAAAAAATAATAGGCAAACAAGTTAAATCTACACTATAATCCTATTGAATTTTTTAGAAGATTTTTTTAGTGAGAGTTAAAGGAGAAGTGTCCTTACAGAGCATAAGGGCAATTCTTGGGAACATTGTAAGAAGAGGGAAGACAATACCACCATAGAACCCTACCTCGAAGACTACAAAGAGTTTCGATCTTCCTTCTGATAAGAAATAGTCACCTATGATCAAGAGACAGCCGAAGGAAAAAACTTGGAAGACATAACCTCCAACATTGTCTGCACAAGGAAGAAACCCGTAGACATGAACACAAGCTGCCTTGGAGACATTTTTTGGAGGATCAAGAGTGAGAAATTTGTAATCGTAGGTGTCATTGACGCCATCAAAGATTAAAATCGAGTTGTTGAGAGGGAGATGACTCAGGACACGGGAATTTACACAAGAACTCAAAGCTAGATATAGAAAGACGAAGAGAAGAATATATGGGCAATATTGATAAATGGGTCTCCTCTTGAATGAGAATGTTTGCATGTGAGCTGATTTATTGTAAAAACGAAAGATAATTACAAACTTAATAAAAGTTTGTCAAGTAAGTGACGTTAAAGAGAAGAGAAGAGCATAGAACAACAAGATCAGTGTCAGGTAAGGCAACTTAATAGAGAGTTTCGTTGCTTATTTATTAAGATCTACAAACACCATTTTAGTATTTATATACATGTATAATTTTTCAAAAATAGCTAGGTAGGCTCATTATCTTATTAATATCAAATACTTAACGTAACGATAAAAATTGTTCTTTCATTGTTGTAATAAAATAAATGACCTTTCACATTGAAAAACTCGTGACCAGAAAAAAAACATTGAAAAACTAAATCTCGCTTATAATAAGACATCAAACAGTTGAACATCATCTATTGGTTGGTGTTAAACAAAACAAACCTTTATTAAGATAAATAGTGTTTTGTTTCAAGCTCACAATTCTCCATGCACGTGGTTTACCTTTTCCATGCATCAAAGGACAGAAGCACGTGACGTGAACTTGAGGTTTGCATACGCATCACCATCTTCACTATACAAGAAAAAAGCATCCAAGGTGCTTTGTCTTCCTATATTTTGTTGAACCAAATATTATAAGTTCAGTGAGCTATGTTAAAACTGGTTTAGTATGAAGGGAAATTGAGAGAAGTTATAAATAATAAATCCTAATGATAGATACAGGGTCGATACTGGGTTAAAACCCAATAAACCAGTCCTTTAAGCATCAAACTTTACATAGATTGAAAAAGGCATTAGTTTTTTTTGTGAAAATACTTGTCGTATAGTAGTTGAATATCTCTCTTTCTCTTTTGAGGTGCAAGATTCAAGTTCTTAAGAACATCATTTTTTATCTTTTCCATTAGGCATAATTTTACTATAGACCGACCATGATTACATAAATCTAGATCATTAAAAATTGTGTCTAGATAAATACCGAAAATTTATATTTTCTTTTGGCCAAAGCTTATGTCTTCCGGATCAAGCTGCCTTTTCCATACAAATACAAGCCTCATCTCTTCATAATTCATATGCTTAAAAAGTAACACACAATCGTTTTAAGAAAACGAAAAACCTACCAACAAATCCACCCCTTTTTCGTCTTTATATCATAAGTATTTTAAGAGCATAACATATATATTAAATTCAGAGATTTTGTTATAGGTGTTCTGTGATATTCCACTTTCATTTTTATGAAGTATCGGTCGGTGGCCGTTAGAATATGTTTTTCCTTAGAATATGTTTTTCCTTTTTGATGTATGAACCGCGTTTATTTATGGAAAGAATATGCGTTAAAAATATTTCTGAGTATTTTACTAAGTATGGATTTGGGACGGATGGACGGGCCGAGCAAGGAACGGCCCAGTGAAGAGGGAAGGAAGGAGATAAGTTTAAAATAGAAAAGAAGAATGGGCCACGACTTGGGTTTGAATGTGAGGAAGGGAATAATAGAATATTCTAGAGGATAATAGAAAAGGAAAGAGATAATTACAATAATTAAGAGATAAACATAAGGAAGGAGTGAAACTAGGAAGCAGGGCCCGCGTGAGCCTCCTCTATATAAGAGAGGCATTGGCGAACCCTAGCTCCCTTTTTAGAGGAGAGAAAACGCAGGAGGGGGCTAAGAGGGAGAGACGGCCAGGCGATTGTAAGAAGAGCTGCGATCGGTCCAGTCATCTGCGAACCTAAAAGGTGAGTGCGGTTCTCCTACTACCTGGATCTACTCTCTCTTATCTTCTGCTGCTAGGAAACATTAAGTTATGATGGTTAGATCTGTTCGATGAAACCTAGTGTTGTTTAGATGATAATGAATGTTTGGGAAGCGGCATGCTCGGGGTTCCTGAACCCTGAGTATGGATCTGTATATTTTGCTTGCAGATGACATGTGTTTGATTGTTAGGGTAAGCGGATCATGATAAGGGAACATCAAACCCTAGTTGTGATCCGTGTTATGGTTGATTGTGATTGTAAATGAAAGGAAAAGAGACGGCTACGGCCAGATGAGATCCGCGGGCCAAGATCTCTTGCTGTCCGGACTTAGATAATGTTGATGGCTCCTCAGTGTGATGCGTCCCTCGGGATCAGTAAGCTATCCTCCCGGATATGTCGAGGACTTGGATGCGGATCACATCGTAGTGGGACCGGTAAGCTTGTCTAAGGACGGTTAGTGGGCGATCGGTCTAAGGATCGGATATGGTTACGGAATAGGCTTCAGCCTGGTAGTTCTGCGGAATGGAACGGACTCGGTGGGTCTCGATTAATGTCGATGGCTCCTCGGTGTGATGCGTCCCTCGGGATCGGTAAGTTATCGTCCGGGATATGTCGAGGACTCGGATACAGACCACATCGAAGCGGGACCGGTAAGCTTGATCGGGATTCAAAGACTCCGGAACGGGCCAAGGATCATCGAGGATCGCGTCGGTTTACCGATGAGGGCCTAGTGACCGACTTAGGACCGGACGGATTGTACCGGCATGTCGATGGCGCGTGTGGCCTCAGAACCCGCGTGACCAGTAAGCTATCGGCTCAAGACTCTCCGGAAGTAACTAGACCGAGTCTTGATGCTTACGATCGGAAATGGACAAGAGTGGGCTTATGGATCGACGGGTTCATGAGTGTAATGTGGCTTATAGATCGACGGGTTTATAAGTGAAAGGATATGACGCATGCGGAGCCTGGACTTCGGTCGCAGGTGCGGCTTCGGCCGAGCCTAACTAGGTGGGGGCGTGATTGTTAGAATGGAATGTATGGAATGGTTCATGAAAGTTTAAGTGGTATGAATGAACTGGAACGGTTAGGTTATAATGTTAGAACTGAAGGAACTGAATGAACTGAACGGACTAGATGGCTAGGATAGGTTGATTGGCTTAATTAATCGGATTGATTGATTAAGTGTTGCTTGTTATAGGTAGAGCCAATCTCACGAGTAATTCAATTACTCACGCCTCCGTCTTATGGATGCAGGTAGTGAGCTAATATGGACCGGAGCGCAGGACGTCAAGACCATCGGGCTGAACGGGGTTTTTAATCGGTTTTGGCCTCACGGCCCAATATTTTACTTAAACATCGTATGTTCGGATTTATATCGATCAGATTTTTAAAACCACGCTTTCAAAACCCGACCGGTCGAGATTACCGGGACGGGGTGTTAAAATTTGGTATCAGAGTGGGCTTACCAATCGGCTCTGACGCGGTTGGTAACTTCGTGAATGGGGACTGGGGGTAATGGTTCACCGATGGTCTGTCTGTGCGATGAAGGTTCTCTATGGTAGTATTATATTGTGTTGAATAATTGTATATGTTAATCAAGCGCGAGGCGTAGAATAAGATATAGTAGTCCTAACTTCCGCCATCGCAGATGGTGAGACAAGACTCCGCCGGTCAGGAGAGTGAGAGCTTGGGAACAACCGCAGAGGCGGCTACATTCATGCGAGCTATGATGGCCCAGCTGTTGGGACGACCGCAATTCAGCGGAAGTATGGACGGGATGCAGCCGGGAGAGGCTGACTACCACCAGTTCCTGGATCGAATGGTGAGTCAAGGGACCCCCAAGACGCTGATAGTCCATGCACTAAAATAAACAAATTATAGTAAGAGATTTGTTTTATTTTTATCTAAAAACTAACTGAAAACTCCATATAAAAAAAACTAATAGGCGTACAAGTTAAATCCTATCGAATTTTTTAGAAGATTTTTTTAGTGGGAGTTAAAGGAGAAGGGTCCTTACAGAGCATAAGGGCAATTCTTGGGAACATTGTAAGAAGAGGGAAGACAATACCACCATAGAACCCTACCTCGAAGACTACAAAGAGTTTCGATCTTTCTTCTGATAAGAAATAGTCACATATGATCAAGAGACAGCCGAAGGAAAAAACTTGGAAGACATAACCTCCAACATTGTCTGCACAAGGAAGAAACCCGTAGACATGAACACAAACTGCCTTGGAGACATTTCTTGGAGGATCAAGAGTGAGAAATTTGTAATCGTTGGTGTCATTGACGCCATCAAAGAAAATAAAAAATTCTAAAAGTTTAATTTTGTTTTAAAAATAATTTCCATTAATTTTATAAATCAGTACAAAATAATGTCTTATTATTATTTATGAAATAATATAAAACTCTCTTAATAAGTTATTTTCAATAACTATTTTTAAAAATTAATTAATATTAAATTAAATTATTTTACTAAAACAAATAGTTTTTAATATCAATTTCAAAAATAACAATTGACGATTTCAAAAAATTTAAAATATAATAATATCAATTTTAAATACTTAGAAAATACAAATAGTTTAAAATTGGGAGATTTGATTTAATATTATAACAAATTTAGAAAATTTGAAAAATGTTCAACCTTTAAAAAAGTTGAAAAACTAATTTTCTTAAAAATATTAAGACATAACTACCATTAATTGAGATTTATATCATTTTTTTAACAAATATATATATTTTTTTCTTTTATAAATTGTTTTTCTTTTTAAATACTAAAACTAAAGAAACTAAATGTTTGCCGTTCAAAAAGAAAAAAAAATCTAATCTTGTGTTTAAATTAAAAAAATCTAATCTTGTTAACATATCAACCTATTTTTTTAGTATTTTTAACTTTTTTACCAAATAAAAAAAAAATCTTAACCAACGAACAAATACAGTTATCTTGTGATTTTTTTTTTCATATTACTAGTGGATAATTTTCTTAATTAACATTAATAATTATTTTTAAATAAATCTTTTTTCCGAAATAGTGGATAATGTTTTAATCAATTTTTATTTTTAAATCTAGATTCTTATGTTTAATTATTTAAGGTTATTTTGGTAATTTCAGTTATATAAAAACAGTTTTCAAAGTTTTTAAAATTTTGGATATTTTTCAAATTAGAAAAGATTTTTACAATATTTTTTCCAATTTCTTCTTTAAAATTTCAATTTATAACTATTTAAAATAATTAATATCAATTTTTCCTAAATAAATAAGAATTATTTTTTTTTCAAAAATTGTAAACAAATCCATAAAATAAACCTTCTTGTCACGTCATTGCATTACAAAATATCCGTAAAATCTAAAACAAATCTATTACAAATTAAATATATCTGCAACACTACAATACTAATTAAGTAATTATTTTGGTAATCTTTGTAGTGTCGCGGATTTATATAAATCTGCAACAAAGGCAACAAATCTACAACACTACATGGTAACTCTGCAAATAAAATCCGCAAATCGAGATAAAACCGCAAAATTTTGAAAACATCTTCAACACGTAAAAACAAATCTTCAAAACTGGAAAAAAAAAAGTCTACAAAAAAGACTCCGCAAAAAAAACAGTACAAAAGAAAAAATCTGCGACAATAAGTACTACTTTAGTAATTTTTTTACAATCTTTTCCTTTGATGCAGAAAAATCTGCAACAAAAGAAAAAATCTACAACACATAAATTTAAATCTGCAGAAAAAAATCCGTTAATAAAATCTGCAAAAAAAAAAATCTTCAACACATGATTCTGGATTTCTTAAAAATAATCTGCGGATTTTTTTCAATGGGAAGGTGACATTTTTGTAATTAGTTTTTTCTCACCAAATGGTTACACGGGTTATTTATTCACAAAAATATCCATTTCTAAGACCCAAAAATTAGTACTAATCTAGTAATTATAGTATTATTTCATACTAAATAAGTAATTCACCCTAAAATAAATGACTTTTAACATTAAGTAACTCAAGACCAAAAAAAACATTGAAAAACAAAAGGGAGATGAGTTAATTTGACACTAATAAATTAAGAAATTGTTAGAATAGCATTTGTAAAGAAGATTAGAAGCTGAAAATTTGGGACTAAAATCTCCGGAATTATCTTTAAAAGGAAAAAAAGTATTACATAAATGTCATTAATTTTATTTTCCACATCAGCAAAATTTTGACTTATTTAAAAAAAATCCCAAAACAAATCCGCAGATTTTTCAAATAAATGTGCACTTTTTTGTTGCGGATTTACTTGTTTTGCGGATTTTTTTCTAATTTGCAGATTTATTTTTCTCGATTTATTTTCGTGTGTGAAAGAGTTTTGTCCTCTTTCGCTGATTTTTTTAAATCCGCAACAACTAAAATTTTATTTTCAAACATAACAAAGTAACATTGTATTGTTACAGATTTATTTTTTTTGTTGCAAATTTTTTTCTCCAATGTTTAAGATTTAATTTTTTTTTCGATGACGTGTCTTGCGAAGTTCCTGATTTTATTTCCGAAGTGTTTCAGAGTTTTATTTTATGCGGATTTTTCCTAAATTTTTGAAAAAATCAAGTGTTTTAGATTTATTTTACATGTTGCGATTTTTTAAAAAATCTGCAACACATTAAAATGACTTTTTACTCTTATTATAACAACATTATAGAGTTACAATTATTTAAAAAATGTTTCGGATATTTTTCTATCTCTGTTTAAGATTTAGAAACTTTTCGTTAGTGTTATGGATTTATTTTGTAGTTTTCACTAATTACGAAAAGATCCTATAAAATTTACTAATTTGAAATAAATAGAAAAAATTAAATTATGGATAATTTCACATAAATCTTTTTTTTAAAAACTGTTTTAGGAAAAAAAAAATCATTAAAACAAAAATAATCAAAAAAAAATTTAGTTCCACAGTGGCTTAATTTTTTTTATTTTAAAAAATGAGATTAGTAAGAGAAAATGTAAATTATATGTATTAAGATAAGAAAAAATGATCATAAAAATTCAAATATGTCCCTCCCCCAAAATGAATCTCAATTTTTCATTTCTTAGAAGTACTTCAATTTTTTTGAAAATTCCAACAAATGTTAAAGTTTGTTAAAAAAAAATTATCAGTGATTTTTTTATTTTTTTATGTTTCAAACTCTTAAAAATTTAAAAATAATTTTTCTCAAAATATTATGAAAAACAGAATCCCAAATTATTTTAAAAAATTATTATATTTTTAAATCTTTTTTCAAATTTTTAGATTAGTTATCATTTTAAGTACTTTTCATAATATTTTACGAATTTTTTTTCTCATCTATTTTTTTATCCAAATTTTTCATTTTTTCTAATTTATTTAGTGTTTTTGAAAATTTAAATTTTTTATTTTATTTTATTTTACAATTTAAAAACTAAAATAAAGTATAATCTATTAATTCAATAGGGTAAATCTGTCTTTTTATATAAAATTAGTGCTATTTTAGTTAAAGTGCTAATTTAGTTATTTTTAATAATATTAGTGCTATTTTACCTTAATCTCACAAACTAAATCTCGCTTATAAAAGCATCTCCAATAGGTCTGCTTATTTTGAAGGGAGCAAATCTTGGTAGATTGCTTGAACAATAAAACCTAAAAAAATCTTTAAAAATTTATTTATTTGTAATATAGTCTTTGATAGTAATAAAAGTTACTAATAATGATAAAACTTTTTAATTAAATATAAAACATACATTATATATTATACAACACATAATATTACATAATAAAAGTTACATGATAATATAAAATAAATATATAATAATAAAACATACATATGTAAAAAATTTACAAATTACGTATAAAGTACTAATAAATTAATCAAGCATTATTTTCGTATTGCTCCCATATGTAATCAATCAACATCGAAGTGATAAATGAACCTCTTTATTTTTTATTTGTAGATTACAAGATAAAAAATTGTTGAAATCGAGTATTTTCATTTACTGCCATTTCAACAGTTACCTCGGGCGCCGATCTTGCATATCTAATTGGTGCGTTGATATCGCGTTCATCCTCGATTATTATGTTATGCATTATAATGCATGCTGTCATTATATCACGCAAGTCTTCTTTCTTCCAGTAACGTGTTGATCCTACTATGATAGCAAACTTAGATTGTAAAACGCCAAAGGCACGTTCAACATCTTTTCGACATGCTTCTTGCCTTGCTGCAAACAATTTTTTCTTCGGACCTTGGGGATCTCTTATAGTTTGAACAATAGATGACCATGTTGGGTAAATACCATCAGCTAAATAATAACTCATATTATAATCATTTCCCTGAATAATATAATTGGCAGGAGGGGCGGTACCTTGAGCAAGCTTTGAAAATAAATTAGATGACTTCAAAACGTTAATGTCGTTGTTGCTTCCTGGCATGTCATATCCATAGATCATAATCTGCAACTGCTTCAAGAATGATTGTGGGTGCTCCGCTACGACCTGCGAATTGTCCTGCCCAAGCAGTTGGACAATTTTTCAACTTCCAGTGCATACAATCAAGACTACCCAGCATTCCAGAAAATCCACGTTGTTGGCTGATGTGGAGAAGCCTAGCAACATCCTCTGCTGTTGGTGACTTGAGATACCACTCCGAGAAAATTGCGACAATTGCTCGACAAAAACGCTTCATGCATTTGATTGCCGTAGACTCTCCTATTTTGATGTATTCGTCTGTGGCATCAGCAGGCATGCCATACGTCAAGATCCAAATAGCAGCTGTAATTTTTTGCAAGGTTGATAAGCCCAGTCTTCTTGAAGCATCATGTCGTTGAGTGAAGTAATTGTCATGTTGTTTAGCAGCATCAACAATGTGAAGGAAATGCCTTTTGGACATTCGGAATCGACGATGGAAATCTCTTTCACCATACACCGGATTTTCAGAAAAGTAATCATTAAAAAAATTGCGATGAGCATTTTCTCGGTCACTGTGTATAACCACGTGACTAGGAATAGAGCCTCGAAAACTTACGTGATTGTTTTCTTGAGTGATTTGGTGAAGAAGGTGGTTATTGTTGAGAAACAAATTAACAGCAATATTTTCTTCTTTATTCATTGCGTCAATGTCATCCATCAAAAATTCATCAAACTCATATGAGTCTGAAGAAGAAGAATGTTGAGAAAATGATGGACCTCCAATATTAAAATTCATTTTTTTTTAAGAGAATAAGTTGTGATGATTTTTTAACGTCTATATGTGTGTTTTTATAGATAAAATGTTACTATTGAATAAGATAAAAAAAATCATGTTAATTTCTTCTATACCATTCATCAGATCCCACTTGTTATCCACCCTTAGATTGAAATTCCACCTTATCATTATACTATCCTAGATCTCCAACATTTTAGATAAGGAAATTTGTGGTTTTCATCTACACCATTCATCATATCCCACTTGTTATCCACTATTAGATAGAAACTCCATCTTATCATTATACTATTCAAGATATCCAACATTTTAGATAAAGATATCTGTGAAACTCATTTTAGTCCATGTATTTGTATTCGTATCCATCTCTTCTTGTGTATAAATAATAGACTTTGCCTAATGGAAAACTCACACTCCAAAAAATTCTTTCTTTTCTACACAAAATATGGAAAAAAGAATAGAGGCTCATCATTCAGTTTACAAGAAGATGAGTTATTATGTCGAGTGTATTTAGAAATTTCACAAGATCCAATAGTTAGCAATAACCAAACTTTGAGGAAATTATGGGGAAATATAGAAAAAAGTTACAATGAAAACAAAATTGAGAGCTGGGAGGTTAGAAGCAGTAGATCTCTACAAGGTAGGATAAGTGTTATTCTCTATGTTGTTAAGAACTTGAAGAGTTGTGTGAATCAAATGGAGAATATGCATCCAAGTGGAACATCCGAACAAGACATAGTAAGTAAATATTCAACAAGTGTGTTATTTTATCTATGTTATTTGAATATTTACTTAATATAATTTTATGTACAAATTCATTAGATAGACAAAGCAAAGCGCTTATTGACACAAGATCCAAAACTTATCAAGGGTTTTAAATTTGATCATGTGTGGGGCTTGATGAAGGATATTCCAAAGTTCACCGACAATGTCCATATCAGTATTCCAGAAACTCCTACTGCTGGAAGCGATACAGTCAGATCTCCAACATCACAGTCTCCTAGATTGTCTTCATTTTCAATCAACTTAAGTAGTGAAGATGGTGGATCAAATTCATCACAACGTCCCATTGGATCGAAGAAAGCAAAACTGAAGAGAAAAATCGCTGAAGGTATTAATTCATCCGCAGACTCTATGGTTTCATCTAACGAACAAATCCTTAATTTTTTAAAAGAAAGTTCATCAACTAGGAGTAAGAATTATGAGTTGCAGCAAATATATCTCCAAAACCAGGCTAACAAAATAGCCCAAAAAAAAAAAACGGGATGATAAGATATTACTAACAAATTTAGACTCGGTTGATGATGATACACGTGAGTCTATGCGATTGGAGAAAGCGAGAATCATATAAAAAAGAACTCAAGAGCAGCATCAACCTTCATTTGATGCGAATATCTATCAACCATATTACGATTATCTTGGAGGTTCAGGATCCGGTTAACCGGATGAATTCTAGTATTTTGGTACCACTTGTATAATATGTAATTTGTCTTTAATTTGCTGTAATTTGTCTTTAATTTTATGTAATTTTTGTTTAGTTTGTTTAATAAACCTTGATTTTTATTTTGTGTGAATTTTGTATTTAGTTTGTTTAATAAACCTTGATTTTTATTTTGTGTGAACTTTGTATTTTTCTTTTATGTGAATTTTGTTTTTATATTATGTAATATATTTTTTATTTTGAATTATTTTGTGAACTTAAGTTATTTTAAATTAAGTTTGTACTTAAGTTATTTTAAATTAAGTTTAATACAAATATATGTAAAAAAAACATAACTAAAGGGACCAAATAAAAAAATATAAAATAGTTTTGAATAGTAAAACCTAATTTGAGGTTTTACTAATCAAAACCTCAAAATTTGAAGATTTGAAGGCTTATTAGAATGCCAAAAACCTCAAAATTTAAAGATTTGAGGGCTTGTTGAAAATGTTCTAATAAGACATCAAACAGTTGAACATTATCTATTGGTTGGTGTTAAACAAAAAAAACCTTTATTAAGATATATCGTGTTTTGTTTCAAGCTCACAATTCTCCATGCACGTGGTTTACCTTTTCCATGCATCAAAGGACAGAAGCACGTGACGTGAACTTGAGGTTTGCATACGCATCACCATCTTCACTATACAAGAAAAAATCATCCAAGGTGCTTTGTCTTCCTATATTTTGTTGAACCAAATATTATAATTAAATATTATAAGTTCAGTGACCTATCTAAAACCTAGTTTAATATGAAGGAAAATTGAGAGAAGTTATAAATAATAAATCCTAATGATAGATACAGGGTCGATATTGGGTTAAAACCCAGTAAACCAGTCTTTTAAGCATCAAATTTTATATAGATTTAAAAAGACATTAGTTTTTTGTGAAAATACTTGTAGTATAATAGTAAAAAGGCATTATCGATCTTTTTTTTCGTAAATTCAATCTGGACTTTCGTGATTTTATATATTTTATTTTTTATAAATGTTTGTTTAATATGAATGGACTTATATAACCTTTATAACTTTATGAGGGGAACAAAATGATTTTACGTAGAAAGTTTGGTTAGTGTTATTTAGTCTATAAACCTAAATATGTTATTTTCTTATTAATATAAACGAATGCAGAACCGTATCTGATGAATTCAAAGCTTAGGCTATTAATTGACTTGGGAGTTAGGTCTCTCGAAGCAAACTCAAATAAGTCTTAGGTCTCTGGTAATTGGAAGCAGAGAAATTTGTATTCTAGTTCGCATTACTCTGGGAACCATACTCTCTTTTTACAGAGAAAAAAAAATTCTAATTCGGTCCCTCGTCAAGTTATAAATTACTAAATGTATCACATTAATAATTGAGAACACTTATGCTCCTCATCAATTACTTTATACTTAACTAACAACATGATGGGTCATTAAGCCAAAAATTTACCATGGATCAGAGGTACTTCAAAGGCTTAGAAATGGTATTGATTTAACCAAGGATAAAGGGAAGACAGTCTTCATATGTGTACATGTCAATGGCAAAGGGGAGACGACTATCGTTGATATGTCCCTTGAAAACCAAATATATGAGCAATTTGACTAAGAGCTACAAACAAGATGGGTTGTAGCTATGTGAAACCGACCTATCTCCCATATGAAACTTTATGAGTCATAATTCATGCGTAAATAGAATTTCTCATTAGCATAATCAGTGGTTTAGCACCGTCAATCTAATTATCTCTGACCTATCTCCAATTTGACCCAAATTTGGTAAGCTCATTTTTCATCGAGCTTGTGAAAGTGCCTTCTTATTCCATATTCTAAACCTCGCTACTCGACTGTGGGTTCTCGAAGTAGGCCTTTGGAAAGTATCTAAATTTATCTTTGTCATGTCATAATGTTCTTCAACATTGACTCTCCAAAACCCAATCTTAGTTTCAGCTCCAATTTGGGTTAAGTTCTAAAAATTGAAATGTTTTCTGGAGAAGCCATAGGAAGAACTGCCAATGGTATTTATCAGCCCATTCATATTGATAAATCGATGCTATATTATTCAATAGTCGGTGAGGTCAAGCTGAAAGTTCATATTTATCTAACAAATGATCTTCCCTCTGAAGTAGAAGCCACTGATGAAGCTGCTAATGCGGTGCGTGTGAAAGTAAGCTACCCAATCCCTCCCTACCATTTCAAAAATCTGTAAGCAATTTGTTCATGCTGATTTGATATGCCTTAGTCAAAAGGCTTCCACCTCTGGAGGAACCCCCCCCCCCGCTTCCCCGAAATGTCTATGTTGTCTCCTCACTTTCACTTTCTTGTGAACCAAATTCACTACTTATAATCTTAATTCAATTTTAGTCGAGAATCTGGTCAAATAAGGGGACTCATGTTTGTAGCATAGTTTAGGATTGAACCTAAGAAAGGCTTATAATTGATTTTCCTAGGTTTGTTAAGTTCAAGTTGAGATTAGTCGGTGTATTACTAGAATGTAAGAAATATAAATGATGGGGGGTTTGATTATCTACTTTCTTAAATGTAATAAGAATGGAGACTTCCACTTTATTTCTCTTCCCTCTCTAGAACTTTTGAAAACAAGACTAGCCTTCTATTTAGTGAAATTTTGATTATTTTACAAGGGGTAGGCTTCAAGTTAAATATTAAGGTAACATTTAGAATAATCTAATTTGCCAAAAATGGTTAATTTCTTGCTTTTTTCCGCCTAAACTTCACGTCGTCAATGAGACTTTCGATGTGCTCTTGGGTTTTCACATCGTTGATGTGAGTCGACGATGTGGCATACATTTTCTAGCGGATGTTCCATTGTCGGTGTGTTTCATCGATGATTTCTTCTCACGTCGTCGATACCTTAGAAAATGTATGACTTATGTGCTCCACAGTCTGCTCCACGTTGACGATTTTGGTGACTATTTAAGTCCTCTATTCTTGATTCTTTACCACTTCCATGGCTCCTTGGGGTTCCACTTTCATCTTAAGCGTCGAATTATTGATTATTACTTGGGTTTTAAACTTTTTATCTTTTAAAAAAAAAAAAAAAAAAAAAACTAAAAAGGAACAAACAAGGATACAAGTGTAAACATACAAAATACCATAATCATAACATAGACAATTCAAAATAGTTAATGTTTTAAGTTTGAAATAGAGAAAAAAAAAAAAGTAAACTATACTCCTTCAGAGAGAAAAGATCAAGGCATAAAGATTTGGACAGATAATAGCCTAGTATCAATCAATACTTGGTCGATACCCCGAAGTAGTCGATACTGCAGATCAATACCATGTTTGATTAATTGGTTCTTCCTTGACGGATTTCCTCAGGTCTGACGTTTTTTTTCTTTCTTTCGAGCCCTTGTGTACAAATTTTCTTTCGGAAAATCCGTATGGTAGACGTGTTTCTAGTTTGATTCTCGTTTGATTTGCGGTCTCCTCCCTCCATGGTTTTAAGCGATGGTTCTGCTACCAGATCGGTATTAGTTAAGTAGGCTGGTGGAGGACGGTAGTGAATTGGGTTCGATGGTATTATCCATCCACAACGGGTCCTATGCCTCTGATGGTACCAGTTTACATAGTTTGATTCGGTGTTGGTGACTCTTTTCGCTTAACCAATTTTGGGTTAGAGGTGTGATTCGGATTCGTCTCTAGGGGTTTGATTTTCGCTCCGGTTCGCTTTTGTTGCTGCGATGGGATTAGAGTCTGCTTCTTTTAGCTTATTTCCGGTTATTCTTTAAGTGTCGCGGAGTAGTTATGTTTTAGTCTTGTACGGTCAGAGCTTCAATTCGTTGTTTGAGGTTTGGTTATGTTCCCTCCTCCTTCTCCCTTGCTGATTTTTCCATTAGGCTTGATCGAATGTGTCTGCATCTTCGAAAGTTGGTGAATCGATGGAAGCGGCTAGAATTAGTCTCCTCTATATATCTATTTTTCAGATTCGACCATAATCTGATAGACTAGAACATCTTGCATTTTGATCTCAAGATGATAGTGTTCGGTTCTTGTGGTCTATGGTTGATGTCCTGGGATTCTATCTCCGTCCCTTTGGGAAATGTGCATCAGTTTTAACTAGTGTTCGCAATGTGGCAGAGGACTTATAGTTTCAAAGGTTTGGTTGTTATCGGCGGTCTCCGGCGATGGTTTTACTGTCTCTACGGTTCTATTTTAAAAGGATGTTGGCAAGGAGATTTAGAAGATCACATAGCTCCTCATGTTATTGATTTGTAGCTTAGTTGGTAGTTTTTATCTTCGGTTGTTGTATTTTGTTTCATCTTAGGACTGCCCCGAGTGTGGGGCCTTATGAACCCAGAAAGGATTTTGTCTATTTCTCGCATGTGTATGTTTATATTTGAAAAATTAATGAAATACATAATTCCAGTGAAATATATATATATATATATATGTGCTGGGTTCCGCTAACTACGAAGTGACATATTAATCGAACTTTATAATTGGGAATTCGGCCAAAAAAAGGCTCAACTTTCCAGGAATGGCCAAAAAAATATCAATTTTTCTCTTTCTCCTAAAAAACACTAAACTATTCGATTATTGCCATTTAAATCCCAAACTACTCGTTGACTTACCATTTTGAGCACGACGTTAGTTGACCTAACAGAAAATTAATACGGTGTTAAATCACCGTTTACTGTAGCCGTTAGTGGAAACGGCGTCGTCTCGTCTCGTTGATTAATTTAAAACTATCCTCCAAACGACGTCGTTTTGAATGTTTTAACATAAAAAAATTTTGTTTCCCATTGGACTCGAACTCGGACATATAGGTGGCTCTTGAAAGTCGTTTCCACACCTGCTCTTATTATGTCCTTGTTGTTGACAGTTTGAGCAAGTGATGGTTCGACCAGCACAGCTAAGCTTAGTCTCTGTTTCATTCTGACTCTTCTTCCCATTTAAACAAGTGATCCTTCAACACAAATTCAGCTAAGCTCTTTCAATTCGAATTAAAACCAACTCGAAGCTTCAAAATTCAATTTTTCAATAAAATCAACTTCTGAGAAGCTAAGAAACACTTACATCTTGGAACGTAGGGCATCGAAAGAATGGTCGGCCGGGATTTTCCTTTGTTTGACATGCGAATCGTCATTATCCGAACTCATCATCCAAAAATCGAACAGATAAACAACCAATTCTTATTGACTGTGAGTTTTCACCAAATAAAAAGAAGTCTGTTGGATTAAACATCGAATAAGCCACTAGCCTAGTGGCGACAACCTTCCTCGTAAACCTATATGTCCGAGTTCGAGTCTGATGGGAAACAAAAATTTTGAATGTTAAAACATTCAAAACGACGTCGTTTGAAGGATTTGTTTTAAATTAATTAACGAGACGAGACGACGTCGTTTCCACTAACGATTACAGTAAACGGTGATTTAACACCGTATTAATTTTTTGTTAGGTCAACTAACGTCGTGATCAAAATGGTAAGTTAACGAATAGTTTGAGATTTAAATGGTAAGAATCGAATAGTTTTGTGTTTTTTAGGAGAGAAAAATGTTGGTATTTTTTTGGTCATTTTTGAAAAATTGAGCCTTTTTTTGGCCGAATTTTCTTTAAATTAATCAACGAGACGAGACAACGTCGTTTCCACTAACAACTATAGTAAATGGTGATTTAACACTATATTAATTTTATGTTTGGTCAACTAATGTCGTGCTCAAAATGGTAACTCAACGAATAATTTGGGATTTAAATGACAAAAATCGAATAGTTCAGTGTTTTTCAGAAGAGAGAGAAATGTTGATATTTTTATATTTTTTTTTCATTCCTGAAAAGTTGAATTTTTTTTTTTAAATTTCATTTTATAATTTGAGGCTGAACTAGTTTGATCCCACCGAGTCAATTGACTCTAATTTAAATTTAAAATACTACTGTGCACGTCATTCAATTTCGAATATTGCTTGGACAAAAGCAAAATTTAGCGTGCAAACTGTTATTAAGATTATATTAAAATTTGAGTATTATTATAATATACTGCAAGCGAATCACGTAAAAAATCAAAGGAAGATACTGCTCCCACATCAACTTACATATTTTATTAATAATTTAATATGGATCAACTTACGAAATGTTTGGCAATGTTACAAATATTGCTAGGAACGGACGCTCGAGGTGGGACCTACCAGAAAAATCGGAGATAAATGGAGACAAATATTGACCAATTTATTACTTGAATCAGGAAAAAAAACTAAAGTGTTAAAATAGAAAATTACCCAATTTTTTTTATCAATAGAGACAAATCCCAGCTGTCGAACGTCTCGCCCTTAGACCAATTTTAATATAAGAATCAAAACAATTTATGCCAAGGACTGTGTGATACCTAAATCTCATACTTTGATTTTTAGAGACTTGAAAAAAGATAATATGTGGGAGAATTTCGTCTAAAACTTTGAAAAATGTGAATTCATATTAGATTGATGAAAGTGATCTGCTCCCGCCTATAACAATATATATATATATAACTCTTAAGCTATGAATTAATTTGTTTTGTCACCGCTATCTTTACAAGGTCGTTGGACATCTCTAGAGATCTTGGGTACGTCCCGCTGAATAATGTACTCACTTGACTTTTTCTTCCCCTCCTAATTACAAATTCGATCTAAATGAGCTCGAGGTACCGCATCGAAATTTCTAACACTATGGACTTTGAGAAGTCTTTAAATGGGTTTGGGAAAGATTACATGAGCCGAATTTGTATGTATAAACCCAGCTCCAATAGTTGTCCGTCAACGTTTATAGTAAGAGCTGAACTAGAGACATGATCTCGAGGTAACAATCTCTGAGATTTTGCTTGACCTCAACTAAATCTTTTTTCATTGAGAAAATTTGAACCTGAATAGATCTGATGGTGTAATAATCCGATTTTCGAGAGCAGCTGATCGAAGAAGTTAAGGTTAGAGTCAACAAGGAGACGTAAATGAAGATGTTGGAATCAAGAAGGCGTATCTGAAGGATCGAGAGAAAGCCAAGAACTAAGCTAGGAGGGATATGGAGGAAGATGAAGAAGAATCCGCATTAAAATAATTTCGAAATAAATTAAACGGATTTTCAAGATTATTTTCAGTGTCATAATTTTTAAAATAAATTTATATACATTAATTTCACTTGCTGTGAACCGGGGGGGGTTAATTGTATAAATTCAAGACGGATTTAGTCGATCGACATACGCCTACTTGTGGCGACCGACACAACTCCAGAGTCGACCGACGCATAGCCACAGTCAACCGACCCGACCCAGAAACAACCAAAACTTCACAAAATCTCAAACCGATTGATCAAGAACGTGTCTACATAAACATACCGCCTTATCCCGGAGCTGTTAAGATAAGCAATGATCTGGTTTTGAAGATAAGTCGAACAATATCGATTACCGAATTTCAGGATTTACCATGTGTGAAAATTGTTATCGACCAAGTATTTGCTGATGAGGTTAGTTTCCATGGTGCATTGGAGTTTATTTTCATGAAGTGTACTGCGGTTATTAAGAGCAGAATACCGGAGAAGTTTGAAGGTTCGAGAAGCTTTGCGCTAAGTTGTAGAATTGGCCATAAGATGATTCATTTTGAAGTTTCTACAACCGAGATCAAGAAGGATGAAGTGTTCGATCCTGGAGAAGAAGAAAAGGTGATAGCTCAACCTAATTTGACTGCGATATTCAAGGATCCAATACATTCTATAAAGCATAGAGCTCCACACATCACACTTCAGTCACATCCACCAAGGCTAGGAATCCGATGTTTCTCCATTGGCGCGACCACAAGAAAACATGAAGTCCCGCCCATTCCTACAGCCCACCCTGGTAATATTCCTACATCCTTTGGTATATCCACTGCGAGCAATACATACAAACCACCATGGATGAGAAGAATTTGGCCAAGAAAAGATGATGAACGAAGCATAAGTGATGATAACAAGCTGAAGGCGACGATGGAAGAAGTTGCAGAGAAGGAGAGACGCTTATCTAAGAAGGAGTCCTATGATGAAGTGCCTGCGATGCTGAAAGAAATTGGAAGAAAACCTAATTTAAGAGACGAGTCGACCGACCCGTGCCAAGTCGACTGACGCCAAGAACCACGAGACCAACACTCAGCACCAGCGATCATCACAAGTGATATTTTGCAACCAAATCTCATATGCAAGTCACCCATATCTATCAAAGAAGCGGCTAGACCTAGTTTTTGTCACATGAAGAAGGCATCAAAAAAGCAACATTCCAAAAGGAGAAGGCGTTCACCAAAGAAGTCAAATTCATTTACTCTTGTTGATGATTCTGGAGGATTCACAACAACGCCCAATGATAGAGCTCACCCTGAAGCTGGAGTCACAATCCACACTGCTGCCAACATTCATGATCATGGAGACACCTCACTAGTGTACTCCAATGGACCAAGACCGCCATGACTCGTCTAGTCCAACATAGTCAAGCTATTGACTTTAAACAAGCGCTGAGTGGGAGGCAACCCACTAGGTACGTTTTATTTTCTTTTTAGGTGTTTTTGATTTGTTTTCAGGCGAGGAGATTCAGCAAAACTGGACTATACCCTACCCGAGTCGACCGACCTCTCATTAGGGTCGGCCGACTTCACCTCAGAGGTACCGCGTTCGATCCTTTTAAATTTCATTTTGGATATCATTCGCATTTCTTCTCACTTTTGTTACACCGGGACGGTGTAATTTAAGTCTGGGGGGGTGTTTATCCACACTAATGAAGTTCTTGTTGTTTATCTCATGGTTTTTCGCCAAGTTTTTAGTTTTTATCGACTCATATCAGTCAAGGGAACAATGATTACTTTTTTGGGACACTAATCACATTCTGTTTCACACTTAAGACCATTACTGCAGGAACCCAGTTAGAGTCTATGACTATTGGAAAACCTTGACACGATTCAATCAACCAGAAAATACCCATATCCTTGAGTCATGAAACTCATGTAAGTCTGAGCTATTGCACTTTCATAACTATATGAGTCAGTCCTCGTTCAATGTCATAAAGTGAATGTCTGGATATCTATAGCTTTCCACTCTCCCTTATTTAAATGAAAAGAATCCGTTTTTAACTAAAACCTAGTGATGAGGTAGAAAGAAATTCCTTAAGACGCCAACTATTCATTACTAGAAGATCGGGATCTATGCGGTTAGGAAAATTTCTTATAATACCATTATTCGCTTAAACCTTGAGAGTTTCAAAAGATAAAAAAATGAATAAGTCTGGGGGAGAGTGAAGTAACTTTTGTGACTTCTTATTATGATATCGAAAAGGGAAGGAACTTGTTTCCTTGGGAAGTACTTCTATGGTTTTGAAATAGCTATGATGCTTTGGATTGATTGACTTGTAAATCGTGGGGAATGCATGAAAGATTGTTGAGTTGATAGGAAATGTACATGTTGGTCTTGACTTGATTGGTTCTGGCATTGATAAATTCTTCGCTAATGTGACCTCCCAATGAGTTCCCAAAGTCGTTAACACTTTTCCTAGCAGCCTTGATTATTTGCTTGAGGACAAGCAAAGGTTTAAGTCTGGGGGAGTTTGATGTATCATGGATTTTACCGATTTTATGCCATGATATGACTGGTTTTATAGAGTCTTTCTAGTGTGTTTTAGGTATTTATACAGGTTTTACAATCAAAATATGTTTTGGAGCAAAAGGAAACAAAAAGAAGCAAAAAGGAAAGAATTGGAGCAATTGTCAGAAAAGGAAAGTGTAGAGCCAGAATTGAAGTCTGGAAGTCAATGGACAATTTACCGACCTACAGGAAGGGTATAATAAGCAAATTACATATCAAATTGAAGCCCCGAGAGTTGACTTTCATTTCCATTTGGAATCGGATCAAACGAAGTTCTGGAGCGCGAGATATTGTTATTTTACTGAAGAAGGTCCATTCTGACGAATTCTACAAGACTGGACCGTTTAGCTCCAATCAAGCCCGGCTCAAGTTTTAAGGAGGTTATGACCTAATGACAACCTAAACATCTATAAAAGGAGTCTTAAGAGGCAGAGAGCAGCCATGAAGAGAAGAAGAATCATGAAATTCACAGCCACCAAATATTACTTTGCTATCTAGATTTCTAGGGTTTTGCTACACTAACTTTGCTTGAGAGCTTGAAGGGGAAAAGAGATATTTTCTTCATACTAATATACTGAGTTTGTATCTCTGAACCTCTTTACTTTTATGAAGTTTACTTTGTACATGAGTTTTCCTATGTGCGAGTAGACAACTTGTTAGATCTAGGGTTTTCAATGGTTTTATAGATCTCCAATGCATTCAACAAGATATAATCAATATTCTCTACTTTAATGGTATTCTCTACTTTATTCTGATCTGACCATTTAGAATATTGCTCATATGAGTAGTTACACCAATACACCATTGGGTAATGATTATAGAACATGGTTTTTAGTAGGTAATCTCGTCCTTGTACAAACGAGAGTTTGGCTTGGAAGATTATGAACAATCAGATCTGTTTCATTGCATTTGTTTTCATATAAGGTTTGGAAAGCATCCTTTCTGATCTAATGATTAACTCATAGGTATAATATCTCGAGAGATCGGTTTTTATATATATCGTCTTTTGTGTTCGTGAATCTATTGACTATTGATTGATTGTTTATCTATATTTCCTGCGATTTCCTTTGGATCTAGCGCCCTTAAACCAATGATGAGACATCCCATTTGCTTTAGTCTAATGATATCACTAATGTTTCTAATCATGCTTTGCTTTGACAAGTTCCAAAGTACCAGATATGTAGTAATCACCTGGTTCCCTGTGGGATCGATAACCTTTCATGCTACAAATGTATACTGTGCATTTGCAGTTAGTTAAGGTGAAAACAATTCACGCATCAGTAATCATCTGAGATGCCCTTCTAGCAAAAAAGTTGAGCTCAGAAGACCCTATTATAACTTATTATCAGTTTTGATTTATTTTTATTTGGAAAAAAGAGAAATTACGGAGAAACCAAGCAAATGTGCCATATTTACAGCGTGTACCCGGGTTTTATCCGGAAAATCTGGGTTTCACTGGCCGAGTTGGGTTCTACCCGAGATATTGAGATATTAGGGGGAAAAATAAAAATTAACAGATGTACTAGCAGATATGTATAACTTGGTAATATTAGGTGATATGTATAACTTGGTAATATTAGCATATATGTAAACCTGGTAATATTAATTTTGATTATGAAAATTCACATGATATTGATAGTGTGTTGGTAGTTACAGATGCGGAAAATGATATGTTGGAGGAGATAATGGAAAGAGAGGACGATGTCGATGAGCATGATATGGTTGTGGAAAGTCGGGTGAAGCGTCTTGACCAATGATTTCTTGTTAGGTTCGAAGATATGATGGAGGAAGATTTGGAAGGGAGAAAACCTAAGAATACGGGAAGATCATGGACATAATGCCGAGCTAAAAAGACGTATGTCGAGGAGTTGGTAGACGCGGTTGCAACTATGGAAGAGCAGTTGAGTTTGCTTGTGGAAAAGGTCGATGAGTTAGAGAAAAGGATCAAGCCAATGAAAAGTATGTGGAGCATCGGGAGGTGGTGTTTATTTACGGAGGAACGTTGAAGCTCTAGAACTATGTTACTATTTTTTTATTTTGCATTGATCCTTAAATTCTAGCATACTGGTACATTAGTCTTAAACAACAATTAAAGAAATTTGCATAGTTAATAATTGCTACATTTGTCATAGATACATCTCCCACCTACTACTTGAGCTTGGCTATCTCTTCGGCGTGGGTTTGAATCTCTTTTCGCATTTCTTCAGTCGTCTTGCTCTGCTCTTCAACCTTCCGAAGTAGCTTCGAAATCTCTTGTTCGACACCGAAAACCCATGGCTGACGAAAGTTGATTCCATCATCCTAGCAAAAAAACAGCCACATCTCTTATAGTTATACCTAGTATTCCCAATTATACATTCGAATAACATCCAAGTAGTTATACCCAAAGAACATCCAAATAGTTTGACCTAGTTTTACCCAGAAAAAAAAACCTAGAACTTAAACTTTGGTTTTGAAGAGACATCATACGTGATAGATCCACATGATAAAAAATTGTCCGTGTAGTGATAGCTAGAAACCATTCGGATCTCGTGAAGGAAGGAAGAGAAAATGAGAGCGAGATAAGAGAAAATGTGAGAGTTCTTCGAGAGAGAGAGTCAATTTTAAGAGAGAGAGTGATGCGAGCTCGGATTCCACCAAACATAATATCATGCGATATTCAAGAGATTCCAATCTTGATGCGGAAGATGACCGATGGTAGAGATGGAGATGAAGGGTGAGTCGTTAACTGGTCTAAGGACCTCTCTAACTAACTCAAAAAACGATGGAGGCGAAGGGGTAAGTTGTTAGCTGGTCTAAGGACCTCTCTAACTAACTCGAAAAATGATGGAAGTGAGGGTGGATCGAAGTGCACCACACAAGGTGTGAAAGCCTCGTGACACAACACAAATCTAGTCTCAATGAATCCACCAAAAGACATAAATCCAAAAATTATTCAAGAACACATCTTGAATAAACCAAGAGAAATTCTCTCTCTAATTTTTAGTATTAAACTTGCTTAAAACTTATTATTTACAATTGGATTTTGTGAGCTTTTATAAGCTCTTACAAACTAATGGCATAAGTCTTACAAGTAAACAAAATAAATCAAGAATTAAATAAATAAATGACAAAATAACTAAAGAATCAGAAAATTATTATGAGGATCAAAACCTATGAAAATAAATCATGGCAATTCAGCCATCTTGATCTTCACATGATAATCTTGATTTAGAGCAATAATATAGATGATCTCTTCTTGATTTCATGTCTCCATCATTCTCTCCTTCTTCAAGAAGTTTTATCCTCAAAACTTTATTAAAATGAAAAACAATTTTTTTTCTTTTTTCTTCCTTAAAGACAAAAAACCGAAATAAATCAAAGTTTTTTTCCTTTAAAAAAAAACCAAAATAATTTTTTTGTTTGTTTGTTTATTTTTATAAATAAAACGTACATAAAACTAAAACATGATTTTTTTTTTCTTTTTAGTGAACAACTAAAATAGTCTTTTTTTGGATAAAAATTGAAAGAAAACAAAAGAAATAAACAGATAGTAGATTTTGAAGCTCTCATACCAGATGATGATAGCTCAGATTCCACCAAATATAATATCATGCGATATTCAAGAGATTTCAATCTTGATGCGGAAGATGGCCGATGGTAGAGATGGAGATGAAGGGTGACTCGTTAGCTGGTCTAAGGACCTCTCTAACTAACTCAAAAAACGATGGAGGCGAAGCGGTGAGTTATTAGTTGGTCTAAGGATCTCTCTAACTAACTCGAAAAATGATAGAAGTAAGGGTGGATCTAAGTGCACCACACAAGGTGTGAAAGCCTTGTGATACAACACAAATCTAGTCTCAAGGAATCCACCAAGAGACATAAATCCAAAAATTATTCAAGAACACATCTTGAATAAACCAAGAGAAACTCTCTCTCTCGAATTTTTAATATTAAACTTGCTTAAAACTTATTATTTACAATTGGATTTTGTGAGCTTTTATAAGCTCTTACAAACTAATGGCATAAGTCTTACAAGTAAACAAATTAAATCAAGAATTAAATAAATTCATGACAAAATAACTAAAGAATCAGAAAATTATTATCAGGATCAAAACCTATGAAAATAAATCATGACAATTAAGCCATCTTGATCTTCAGATGATAATCTTGATTTGGGGTAATAATCTAGACGATCTCTTCTTGTTTCCATGTCTCCATCAGAGAGAGAGTCGTTTATTGGTTGAATAAGTGAGAGTTTGAGATGATATCTAAAAAAGTCGAATTTTTTAAAAAAATTCGACTTGGCGCCAAAATTTTAAATTTCCCACCTGGCACTGTTTTAAAAAAATACACATAGTTATACCAAGTTACTTGTTATACAAAATCTGGAAATATTTGTTTTGCAATTAAATTAGTATTACACCAACGAAAACTTATATTTTCTAGTATTATAGTTGATTTAATTTATTTTCCATCCATATGAATCTCATTGTCCTATGCAATAATAAATTTAAATATAGTATTTTTATATATTTCACTTAACAAGTTGGTTATCATGTTTCTTAAAGTATAAGGGAATATTGGTCAAATATGTTTCTACTTTACCTATGAAAGTTCATTTTTTGTTAATTTTTACGTTTGTATAATATATAAGATACAGTTCTAACCAAATTTAACCAAATTTACTAATTTCATCAAGTGATTAAGCTTATTTTTCTAAATAAAAAGAACATCATGATTTTCAAAAGTCAATTAATACCAATCATGCATAGTTATACCAGTATTATCCACAAATCATAACATAGTACTCCATTAATGAAAACAAGTTTTACATAACAAAATCTTAAAATTACTACATCATGTATAGTCTTCTCCATATAGTAACCATGGTAGTGTCTTTCTCCGCTTGGGTTTATTTTGTGTCCTTCTCTTTCGGCATCTTTCTATACTTGATGGATATCTTTTTTCTTTTGGTCGACCCTTTGATATGACGTGATTCAAAGGTATTATTTGCTTGTCCATGATGTAATCCGGGACAATCCACGGAAACATATCGGACACTACATAGATCTCCACTTGATGGATATCTTTTTTCTTTTCGCCGATCCTTCATAGATCTCCACTTAATCCCTAAAACTCAAATTTCCTCAAAATTTAGGACGATGATTCAATGCAATTTAATGGACCTCTATTTTCGACCTCAAAATGTGACGTCTACAGAGGTGGAGGAGGTCGATTCTCGCCAGACCGTACAACGTTTTTTGTTTTTAAGATAAAGAAATAAAGGGAAGAAGAAATAGAGAAAAGAGAGATGAGAAATAAAATGATAAATTAAAAGAAGAAGAGATGAGAAATTCATTAAAGGTCTAATAGTAATAGTCTTATTCATTTAAATGAGAGGGGTATTGTGAAATAAGGAGGGGTTGTGTGGATTTCTTTTTATCCCATTAGGGCATGTGAGATGATGACTCGAGTTTAGTGGAAAAAAAAGGCAAAGTAAAGAAGCTAGTAAAGTTCGAATTCTTCAGGAACTGAAATCAAAGACGTGCTCATTGTATGGCAAATCTGACGAAGGGAGCACAAAAGAGTTGCTAGCGGATCTAAAGTTTTTTAAATCATCACCATCAAGACAAGGTGAATTTTGAGGTGGAGGGTAATTGTCTTTCTGAGGGAGATCAGCGGGTTTTACGGAGAGATTGGGTCTTTAAGAAAGGGAGTGGGAGGAATTCCAAAACCAAAATATTCAAAGGATTTTGGTTTGTAGATATTTTGTTCCTATCATGAAACGAAGCCGTAGAATATTACCAGTATACAGACGATTGGATAAGTGATCTTGTCGACGATTATATTACTTAATTGTCTGAATTTGTTTTTTGATTTAATGAAAGAAGTAAAAATATTCTAATCTTAAAATTCTCCCTCAACACACATACGGATTTGTCCTACTAATACGAGAACTTCACAACAAATTCTACCAAACCAAAACTCAGTACTGAAACAGACAAAAGAAAAATAAACAGAAACAGAATTACGAAAGCTTTTCTGATTACCAGTAATTTCTTCCTTGTCCTCTTCCTCGACCACCTCCACGCCTTCCCCAACTTCGGTTTCCGCCTCTGCCAACACCTGATATGCCTTCAAAGGCCTTGTTCACAAGCTGGCTTTGCATACCACCCGAACCACGTCCCTTCTTTGCTGCAACATTGTTACCACTTCCATTGTTGTTATTAGCAGGCCGCTTTCCTCTGTTACATTGTTTCAAAGGCAACACCATAAATTACAGAGGCAAAGAAAGAAAGAAAATTTGCGGATTAAAGTTTTTTATTTTTGCTTCAAACCCTATTGTCGTCGCTGTTGTTGTTGAGGCTAACGGCTTTGTGGCTTCTTTCCAAGAAAGGTTGATATTAGTGTCTCCGATAAAAGATGGCGTTTTTGCATGCAATGGCTGTTTCATATCAAATTTCCTCACAAGGTTTAGTGTATAACATCCACCCAACAAAAAGGCAAAGGAAAATAAGGCAAGATGTTTACCTTTGTCATCACCAATATGTTATTACAGGTCCTAAGTCCAGTTGTAGTATTCTGCTTCTTTGTTTTCTAACATAATATAATTATGACAAAGATGCATAAGCTTTAAAAGCATTCGGAGAAAAAGATGAGAGCTTGGAGGTTAATGTACTCACAATGCTAGCCTTCTCTTCATCTGTCTTCGCAGCCGACATGGCTTTGTTGTGCTCGGTCATTCCCTGAGTTAACTTCTTCATCATTCCCTTCGTTAAATCCTCGACCGCGGTCAATCTGCAGCAAAGGTTGCCCCAAATCTCAAAACCAGTCAAGTTTATTTACCCAAAATAGTCACTCCAATGGCATGCTTAGATACTCTCTTATTTTACAGCAATCTTCTCTCTAATTAACCATCAACAAATACCTCTCAATGAAGTCCTTGTTTAACTCTGAGAAGTCCTCCCCCAATCTGTCAGATGGCTGGCCAGTCACAATTTTGTATCCGCACAAGCTGTTTGTTGCATTTGGAACCTACGTGTTTCACATAAGTAAACGATAAGGTAAAAGATAAAAAAAAAAGTAAAAGGATATAACAAATAAGATTGTTGGCAACCTTCTGAGCCAGGTGATGAAACGCATACAACAAGCACTCCACATATGTGAAGTTCATATCCTCTCCAGTTTTCCTGGCCGGCATGTATTTCTAAGGGAACAAAAAAGTGTATCAATCTTCTTAAGACAACTACATGGTTTTACTACTGTTTGTAATGCTTTTACACTCAAAAGAGTGAGACTGCAGCAATTCAGAAATTAAATATATAAAAAAAAATCTCCACAAACTCTTCATCTAAGGAATCATGTATCTAGATGAATATAGGGGTACCTTCAAAAGCTCAACAATTGAAGGAAGCATCTGCCTTGCCTCCTGAGCAGTTGTGTATGGAGAGATATCAGCAAGAGCTTTGAGCAAATCAAGCTTCCTCTCTTCTGGGAGCTAGTTACAAGAAAATTTTACAAAATCATGCCCTTAGTGTAATCAAGTATTCTTACTTGTGCTAAGAGAATAGATAAGAAACGCCATCTTAATTATGCTAAGAGAATAGATAAGAAACGCCTAAGAGAGTACATAGGGATCCTCTGCTGATGCAAAGTACACTGAAACATAAATATATGTGAATAACAAGGCAATGAAATTCCAGAATACCTTTGCAAAATCAGGCATGATATGTTTGTTCAAGTAGTTAAGAAATCTGTTGCTTGGAGCACCTCTCTGGAAAAAGATGGAAGAATTTAGCAAGATAACAAGCAAATTGAATCATATTGACTATATCCAGCTAGTAGCAGCGCCAATCCTGAGTTCATACCGCAAAAAAGGGAAGAGCCAATTGCAGGCATGATATCAACCTGTCAATATGGTCTGTATCTGTAACCTGGGAAAACAATACTTGCAATCAGGAGTAATTCCACAGGGAAAGGATATACATCAAAATTTCCCTGTCACAACCTCATACTTCCTACCATTATACTCACCATATAGGATACATAAAAATCTGAAACTAAGTGTTCACACAATCAATTTTTTACAACTCATTATCTAGGTTCATGCTATCATCATGACAATTGGGCAATTCCTTGCATTCACTCCAAGACTACACGATATACTTCAAAAGAGAACTAACATCGACACAAGCAAACAATGCAAACGTGGTACATCTTTTTAAGCTTCATATCAAGAGGATACACTCTGTGTAACGACAAACATAACAAAACCTGTCGAACTGATCAATCCATAGTGAGTAGTGATTATGCAACTAAGAATCAATTGACAGACAACAAGAAACCAAAAAATCGATACACAGCGGGATTAATAGTACTAACATACATAATACTAAAACCAAGATATTAAATTTCATCTTCATGATTTTGCAATACAACAGAACTACATTAAATTGTACAATGAAACACAAGAAACTTACATCAAACTGTGCATTCAAATCTGCCTGTCCTTCAATAATTTCCACAAGTTCTTGCATTCTTTCTTGAGGAACTTTCCCTCCAAAGATATTCAAACTTGCCAGGAAATCCATAAACATTTTAAATTCTCCTCCAGTTACATCTTCTAGGCTCTGGAAAAATCCAAATGAAGTCAGAATAAAAGGCGGATGGAAGATAATTAAAAGAAAAATCACAGGCAATAAGATTATGGTGGAGTTGTACCTGCTTAATCAGATCTGTTATATGTCTTTCCATTTCCTCTTGAGGCTTTAAGAGTTCCCCTTTCAGAGGAAACACCTATATATAAATAAAAAGTATAGAATGATTATAGGCTAACGTATTCCAACTTCTCCAATAGTTGTCAATTCTTATTCTATCAATCCCATCATAGCTACAAGAATCCTTTAAGGCTTTAACTTTCTATTATATTATTTCGGCTCATATCTTAACATTATCACATTTTGATTGAGAGAACTACTCATGTTACTACCACCCAATATTATCATCTATAAAACATCAGTCTTTACATTTATGATCCTATCATACCTCTCAATCTTAAAACAATGTTAAATAGGAGAATACTTGACTAAATATGCATGACCAATTAGGAACAGTTCATTGAGCAGAGCATCTGTACCACCACTTAGAAACTGAACCAAGGATATGATGGGAATGCACAATGCAGGTCTACTTTACTGGTCAAAATCTATAAGAAAGAGATCCTAATAGGTCTAGCTTTGTAGGAAAAAAATGAACTGGTCAAAATCTATAAGAGAGAGATCCCAATAGGTCTAGCTTTGTCGGAAAAAAATGAGATATGAATATAAGAAGAATAAGTCACACAACACAGTTGTAAGCACCTTGAAAATAATAAAAAAAAAAGGTAGAAAAATTCTGACCTTATCTCTGAAGAAATTCAAGACCTTTTCACGAATTTGATCATCAGTAGTTGCAGTAACCCCAGCATGCGTAAACAATGCAGTCAGAGATGCTGTAGCAAAAGAGGGCAGCAATTAAAGAAAGATATGGAAACACTAGGGAATTGCAAATACAAATAGAAAACTCATACTGATAAATTTAAGTAGTTTGATCACAAAAAGAGTAACCAGAGTTATCTACCATAAGATTGGAAAATAATATCTACCAATTTACTCATTTTATAAGAAGAATTAGCATCTTCATAGAACAAGTGTAAAGAAATTAGATTACCTTTTGGATCCTGCCTTAACAACGACATAAGAGCCTTGTGCACAGCATCACGCTCCACAGATTCCTCTTCGGAAGATGTTACATCCAAGTTAGATGAGGAAGACGCAAATAGGTATATAACGTGGGTGTAGTAAAGAGTTACCAGTATTCAAAAGTTGCACAAGAACATCAACAATCTTAGACACAAAATCTGGTGTATCCTTGCAGAACAGCGGGAGCCCACGAATGGCTTGAACTCGCACCTATATACATAAAGAAAACACATGCTTTACTCAAAGCAAATGACCAAAAACTGAAAGTTGAGCGTGGGCAAATATCTTTTACTCTGGAAACCAGAAGTGGTGAGACAAAATTCATATTAAATACATAATTCACATATCAGAACAAGGTTATAGTAGCGAAAAAAAATACGAAATAATTTTGTTGCAAACTAATCTGAGTTCATCTATCAGTTTGGGGATGAATGGCATATGTAAGAAGACAAGGTACAGACCCCAAGATCTCCATCCTCGATGCAGTCCATATGCGCATCGAAAGCATCAGTGTTGAGACTAGGGAAGAACTTGAAGTAGCGTGGAATTAGCTGCGATGCAAGCTGCTTTGTCTTCTTACTTGTCCTGGACATCTTGATAATCCCCTGATAATCCTCAACATTCTGCAAAAAGGAAATCAAGTAACTAGACCTATAAGTACAGAAAAATTCATTTCCAGACAACCTAATAAGAATCAAAAGCAAAATCCATTTCCAACATAGAAACGATATGTTTAACATATAATCCGAGGAAAGAGAAGCATAGAATGCCTGATTCTAAACTCGAAAAAAAAAAAACGAAAACCCTAGTTGAAAAATGGAGGCGAACCTGAGACTTATCCTTGGAGGCATTCAGGCGCTCGCTGAACTCATAGAGCTTCTCGATTTGCTGGAAGTCTTCGGGCTGGTGTTCTGACATCACGTAGGAAGCTGTGAGCGAGAAAATGGAAGCAGGTAAGTAAAATACACACAGTTGATTTTGGGGAAAACAGAAGCTAATCACATGTATTCATGTCTCTGTACAGATAATAGGAAAAGGTGGGAGGAAGATGAAGAAGATAAGACCGTACATGGCCTTTCGGAAGATTGTAGAAGGATGATAGTTTCGGGGATGTTTTCTCAAAACCTCTGTTAGCTTGACGGAGAAGAGCGATCAAGACCTTTATGGCCTCGCCGTTGGGGTAAACTTACGAAGCGACGCCGTTTCAGTCTATGTAAAACGCCACTCAATATATTATTTCTTACAAATTCACCCCCTAATATTATTTCTTCAAATTAACCCCCTAATATTTATTTTGCTGTGGTTACTTCAAGGACATCACCTTTCGATTTAACAAGGAATTTGAAGCCTCTTTTACTTGAAAATAAATGATATCTCCATAAGATCCGTGAATACTAAAGAGTAGTGGCCAACCAAAACCAGTTCGCAAGGAATCTTATTACCATACAATACAAAAACAATTGTAACAGAATATCTCAAGAACTCAAATCAGACAAGTTGTTCGTTCTTGAATTGGCAATCACAGAATAGGCATATCCAAAGCTTGTAAGACATCCTTGAATTCGAAGTCATGAGTATGCTTATTGAACCGCTCAAGCAGCTTGAACCGATTGTCGTTCAAGTAAAACGACTGCGCTGTCTCCATGATCCATTTCGCCTCCTCATCAGTGAGTTTGCTTGTGAACACAACATCACCTCGGATAAGCACAAGGTCCTTTGTCTCTTCAAGCTCCGTGTAGAAGGTGCTAGTCAGGTATGGAGCCGCTTGAGTTCCTCTTGCTTTGTAGTCTTCAAGACCAGTGAAAAGCATGTGAGGCGCCTCAACTGCCAAATGTACAATAAGATCATAAGCCAAGAAGCAATTAGTGAAATTCGAAGATTAAAGCTACATCTAGCATGAAAGTGAGCCTCAGATACTATTGTTGAGATCTATAGTTTGCCTGACTAGTTAAATGACCATGTCTATTGCTAATGTCACTAAATGAATAAATTTCTCAGCAGGAAATGAAAGAAACAACAGATAATGGAGGATCAGAGATTGAAACCTTGAGCGAACATTGTTATGTAACCATTTCCTCTCCACAAGGGAATGACAAAGTATCGGCTGAAAATAGGAGAATATCAAATCAAGACCAACACCCAAAACAAGAACAAGGCTATATGGTATTATTACCACTCGGATGCTCGTTGCTCCAACAGCCGATAAAGCTTAGCACTCATCGTTATCCCAATATGACCTCGTCCCAGGTGATACTGACAAATGAAGAACAACAACAAAAAGATCCAGACGCATCACATCAAAAGACATTATACAAGGAAATTGAAAAGATCACAGAGAGGGTTATAATACATCGTCCCAGATCGAAGTGAGTTCCTCCGGCGATTTACTCTTGGCTCTCTCCAAATCCATTATGGAATCCAACGGTTTCGGCTTCAGCGGTGTAAATCCAGTTGCGAACCTCGAATTTCTGACTGAACCAAGCGAAGCCCACTTAATGTGATTTCCCGGTAAAGCCTTACTCCCCGCATCTCGTTGCGGAGAAGATGAACGCGCAGTGAATATTTGTCTAGATGAGCAACGGGAAAAATTAGTCGAGGGCGAAGAAGATGAAGCGAGCTTTTCCGTTGCGAGACTCGAAATGGAACCGAGGATTCTTCTCAATTTCATTTTCGGAATACGGTGAAATTCAAAAGAAAAGAAATCAAGATAAGCAAGATGGTGTTAAAAGTTCTCGAGTTAAGAGGGAATTTTGTCGAACACGTTGTATGCTTAGCAGATCTATCCCAAAAAGAAGTCCACTATCTGGCTCGATAATTCTTTTACATCGTTTTAAACCCTAATCGGATATATCATCGGTCCTATTAGAGTGTGTATGTACGTCTTGCGTATAACCCTCGGAATCGCAAGGCAATTGTAATTTCTGAAAAAATGGCGTTTAGAATTGATATATCATGGTTTTTAGTTTTTATCGGTTTTTGACCATCATATATATGTATTTTTAAGAGTTTTTAGATGTTTCTAGTTGTTTTATTGTTCACAAGTTAATATATCATTTGAGTCATTTTGGAGAAACCGAAGAAATCTGAGCTGATTTCAAAAATTTGTGTAAAGAGTAAAGTTTAGTAGACACTAAGTGAATGTCGGTCGACACCTGAGTAGGATGCAAACACCGCCTTAAAAAAGTAATTTTCTTATTTTGTAAGATGGTTCCTCATTCAAAGAGGAAAAAGTTTGGAACGTCTTAGAACTTATAAATAAATATTTTATGACGATTTTGTAAAGAATTTGTTGCATTTGTTTAGAAAGGTAATTTACTTAAGAGCTTTTGGAGAGAAAAGTTTGAACATTTGTTCATCTTTGGAGAATATTTTGAATTCCCTTTATTTACATTTTCTGATTTTAATGCAGTTCTATTATGATATTATGTTTGTTTTATTCACCATGTCTCGATAGATCTTCTAGTTAAGTCTCGGGTTTATTCAAAGTTAATGATGGCATGTTAATTGATTAAAATCATATTAGGGTTTATGATTTGAGTCTTCAATTATGATTGTTCTACATGCTTATTCTATAGTAGCTAACTAGAATATGATCTTAGGTTTATTAATAGAAACAAAGTTTTGTTATTTGATATGATCTATGTTTATTATATAGTAGCTAACTAGAATCTGATCTTAGGTTTATTAATAGAAACAAAGTTTTGTTATTTGATATGATCTATTATAGCCGAGGAAAGTATTTATTTACACATAGAAATTTGGTCTAATTGTTTTCTGAACTTATTAAATTGGTGTTTTCGACAAATAAAGTTAGTTTCTTAGTGTCTAATCATAGGCAGTTTTTATAACGAAAGTTGGAAACTGTATAGACTATGAATTTGTGTTCAAGATGGTTTTTAACCAAAAACCTCTAAATGATTATGATTGATTGATTGCATGTCTGATTCTTCTACGAAATTTTCTTTAGCTTAGCGCTTTGTCATCTGATTTATTTCGTCATTTGCCCATGTTTGTTGTTCCTTGTTTTACTTAGTTTAAATTTGAATTAATATAGTTTAATTTGATCCATTAATTTGTAGTGTGATTTAATGGTCTCAAAGCATTCAATACTATGATTGCATTCACTGTGCATTGACTATAAGAAAATGTCACATATAAAGCATCAGTAAAACGCTATGACATGATAGCATAGTTTTATAGTAGACGCTCTAATATTCACCCGTCATAGTAGGTCATAACGGCTTATGCTTATGCCACGTTAGTTATTTTGAATGGCATTTACGTGTATTATAATTGTATATTTTATAATAGCACTTAATGTTTGTTATTCTTTACTTGTTTAGCTTGTTATCTTGTTTAGATAACTAGGTGATGATAACTCATTTTAGCATCCTAGAACCATTTCATGAGCATTTACACTCATTTGCACCCATTTAAATATTTGCATACATCAATCTAGATATGACTGTGAGTTTGTTTGCATGTTTGATGCCAATAACTATGTTTGTATCCTTACAAAAGGTTTAAAATGTTGGGAGAGTAATTAAAAGGAACTAGTTGTTTCTAAGAAATTTTTGAATCAATTAGTGGTCTAGAATCAAACCACCACATTAAATACCATTTAGGATTTCTAAGAGGCATAGTGTTCTTCGAATATAAAACCACTTGACGTTTCTATCCAGTTCCAACAACGCACTTTTCAGACCGAGAGAGTTTTAAATGCTTACTTACAAATATATAATATTATTGTTCAACACTACCTTATATCCATCCTTATATACATAATATAATAATTTTATATCTATTATCGTTCAATTTCGTAATTTAAAATAATATAATTTAAAATTTAAAATTATATTTAGGAGTTTAAAATTTTGGTTTACGAGTTTTAAAACTATTTCAATCGGTAGATACATTATATAATTTTATATCTATTTAAGATAGTTTGACTATGGTATGTGAACAAAATTATTTGTCAACATATATTTTACATTTCATAAACTCGTACCAAATCATCTATAAATAGAAATATTTTCTACAATATGGAAGTATATAATTATATGTTAATACTTATTCAAATAGTTTTTACCTAAATTTGATGTCCACAATAAATATGAAAAACTTTTTTATGGTGAAAAATAAAAAAAGTTTGCATAAATTGTTGAACCATGGACATTCAGTGCGAGTTGATGTTCGAATGGTTTATTTGGATTTAAGGGTTAGATTTCTTGAGATGAGATAATTTCGAGTTCGAGGAAGAGTACTGAATTTTTGAATAGTATTTTTCTTGTATTGATCGCTCGATTAAAAAGAGTTCGAAACTAAGATTGGAATAGGTCTAAGATTGGAATCTCGACTTGATGGTCGAATCAAATGTTAAAAGCGATTTAACCTATAACTTTCTACAACTGTTCGGGCTCTATTGCATGAATCTTATGTGCCTCTTTCTCATTGAATGTTTCCCTCTATTTATAGACATAATCCTTGCGGACGACGCTCACACATGTGAACGTTTGTTTCAAGGCTCATCATTTCTTCTTCGTCCGCCAAACTAGCTAGGTCGCTGAGTAGGTGAATAGGTCAGCATGGTGTATGTTCCCGAGCTGTTTGACGTGGCGTTTCCTCATTGGTCGATTGTTGTTCAGAGGGGTACGCCTCTACTTGCAGTTGTTGGGATATATAGCATAGCTATTTCGTAGGTCCATGTGTCCCTTCTTGGTTGGCTTCGAGCGTATTGAGGCATAGATCACGAGATACTCATTTAAGGCCTTTAGTTTGTACCTTGGGCTGCGCCTTTGAGGTGATGAAAGAGATATGACCGGACCCTTTTGAGGGGGTGCTAAATCCACCCCAACTATTAATCCCCCGAGTCCTATGACATTTTGGGTCGTCATTGGGCTTCTAGATAATTGGGTTCGGCCCATAGTGCTTTCAGCCTATCGGATTTGAGAGAATAAACTTTTTGGACACGTCTTCACGCGTGATGATTTCTCCTTGATGTGTTGGGCTATTGTTGAACCGTTCATAGGTATTTGCTGGAATCGAGGGATATGAAAATGAGAAGTCACTTCAGCGAACGACTCTTCGGTTTCATGGGTACGCTTATATATACTTCATTCTATGCCTGGATTCAGCATTCTGGTTATTCTCACTTTCACCAATTTTTCCTTAATTTTCCTCCTTTGATTTTTGTGCTTCGGTATCGATGTCAGGGACTCCTATTTTCGCTCGTTCCTCTTTGGAAGCTAATGCTTCATCTAATCCCAAAAAATATTGGTTTGGGATCCCGAGGAGGATGCAATCTATTCGGACCCATAAAATCTTCCGCCTCCGTCTTCATCGAACTGGAGGAAAAAATCTCAGCTTCTTCGGTTGACTGTGAGTACTTGTTCCACAAAAAAAATCACTTTTCCTCTATCAGAGAGGTCTCTCGATCTGAGGATTACAATCCCAAATCCGAACCAGCATCCATGGCATTTCCCGAAGGGATATTTCTGTCTTTACGACTCTTATTTCACAGAAGGTGGTCTGTGGTACGCCTTGCCAAAGCTGTTTCTCGATTTTTTTTCAATATCACGAGATAGCTCCATCTTAGCTTACCACATCCGCGGTTAGCAACATCGTTGGGTTGATTGTCGTAGCGGAGGAGGTCGAAATTTCCACTGATCTTAAGTGTATTTGCGAGATGTTGAGCGTATCTTTGAGTAATGGGATTGAGAAAACCTTTTATACTTATTTTCGTTCGGGCCTGAAGGTTACAACAGCCGATGTGTCGAATCACGCCGTTCAATGGGAGAAGTCGTTTTTCTTCGTGAAGAGGAACGGGGGATTCATTGGAGGATCCACGGGGCTCCATCCTAGTGGACTGGGCCTCGGTTCATTGTAGGACTGCTCTTCTTAGTTCGATTTCTTCTCTTTTTTCTGTTACCTTTTTCTTTTTGACTAATCCTTATCTTCAATCTTTGGCGGTGAGATACCTTACGGTCAAGGCACGTCTGGATGATTCTCAAGTGAAGGCAAACAAGATGATCGCCCAAAGGATCCATAACTGGCCGAAGGTCGCATAAGCAAGGATCATGGCTTCTCGAGCGTCTCACTTGAGGTGAATTTCCAATCTTTTTCCGTTCGGCTTTGATTGTCTTTTATTGACGGCCTTTTTTCTTTAACAGGATGGTTCTCGTCCCCGTCTTCTCGCGAGGTTTGATGTTCACAATCAGAAGGGACATACTCGGGGAACAAAGAGAAAGGTTCTATCTTAGAGCACCCTTGTTGCCTCAAGCTCAGGAACAGGGCAGTTGGTGAGGAGAGAAATTCCAAAGAAGCCACGGCATCGCGAGGTGACGAGAGATGGTCCGAGAGACGCAAACTCCTAGCCTTCAGCGGACTCCGGTCTTATGTGTTCGACTTCCCGAGCAGAAGCAATTCGGCAGGGTGGGCCTGCTGAAGCTTTCGATTACCTGGTTCATTACGAATGGGAGGGGGACCAGCCAATCTATAACTTCCCCCGAGAGTGTCTTGATCTGCTTTGAAAGGTTCGGGTTGATGATGATTATCTTCCTACCACCAACCTTCTTCGTGGCAACCGACTTCGCAACTTCACCTCTCTGAGAGTTCGGGTATGTTTCTTGGTTCGTTCATCCTCCGTTTTTTTATTTTTCTTGTTCGTGGAATTTATAATTATGGCTTGATTTGATCATCAGAGTGAGGCATCGGTCAACATGGATCTCCAAAGGATTTTGGAAGGCAGTGAGTCCGCCTTCAAGAGGACCGAGTTAGATATCCGAAATCGGGTGGTCGATGTGATTACCAGTATGGTGTTCGACCTAGATGCGGAGATCGACGAGCTTAGGCGCGCGGAGAAAGCGGCGATCAAGGCGGAGGCCCAGTGTGATGCTGCCCTTGACAAAACGATTCAATTGAGACGCGACCTCGATTTTGCTTGTGTTCGAAAGGACCATGAGCAAGAGAGAGCCAATGCGTTCGAATCCGAGCTTGTAGAGCATGTGAGGCTTTCTAACGAAGCTTTGGAAAATAGATTGTGGAGGCATCAAAGAAGGTAGTCGAGGAGATGATGGATGGTTACATCCGATTCTCTAAGAAGGTTAAGAGCTCCCTTCGTGACCAAGCTGCTCATAGAAAGGATGACATTGATCTCCTCAACGAACAAAGGGGCATGCTTCAATGTCTTTCTCTTCTAAAGGATGAGTTCTCGATCATGTGAAGGTCTTGTTTGAATATCGCGTTCGGATTGAATCGTTGGAAAAGGATCAGGTGGCAATGGTTGTAGCTATGAGAACTGGAATTCTCGAGGAGCGTGACCTCGATCCTAAGACGTTCAGCCTAACGTAGATCGCTCATCTCTCTGCGTCATTTTTAATATATACTTTTTTGTTTTGATCCTTGTATTATTATTTTTTCATTTTGCGAACCTTTTATATGTTATGGTGGTTGTTTTGTTGAATGGAAATCGAACATAGGAGGCATGTCCTTTTCTTTTTACTTTTGGCCTCGTGACCCAATTTTTCTAGTGTGATCAATTCTGGCCACATGCGGACGGATGCGGTTTATATGTGTTTGTGGTTTAAATTGGGATACTACGTCCACTTTGTGACGTAATAATGGTGATAGTGTGATCAGACCAACTACGGTCTACGGAGCGCGTATTTGCGGGACGGGCCCGGTTTATATTTGCGGGTAATTTTCAGTCGCGTTTGACATCTGTAATTACAGGATGCATCCGTGTTCGTCATGGACGAAAATAAAAATTCTTTTATTTTGATTGTTATAGTTGTGTCTTTGAGAAGATTCCCTACATACCACTAGGGGATCAAGGCATTCATAGTTCGTTACAACGAGTATATATATATATATATATATTATTTTTGCTTACTGCTTGAGGTGCATGATATTCCAAGATCTCTGCTCGGGTTCGCCATCCCACATCATTAGCTCGTAGACTCCGGGCTTTATGACCCTGGATACTTTATAGGGCCCTTCCCAATTACTTCCGAACTTTGTGATCAGTCGTTCGACAGTGTTTTCGTTTACCATCCTGAGGACCAGGTTCTGTCGGTGAAATGTAGAACCCTGACCTTTTGGTTGTAATGCTTCGCGACCTGTTGTTGATGGTTTTCGACTTAAAGTATCATTTGTAGGCGTATTTCTTCAGTCATGTCCGCGTGATTATTGAGTGACTCGTTGTTTAATTTGAAGTTTTGCCGCCATATTTTCCTTCGGAGGGTCGCGGCTAAGGCTTCGGCTGGAGCTAATGTTCTACTCCATAGGATAACGAAAAAGGGAAACGGCTGGTGGCGCGACAAGCTGTAGTTTCGGTATGTCCACAAGACGCCGTCCAGCTCCTCCGCCCACATGCCTTTCTCGCTAAGCAACCTTCTCATAATCCCACTCACAATTTTTATGTTCGATGCTTCAGCCTGACTGTTTATTTTTTAGGGTAACGACACGATGAATTGTTCCATCTTATGTTCCACCAGGTGCAAAATCTTTTGAATAGTTTCGAGATGAATTGGGTGCCGTTATCAGTTACTATCTCGTAGCGGAGGATGTGTCAAAAACTAATATTCTTCAATACGAACTTCCTCACTTGGAGTGCCTTGATGTTGATGTAAAACTCGGCTTTGACCCACTTGGTAAAATTATCTGTTATGACGAGATTTGTACGAGGGTGGTATATCCATCGCCAATCTCATGAGGGGGTATGGTGCTATTTCGGTTGAGATTTCCTCTACGTGTGAGTTGATCAGGGGGTCGTGCCTCTGGCATGGCTTGCATCGGGGCGCGTATGTGACACAATCCGCCATCATCGTGAGCCAATAGTAGCTTGTGTTCTTAACCTGGAATGCTAGCAAAATTTTGTATGAATGGTTTCCTCCTGTTCCTTCATGTGTTTATGTCATGACGTGACGGGTTTTATCTCAAAAGATGCAGGTAAGCAGGACTCCAAACGTGTCCTTTTAGTATAGGCGTCCATCTAAGAGGTAATAATATGCGATTTTTGCTTTTAATCTCTGAGATACCCACTTTTCCTTAGACAGATTTTCGTGGTAAAGGTACGCAATTATCTCATTCTGCCAATAGTTATTGTCTTCATCGTGTTCCCCGTCTTCGTTCTGATCATGTGGGTCGGCGAACTGGCCCTTGGCTTCCAGGTGGATGACTAGGAATGTTAATTAATTTGGAGAAATACTTGGTTGGTCGATGCTTCCAACTGGAATGGTTCGTTGGACAGTCGGATTCGATGTCGATACCAAGGCCACTCACGCATCGGCCACTGAATTCTTGGTTCTAAGTATTTTGACAACATCGAACGAGTCGAATTGGCGAGCCATGGTCAACCTTAGATATGCGTCCATCCTTTCATTTTTTCCTCAAACTCTATGTGGTATTGGCTCGTTACGAGCTGTGAGTCGGAGAACACTTTGATGTTCTTGACTCGAATGCCTTTTCTTAGGCGTAGTCCAGCCAGAAGCGCCTTCTACTCGGCCTCGTTTTTTTTGAGGGAAAAGCTAATCATAATGATTGTTCGAGCAGTTCCTTTGTCGACGAAATCAGATGTATTCCAATTTCTGAACCGTGTTGTGATGCTGATGTGTCTATGTATAACATCCATGGTACTTCTTCGGAATTGAAATATGTCAAATCGGCTGGCAATTCGATGAGGGATTCCGCTAACACCTGGGACTTAGCGCTCGTTCGACAATTGTATTCGATGTCTTACTCGGTTAGCTCTACTGCCTACTTGTCCATTCGTCTGAACTGGCTCGGGCTATGCACAATATTCTTGATCAGGTGGTTCGAGAGGATGACAATGGCGTGAGATTGGAAGTACGATCGGACTTTTCGGGATGAGTTTACTACAGCAAGGGCCAGCTTTTCCTGGGCGATGTACTGAGATTATACCCCGCATAGTGCCTTGCTTGTTTAAAAGATGGGCTTCTGGTCCCCCCTGTTTTCCCTGACGAGGACACTGCTAACCTACGTCGCCGAAATGGCTATGTAAAGATACAATGTTTCACTGTCTTTGGGCTTCGAAAGGATGGGAGGCGTAGTCATGTAGTCTTTAAGTTGTTTTAAGACTGTTTCACAATGATTATCTTAGAGGAATCGCTTGTTTCCTCGCATGAGCTGGTAGAAGGGCAAGCATTTGTAAGTACAACTGGATATGAAGCGATTGAGGGCAGTGATCCGCCCGATAAATCGATGAACCTCTTTCGGTGATCTTGGAGAGGGAAGATCAAGGATTTCAGATATTTGTTTTGGGCTCGCTTCGATTCCTCTTTTAGTGACGATATACCTTAGGAATTCGCTCGATGAAACTTCGAACGCGCACTTTATCGGGTAAGTTTCATGTTGTACTTATCGAGTATCTCGAAGCAGGATTACAGGTGGGCAACATGGTTTGTCTTTTAATTATGGGAAATTTTATATCTAGGGGAATTTTGACTGCCAGCTAGGAATTATGAATTACGCACTCAATAAGATTTTATCTCTTGATTCTAGAACTCCAGACACATGATAGTACGATGCCCTAAAAATGTATTATGGCAACGCCTTTGTTTAAAAACTTTAATCTCAAAAGTTAATTTGGATTGTCGCTGAAGATAAACAAGTAATAAAGTTGAGCTAGATATGTTCACAAGGTGTCCGAACAAGCATTGGCTATGATACGGAACACACCTTACTCACTACAAATAGATAAGGCGATCACTGATGCATAGCTGCTATAAGATCTCGGCTAGATTTGATAAAAGATGATTCGCGATTCCGCTAAATCAGTTGAGAGCACCTGTAGTGAAATACCTTTTGTTATAAAAATGATTGATTAAAAACTATCTTAATAATTCATAGAGAACCATAAGAAAAATCCTAAATCTAATAAGGTGATTACTCAGACATTGTACTGGTATCACAAATCATTATTGGATTGATGAGTTGTATACAAGATGAAAATATACAATAAAAGATCAGAGGGTCGTGGATCTAAATATGAGTAAGAACAACCTCTTAACTTTTTCAAAGCCTAATATCAAATGAAAATAGTAATACCTAGGGAACTAGTAACAATGGATGGAAACAAAAGCTTAATGAATATATATGTGTGTGATTGTTGGAGAATATGGAGTGTGAGTGGTTTCTTCTGCTGATAGAGAGCTTCTTTTATAGCTTCTTAGGTTGGTATTAGGGTAGAACCTCCTTAAAACATAAGTCAGGTTTGATTGGATTGAAACGGGTCAGTCTTGTAAATTCCGTCAGAATGACATGTCTTCAGTAAAACGTTAATATCTTAGATACAAATGTCCAATAGGCTTGATTCAAATTGGAGAATAAAATTAACTCACACGCCTACAAATTTATACGTAAAACATCTCCTGGTTCGTCGATTAAGTGGGTCAAAGGTTGTCTGACTTCTGGGATTCAGATTATATTTATGCATCTCCTTTGCTAGTTTTGCTCCAAATCTATTCACTTTACATTCTTTCATTCCAAAACATCATTTTCTAGTAAAACCTATACAAATACCTAAAAGGTACTATGAAGACTCTATAAAAACACATATATCATGGTAAAATACGGCTAAAATCTATGATACATCAACGAGACACTCCCGTGTTTTTCAGACCAAATGACATCACTTTGTAGCAATATGTTCAGTCGGTTATAAAGTCTGTCTTCTCACGATTATTGGGATTCATCATAATTTTATTATATCCCGAGAATGCATCCATGAAGGATAATAGCTTGTGCCCTGTTGTTGCCTCTACCAGCATGTCTATGTGGGGCAGCCGGAAACTGTCCTTGGGGCATGCCTTGTTGAGATTGGTAAAGTCGACGCACATTCTTCACTTCCCTTTTTTTTTCTTTACCACCACTGGGTTCGCGAGTCAATAAGGGTATTTTACCTCTACGATCGACCCAGCCTTCATCAATCGTTTTACTTTAATTGTCGTTTACTGCTTGAGCCCATTCTAAACCAAGCTTCCTTCTTTTCTGTTTTATTGGGCGGTAGGTCGGATCAACATTGAACTCGTGACAAATAAATTTCGGATCTATGCCCGATATATCGTTGTCTTGACATTCTGCTTTAGGAACATTTCTAATTCCTCTCGAAGGTTCTCTAGGAGTTCGGCTCATATTCTGACACGTTTCGTCGGATTCGATTCATTGATACCTAACTGAATGACCCCCTCTCTCCTTGGGTGATCCCTTTCCAGGGGTATATTTGCGTCAAAGACCTTTGCTACCAGGAAAGGGTGCGGCATGTTCCTATGTTTACATTCAGCCTGGTAACATCGTCTTGAATCTCGTTGATCTCTTTTTATCGTGATCACTCTCTTGGTTGTTGGGAATTTCAAGCATTGGTGGTATGTTAAAGCGACGGCGCGCATCTCGTGCAACCACGACATTCCTACTATTAAATTTAAAATAGCGGGTTTATCTATTACGCAGAAGTCGGTATGTCTAGCTATTCGCCCAACGCATATTGTCATAGTGGTCAAAGCAGAGACATGCTCGATGGTTGGAATGAGGTCGCGATCATCGGCTTCCATCTTTATGAGGGTGTCCATAAACATTAAGTTTATGATGCACCCGATATTTACCAAGATGCGCGAGACTTCGCAGTGGGAGACCTTAAGGGTGATCACTAGTGGGCTGTTGTGCGAGGTATCCATCCCTTGGGTATCTTGTTCGCAGAAAATCAGCTCCGGAGATGGTTCACATTCCATCGATGTTTATCTCTTTTTTCGTAAGAGTGCTCCTGGTGATCCCCACAGAAGGCGCCAAATGTTGAACCATGGAAGTTCAGTGCGAGTTGGTGTTCGGATTGAAGGGTCGGAGTTCTTGCGATGAGATAACTTCGAGTTCGAGGAAGATCAATGAATTTATGAATATTACTTTGCTTGTATTGATATTTCGATTACAATAGTTCGAAAGTAAGGTCGAAATAGGTCATAGATCAGAATCTAACAATTAATGACTTGATGGTCGAATCAAATGTTAAAAGCGATCTAAGCTATAACTCTCTAGAACTTGCTCAGACTATGTTGCGTGAATCTTGTGTGTCTCTTTCTCATTGAATGCTTCCTTTATTTATAGAGCCTTGTGGATGCGGCTCGCAGCAGGTAGGCGATTGTTTTAAGACTCATCATTTCCTCTTCGCCGGCCGAACTAGCTAGCTCGCCGAGTTGATGAATAGATCTTCATGCCGTTTTTCCCGAACTGTTCATGTCAGGAAGGTGGTTACGTAGGTATGCGTCTGACGTGGCGTTTGCTCATTGGTCGATCGTTGTTCGGAGGGGTACGCCTTCTCTTGTAGTTGCTGGGATATATAGCATAGGTAGTTCGTAGGTCCAAATGTCCCTTCTTGGTTGGCTTCAAACGTATCGAGACGTAGATCACGAGATGTACCTCTGAGGCCTTTAGTTCGTACCTAGGACTGGACTTTTGAAGTGTTGAAATAGATATGGATCAGATCCTTTTGAAGGGGTGCTAAATCTACACCCCAACAAAAATGTTGAAAATTTATTTGGCATTAAAATAATAGAATTTATGTGTTCAATCCCAAAAATTCAATAAATAAAAAGTTCAATAAATAGAACTTCTTGAAATTCTTACAAATTACCATTCTTCAGTAATTTATTAAATTACCATTGTTTCTTCAGTAATTTAAAATAAAGATATAATTAGTTTAAAAAAACCACTTTAACTTTTTCTCTTTTTCACTTTTTCTCTTATAAATATGTTGGTTATTTTGTTGTCCACCCAAAATAATATGACATCAAGTATTTTTGACACTAATTATTGCCATTACTTGGCTTTTGCCACACTAGTTATTATAAGCAATTACATTATTATGAGTTTTGAGAAATGATCAAAGAAACAAATTTTTAAAAATAAAGTTGAACATGTTATATATATATATATATATATATTTTATTTTTTTTTGTGCAGAATTAAAAGAAAAAAGACATAGTTGTTAAAAAATGTATTCCTGATTTTGTTTGTCAAAATTACTTTCCAATGCAAAAATATTCCGAGCATTGTACAAAAAATGGGGAATATATCAAGACAATGTAGATCATCTACACATGCTAAAAAAACTAATATGCTGTTTGTTTTTTTTTTTCTTCTTTTTTTGCTTAAAGTCAAATTTATTGATCGAAATAGAAATATACACAAATTAGTTATACCATCATTGTTGTTAGGAAAACCAGACCCAAATCAAGGAAATAAAACAAAACACAAGAAAAAACAGATCCAAAATTTTTAAAAAAACACAAAATAAAAACAGAGCCAAAACCCTTCCGTCAACTAATATGCTGTTGTTTTTGCTATAAACCAAAAAACACACAATATCCATATCAAATTTAAAAATAATTCGAACTACAAACACAAAACCCATCAAATAAGTTTTAGGTAGGTAAAGTTTCTATTTACGTTGAATAAAGTATATATATATATATAGTAGAAACCTTATAAATTAATAATGTCGGATCATGACATTTTATTAATTTATAGAGTTATTAATTTATTAATTTAAAAATATAAATCCATATTTCCTATATCCTTTATTTTTTTGAAAATTCATATTTCATATATCCTTTCTCTTATATTTCTCTATTTTTTCACTTTTTTCTTCTATTTACCAATTAATGTTCACCAAAAGACAATAACAAATTGCTTATGACACTGCAAAACCGTTTAGAAGATGTTATATCAGGAAATTAAGATGAATACATTAGTGAAAATGACATGCTACATGAACTTTACGTTATGATTAATATTATCGGTCACCACAATGAAATGGATATTAACAGCCTATTAAACTATACATGTGAAAATAATACATGTTCAGAAGTTCAGAGTAAATAAGAAATATTTTTAATGTTGATGATGAGACTAAAGATGATATTATTGTACCTTTAGAAGCAGTAACATGTAAGGAAGAAATTATCACAAACTCTTCACAATTTTTTTATGCGGTTCCAAAAGATCACACTAGAAGTTCTTGATGCAATAAGAAAAATTAGAGATGAACTCTAACGAGATTTGAAATTTATGCTGAAACAAGTCATATATTACTAAATTGACTTAACTATATATGCATAACTTTATATATTTAATTATTAATTTATTATATTATTGGGATCGTATATTTACATGGGGCTTTCTAAAAAATTATGATCTTATCGAGTTTTGTAAAATTTTATACTGATCTAACTCGGGACTAGAGAAATTTATTAATTTATCGTGTTTATTAGTTTATCGAGTATTAATTTATAGATTTTCTATTGTATATGCAGTAGAAACTCTATAAATTAATAATGTCGGGATTGTGATATTTTATTAATTTGTAGAGTTATTAATTTATCGATATAGAGATAAATCCATATTTAATATATATTTGTTTCTTATATTTTCTAATCGTTAATGTTGATAATGAGGCTGGAGATGATATTGATGCACCTTTAAAAGAAGTTGTACATAAGGCATAAATTATCGCGTTTAGAGCTCCTAATAATTTTTTAGTGAGTTCGAGAAGACAACACCAAAAGTTCTTAATGTAATAAGAAAACCTAGAGATGAATTCTAACGAGATTTGAACTTTATGCTAAAACAAGTCATATACTATTAAATTGACTTAAATATGTATGCATAAATTTATATACCTAAATTATTAATTTATGATATTATTGGAATCATATATTTACATGAGTTTTTCTAAAAAATTATTTTCTTATTATATTATCGAGTTTTATAAAATTTTACACTGACCCAACTCGAGACTGAAGAAATTTATTAATTTATGGTATTTATTAATTTATAAAGTATTAATATATAGAATTTTATTATATATATTCTTAAATGAAAATAAATTAATATGTTTGTTTTCAAGATTTACGTCATCTTATTTCAGGTCAAGATTCATGTGTTTATATCTCAAAACTAATTGCCATTGACAGCTAGTGTCAAAAATAAGAAACTCATGGTTATCTGCAACTATATATTTTGAAATTGATTATGTTTTTTTTTCTCACCAAGCAAGTTTTTTATTTATTTATAATCTAACTCAGAAAAGAACTATAATGAATTCATCTCACTAACATGTTACAATACATGTTCACACAAAGTATTTACATAATCTATATTGCATAGTGGCATCTAGTCATCATAAACCTAACTTAAAACTATAAAGTCATCATAGGTACATAATTATCATTTAATTTAGATTCAAGCTCATGCAAAAAAACATAAACCTTAACAGAGGACTAACGAAAAATTTTAGGGTTTACTTATTTTCAACGATATCTTAGTCATTTTTCTTCTTCCTCATCCAAAAACGTGAACTATACATAAAACCTTCTTCACTACCACGTTTTATTCTTCGTCTTATTCTTCTACATAAACAAACCAATACAAATTCTTCTCCAATGACTATGGTTTTTTTTTGGCAAATTTGTATTATATATCACATGTTTAGGTTTTCGATAAGATCATATACGTCTGACCTGACCGACTCTGATTTTACATCTAAAAAAAGTCCACGCAACACATAAAATAGCTTTATTAACCTAACTAACCATATATTGCCACATAAGCTATGCTAATACGTGTAAGTCACATCAACAACAAATAATAAAGATTAACGAGTAATAACTTGTCATGTCAAAAATAAAAAATAACACATAAGCTAAGGTCGTAATCAACCAGAGGAATCCTTGAATTCACTGAGCATGCGACACATAGGACAATACACCATCTGTTTTACTATATACTAGGTTTGACATACGCGAGACGCGTGAGTTTCTTTGTTTTCTGGTTTTTTTTCCGACGTATGTAATTAATTTATTTGTTAACGTTTTTTATAGTAAGGTATGTGTAAATGATAATAGAAAAAGTAATATATAAACTTAGTTCTTTGTAGTCAATTGCATTTGAGTTATTTTATAATGTGATAACAGCGAGTGTATGAACTTATTTTATTGTGACATATAGCTACACTCAAACTTTAATATCCAAAGAAATTTTAATATCGGATCGACAGTTTGACGTGCATGTTTCCTTGTCTTCTTTTTTAATGGATATAGTTTATTCATTTGTAAATGTATTTTTATTAGTAAGGTATATGTGTAGATGATAATGGAAAAAATATATATAAACTTAGTGTGAATATTGCATACGTTCCTGACCGAAACTATGATTTTACATCTCAAAAAGACCCATGCAACACACAAAGAGTACATATGGTTGTACAATTAAAGAAATAAATTTGGTGAAAAATAACATTCCTCTAGAAAATTACCATTTGAAAGGAAAGATAGTAGAAAGACATTTTCCTGGAAAAAACTGAATTTGTTAACAATTTTTAAAAAAATTGTTATTCTAATATTTCTAAAGAATAAATAAAATGAAATTATTTCTCTAGTAATTTTATTACATTTATTTGTATTATATTAATCTTTATTCTACTTATTCCTCTATAAAAAACCATTTACAGCCAAAATAGATTTATTAACCTAACTAACCCGACAATATATTGTTACATAAACTACACTAATACATTTAAACCACATCAGTAACAAGAAATAAATAACAAATAATAAAGATTAACGAACCTCAAAAAGCTAAAAATAACACATAAGATAGGATTGTAATCAACAAGAGAAATATTCTTTGAACTATTCTTTGAATGCGACACATAGAACAATACACCATCTTCTACTATATATAATTAATGAGAATAACGAAGTTGTTTACTCTTTATTCTCATTGATAAGATGATAAATGAGAATAACAAAGTTGTTTACTCTCTATTTTCATTTAATAAGATTATTAATGAAAATAACAAAGTTATTTACAACTCTCTATCCGGTTAAGCTGAAAGTGAAATTTGGTTACAGACGAGTAAATGGTATTGAAGAAAAGTTTCGTACAAAAAACTGTGTAGCAACCATTTATGTGTTTTGTAATTAGTTTTGAAAAAAGTCACCCATAGTGTAATATTCCAACTCTTAATCCCTTTATTTAAAGTATGTTGTGACAAAAAGAAATTTGGATGATGCACTAATACCGAAGCAATCAAATTATTCTTCATAAAAACTTGATTTCGAAGAAACACTCTGATTGGTTTCGGTTCATGTTCCATCAAACCTCCGAGAGTTTATCTAGGAAAACGATTTGATACAAATCCATCAAACAGGCCAAAACTCAAAAAACTAGCTCTGGCCTAAAGAATCACTGTCTACCCGCAGCAAGCCGGCTAGTGTGTTTTTCAGTGAGCTCGGGTTAAACAAGACGCTACTACTATGCTTGGTGTCACAAACACTCTCCACGACTCTCTGCAACACAGAGCAGAAGCAATAGTGAGTGTTTGTTGGAAACAAGTGAAGTAGAGAGAGATAGAGAGATACTGACAACATCATCGATTCCTAGTTCAGACAATTGTTTGAGATCTACTACTATCCCTCCGTCTTTCGGAACCAACAGAGTGTTGATGTAATATCCAGGCTGCACACACACAAGATTGATCTCAGATCTACTGTCTTGCATCAAGAAAGTGTGGATCTAGCAAGAACCACTCACCGGATTCTTGAGCCGAATATTTTGATCTCCATGAGTCCTATTGAGCGCGTCGGCAATAGCAATGACAAAGCAAGAAGCCGTGAAGCCGCTTGTTTCTCGGTCTTGTGTACCATTCAACAGAAGTACCTGTTTAAACAACCAAGAGAATAAGTCAGATCGATTTTTGGAAATATCATCAAGGTCTTTGACATTTTCAGCCGATACCTTACGACATGACCTGGAAGCGATGATCTCCCCAACACCAAGCAGAACCTGAGGAGCAGAACATGTGTCTATAACAGTTTCCACAACCCTCCATTGTTGCACAAAACAAATTTCTTACCAATGATGGGCAAATGGAAGTGAATAGAGACCCCATAGCGTAAACGATACAGTCAACGTTTCTCAACTGCTCCAGAACAGTTGGGTTAACTGGTGGGAATACCTATTTAATAGCAACAACGCATTACATTTGCATCGTAATGTCCAAGATACCAGGGAAACAAAACAAGTATCAAGTACTGCAGAAATCAACCAGAATCATCAGATATATACAAGAAAAAAGGCAGAAGAAAATTCTAACCTCATGAAGCAGATTGTTGCCTTCACTTGACATGTAAAATACTCGCTTTATCTTTGATGGAAGAGCGGAAGTCGAACAATGTCTCTACTAGAGACATAGAAAGACAATGTAGGAAAACATATACTAAGACACTAATTGATTGAAAATCAAATAAGTATACGATACACTTAGTCTAATGATCATCATAGATAACACCTTGTCAACTGACTGCACAGATCCATCCGTCCTCGGGTGAGAGATTTCGTTCTGTCCGCGTATTATAGTCCCGTCCTACAAACATGGGATTACATAAACTAGATGCTAGATTTAAAAAGAGAGATTCAGCTTCATACCTTTAATTCACATCCTAATGTAAGCCTGTCATTGGTTGATATCACTGGGAGGACCAAACTGTCGCAAGGAATCTCTGAAACACGTGAAAACAGAAAAATCGCAGCATCTAATGACTGGAAAAATATCCTTGCTCCTGCAAAGAAGAAGTTCCCAATGCTACAACAAGAAGGGCACAACTAATAGTAAGTTTACTTAACAGGCAAACAAAACAATATACACATTACTGAAGCCTAGAATAAGGTTTTCAATACCTGCCATTACTGAAGCAAAACGTCTCATTAGGTCGTCTAAGAATCTGTGATGCAGAATAAACATGTCAAGTAACAAGAACATGTATCTCTGTCTCTGTTAACATTAATACCTCATTCTGAAAGTAAACCAAGAAAGCACGGATTGTTTCTCTGTAAGGTCTTGATACACCATACCACAGAGAATGATCACCTTCCACAATATCGTACCTACCTTATATAAAAGGAAGAGTGCCTAAAAGGGAATATACTTGACCAAAGAAAATTACACATAAGGAAAAAAAAGTTATTGGATAAATTACCAATCTGTCTTGGCCTTGTGTGCATCTAGAGGTAAGCGATGGCCAAGCAACCGCCTAACAGCAAGTGCCTCTGAAGTACTTTCATCAGAGAGTCTTAAACACCTGGAACGTATGTCACCAACCGCTGGCCCACCTATCATTCTTAGACAGTTTTTGAATTTCTTTTGCGATATAAAGAAACTAAGCACAGAAAATGTGGGTCGGTCGCTTACCAAGAACACGAACAATCTCAGCTGTGCTTCCTCCATCATCCGAGACAGGAAGAACATGAGCGACTCGGGTTGTTAACTTCTTCAACTCTTCCACCACACCGTTAAATCCTGTGCCGCCTTCATCGCAACAAATGTTACCAAAAATTTATCATGATTCTTTCAGCGCCAAAACAAAACCAATTCAAACTATAAGACAATGGAAAAAGCTTCAGAGAGCTGCTTGGCATGGGATACAAAAACGTTCTACATTCGAGTGGCCCTCCAAATATCTTGATTGACATTAAATCAGCCTCAAATTCATGAGTAATTGATCAAGATCTAACCCAAATTCATGAGTGATTGACATTAAATCAGGGTCACCTGAGAAGACGAGGAGAGAGGGCGGATCCACGGCGGATGGGGAAAGGTGGCATTCGCCTGTCATGAGAGAAGGGGACAATGTCGAATTGAAGTGACGGGGTTTGCTGCGGAACAGAGGATGAAGAGACGAAGGAGACACTGCCTTGTAATGGATGAGACTCCCAAACAAGCAAATCTCCGCCATTACAGAATTGAAACTGACCTCTCCGAATGGAACATCCCTACCCTTCTCATTTTTGTCGATTTTCCAAGAGTCTCGGATTTCTTGCTTACCAATTGACAAAAGGATAAAAAGTAAACCAATCTTACTGCATAACCCATTTTTCGGCAAGAAAAAAAGAAAAAAAAAAAAAAAAATATATATATATATATATATATATATATATATATATATATATTAGATGATAACTCAATTATTAGCTTAATGGTGACAACGGTTCAGCTAGGACAAACACTTTTAAACCTCTAGTTGTGATAATCAAGCATAATTATCTCTTTATCTCTATGTATTAGAAAACCATTTCAGCCATTTTTCTAGTATCTCGAGTACTAGTTCTACACATACTCAAAGTTTCATATGTCATTTCACTCTTTTAAATTTGTCTCTTTACATTCTGTCTGTAAAATTGATCGCTAGTAATGACGTATCCTTTATAGCTTTGAGCATCATGTCTTGAACCAAATGTCAACCATTTCAGATTGGTTGAATGAGACTTTGAGTTTGTTGGTATCGAATGAGAGAATAACAATATTAGTCAATGAATAAAGAATAAGATAAAATAGAAATTGAAATGAAAATATGTTTTTCCAAAGATTTGTCTTTATCTACTCTACAAATATTTGCCTTTATCTACTCTACAAACCTTTTAGTATGAAGTTTCCAACAAAGACTTTTGTTTCTTGTACATCTACCATCAATAGCCACAAATTCTCACAACTGCACTGTTTCACAAGATTCAGAAATTATAATTTAAAATAATGGCCGGTGACAGAATAACAATAATTAAGGGTCAAAAAAATTAAACTTACTCAATATAAGGATCCATAACTGATGTATTCATCAAGATATACCAATGAGCTATGTCTCGTTATTTATTTGAAAATGTAACTTGTTGAGGCTTCGAAGTGGACGGCCTTCAAGTATTTGTCCATCACATGCAACATCTTCATTTCAGTTGAGGGCTTCTTGTATTGGTAGAGTTTTCTTGAGAAACTCTAAATAGAAGGCAAGGTACTCTTCATCTAAGTATCTCTCTGCCACACATGCTTCTGGCCGTGTAAATATTTTTACATATGTCATACCTACAGATCAGTGACATAACACAGATGTCAATAATACAAACAAGTAAATAAAAGAGCAAAAAGGTGTAGTGTTCTCCAATGAGTGGCTTATATTTATGGAGAGATGGGTGGAAAGGCCTTAAGAGGATTACCCTAGGCTCCACAAATCGCATAAGACTTCTAAAAGTGATAGACACCAAGGTTCTATTTCCACACTGAAGCTAACACAAGATTTCAGCAAGGATACCCCCTATTAAAAGATACATAGGACATGCACCAACTACTCGGAAGCCGAGCAAGAAGGGTGATGTGTGAAGTAATTCACCTAAAAATGACTGCAAGTGCACAATGTACAATTGTAATATTAAGGTTATTGATTCCACAAAGATTATGTCGAGTTTCAATTCTAACAAGAAAGTATGAATGATTCTTAGCTAGTATTTGTTGTGTTGTAACTTGTGGATTAAAGGTGCTAGATCAAGGGAAGTATCGTATGAGATATAGACCAACAAAATCAACAATCATTAGACTTTTAAATACGGAAGACATAATTATATAACACCCGGTATCTCGTGGCTGCTATACTTATGGACTAACCACTAGATAAAAAAGGATGCTTTTCAATCTAAGGTAGCTAGCACATACAATGAATTTAGATCCGATTGTTCATAACCTTCCAAGCCAAATGGTGTATTTTAACAAGGACGAGATTACCTACTAAAAATTTTTTTATGGTTATGTTGAGGAATGGTGTATTACAATAACAAAACCTAAAAATCAATATCCTAAGTGATCAAATCAAGATATTGTATGAATTACCATTAAAGTAGAGAGTCATAACTAATCATATCATGAAGAGATCTATAAAACCTTTGAAAAACCCTAGATCTAACAATTAAACTACTCACACATAGCAAGCAAAATCATCATCAATAATATAATCAAAGCTTGCATAAAAGTAAAAAAGTAGAGTTGAGAGAGTAAACAAATTTCGTGGGTTTTTCTCTTTGTAAATCCAAGTAGAAGAATAAACTCAAAAAACCTTAAGAACAAGGTGGCTTCTTGAGGCAAAAGTAAGAATTTAGTGGCTTGAGTGATTTGTTTATTCTAGCTTGAAGGCTTTTGATGGCTTGACCTAATCTTCTTGCTTCACCTTGATTATATAGCTCCAGGGACGAGTCTTTAGGTCGGTGATGGGTTTCGAAGACTTCGGGTTTAGTAAAACCCCGCAAAACGAATTTCCTTTCTTCTGACCGACTAGACGAGTCGGTCGACTACAGCTTCGAGTTGGTCGACCTTGTCTTCGGTTCAATACTTCTTCATTTTTGCTTCAAATCGTCTAAGTCTTCTCCAGTTACTCCATCTCGTGAGATCACATGTTTATCCTGCTAAATCATGCAGAAAAAGGTTCCTAAACCATAATGAATATGCTTCTAAAACCTGTCAAAATATCGATCCATCAAACTCCCCTAGACTTAGCTTTTGCTCGCCCTTGAGCAAACAAAGAGCTAACCGTGGTGGTAAAAATCTGGCAATCATGATTCAAGTCATCATTCTTCAGTAACCATTTCTTTCATCATGATCTCACCAATAACCTTTCAATAAATAGACTTCAATGTTAATCCCTAAAAGAAAATTTTCTAAAACACACTAGAGTTATCCAATCCATAGTGAAGAATCATTTCCATATACCATCTCAGAAATTTCACTTATCATCATAAAGTCATCTCTAACCCTACCAAACACAAGCTTGTCTTAAAGCATATAGGTTTATTCCCTCTCCCCCCATACTTATTCATTCCACAGCTCCTAAAGAGTTCAATTGCACTTATTTCATTTTACAAGATTTAAAGTGAATAGTGGTCTCCCGGGAAATTTTCCTAGACCTCACTAAAATCAAGTTTCTCAGATTTCAATTACATAGTGGTATGATGGGAAATTTTCCTAACCGTACTGAAATCGAGCTTCTAGTGATGAAAAATTGGCTTCCTTGGAAATTTTCCTTGGCCTCATCACTAGGTTTTTACAAAACACAATGTCTCATTTTCTATTTAAAAATTTTCTAAGGGGAGAGCTGGGAACCATAATGACACAAACAAAAAATCATATCCAACAAAACATCAAGACTAACTATGAAAAGAGAGTGGTACAGACTTAACTGATTAATGCTCCGGCATTGCTGAATATCTCTGATAAAACATGGGTCTTAACTCTGAATATGTCTATTGAGCTCTCTAGTTTCCATTCAGTCATTCTTTGTTAATGCTGTTAAATCATTCAATCACAATTAAACAGAATGAGGTCATAAGTAAAAACAAATAGCCTCAAATAAATCATTAATTTCAATCCAACAAAATCCAAAAGAAAAAAAAATCAAAAGACAAAATCATCAGTAACACTCCCTCCCCCAGACTTAAATTTCACTGTCCCCAATGAAACAAATAAAAATGAGAAAAATACATAGAAAAATCCAAATTAAAAAGAAAAGTGATAGAGATGGTACTACTTCCTCGGACTGCGGGATCGGGGTCGAAGAAAATCTGGATCATAAGTTGTAGAAGATCCGGTTCTTCCATAGAAATCAGGTGGCGGCTGGCTCATAGTCATAGGGTCGATCGGAAAAATTGAAAAGTTGACCGGTCCCAATCGAAAATGTCATCGTCTCGCCACGTTCAACTCAAGTCGACTGACCATAAGTTGGGTCGTCCGACTCCATCTCCGTGTCATCATCATCATCTCGTCGTCGTCCCTCCTCCTCCTCTGTAAGGGCATGTGCATGTCTGGTAGGGACGTGTGGGTTCTGGTTTCATAAACAACCAGTAAGAAAAGACAAGAACCACTATGCTATCTTGCTTTTCCTGCTGTGGCGCTCCATCTTATACTCGTATTTCACCTCGGGAGACGCCTCAAATGGTGGTTGGACAGGTAAGTCAAAGAAATCTGGCATAGTGCAAGTCGAGAATTGAGCTCCAGTAGGCTCGTGATCATCAACTCTAGACTGGGAGGTCGAGGCACGTGGTGGCTTGACACATCTTAGGCGTCTAGGTGGTCCATGTGTGGCTCCGAGTGGTCGGATATAGGGTAGTGCGATAATGGTGAGAACTCTATCAGGTGGTGTGAATCGCAGTGTAACAATGTCCCCTATTGATGTGTAATCCCGGTTAGGCAGCGGGAGCAAACAAACGGCTCCATCGGCTCGTGTGAACACATAAAGCTTCTCGAGTCGCACAATGTCAGAATGGGCTAAAGAAGGCTCATCCAACCGAAAATTGGGGTGATCCATCCTGAAAGTATCAAATGGTACCTCACAAAACCTCATAATTGGAGTCAGGAGACTCCCTAATGTCTCCTTCTTTGTAGATCCTCCAGAAAAAGCATGGTATCTCAAAGAAACCAGATACCGGAAAAAGAGTGCTCCGGTGTTTCAATCAATATACCTTCTCAGCATCGGGGTAAACGAATCCGCCGCCAATGGCGTAGTAGAGTAGTGTAAGCTCCTGCTTGTGGAGTCGACGGACTTCCTCACAGTGCTCCGAGTATACCAAGTAACAGGAAGCTAGGAATTGCCTCACAGCATCGGGATAAGTCGGGTAATGACGATGACCAATGCGTCCCATCCCGATATTCGCCATAAGCCGCTCCATCTCTCGGTGAAAACCCAGCTTCCTCAGTGTCTTCCGGTCTAGCAACTTCAGTGGCTGAATTTCAATCTCCAGGTAGCGGTCATAGTACACCTTATCATAGTCATTCTAATAGCGGTTGCATCTCTTCTTGCAATTCTGGTCCTTGATAACTTCAGTGAGGATTCTCTCCTCAAATGGATTGGTGAAAAACTGATCTTCTGTCTTGTCCCACATCTCCTCATATACTTCAGAATCATTTTAAATCTGCAAAACAAACATCAAAAATCGAAAAATATTTAAACTTGTTCTTCTCAGGCGAAATTGGAGTCGACCGACCATAAGGTCGGGTCGATCAACTCGAGTGCGGCGACGATTTCCCGCTTATTTGCACTCGCATTTTTAGCACGTTTCATCAATTCAACTCAAATTTCAACCCAAATTCAACCACAATCAGGCATAAACAACGATAATCTACTATCCTACAACCAAATTCCTCAAAATCTTGTTCGAATTCCTAAACATGCAAGTATTCTAAAAGTTTAGACAATTGTTCCAAAAATTCGAAACAAAAATCGCACAGAAACTGAGTAATACATTGTTGATCGGAAAAACGAAGTAAAACAAGTGATAGAACTTAAAATTTTGAACTTGGGAAGCTTTGAATCGAAAAATTTGATTGAGAATTTAGAGAGAAAATCGTGTTTGAAGTTATAAGTATTTTGGTGAATTTTGACGGAAACAGTCGGGTTTTAAAGAAAAATAAAGTTCGAGTCGACCGATTCAAAGCCGTGGTCGGTGGACCTAAAAATATTTTTGGTTTTTTATGGGTTTTTCATGACTTTATCTAAACTGGGACTTAAAAAGCTTGAAATAAACTGAAACAATACAGACTCACAAGTGAGTTGCCTCCCACTAAGCGCTTCTTTACATTCATTAGCTTGACTATGTCAGATCATGCGCTTTCCTCATCAGAACTCAACACTGAGTGTTGTTTCTTCTCTAGTTCTCCCATGATGGTATCATTATCTTCATCTTCATCTTCAGTAAGGTCTATGATCTTGTTTTACTCTGGTTCCTTCACCTTCTTAAGCTTAATGCTTGCAGTGCACATCAATTGTGTTGTGGGTGCATTCCTCTTGTGTTTTTGGACTGGTGTGAAGGTTCCTCGATGTATATCACTCTTAAACCAGGGGGTTTACTTCCATTCATCTTGATTATCTCTGCTTCATTAGCTTCTTTGGCTCTAAACCTGACACTTTCGATTCTGTAATCTATCTCGGCATGGGCGGTGTGGAGGAATGGTCTTCAAAGGATTAGCAAATCTTCAGGATTTCCATCAAATCTCATTACATGGAAATCTACTGCAATGAATTGACCATTGGTGTGTAGTGGCTTGCTCTCCAACATTCCTTTTGTTACCTTATAAGTGTCATCAGTAAACCTTAAGAGCACTTGCTTGTTCAACAACTTGTCAAACTTTAACGCATTGGCTATTGAAAGTGGCATCAAATTTACTCCAGCTTCTATATCACATGGTACATTTTCAAACCAAGTGTGACCAATCATACAACTTATCTCAATTCTTCCCAACTATCCAAGCTTCTTTGGTATTGACTTCTCGACCATGGCATCACACATCTTGGACAAGCGGTTACAAAACTCTTCAGCCTTCATCTTTCCTTTCAAAAGGTAAGGGACAAGCTCCTGCAACTCCATATCCATTCCACATTGTTCCATAAGTGGCTATATCTCCTTGTATTCCTTAATGAACTCTTCCACATCATATTTGAATTGGCCTTCAAGTATCTTGAGTGAGTTTGAATAGAAATGAATTTTATACTCAACATGTTCAGGTCGTATCCAGATAGAAGTTGACCGAATCTCCCTTTCAATTGGAAACAAGGACGGCATCGCAACTGCTCTTCGTTTGGCTTCAGGAGAGTCATGTCGACCGACTATAGATGAAGTCGACCGACTCGGGCACCCTCAATTTATGAAAATCTTGTCCTCGGGATTCTCAAGCATTCTCATCCTTGGCTTGGATATTGTTATGACTGCTAGACTCTTCTTCTTCGTTTTCTTTGGGTAAACATAGGAAAAATCTTCATCCTTCTCCTTGACCTTGAAAATGATGTTTGGACTCCCCAAGTTCCTTAATTATTATTACAATCAATTAGGGCTCCTGCGGTCTTGAGAAACGATCTTCCAAGTATGTGCTCTATACCATCAGCTTTAGGGATGAGCATATTTTCCGAAACCCGAACCCGAACCCGGATCCAACCCGAACAAACCGGTTCAGTACAAGTATGGGTATGTCTTCAATAACCGATTGGTACTTATGTTGAAGATCCATTGGGTTTTGGGTTAACCCGAACCGAACCGAATCTTAAATGGGTACCCAAACTAAACCGAAATAAATGAGATTAGGTAGAAATTCCTCTGATGAATATGTCTGATAATTTTTCTTCCCAAGAAAAATTTCCCAAAATTTTATTGTTTTGATTTTGATTCTACAGAGATTTGGAAACAAGAAGATCCGTTACCCAAATCTTGCAAGTTTCTATTTCTAATCTCCCAAATCATGGTACATCTTCCATTCTTGTTCTAAAATACCCGAACCCGAACCGAACCCGCATGGACTTTGGGTTTTTAACATAGACCCGAACCGACCCGAACCCGTCATAACTCGAACCGAACCCGACCCGAAATTTCGTAATATCCGAATGGTACCTATGAGCCTAAACCCGAGAACCCAAAAACCCGAATAACCCGGACCGAACCCGATTGGGTACCCGAACGCCCATCCCTAATCAGCTTCATCAGCATAACATGTCTCTAGCACATAGAAATCAAGGGCCACGAACCCATTCCCAATCATACATGGTAGGTTCTTCAACTTCCCCAATGGAATCACACTTGTATCATTAGCTAACCTCATCTCCTTCTTTGTAGGTTTGAGTTCATAAGCTGGTAATTTCTTCACAGCTTCTAGGGGTATTGTGTTGTTGCTTGCTCCCAAATCACATAAACACCTCTTGAACATTTGAGCTCCAATGGTTATGTTAAGCTCAAATTGACCAGAATCTTTCTTCTTATTAGGCATCTGGTACATGATCGCCTTATCAAAAATCGCAGCAAATACTCCATTAGCATCTTCTGGGGAAATCTCCCATCTCATCACTTTACTGAGGATGTTTTCAAATTCTTTTTCCAGCCTACATGCTCGTGCAAAGGGCATCCTTCTCATCAACACCTTGGAATAAGTTTCAACTATCTTCCTGAATTCTCAATCATCTTATTTCGTTTCAATATCAAACCCACCATCATCAATTTCATATTAATGAATAGGAATCGATGGATGCACCGATTGATTAGTGCACCACGCCCTGTAATTATTCTTCCTTGGTGGGATTTGCATCAAAGGGCAACCGATCTCATCATCAGGAACAACGGGTCGGTCGACTTCTTCAAGAGTCCACCGACCGGCTATGCGTCGACCGACCATAGATGGTAATTGGCCAACTGCACCAGACGAACTTTCTTCACTTGTCTCCTCCATGACTTCTTCTCCACAACGCTTCCTGGTATGAATGGCTCGGACTACTCCAAGACGTTTGGCAACTCTCTTGATCCCCATAAATCGTTCAAGCTCCTCCATTCTTTCATGAAGTCTTCCAACATCAAGCTTGAGACTACCGATTCGTGCGTCAATGGTGTAAAAGAGTTGGTCCATCTTTTTTCACAAGCCTGTCATAGGTTATGTTCTGCATCTCCAGAACTTCTTCAATCAGGCTAACATTCCAGGGGTTGGTGGCATCGTTTTGTATATTGAGCGCAGGTTGAAGTATCCATCTTGATATCGAATCGATCTTGTGAAATTCACATCTGGGCGTTCATCTCTTCTCCAGTTTTCTTGCATGATTTTTTTGTCTATCAAAAACAAAAGAGGAGAGATATTTAGTAACAATTAGTATCATAACTTCCTAGTCTAATAAAAATCGAAAACACCGTTTAATCCCCGGCAACGGCGCCAGAAAAACTTGATGTTTAAAGTAATTCACCTAAAAATGACTCCAAGTGCACAATGTACAATTATAGTATTAAGGTTATCGATCCCACATAGATTATGTCAAGTTTCAATTCTAACCAGAAAGTATGAATGATTCTTAACTAGTATTTGTTGTGTTGTAACTTATGGATTAAAGGCGCGAAATCAAGGGAAGTATCGCATGAGATATAGACCAACACAATCAACAATCATTAGACTCTTAAACACGGAAGACATAATTATATAACACCCGGTCTCTTGGGCTGTTATACCTATGGACTAACCACTAGATCAAAAATGATGCTTTTCAACCTAAGGTAGCTAGCACATGAAATGAATTTAGATCTGATTGTTCATAACCTTCCAAACCATATGGTGTATTTGAACAAGGACGAGATTACATACTAAAAACCATTTTATGGTTATGCTGAGGAATAGTGTATTACAACAAAAAAAAACCTAAAAATCAATATCCTAAGTGATCAAATAAAGATATTATATGAATTACCATTAAAGTAGAGAGTCAGTATTGATCATATCATGCAAAGATCTATAAAACCTTTGAAAAACCCTAGATCTAACCATTAAACTACTCACACATAGCAAGCAAAACCATCATCAATAATATAATTAAAGCTTGCATAAAAGTAAAAGAGTAGAGTTGAGAGAGTAAACAAATTTCGTGGGTCTTTCTCTCTGTAAATCCAAGTAGAAGAATAAACTCAAGAAACCTTAAGAACAAGGTGGCTCCTTGAGGTAAAAGTAAGAATTTAGTGGCTTGAGTGATTTGTTTCTTCTAGCTTGAAGGCTTTTGATGGCTTTTAATGGCTTTTAATGGCTTTTGATGGCTTGACATAATCTTCCTGCTTCACCTCGATTATATAGCTCCAGTGACGAGTCTTTAGTTCGGTGATGGGTTTCCAAGACTTCGGGTTTCCAAGACGAGTCGGTCGACTACAGCTTCGAGTCGGCCACCTAGTCTTTGGTTCAACACTTCTTCATTTTTTCTTCAAATCGTCTAAATCTTTTCCAATTACTCCATCTCATGAGATCACCTATTTATCCTTCTTAATAGTGCATAAAAGGTTCCAAAACCGTATAGAATATGCTTGTAAAACCGGTCAAAACATCGATAAATCAAAGGAATAAGATTAAATCTTCTCGAGATTCAGTAAATCTCAGAGAATAAGGAAACTACGCTTATTTCTTATTTAGCCAATGGGTTTCAAGGTACCGAATACCTCACCCATATTAAGGGGGACTCATCCCCATTAGAAAAACATCTAGAATCCGAGAGAGTGACTGTAAAAGAGCTCCTAACAGAACCTTCATTATTCTCTTAGATTAACCTCAGCTCGGCATCCCAAGCTCATCTTTCTACTTATCCAAATATTAATAAAGATTCTTTGACTTCATTACTTCTGTAGACCTTTTAACTAGCAATATTTAAAAGTTGAATTCATGCATCAACAAGTTATTCATGTGAGGGTTGGAACGGACAACCAGAAAGTGAAGAAGAGGTTGTATCTGAAATCTGCAACGTCGGGGAAGAGACAATGGTGGTGGAACGACCGTTCTCTTTCCTAGGGATTTGGAGTAGAAGAACGAGGGGGATGCAGTATCTGCACGGAAGAAGAATAAGGTGATGATACTGAGATGGAAAGGTTAGGCTTGTCTTGACGTTTTAAATGGACAAAATACTTCCGAACCATTTTTTAATGTTTGTTTTCAGTGGATTTTTACTCAGATAAGGATAAGGAAACTAGTGATAAATAAAAACATTTCAAGAAGCCCACACTTTCTCTCTCAAGAACTCGTGGTCGTCGAGAGAAAAGAAAGAGAATGATTGTGTTTTTGATATGAAAATTTCTTTTAAACCCCGTGAATAATTGTTTGTGTCGACCGACACGATGCAAAAGTCGACCGACACAAAGGTCTTCTGTCGATCGACAATGCATCGGCAAAAAATTTCGTTGAAAGCTCAGACCGACTCAAATTGTGTCGGTCGAGAGGCACGGTTGACCGACTTAAATTGTGTCGGTCGAGAGGAACGGTTGACAACGTTTTTTATTTTTATTTTTATTAAAATAAATAAAAATCCCAAAAATTCAAATTTTAAATCGTAAGTATTTACATCTTAAAGACTAATTCTTAGTGATATAAAGCTGAAAAATAAAAACTTACAAGTGGGTTGTCTCCAACTAAGCGCTCTTTTACAGTCATTAGCTTGACTATGTTGAGAATCATGCAACAGGCGGATTCGAGACGGTCAGTTCAAGTCCGTCCGGTTTTTCAGCTTGAGCCCAGTAATGCTTCAACCTCTGTCCATTCACAGTGAATTCTCCTCCATTGGGATCCAATAGCAAAATAGCTGCATAATGGCGAACCGCCTTGATAGTGCAAGGGTCTGACCAGCGAGAACACAATTGTCCATAAAACAATTTCAAGCGAGAATTGAATAGAAAATACCTAGCCACCTGGCTGTAAATCACAAGAAAGGATCTGGCTATTATGATATGCTTTAGTTCTCTCCTTGTAGATTTTGGACTTCTCGTAAGCATGATACCGAATCTCGTCAAGCTCGTTCAATTGAATCTGTGTCTTCTTCCTAGCAAAATTGAAATCAAAGTTCAGCGTTCTTACAGCCCAATCTGCCTTGTTTTCAAACTCAACTGGTAGATGGCATGGTTTCCCATAAAGAAAATGAAAAGGTGCAGTCCTATAAGCCCATAGCGCATCATCTAAATTTGCAGACAAACCCTTTCTTGTTATACCAATTTCCTTCTCTAAAATCTCCTTGATTTTTTTATTAGAGACTTCCACTTGTCTGTGGATGATATGGAGTAGAAACTTTGTGTTTCACATCATGCTTCTTCAAGAGATTGTCAAACACTTTGTTGATGAAGTGTGCTCCACCATCACTAATAACCACTCTTAGAATTCAAAATCTTGGAAAAATAATAGACTTAACAGCTCCATAACCACTTTAGCATCATTGGTTGGACTTGCAGTTGCTTCTACCCACTTAGACTCATAATCAACAGCGACAAAGACGGTTCGTAATTCCGCTGTATCAGTTATGAACAACTGTAGCAAAGAACCTTGTGATAAAACTTGATTGATTAAAACTATTTTAGCAATTCATAGAAAAACCGTATGAAAAACCCTAGATCTAATAATGTAATGACTTAGACATGGTAACGGTATCACAAATCATTATTTGATTAATGAGTTGCATACGAGAAAAAAGTATACAATAGAAGGTCAGAGGGTCGTGGATCTCCAAGGAGTAATGACAACCTCTGAACTTCTTAAGGTTTAACTATCTAATAGAAAGAGTAACATCTAGGAAACTAGTAACAAGAACGAATTGGAAACAAAGTAACTTTATGATTGCTTAATGATGATTTTATTCTGCTGCTGGAGACCTTCTTTTACAGCTTCTAAGGTCGGCTCTAGGGTAGAACCTCCTTAAAACTTGAGTCGAGCTTCATTGGAGTGAATCGCACCAGTCTTGTAAATCCTGTCAGAATGTCATATCTTCAGTAAAACGACTATATCTTGAGCTTCATGAAACCTTTGGGATTGATTCCAATTGCAAATAAAATTTAACTCTCGTGCCTACAATTTGATATGTAAATCATCTCCTGGTTCACCGGGTAAGTTGGTCAAATGTCAACCGACTTCCTGGCCTCCGTTTCTGTCTCTACAGCTCATTTGCTAATATTATTCCAAATCTCTTCACTTTAGCTCCTTTTGTTCCAAATCATCCTTTACTTGCTAGACCAGTATAAATACCTAAAACATACTAGAAAGACTCTATAAAGCACATGTATTATGATAGAAAAACCAGTAAAATCCGTGATACATCATCTCTCCTTCATAACGCTTTAAGTTGATTGTTCCTTTGTTATTGGTGAAATCATATCTCCTTTTGGTTTATTGGTCAGCTGGTCCACCATCGACTCCGTGGGGGTTTTCAACAGCCTTCTTTTTTATCTTACTTGGCGTGGGCTTCAGCCACTGCTACAGTACCTTCGCATATATTCGATTTTCCTTTTTGAGTTTGACTACGAGTCGTTCGACCTAGATGTTGAGTCGGTCGACTTGTGTTCTCTTCTTTCACCGTTTCTCCCTCTTGAGTAGAGTTGAGAGATGATCGACTCATAGGTTGATTTGGTCGACTAGTGTTCTCTGTTTTTCCTTCATGAGTAGAATTTGGTGTCGGTCAACTTAGTGATTGAGTCGGTCGACTCATGTTTTTGTCTTCTCCTCCATTTCGATCATTCATCTCCTTGTCTTGGTTCATCCTTGATTGTAACCTAATCCAAATAGACAGAGATTCTCCACACGTGATCAAATAGGGTAAAAGGAAACACAAACCTTTCTTATGCAATTTTTTCTAATCTAATGAAATCCAAACTAACACCGAATCTCCCCGAAAAATGCACCAGAAAAACTTGATGTGCGAAGTTATTCACCTAAAAGTAACCGCAAGTGCACAATGTACATATGTAATATTTAGGTTATCGATCCCACAGAGAGCTAAAGTTAACTTGGATTAATGAAACAATGCTGATAAGAATATGTATCTAGTAGCTAAACGATTGATGTGATAACTTGTATGCAAGGCTTAAAAACATTGAATCTAAAGGAATTTAGTGGGTAACAATGGATCATGGTTTATTTAGTAACTTCTAGAACTCTAAACACTAGATAGTACATTACCGTAAGGGTGTATTATGACAACACCTTTGTTTAAAAACCTAAATCTAAAATTTCTTTTGGATTTTCGTTGAAGATAAACAAGCAATGAAATCTAGTTAGATCTGTTCACAAGGTGTCCGAACAAGCGATGGCTGTGACATGGAACGCACCTTGCTCACTACAGACTTTTCAGGTCTTTTCTAGAATAAGGTCATTTAGACTTATAGTTTGGTAGATAATGCATATTTACCACAGAAGTCTGATTTAGACCGCTGCATGCCCGCTGCGAACTTCTGAGCAAGATCTTGAACAACATGCAGCGGTCCTGCAGCGGTCAGAAGGTGACCGCTGCGACCCCTGACGGACAGAAATCTTACAGATCGAAACCCGGTTTGTCCCGGGTCGACCCGATTCGCCCCAAAAACCCTTAAAACCCTTTTTACTCTTTATACATGGGGAGAAACATCTTGTTCTAGTTTTTATCTCTTTGTTTTAGGTTTCAAACTTTGTTTCAACTTGATTTTCAATCTATTTTGCAATTTTAATCTTAGATTTATTCTTCTCTTTAATTTTTCAAACATGATTTCTTCTCTAATCAAGCTTGATTTTGGGAGAATCATCATGGGTAGTGAGTAGTCTCATTAGGGTTTAAGGATGAGTTAGATGAGGGGGATCTAAGCATGGATTAGGTTAGTTTAGGTCTTAAATCAAACATTCCATCCTTCTCTAAGATATCCTAATGCTTCTTCTTGCATGGAAATGAGGAAGATGATATGAGGCATTTTATGAACACCAAGTGTTTGATAAAATGTCCAAGAGAACTTAGAGATGAAATTATGATCCTTAGCCCAAGGGATTGGTGCTTAAGGATGTAATTAGGTTGATCTAGTAATTTGGATATAAACTCATTGATTATCATCATCACAAATGAGAATTTGCTAATGATGCTATAATTAATGAAGTGATTAATTGCATGGAAATGAATTAGTCAATTAAATGGATCATTAACCTAGGGAATAGCTAATTAGTGTAAGTTAGACATTCTAAACCATGCTTAGTGATCCCAAATCACAAATAACCCATCTAAGGACCCTTCTTTTATCATTGCATAAACTTAATCATCTAATTACTTGCATTTAGTTCACTTAGTCAATTTGAATTAAACAACAAACTTCATTAGCTTAGAGTAAGAAAATCCTTGCATTTTAGGTGTCAATTATAACGAGTTTGGATTCGATTCCTCTTATACTACATTGATTAAGAGGTAATTGATACCCTCTAAAGGACCTAAAAATCCTAGTATCAATTTGGCGCCGTTGCCAAACTCGTTTTTGCATCTAATTTTAGGATTCACTTGAGACTAAGCATTTTACTTTTTGCATTTCACTTTTGACAACTTGTGTTTGGGATTGTGAACTCAATTGTGAGTTTTGGTATTGGAATTGGATTGTTTCTTGGTCTTTGGGCTGTTTTGTAGGTACATGCACACAAGATCCAAAGGCAATCAAGATCTACTTCACCTCGTAACTCACCGCAAACAAAGCACACGGGTTCGATAATTGGTAAAGCAACTAGAGACTAATACCGAAACTATGGCCGAAAACCCTCCACGCAATCCCACTACTGTCGCAATTGGTGATATAGCCAATGTTCACAATGACCGCCAAGGTATCCAACCACCGAGAATCGAGAAAAACAACTTCGAAATCAAAATCGGTCTCATCACCATGGTTCAAGCCAATCGGTTCTATGGATTACCTAGTGAAAACCCTCTTGATCACATTGATCGTTTCAACAAGCTTCTCGATCTCCTCAAGATTAATGGTGTCTCGGAAGATGCTCTAAAGCTTTGGTTGTTTCCTTTCTCTCTCGGTGACAAAGCTCACATACGGGAAACGAATCTCCCTCAAGGGTCAATCACTACTTGGACGGATTGCAAACGGGAATTCCTCAACAAGTTCTTCTCCCCGGTTCGAATCGCGAAGTTAAGAAACGAGATATCAAGCTTCAAGCAATTCTCCAGTGAGTCCTTTTATGATGCTTGGGAGCGTTTTCGTGGGTTAACCCACCAATGTCCGCACCATGGCTTTACCAATGCCACTCTCTTGAGTACTATCTATCGCGGTGCTCTTCCCAAATTCCGCAAACTCTTGGATACCGCTTCAAATGAGAGTTTCTTGGCTAAGAATGTCGATGACGCTATGCAACTAGTAGAGAACTTGGCTACTAGTGATGGCACTTATGGTGAGGATTATGATAGAGCTCCAAGGGTTACACCGAATCAAGATGACGGAAAGCGAGATAAGGAAATAAAGGCTTTGAGTGAATAGTTGGATAAACGAACCGCAATGATGGATAAGCAAGCCACATTAATTGACAAGCTTCCCTCTTCTACAAAGAAGGAATCAACGCAAAGCATCAACTATGTAGGTGAAGCTACTTATGAAGAAGAAGTCACATATATACCGGAAATGGTCAACGAAGAAGAGATCAACTATGTGGGTAATCAAAGTTACAACTTTCAACCAACCCACCCTAACCTCTCTTATAGAAGCAACAATGTGGCTAATCCTCAAGAACAAACTTATCCTCCAAGAGCCACTCAAGGAAACCAATTTGTCTCAACCAATCAAGCTCAACAAGCCCGCCCTCAAGGAAATTACCAAGGCCAGCAAGGCGCTACTCAACCAAGATCGAATCAACAACCACTCGGTTTTCAAAGGCCTCAACAACAACATTTCCATCCAAACCAACAAGGGTTCACTCAAGGACACCAAAGATTCAATCCAAACCAACAAGGTTATGGCAATCAACAACAACAAGGATATGGTTACCAACCTCAACAAGGTTACTCTACTCAAGAACAACAAGGGTTTCCTCAAGGTCAACAAACCCAACCTCCAAACCAAATACCTCCCCAACTGGATTTGGTCACCATGATGTAGCAAATGCTTAGTGGACAATCTGCATTGACCACACGGATCATGACCATGGAGGATGAGATCAAACACCTCAAGAGTCAAGGTGCTTCCACTTCTCGTCAGGGCCAACTTCCGGGAAAACCCGAGGCAAAACCGAAAGAATACATCAATTCTATTGAGTTAAGAAGTGGAACTACTCTGCCTACAAGAGAGCAACCTAAAGTCAATGAGGACATTGAGAAAAAAAAGGGGGGGGGGGGTAGACATTGTTGATGAAGATGAATTTGAGCAAAACCCTTACTCAAGCTCATTGGCAAAGGAATATGCCAAGGAGGATGCATTGCGCAAAGAGAAAGTGCGCAAGGAGAAAGAGCTTGAGGCTTATATGGATAGAGCCACAGCCCTAGCTAAGGCTAAGAAGGACAAGACCAAGGTTGTTGATGAAGGGGCCCCTAAGAAGCAAAAGTACATCCCACCACCATATGTGCCTCCGCTTCCTTATCCGGGAAGATCTCTACTAACAAGTCAAAAATAAATTGGAAACAAGTAAACTCTTTGATGCTGAAAATGAGGTTGATGTCGTGCCTTCCTCTGCTGCCAAGCTTCTTTTATAGCTACTTAGGTCGGTCCTAGGGTAAAACCTCCTTAAAATTTGAGTCGGTCTTGATTGGAGCTAAACGGGACAGTCTTGTAAATCTCGTTAGAATGACATGTCTTCAGTAAAACGTCCATATTTTGGGCCGCAGATGTCCAATAAGTTTGAATCCAAATTGGAAATGATAGTTAAGTGGGTCAATGGTCGATCAAATTTCGAGCTTCAGATTTTATCTCTGCATATCTCTTTGTTAGTTTTACTCCAAATTTTCCCTTTCTACTCCTTTTGTTCCAAATTGTATTTTGCTTGTAAAACCTGTATAAATACCTAAAACATACTAAAAAGACTCTATATGCATATATATCATGGTAGAAAACCGGTAAAATCCATGATACATCAATATTCAGAAGGTAACCCTTGGAATGGATTTTGCGCCAAGTGTATGTAATAGTGAAGCTTCAGCTCAAAATCATTCATCTCAAAAGGCACTACAAGAAATATGGGTATTGGTAGCAGTGCATAGTAGCACTAATTCACCAACTGCTACTAAAACTGTTAAAATCTGACACCAACCTTTTGGTAGCGCTATATTAGTGATACAAAAAAAATTTGATACGCGGGAACAGAAAAATGACAACCATAGCAGGAAATTTCTTTTGGAGGCAAAATACTTAGCCATTTTTCATTTTTGCGCCATTCTCAGTCTCGAGCTCATAAAGTCCAAAAAATTTCATTCTCCCAAAAGCTCTTTCTCTCTCTAAAATCCATTACAGAAATCTCTTTTCCGCAAACAATTCAACCTTTGTAAACACAATCTCATCTGTAATCACAATTTTCATTGAAAATCAGTTCTACTGCTGCCTGAGCTGGTGTCATTTCCTCCGGTGTCGTCATAATCTACAAAATTGCAGGTAAAACCCGGATAAGATTTCTGTTGTTTTGAACCCAAGATCTAATTCCACATTCAAATTGTATTCGATTTCTCAAATTAATTTCCTTACCTCTCTTTGATTCAGATTTTGGAAGCCATAGATATCTATTTGGTTGCAGAAAGATACGCAACAAAAAAATTAAGTTTATAAATTTTCGATTTATGGTTCTTTTTTGTCTGACTAGATTCATGCTATGAATTTGTAGGTTGCAACATAAGAAGATCTGAAGGCTTATTTTGGCTTGAAGAGGTCTGCAACTATTAAAAAGAAGCTGCAACAGATTATAGAGGAAAATATGTTCATCCGAATTTAACTTCTCATTTATGGCTTATTGTGCTTATTGGTTTGCTTTGTCATTTTTGGCTATTTGATTATTTTTGAATGTTATGTATCTGCTTGATTTAATACTTGAACAGTTTATTTCTGGTAAATGAAGTTACAGTGTCTTTGTTTGATGTTTGAGATATTCTTATGGGTTTGTTCTTTTATGTTGCTTATGGGTTAGAACATAGAAATGGTCGAAAAGTCATGGGTTCATCTCAGCAGGTAAATCAAAACTTAAGGATTTGATGGGTGGTTAATTTAGAGTTTATGATTTGCTATTGTTTGACGCTTTCATATGTCTTATAAACCGAAGACTTGACCCTGGTTATGAGAGAGGTGCTTGGGAATTTGTGAGGTCTGTTAGTGCAGCTTTAGGAGAAACTGAGATGATCATTTGCCCATGCTTTCACTGTCGCAACGTAGATCGTCACCCAGCTAGTGTTGTTGTTGATCATATCGTAACAAGGGGAATGGATTTTAGTTACAAGATGAGGGACGATTGGTACCATCACGGAGAAGCTACATCAGGGACGACTGAATGTAGAAGCAATGCAAGTCACTTCAACCAAGAGATTTTAGGGCTATACCAAGCAGCTGAGTTTGTCGATGAACAGCTTCTTAGGGAAGGTGACTTAAGTGAGGTTGCTGAGGGTGAGGATAAGCAAGAAGATGAGTTTCTTGCAAGATTAGCAGATTGTGTAAACCACAGCAAACTCTCCGCGATTGTTTCACTCTTTAGGATAAAGACACAAAGTGGTTGGTCTGATAGAAGTTTCGATCTTCTTCTGGAGACTTTACCGTAGATGCTACCCAAGGATAATATCCTGCACACCTCCTTGTACGAGGTGAAGAGGTTTCTGAGATCATTTGAAATGGGTTATGAGAAGATACACGCATGTGTGAATGATTGTTGTTTATTCTGAAAGGAGTTTCAGAAGCTAGATAGTTGTCCGAAATGCAAATTGTAGTTGTTTGATAAAGTTTTTGTTGTTTCAGGTGAAGTTAGATGGGTAATCGCAAGAACAAACGTGGCAGAAAGACACGGGAGCCTAAGGCCTCCAGTCAGCTAGTACTTGATGATGAGTATGAAAGAATAGATCAGGATGAGCACACTACTGCAGCATACCAGCTAGATAAGGAGACAGAAGGTGCATAATTGGATGTATCAGGTGATCTGAATGACGGAAATGAACATGAGCAAAACGAGGAAACGTTTGAGGAAGTAGAAGACGCTAATCATGCTGAAGCTTAGACAGACCCACCGAAGGAAACTACATAAGAAGATATACAACATCAGACTGAAACAGTTAATGAACCACCCCCCAAAAGACGCAGAGGACCAACTAGGATGAAGCATATTGCAAGAGATCCGAATGAAAAGCAACATGTTGATTTCACTGACTTGGGACAACCTTGTGGTCCAGGTTCTGTTCTGCTATCATCTTATTTAGGTCCGTTGGTCCGTGAACATGTTCCTGTCACATTGGATAATTGGAAAAAAGTTGCTGAGGATATCAAAACAGTACTCTGGAAATCTATACAGGTAATATAGAATCACTTTGCAATAGTTGAAGTTTCATCTATATTTTATCTTCTCACTTGCTTGGAATTGAATACAGACGAGGTTTGATCTGGATGAAGAGTTCAAAAGGGCTATCGTATTCAAGCAAATGGGATGTCTCTGGAGATCATCCAAATCACGACTGGTTACATCTGTCAGGAATGCTAAGACCATTAAAGATAGGATGAATCTTTGTCCGAAGAATGTGAATATATCGGAATGGCGCAAATTTGTTAGAGAGAAGACTAGTGATGCCTTCAAGCTAGTCAGGGATTCATACAAAGAAAGAAGACAGAAGCAGATTCCTCATACTTGCGGGCGTAAAGGAATGGTGAGATTGAAAGATGATTTGGTGAAAACTAGCCCTGAACCATCTCAAGTAACCAGACTACGAGTATGGGTGAAATCTCATACTAAGAAGGATGGTACGCCTGTCAATGTGGATGCGGCTGAAAAAATAGTAAGTTTTGTGTAATAAATTGAATGTGAATCTAGTATACATCATGAGTGTTGATAAATTACTTTGCAATGGGTTCACAGATGAATGCATCAGACCTTGAGTGTCCATCAGATTCAACGACACTGAATCCAAAGGAAGACATGCTAACTTAGATTTTGGGACCTGATAATCCTGGTCGCTTGAGAGCAATGGGTAGAGGAATGAGCATGACCAAATTGGCTTGTCTTCAAATGAAGAACAGTTGTATGGTTGTTATGGAAGACAAACAGATGGCATTGGAGAAAGAGGTTTATGATTTACGGCAGGTAATTGCCGGAATGAACAAACAGACAGAAGAGACTGATGTGGGTGAAAACTCCATTCACAGGGTAAGAATTTCGTGTCTTTGGATTCTTCCAAAATTAGATTTATATTCAATATTGGATTTCTAATACTTGTACGTGATGTAGAGTGTCAATACCAAATCCCTTCCCAAATGTTATCTGCTTGACTGGTCTTCCTCTGATGAGAATGTTGCTGAGGGACGATTAGTGTCACATGAGTCTGATGAGTTAATTAATGGTATTCCCCTAGGACCTAACGATGTGAAAGTTTTAGTAGAAACTGCAATCAAACCTGAAACATTTTTATGGAGGCCTGCACATCAATTGTTTACTATTGAAGATGCAATTGGAGAAATGATTGCATGGCAAGCAGATTATTGCATTGTCCCAAATGCAGGTTTCATTCCAGAAGACTCTGATCCTAAGGTTAAGTTTTTGTACTTTGCTTATTTAATTTCATGAGTTTTTTTAAAATTTTGTGTTAATGTTTTCTCCAATTTCTTTCGCAGAGTCCATCAACAATTGCGAATAACAGATGCAAACTCATGGATTATATTACAAATGAAGAGGTGGTTGCTGTAGGTCGATGGGAGTCTCAAGAACCTAAAGCCCTGGTTAATGGACTTCTTCTTGGACCAAACACAATAAAGGTGTATTTGGATGAGGTAGTAAACCCTCAGGCGTTTGTGTGGAGGCCCACTGTTGAGAAGAGAAAAATGGAGGATTATATGAAATTTTTTGTAGCATGGCCCGCAAACAGAGTTGTAATGGAGGGAAAAACTCCAAATTCTCCTTATGAAGATCCATCAATCTCTAAATCAAATAGTCCAATTTCTCATGATTCGAGTTTGAAAGAGAAGTATACAACTGTAAAGTCATCGTTAGAGGTAATTTTTGTGATTCATATAGTTGTATATCTGTGGTATGATGCATGAAGTGTGAATGTTGGCTTTGGTTTTTTTTTTCTTTTTCTTTCTGCTTTTATAGCGAACCAGATTCAGGGAAGATCAAAAATGTAAGCTCCTGGATCTGTCAGGAAAGAATGTGGTCGTTGCTGAGGGACGTTGGTCATCGAATGATCCTGACCAGCGTCTCCACTTTGTACCTCTGGGCCTTGGTGTATGTAGAGTGTTGGTGGATGTTGTGAAAGTTAAAGACGCATCAGTCTGGAGGACTACGTCAGAGATCGAGTATATGGAAGATGTTTTTGGAAGCTCCATAGCTTGGCCAGAAAATAAAGTGATTACGGTGAGATATTTGGGTTGTTGATTTTATATTTGTTTATTTTCTGAAAATTAAATAGGATATGTTTGTTTTCAGGTGTGAAAGTCAACCGTGAAGAACCGTACAATATACTTATTCTAAACCAGAACTTTGATGTTTCAGAACATGTAATCGTGGCTTGTTAAGACTTTGTGTTTCTTTTTATGCAAACTTATTATGTCCTGTAATTTTAAACCATCTATTTAAGAATTCCGTATTTTGGATTATATAAGTGTATATGTTTTACAAATCAACTTTTAAATGAAAACAATAACATAAAAAAACTAACCAAACATTTAAAAATTAGAAAATTATCCAAAGAAACAACAGTAAAGATAAATAAGTACGGTGTTCAACATAAAACAAACATAAACTGAGAATATTGTTCATTAAGCAATAAAAAAAAGGAGTGAAGAGACGTTGTGGGCATGTTAGGCTTCGTCCGATTCAGATTGCACTCCGTCTCCAGGAGATGGTAGTCCCTCATCTCGGTATATGAAACTGTGGTATCAAATCAGACAAAGAGTTTAAAGTAAGTTTCATAAAGAATATATATTAAACATGAAATTAAAGATAAAATATTTACCTAGTTCCAAATTCTTCAGCTTCAGGATCATGCGGTGATTTAAACATAATCACTGATCTTTTGGGATCAACATCAATGCTCTTAAATCCTACACAATTACAATATATAGCTTAGGCTACTAGATTCAAAAATATATAACACAAAGTTAATTAACAATATGTCATAGTACCTTCAGCGTTGATAATGCTAACGGATTTTAAAAAGCATATCATGAAATGATTATGTTTCTTCTCCCATTGATCAGTGAGCTCTTGAGCATGAGAACATAAGCCACAGCATGAATTGAATGATGCCTACAACAGAGAAAAACGTTAGTATAAATAAATTAGCATTGTTGTTATGATAAATAAATAGAGAGTTCGTTTTAAGAAAATAGAAATAACTTACTTTTCGTCCTCAATCGTGAAGTCAACCGAGAATCTAGTGTACCAAGGATGAGAGAGTCCTCTCTCGTAAAACCATTCTTTCAGCGGACTAACGTCTGTCACAGCTCCAACAAGATCTATGTGAAAAATGTTCATAATCAGTTTACAATTATATTTTGGTCAATTAATAAATTGATCTGCATATAATATAATATACCTATTGGCATAGTATGATTGGCAAGATCATTTTGAATTTCCTCAAGAGAGACGAAATAAAAAATTTGGCATGGAAAGATAGACGGTTTCCAATGGAAGAGAGACTCATTAGTCAAACGGATCTGGAAATTGTGGGGCGAGTTTTTGCGAAAGACTGGTGCATCTTCGACTTTGAAATTGGTTAACTCTAACCAGAAATCCTCTTTATTAATAATCTCAAAAAACCTACAAACTAGTTCACCATGTACTGTTCCAGCAATCCGATTATTCTACCAAAATGAAATCGCTATTTTAAACACATGCATCATCATTACGTATGTGAATACAAGAAGAAAAAAAACGGTTAAAGAAAAACTCACAGAAGCATCTGTGAGGATGAAACAAAAATCGTTCGAGATGGCGTCGTTCCACACTCGATAGACGTTCGCCTTGATTGTCCAGTCACTCATGCTCTTGTTTACATTTCGGATCGGTGTGATACGCTCCATTTTTCTGTGAATATTGCCTGTGAAAAAAGTTGAAGAGTTTCTAGAGATTAAAATGCTAAGCGAAAATAAAGAGTCTGAAAAGGCTTTTGTAGAGAGAGGGGAAGTTAGTGGGAAAATTAATTACGGTGTAATTAATTTTTGACGTCCAATTTGATAGTTGCCATACGTAGTGGGTCTGTATAATACCTTCTGTTGATTTGATTTATGTGATTCACATATCGAAAAATTTAATGGAAAGTAAATATTAACATTTAACATGCATATCAAATAAAAAAAGAAATTTATTAGGGTTAGTTTTCAAAAACCATCATTTAATAAGTCCAAAAAAACATACGAAATACGCTACGAGATAAGCGGGAACCCAAAAAATTTATGTTTGGAGCCAAGATTTTTAGCCTTTTAGTATTTTATATATTCGGATAAGCTAGAAGACCAAAGGTCTATTAGGTTAAAAAGAAGACGAGTTCTAGATCTCTCTTTTTCTCTCAAACCGTCAGTATTCCTCGCCATCATTCTTCTCTACTCCCGTCTCGCCTCGATTTCCATCCGTCGCATCGACTTCCTTTCGTCTCTCCGACGCCTCGATCGAACTCGTCCGTGTATATATCCGATCGAAGAAGAAAACAAGATAGGTAATAGTGCCCTAAACCCTAGATTTTTTTTCCTAATTATTATTGGATTTCTCTAATTACTAGTTTGTCTTCGTAGGAAGTTTCGAAACCCTAAATATCGCGGAGGAGATCTAACACGAAGATAGACCAGAAAGACCATATCTTCAACCAGGTTGTGCTCCATGATTTCTTTTTCCCACTCGCTACAAATCAGTGTTATAATGCATCAAACCTAATTTGTATTGTTTTTTGGCATGTAGAAACTCACATGGAAGCAAGGAAGGGCATCGTCTGAGGACTCCCAGCATCTGGAATAAAACCACAAATCCACCAACATGCGCCGGAGCCGCAACACCAACAACACCCACAACAACAAGCACAAGAAGAGGAAGATGGCGTGGTAGAGATCAGCAGAGCCGAATTTAGACGCTCTCAAGGCTACTTGACTCGCGTTGAAGAACGTGAAGAAAACATTGACCCAATGTTCCGCTCCATTGTCAGAAACAGGATGGAGAATGCACGCAAGTCAGCAAAACGCCCAAAACAGGAACAGGGACAGTCATCACGAGGCAAGGCAAAGCGTGTAGAGTAATTGCATGGTACGAACCAATCCATTGTAAAAACCATGCCTTTCATTTTGCCAATGTCATCTGAACCTTCTTCTGCTATGATGTTTTGTTTGTAATGACTTTTCTGTCTATCGGTTGATAGTTATTATTTGGTTTTTGCTTTGCTTCTAATTTTTCATTTCAACTGTCTTTAAATTCAACATATTTTTCGTAGTATTATTCGTTAATATTATTACTGCAATTAAATACGCCAATGAAGAGCATAATAGCTACCAAAAAACAAACAATAAATGTGTCATTTACAATTCCATGATAACGAATATCCTAGCACTAAAAATATGCTACCTAATATTTTCGTATGGCATATGGTACATGCTATAATATGGCAACCACAAACGTCAGAATAACATATTCCTTAACACTAAAAATTCGTTATTGTAAATTACATGATAGCGATATATTAGTGCTCTAATAACTTATACTACAACATTGTATTATTGCCACCGAAAAATACATGACAGCACTAAATATATGTTATTGTAGATTACACTACAGCACGTAAATATCGCCATAGAAAACTACTTTATAGCGAGAAATATTTGTTACAAAAACTTATCCTATAGCACGAAAAAATTGCCATGGAAAGCAATATTATAGCACAAATCATGTGTTATATTATCATTTTCTATAGCAGATACAAAACGCTACAATATGTCCATCTATTATAGCATTAAAAAAAAGCTACGATAAGGGGGGTCTATTATAGATGCGGCTAACATAGCATTTATGAAAACGCTATGAAAACCCTACAGTAGCGTTTTCAGTGTGCTACCAATACCCATATTTCTTGTAGGGAGGCGAAGGTACTTACCAGGACGGTTGTAGTCAGTTAGTGTATGAACAAGATTTCCACCATTGTTGTTTGGCTCTCCTACTTGTCGATCTCCGGGTTCTGGAATCACATTCTCAACATCATCAATTCGTTGACCAGCATCATTGTACTTGTTTCCTTCAATATCAACCAAATCTCCAGCTTCATTCGGTATGATTATCACTCTCTAAATTTTTGCTGCTTTCGCTGCTTTCCGGTTTTCGCGTTCTAACTTTGCTAACTTTGAGTTCGAGAGATTCAAAAGCCATTTTTCCTTATAGCTTCTGGTACTGCTGCTAGGCATACACCTGAAAATCACAAAGAAAAGAAGAAGAACACATGAGTAACAAAAGAAAAATAAAAACTTAGAATAAATCCTACAACTAAAAACGTATTGGTATAGATCTAGTACCCCGGCAACGGCGCTAAAAACTTGATACGAGATAAGTTTTTACCTAAAATAATATGCAAGTGCACAACAATGCAATTGTAGTATTAAGGGGTCGAAATCCTCAAGAACTAGTTAGACACAACAGTTTCTTGATTTGGATTAAGCTAAGAAAATCAAATTTTTAAAAGCAATAAGAACTTAAATAAAACTGTGATTTAAAATCATTTGGAGAACTAGGGTGTTCCTTAAGAGAATTCCGATCGTGACTAACCAAATTATAGGGTTTATTAGATGAAGTGCCATCTAGAACTACAAACACATCTATGTACTTGCCAACTTTCGCTGCACAAGACACCTATATCTGAAGACCAAAGCACCGAGTTTTCTACGCGTACTTTCTAAATATAAATACGGAATTCACACAAGTTGATTGGTTCACAAGGTCTCTAAAACGAGTTTCCTACGCTTATAAGGCACATTGCTCTCCTAGGATAGATCCAACTAGTCAATATTTCTTTCGCATCTATTTTCTAACCAACAGGCTCAATTCTTGATCACGAATCTAGAGCTAAGTAATTGAAACAATCCTAGCAGAAGATCAATTGTAAGACCCGAATAATCTAGTATCATCAACAATTTTTCATCAATTTATTTGGAATCCCTATACCTAACAAGAGATCTACTGTAGCATGGTTGAATTAAACAACATAGCAAAAGTAGAAAGCATAAATGTTGATATTGGGTTCAACTTCTAATTATTTATAATTAGAGGGGTTCGTTTTTGGAAAAGTATAAAGTAAGAAAACAAGAGGAAACCTCGGAAAAATGATGTATTATTAATGATTTTGATTACAATGCTTGTTAGCTCGGAATGCCGAGTTAACTTTATCAAAGAGAAGTAAAACCTAGGCGATCTAGTTCTACTTCTTCCCGATTCTGAATGAATATTATTAATGAGGGGGGTATGTATTTATATATCCTTAATAGTCAGTTTTTTAAGCCCATGGGCTAACCTCGGAAAAATGGAAATATTCAATTTTTCCAAGACTAGGGAATCTCTGATAAGATTTGATCTTATAATGTCTGAGCTTTAGACTTCGGCCTAGGACGATGTTGTTTATACCCCTGATTTGGACACTAAATTCGATCATTCTTCACCGAGGTATCCCTCAGTCATCTGGGTCAATGGTTAATATTCCTGTTGTCGGGACTTATAACCTAATAAGTTATCATGGAAGAGCTCGACAGGGACCGAAATCTAATTATTGTAAAACTATCGTTAAGAGTAGAACCCCACCATCAACAATAAAGAGAATAATATTAAAGGTAAAGGCGTTCGAGATCTTCTCTGAAAATGGACAAAGTTGCGGGATTTTTCTCTTCAAAAGCTCTCAACAAAACTCTCTCAAAACCTAGGTCAATTTTTATCTAATGTTTACAAAGACTCTAAAAAAAACTCGCAGAGAAAAGGAAATTAGGAATATGTTTTTTCGCACCTTGTCGATCGACACACCCTAGTTTGACCTGGCCAACGCCAAAAAATCAACATCTTTGATTTTTATTCAAATCGGACCGGTTTTCTTCTCCTTTCCCCACTTTTGCTCCAAATGCTCCAGTCCATTAATTAACATCTATATGACCTGCAAAACACACATAAAAGACTCCAAAATCAATATGAAAAACCGTAAAAACCATCATATATCAGCTGTATCTCTTTGATGTAGAGAAAGTTCTCCCTAACAAAACTGAAAGTGCACAGTTAAGGAAATTGTAGTATACATGGTATCGTATCCACAGAGGCTCGATAGAACACAACAATATATAGTTTTAAGTTTAACTAGGCAAATGATTTTAAATTCAAAGATAGTAAATTAAAAAGAACGCGTAGACTTTGGTTGTAAACTGATTTGAGAAAAGCGCTAGGCGTATGGAAGTTCTCGTGAATTCCAAATCAAATAGGGAAAACTAGGGTTCTTAATGAAGTTCGGTTCTAGAACACAAACCACTATTCTATAATAATCCAACTTTCGCTGCTAAACCTATTTATGCGTAGTTAGTTAGGAAATCAAATTCCTTTGCAAGTCCTAACAATTAAAACATGCATTCTATCAACTTTGTTAAGTTCACAAACTATCTAATCCAAATTCCTTTGCAATTAGAGTCACTTGCCCATCTAAGTTATTTCAGTTATTTAACTCAACTTCCATTGCATATAATAAACCTATGACTTATGTATGGGTGTACCTTCCAGATCTAAGTGATTAAGAACAAACTAGATGAAAAACTCAATTGAAACCCTAATTTATGAGAAACCCTAATTTTGATTTGTCATCCTTTGAAATCCATAAACCTAACTAGTAGATTACTCACGCATTGAGAATGAAAACACAGACATGATTATGTAAGTAATTTGCATAAACGAAATCATAGAAACAAAGAATAAGAGATGAGAAATCTTCTCCAATTGAATTGAATCCGGGTTTGATGTCAGATTGCAAAACTCACAAGCACAAGAGTATTCTCTCTAAAAGCATAAGTAAAACTTAATGAAAACCTAAACCTAAAACACCTTTTATATGTCTGAAAGTCGTTGCCAAACATTGGGCTTAAATATGGAAACAATAAAGTCCAAAGCGTAAAAATAGGAAATTTCATAATACCGCGATGCATCGATCGATTCATAGGGCTGCATCAGTCGATGCACTCTTAAACATTCCAAGAATTCTCTTGAAAAGCTCTAAAACTCTTCATCTTCGCGCCACTTTGGTCCAAGCTGCTTGATGAGTGGATTTTTGAGAATCCAAAGGTCATCAATTACCCCTAACCATTGTAGTTTGAGGTGTCAATCCGAACTCGCTATTAATTTGTCACCTAGGATGCAAGGATCTACTTAATCTAAGCCTAATGAGAATGTGTGTTGGTTTTGATTAACTAAATTGATTGAATGTAAGTAATAAATTGACTAAGTTATGCAATGATTAAAACAAGGGTCTTTGGATGGGTTATTTAGGATTTGGGATCACTAAGCATGGTTTAGCATGTCTAACTTACACTAATTAGCTATTCCTTAGGTTAATGCTCCATTTAATTGACTAATTCATTTCCATACAATTAATCACTTCATTAATTGCTTCATTAGCAAATTCCAATTTTTGATGATAATAATCAATGAGCTTAAATCCAAATTACTAGATCAACCTAATTACATCCTTAAGCACCAATCCCTTGGGCTAAGGATCATAATTCTATCTCTAAGCTCTCTTGGGCATTTCATCAAACACTTGATGTTCATGAAATGTCTCATATCATCTTCCCCATTCCCATGCAAGAAGAAGCTTTAAGGACTCTTAGAGATGGATGGAATGTTTGATTTAAACCCTAAACTAGCATAATCCATGCCTAGATCACCCTCATCTAACCCATCTTTAAACCCTAATGAAACTACTCAAGACCCATGATGATTCTCCCAAAACCAAGTTTGATTAGAGAAGAAATCATGATGGAAAATAAGATAGCTTGATGAAAGAATGTAAAAAGCAAAGATTACTTAAGGAAAATGCAAATTGTATTAAAAGATAGAACTAGAGTTTTGAAAAAAATAAGAACAAGCAAGAGAAAACTTAAGAAAATTCAAAGCATAAGCAAATAAGTGTGAAAATGGGGTTTTTAATGATTCTGGGTTGGATCGGGTCGACCCGGGACAAACCGGGTTTCGACCAGTAAGATTTCTGTTCGTCAGGGGTCGCAGCGGTCACCTTCTGACCGCTGCAGGACCGCTACATATTGTTCAAGGTCTTGCTCAGAAGTTCGCAGCGGACCATGCAGCGGTCTAAGTCAGACCGCTGTGGTAAAAATGCGATATCTACCAAAATATAAGTTCAAACGACCTGATTCCAGCTTTTTCAGAAAGATAAGTCCATCCTCTACAACTTCTATGAAGAACTTGAAGGCTGAATCTGATCGGAAGGCCTTATTTTTGCCAGGTCTTTGGGAGGTGTCATTTTCTCTCGGCAAGACAGATACTCTCCAGAAAATCGGTCATATCTCTTGAACCACATGTCTGATCGACGTGAATCCAATTCCTATAGTTAGAGGACTCCTATGGCTACAACTCTCATGAAGGACACCAAGGCTGAGTAGGCATGGAAACCCTCCATCTGATCGGATCTTTGGGAGGCTCCGGATGGATTCTATTTTCTCTTTTGCATCCATGCCTCATTCCTTTGCTCCAATGCACCTAATAAACATCCAAATGCACTAAAAGACTCTCCTAGGACCCAATGCAACACCTAGAACTTAAATGCAATGAAATCCTTGACAAATGTAACAAAACTAGCCGAATATGCAATGTAATCCTACTCTAATGCAAACCTAAATGATGCAAAATATGACAATATCAACTCCCCCAAACGTACTCATTTGCTTGTCCTCAAGCAAACAAACAATTCCAAGCCTTTCCAAAGTAAACAAGTAAGTTCAAGTGGGATAAATGGTTTAATCAACAAAGCATCACAAGAGGAGATCAATTCAACATCCAAGTTACTAAGCCTAAAATGCATCAAAATTTGTCTACTCAAAAGAAGTTAACCATGTACATCCCTATACATAATCAAACCAAACCTTAGTCTATACAATCCATCCTATCCACTAGCCTCTTAACATTCATTAGCTCTTGAAATTTTTTGAATTGTGCTTACACCAATTTAGATCAAACCATTTGGCTAAGGGTTAAGGTTATGAGATGAAGATGATCTCATCAATGCATTGGCTTGTTAGCTTAGGGATCTCTCAATGAATGAGCCAAACTTTAACAAAATGCTAAAGGTAAAGAGAAACCTATGCATACAAGGGAAAACCTTTGTCTACCCCAAATGTCTAATGTTTTTTTAACCTAAGCCATATTCTAGTCCATTTCTCATCAAAAATCCTATCTACCCTTTTGTTCACCTAAGACATTTTTCCATTCTACCCAAGGGACTTTGCCCATTTCATTCATCTTCTCTTCATTGGGGATTCTTCTTACTTCTTTTGGCTCCTTTTCCTTTCCTTTGATTGCCTCTTTCTTTGCTCCTTTCACCATTTGGTTTCTTTCCTTTTTGCTTGCTTTGGAGCTTTTCTTTTCTTTCCTTGCTTGAAGCTTCCTTTTGTTTGTATTCCTTGGAGCTTTTACCTTGAAGCTTTTCTTCTCATTTTTGTTCCCCTTTCATTACCTTTACCTTTCTCCATTCTTCCCAATTCAACCAAAACTTTTCCTTGTAATTTTCATTTCCCCCAAACTTGAATTTAAACCACATTCCCACCTAATCTAGCCTAGTCCTAATTAGCTCTTTGATGATAGAGCTAAATCTACACAAAAGTGTTCCCTTGTCGCTCTAAACCTAACACGTTTTGTCAAGTTAGCTCGGAAGAGGCCTCACAAAGTCACACACAAATGATTAATTGGCTAGAAAGAAGGTTTAATGATGAAGAATCTAAAAAACCAAATCAAATGAAGACTCAAGAGAGATAAAATCTATGTACAAGGGTGCATTTGGTACCTCAATAGGAATGAGAAGGTGGGGAATCCATGGAGTAGGAGAGATTTCATGAAGGATTTTTCCACATTCCTTTAAACCCCTGAAAACACTCAACAAAAACATCAAAAAGTTCTAACAAAGAAAGAAATGTATTAAGCTAAACTATTTGCAAGGATAGGCAAGGGGTGTCTCCCAAGAGTACTTTGTTTTAAGTCTCTAAGTTTGAATTTTTGCTACCATTCTTCAAGTGTGTGAGAGGGGAGTGTGAACACTCCATGGTGGATCCTTGGACTCAAACAAAATCACTTTGCCCATAACCTCTTGAATGCTTCTTTGGCCTTTCTCTTTAAGGGTGGAGAGGATGGCTTTCACCTTGGCAAAGGGTTTAGTTCTCCCCTTACACTTCACCTTGTATTCAATAGCTCCATTCTCATATCTCCAAGGTGTGAGAGCCATTGTGCAAGAAGATGGTTCAAGTTTGATGGGGTGATTACCATTGGATATCTCTTTGTTGATTTTGGTGCAATCACCCTTAGTGGTTTCTACCTCTTTCTCAATGGTAGGTGAGAAGAGGGAATCCAAGAAATGTCCATCCAATTCTAATATGCTTTCAACATTACCATAAACCAAGGCTTTTTCTCCACAATATCCTTTCTTCTTAATACTTGCCTTTGGGGGTGAAACCATGTGCATTGTTGAATAGTCACCCATATACTCAACCCTTGGAGTTTCTTCCTCAACTTTTTCCTCAACTTCCACCTTGCTACCTCCCATAAATCCCTTATGTTGAGAGCCATAGAGGATTCTTTCAATCTCCAATAGAGATTTCTCATTATCATCACCATTTGCTTCAATCTCTTCTATGGAGAAGCATTGGCTATCAATGGTTGGCTTCTTCATTGTCTTGTTGATGTCAAACTCAAGAATCTCATCCATACCCAAGTGAAGGTCTATCTTTCCTCTCTTGACATCAATTATAGCTCCAGCAGTTGCTAAGAATGGCCGACCAAAGATGATAGGATCTGATGGTTCTTCATCCATTTCGAGAACAATGAAATCCGTTGGAACCGTGTAGCCTTGAACCGAAACCGGAAAATCTTCTTTACACCAATTGGAGTCCGCACACTCCTATCCGCTAAGATTAACCTCATGTTGGTCTCCTTGTATCTCTTTATACCCAAAGCCTTAGCCACCGAGAAAGGCATTAGACTACCACTTGCACCAAGATCACACAAACAATTTTGAAAGGCTAGTGGTCCAATAGCACAAGTTATAGTGAATGAACCGGGGTCCTTGAGCTTCTTGGGTATCACTTGCTTTTGGATGATGGCACTAACTTCATGGGTCAAGACCATCGTTGACTCTACCTCCTTGGATCTCTCCATTACCATTTCCTTGATAAACTTGGCATGTTGAGGAACAAGGACTAGAGCATCCACTAATGGCAATGTAAGTTCAACCTTCTTGAGAGATTTATTAAATATGGCCTTGCACTTCTCGGCTATTTTCTTCTTGAATCTTCCCGGATAAGGAAGTGGAGGCACATATGGTGGTGGAATGTACTTTTTCTTCTTAGGGGCCTCTTCATCAACAACCTTGGTCTTGTCCTTCTTAGCCTTAGCTAGGGCTGTGGCTCTATCCATAGAAGCCTCAAGCTCTTTCTTCTTGCGCACTTTTTCTTTGCGCAATGCATCCTCCTTGTCATATTCCCTAGCCAATGAACTTGAGTAAGGGTCCCCTTCAAATTCCTCTTCATCAACAATGTTTACCCCCCCCCTTCTTGTTTCTCAATTTCCTCATTGATGTAAGGGTTCTTCCTTGTAGGCAAAGTAGTTCCACTCCTTAACTCAATAGAATTGATGTATTCTTTCGGATTTGCCTCGGATTTGCCTCGGATTTTCCCGGAAGTTGACCTTGATGAGAAGTTGAAGCTCCTTGACTCTTGAGGTGTTAATCTCATCCTCCATGTTCATAATCCTATTGGTTAATGCTGATTGTCCACTAAGCATTTGTTTCATCATAGTGACCAAATCCACTTAAGGAGGTGTTTGGTTTGGAGGTTGGGTTTGTTGTCCTTGAGGAAACCCTTGTTGTCCTTGAGTAGGGTAACCTTGTTGAGGTAGATAACCATAGCTTGGTTGTTGTTGCTGTCCATAGCCTTGTTGTTGTTGCTGTCGATAGCTTTGTTGGTCTGGGTTTGTCCTTTGTTGTCCTTGATTGTACCCTTGTTGGTTTTGATTGAACCGTGGTTGTTGAGGCCTTTGGAAACCCGGTGGTTGTTGATTTGACCGCGGTTGAACAGCGCCTTGTTGGCCTTGGTAGTTTCCTTGAGGGCGGGCTTGTTGAGCTTGATTAGTTGAGATAAATTGGTTTCCTTGAGTGCCCCTTGGAGGATAGTTTTGATCTTGAGGATTTGCCACATTGTTGCTTCTATAAGAGAGATTGGGGTGGGTTTGTTGAAAGTTGTAGTTTTGATTACCCACATAGTTGATCTCTTCTTCGTTAACCATTTTCGGTGCATAGTTGACTTCTTCTTCATAAGTAGCTTCATCTACATAGTTGACCACGTGGTGTGTATATTTCTTTGTTTAAGATAGAAGTTTATCGAATAGTGTAGCTTGTTTATCCATCATGGCTGCTTGTTTATCCAACTTGTCATTCAAAGCCTTCATCTCTTTATCACGCTTTGTTTCATCTTGATTCGGTGTAGCTCTTGTAGTCCGATCATAATCTTCACCATAAGTACCATCACTAGTAGCCAAGTTCTCTACTAATTGCATAGCTTCATCCACATTTTTAGCTAAGAAACTCCCATTTGAAGCGGTATCCAAGAGTTGGCGGAATTTGGGAAGAGCTCCTCGATAGATGGTACTCAAGAGAGTGGCATTGGTGAAGCCATGATGTGGGCATTGGTGAGTTAATCCGCGAAAACGCTCACAAGCATCATAAAAGGACTCATTGGAGAATTGCTTGAAGCTTGATATGTCATTCCGTAGCTTCGCGGTTCGAACCGGGGAGAAGAACTTGTTGAGAAATTCTCTCTTGCAATCTGTCCAAGTAGTGATTGACCCTTGAGGGAGATTTGTTTCCCATATGTGAGCTTTGTCATCAAGAGAGAAGGGGAACAACCGAAGCTTAAGAGCATCTTCCGAGACGCCATTGATCTTGAGGAGATCGAGAAGCTTGTTGAAACGATCAATATGATCAAGAGGGTCTTCACTAGGTAATCCATAGAACCGGTTGGCTTGAACCATGTTGATGAGACCGGTTTTGATTTTGAAGTTGTTGTTCTCGATTCTCGGTGGTTGGATTCCGTGGCGGTCATCATGAACATTAGCGGTATCACCAATTCCAACGGTATTGGGCTGGTGTGGACGGTGTTGTTCAGCCATAGGTTTGGTTTTAGTCTCTAGTTGCTCTATCAATTGTCTAACTCGAGTGCTTGGTCGACGGTGAGTTGCGAGTTGGAGTAGATCTTGATTGCCTTTGGATCTTGTGTGCATGTACCTACAAAACAGCCCAAAGACCAAGCAACAATCCAATTCCAATACTCACAATTGAGCTCACAATCCCAAATACAAGTTTTCAAAAGTGAAATGCAAAAAGTAAAATGCTTAGTCTCAAGTGAATCTTAAAACTAGATGCAAAAACAAGTTTGGCAACGGCGCCAAATTGATGAGTGGATTTTTGAGAATCCAAGGGTCAACAATTACCCCTAACCATTGTAGTTTGAGGTGTCAATCCGAACTCGCTATTAATTTTTCACCTAGGATGCAAGGATCTACTTAATCTAAGCCTAATGAGAATGTTTGTTGGTTTTGATTAACTAAATTGATTGAATGTAAGTAATAAATTGACTAAGTTATGCAATGATTAAAACAAGGGTCTTTGGATGGGTTATTTGTGATTTGGGATCACTAAGCATGGTTTAGAATGTCTAACTTACACTAATTAGCTATTCCTTAGGTTAATGATCCATTTAATTGACTAATTCATTTCCATGCAAATAATCACTTCATTAATTATAGCATCATTAGCAAATTCCCATTTTTGATGATAATAATCAATGAGCTTAGATCTAAATTACTAGATCAACCTAATTACATCCTTAAGCACCAATCCATTGGGCTAAGGATCATAATTCCATCTCTAATCTCTCTTGGGCATTTCATCAAACACTTAGTGTTCATGAAATGTCTCATATCATCTTCCTCATTCTCATGCAAGAAGAAGCTTTAATGACTCTTAGAGATGGATGGAATGTTTGATTTAAACCCTAAACTAGCATAATCCATGCCTAGATCACCCTCATCTAACCCATCTTTAAACCCTAATGAAACTACTCAAGACCTATGATGATTCTCCCAAAACCAAGTTTGATTAGAGAAGAAATCATGATGGAAAATAAGATAGATTGATGAAGGAATGTAATAAGCAAAGATTACTTAAGGGAAATGCAAATTGTATTAAAAGATAGAACTAGATTTTTGAAACAAATAAGAACAACCTAGAGAAAACTTAAGAAAATTCAAAGCATAAGCAAATAAGTGTGAAAATGGTGTTTTTAATGATTCTGGGTTGGATCGGGTCGACCCGGGACAAACCGGGTTTCGACCCGTAAGATTTCTGTCCGTCAAGGGTCGCAGCGGTCACCTTCTGACCGCTGCAGGACCGCTGCATATTGTTCGAGGTCTTGCTCAGAAGTTCACAGCGGACCATGTAGCGGTCTAAGTCAGACCGCTGTGGTAAAAATGTGATATCTACCAAAATATAAGTCCAAACGACCAGATTACAGCTTGTGCAAAAAGATAAATCCATCCTCTACAACTTCTATGAAGAACTTGAAGGCTGAATCTGATCTGAAGGCCTTCGTTTTGCCAGGTCTTTGGGAGGTGTCATTTTCTCTCGGCAAGATAGATACTCTCCAGCAAATCGGTCATATCTCTTGAACCATATGTCTGATTGACGTGAATCTAATTCCTATAGTTAGAGGACTCCTCTGGCTACAATTCTCATGAAGGTTACCAAGGCTGAGTAGGCATGGAAACCCTCCATCTGATCGGATGGATTCTATTTTCTCTTTTGCATTCATGCCTCATTCCTTTGCTCCAATGCACCTAATAAACATCCAAATACACTAAAATACTCTCCTAGGACCTAATGCAACACCTAGAACTTAAATGCAATGAAATCCATGACAAATGTAACAAAACTAGCTGAATATGCTATGTAATCCTACTCTAATGCAAACCTAAATAATGCAAAATATGATAATATCACTGCTTCAAATGCTCAGAGCTCCATCTTAGCCATCTAAACACCTACAAAGGACTCTAAAAAGTACAAAACAAAGACTCTCAAATCATAAAAAATAACCATGTATCAACTACTCCAGACTTAGCCTTTGCTTGCCCTCAAGCAAAACATAAGTTTAAACCTGTGGAAGAGGTTTGAAAACAAGGGAATATGTCTCATCCTAAGATTTCCGACATCAGTTTCGTGGTCAAATGACTAACTTGAGCGTTGGAGTATCTTTGGGAAACAAAAACCCATTGTCTTTGCTAGAGACTTCACATTAGATTTCTCATTGATGTTGTAGGAGGTTTTCTGCTCAGTATGATGCACTCTGCGCTACATCGGAGTGTACCCTCAACTCTCAGGAGAATGCTCACATCCCCATCCTACTCATGATAACCTTTCGGCCACCAAAACCGGAGTGCTCAGAGTTCACCCTATGATGGGTTTAGTAGCAGATAAATGGATCCCTCTCAACCCGTAAACCCATTGACGTTCGAAACCCGCTAGACCTAAACCGAAGTTGTTCTCTAGGCTGAAATCTGTGCAGAATTACGCACACGTGGCATGAGACGTTTTTTACCCGAAACACATTACATATATATATAGATATGTAACTCTATTTTGATTTTGTTGCGAGCAATTATATGGATATCCAATATAGGTCTAGAATAATTTAAACTTATTTGTTCTCAAAGTTATACCGAAATCATACTTAGGTGTAAGAATGTCAAGCAATATTTTGAAAACCAGATCAGGCACCGACTTTATATCGTTAGTGGATGGCTTGTGGAACCGGTTCAATCGGTCGGACAACGTTTTCAATTTTTCCAAAATTTAAGAAATTAAATATTTAGATATATATCATATACAATATATATGAAATTAAAACATACAATATAAAACGTACGATAGTGATTGTAAGAGTTGTAAACCAATCGATAATTATATATTTATTTTGTTAATTACATATTTTGTTGTTGTTAATAATACGCACGATACTGAGGGTAGAAGCTTAAACCAATCGGTAATTATATAAAATAGAATATCTTTTATTAATTATATATTTCTTTCCTTGTTGATACTTATAGATTTCTTTTTTATTATATATTAATACATGTACATGTCTTAATTATGTTAACAAAAATAAAATATTAAATGCAGCATGCAATATTTGTTTAGGTTAAACCATTTTGTTTTTTTCCAGAAATTATTGTGTAGGCATCTATGTATTTAAATGTTTAGTTTTTATATTTTATTTAATTTTAATGTAGAATAAAATGTGATAATTTCAGCTAAAAAAATCAAATAGAAAATAAAACCATGGAATTATCATTGGGATATATTATGTTGTTTAGTAAAGGGAGAGTTACTATAATGACATTAATTTTTATTGATATTATTAGAATGACTCTAATCTTTTTTTAATTACTAGATTGTTTCTTATATCCAAAATGTCTTTTTTTTTTTTACTAAAAATCGTAATTACGGAAATTGCCATTATTATTATTTTTAAAATCGAAATTTTTATCACAATAAAAAAATTGGGTAAAAATCGTCAAAATAAATCTGTCAAACATGTTATGACAGATTTATTTACTTGTTAGATTTTTTAGTAAGTAGCAGATTTTTTCCTTAGATTTATTTAAACTTGACAGATTTTAAATTACTTGATGATAATTTTATTTTTGAACGACAGTTTTATTTTTCGAGCGGCAAATTTGTTTTTTGGAACGGCAAATTTGTTTTGTGGACCAGATAGGTATTTTAACTTAGTTGTGATAGATTGTTTTTGTAGTCATAGTGTTATTGTGTTTTACAGAAATTCACGTTAAACATATTTTAAAAAAGAACGACAGAGTTTTTTAAAGAAATAGCAAATTTTTTTTGTTTTTTAATAAATCTATCAGATTATTTAATTACTAAATTGACAAATACGTTATAGCAGGTTTATTTTATATTGTGCAGATTTAATTTTCATGGTAGATTTTTATTGTTTAAGTGACAGGTTTTTGTGCATATGTAATGGTAGATTTATTTGTTATTAGATTGACTTTTTTTATTTATTTACGTATGGCAGATTTGTTGTGGCAAGTTTTTACTAAATTCTATATATTTTCCATTAGACAAAAACTCAATCACGACTTTTTTTTTTACTATGCTCACTCCTCAAATATCGGTCATGACTTTTTAAATTACAAATAGTTAAGATTTTCAAAATAATAATAAACCGGTTCTTAGATTTTGGGAAACAAGAAATTATTATAGTTATGTTATTCGGCCAAACATATATATGCTTTTTGTTGTCGAGAAATTATTTTTTTTAATAATTTCCTAATTTAATTAAATAAATAGTTAATAGTTTTTTCCTCAATAATTAGGGTTTCGTTATACTATTCGGTCTTCTCTTTCATTCCTTCCATAAACGCCTTCAAACCTCCATTTTTTTTCCTTTGAAAAACATGAATCAAGTAATACTTGTGTGTGGTAATTGGATGCTCAAACGAAAAAGATGGTTTTTTGTGAGCGACAAAAGAGGGATTCGTTCAATTCCAGCAACTAATCGCACTCCATTCACAATTTTTAGGCGTATGGTATTTGAGGATTTCGGAGTAGATAGCCAAAAGTTTGATATTCAGTTAAGTTACATGTTGCCGAAGAAGATTTTACAAAAAATTGGTAAAGATACACCTCCAGTTATTGTTGATAATTCGAGACAGTTTTTGAGTTTTCTAAATCATTGCCAAGAGGAAGCTATGCAACTTTTTGTGGAACTGAAGGACAGAGATGATAACTAGGATGCTGAAGAACTCCAAAAAGTTGATCTAAAAAGTAAAAAAAGGAAGCTCGATGAATATCACAATGAACACGACGATGTGTTTTCCAACTTGGAAGAAGATGTAATTCAGCCCGAATCTAACGTTGAAACAGTTAGTCGTGATCGAAAAGAAATGGTAAAGGAAGGAGGAGATAAAGATGTGGTGGATGAGGAAGTTGACATCGATGATGATTACTTTGTTCGACTATTGTGATGACATTAATGGAGTTATTTCTGATGATTAGGATTTTAGTTTATACGGTAGGTTATAGAGGAAGAGGGTGAGACGAAGCTTCCTTGTAAGAAAATTTATTCACCACCTACTAATGAAGAAAGTCAAGTGGTAAAAGAGTGTTGTATGCAAGTGGATTAAAAAAGCTCTTACCGTAGCAGTTGGAAAAAGATATGATATGAGAGACGACTTAGTGCTGACATTAAAATTTCTCACTGTTTTAGAAAAGTTTGATTTCCATGTGGATAGATCAAAACCGGACCTTCTCATTGTTAAATGTTGGGTCAAAGGCTGTACATGGAGGCTACGGACATCTCCGGTTGGTGATACCTCAAAATTTGATGTTCGTGTGTATGTTGGTAAAACATACATGCTTAATGAATGAACGGTCAGCGCGTAGTCGTCAAGCTACTCCAGACATCCTTGGTTCATTGTATAAATATATCATTTGTGGTGGTGGTACCATTGACAAATCCGTCTTGCCTAAACTTGTTGAGCAAATACTTAATTCGAGATTTGAAGTACATGTAATCTTCTCTTTTATTATCTTATTTCTACAAGAACACATGTTCATAAGCAACACTAATGACACGTTCTTTGTTTAATATTTATCCCATTACATCATAATTTTTATCTAGTTACAACATATTTCTTTTCTATTACGGCAGACATGTTCACTGACAAATTTTTAAAATAAATTTTGGTAGATGGATTACTAGAAGGCTCATCGTACTCTCATAGAAGCACGCGAATTGGATAGAGGAACCCAAGAGAATGGCTACGCGATGTTACCGGCATATTTGTATCGTATTAGGAGAGCAAACCCAGGAACTTTAACACGGTTAGAAATTGATGATGAAAATAGATTCAAGTGTTTATTTATCGCATTTGGTGCAAGCATCATGGGTTTCCATTACATGAAGAAAGTTGTGGTCGTGGATGGAACATTTTTGCTTGGAAAATATAAGGGAACATTACTGGTTGAGTCAGCTCAAGATGAGAACTTCCAGATATACCCTATAGCATTTGCCGTTGTCGACACTGAAAATGATAAATCATGGGAATGGTTTTTCACCCAACTGAATCGTGTTATACCGGATGATGATGGCTTGTTAATAATCTCAGATAGACACAGATCAATTGCAAAAGCAATTGGGAAGATATACCCTCTAGCTAATCGTGGGATTTGAATATATCATCTACATAAAAAATATCATGGTGAAGTTTAGAGGTGCAGATGTGTTTGGACTGGTGAAAAAGCAGCTAAAGCGTTCAATATCGCTGAGTTTGAAGCCTTATTCAATGAGATTAAGGAGCTGAAACCCGAATTGCATAGTTACTTGGAAAGAGCTGATATAAAGTTCTAGTCACGTGTTTATTTCATGGGTGACAGGTACACCATGACAACAACAAACATAGCAGAGTCTATGAATAAAGTTCTTAGAGACTTTAGGAATTTGCCTATTGTGCATCTACTTATTGGCTCATGATGATTAGATGGTTTTCAAAAAAGAGGAAAGATGCTTGCGAACTGCGTACTCGATTGTCACGAGGATTAGAGAAATTTTTGGAGGTAAATTTAATTTACGAATATTAATATGTTACTTTGGTTTCTTTATAACGTGTCATAAATTAAAAACTTATATGTATTTTGATAGGAGCATATTGACTACGTTAAACATCTAAAGGTTCAAGAAATAGATGATCACCAATCTCAAGTGACTGGTAAATCGTCTTTACATGTTGTTAATCTCACAAAGAGAAAATTTTCTTGTCGGCGTTTTGATTTGGAAAAGTTTCCATGTGCCCATGCCATAGCGGTTACGGAGAAAAGAAATGAGTCTAGAATAAAACTATGTCATCCGTACTACTTATGCAATGCGTATAATAATTCAATTATGCCGAAGGATGATGAGCCTATTCCATAAAACGTATCAAACAAAAAGGGTATGCCTCCGTTGGTTAGACAACCGTCTGGACGATCGAAGAAGTCTCGTATAAAATCTGCCTTGAAAGTAGTATTGGAGATGAAGAAACCCTGTAAATCTCATACATGTTCAAATTGTCACAAACCTGGGCATAACCGTGCGACGTGCCAAATTTAAATTATGTACTTGTTTGTTTTTTCATTTTTATTATGATTTTTTCAAGATTTGCTTCATCAACTATTTTGTCTGAACTTGTTGAGATTATTATCACGTTTTTTAATTTTCCATTTAGTTACTTGCATTCATCTGAACTTGTTGAGATTATTATCACGTTTTTTATTTCCATTTAGTTACTTGCATTTGTTTTGTGTGGGACACAAGATTCTAATGTTTGAGTTTATAGTGAGCATTAAGGGGGAAGTCTTTGCTCTAGTCTCTTTTGCGCTTCTCATACCGTCAACGACAAATTCATGTTCTTTAGTAGTGTGTTTTTCATTATACGCTCAGGCTTTAACTTCTTGAGAAAAAAAATCACAAAGTGCTTCTAGACATCTGAATATTTCCTAATCCTAACATAAATCTATCAGTCTGCCTCCTAATCTAACATAAATCCTTAACTCATTGTCTAACCATAGAAAGATAACTAACAACTAAAAGTAAAGTAGTAATAGACACAAGCTATTCAAACGGATTTTCATCAAGAACTTTAAGGTCTTCATCTTCTAGATGTGGTATCTCGAACGTAGTACTCACTTTAGGGACATGGACTTCCATAAAAGTATCACAAGCTAACTGTAGACGAAATGCAGGCATGTTTGCATCACAGAGGCCGTCGAAACTCTCGTCCAGCGCAAGACGCTCTATATATTTAACCGCATAAACACCAGTCACCGGCGTCAAGGTTTTCGGGGAGATTTTTCAGACGATTTACGACAAAAATATTAGTCTTCTTCTTCCGAATCTTCACTAGAACCAGCTTATTAAGTAGAAGTGGGATCATCCGTGCAAATGGCCGACACGATTGTATTACCTCATTGTTTCTTGTCAAAGACGGAATGCTATCGATACGCTCCTTCTTTAGGTTTATGTCCAAAGATGCCCAATGATCGCTTCTTATATGGTGAGTGACGTACAAGTTGTCGATGTTTATGTACCATTTCAGATATGTTGGAGCTGACTCGTCATAGGTCCCATCGAAAGCTTTGATGTAACCAGTAGAAAAATTGAACTTCTTTGGATCCACATCGAACTTCTCATAATCCTTAACCCATTGTTTCACAAATATAGGATCAAGGAATGCGATTCACGTAGTACGGTATGGAGTATATACGGACACACTCCTCAAAGTAAACATCTTTAATATGTCTTCCATGTAATGTAGGATAAAACTAAAAATCAGCAACATAATAACATTCATATAATATTAGAGTTATAATTAGTTAAACCTTATTTGAGAACACATTACCCCATCATGTAACCATCCGAAATGTGGGTCAGGCCACGACTTCTTTGGAGTCATAAGTCTTAAGTATTTCATTCATTTGTTCTTGCCAATCAGTGTTGACCTGCAAGTTAAATTGAAAAGATAAGACCAATTTACAGGTAAATGTATCAAATTAGATGTATAACTAAACTCACTCATATTCCTTGATGAAATACACTAACTTCTTCACATATTTCACTTTCACCAAACTCAGTGGATCAATTACATCTTCATGAATTAAACGCTTCATTGTTGAGTTACCAATAAACGGATGTACCTGCGATTGAGCTCGTTGCACTCGTCTTTTCTCGTTGACAACAACATGTGCATCGCTTTCTGCTAATCTATCGAACATACCATCCAGGAAACCCGAGAGACCCTTTGCTTTCTTGTCAAAGGAGTCTTCCTTTTTTACACCAGAATCATCTACTTCCTTTTTACTCTTACGCTCTGTTTTTTACGTTTCGGTACCACTCCCAACTTTGATGAAACTTATGTGTCTTTTGTAACCTCTGCTTTCTTGTTTTCTTTCTTCTTTGCGACAGTCATTGGTTTTTACCAACACATGCAATGGGCATTCCATCTTCAGATGTTTGGACTTTGTAAGTTGATCATAACTGCATTTGTTTTTAAAAAAAATCTGTGATCAAGCCAAAATAAACAAAAAACAAAGACATATTTTACATTAGTTTTCCAAATATTCAGAGATACAAAATACAAATTTTTAAGAGTTCTACAACGTAAAGCAAACTTTGAAAAGCAAACTTTTACACTTACGTTACACAACATACTTCTAAGTACCGGAGTTACACAAACAAACTTCTACGTACCAGAGTTACACAACAAAATGCAACATATTTTAAGATAAAAGAAAAAAAAAATTAACATATAAGCCTATTACTTCTACGTACCGAAGTCATGGTGCTGCTTTCGACTTTCTTGGCGTCCTTATCTGTGGGAGTATTTATCTTCATTTCAAGACGGTTGTTCATTTCTTGGAGCAGACGCTCCATTTGTTCAAGTCTCGTTTCATATTCTTTATGCTTAACCGCTTGACTTGCTTCAAGTTTTGCTTGCAAAGTTTCCTCCAAACCCAACATAGCTTTACCAATATTCGCTTCCATCGAGGTAAGTAATGTTTCACCAAATTCCTTAAGCATATGAGAAATTTGGTCAAAGAAGAATTTGGTCAAAGTATCTCAGAAACATTACCCAATTTGGCAAAGGCCATTCTTGGTCAAAGCATCTCAGAAATTTGGCTTACAGCAAATCAAAAAGATAAACTACAACAAAAAGAAGAATTTGGCTTTTAACTACAGCAAATCAAAACCAACTTCAATACCGAATTACACTTTAACTACAGCAAATCAAAACAAATTCAATAATGCCCAAAAAAACATGTATGAAACTACAATAATTTTATCAAGCAAAACTCGTGTTTTGATTTTAAGCATGTCCATTCTTGAGAATTCGATTTTAAAAATTGCACAATTGGGTAAACACCGAACACACAAATTGGAGAATATGTGACCATAAACCTGAATTTCGGGGAGAGGCTGTAGCGGTGGTGGAGAAAGGCTGTTTCCAGAGGTAATAAGAACGTCAACGAAGCTTCTATTAGTGAAAAAATTAACGCCGACGAAGGAGATAAGTAGCGGCTAGGGTTTCATCTCTTTTTCAAAAAGCCGTTGTTCTACACAAATCACCCACCTCGAACTCGCTTAAGTATGGAGAGTCGCAGCGACGGAGAAGGACGGTCGCAGTGCCGACGAAAAGCAGTAGTCACCGGAGAATCGTTGAAGCTCTCTGATTTTGTCGCCGTTCTTCACTTGGTGGGAGAAAAAAAAAAAATTCTGGGTTTTTGGGTTTCTTTAACCTGACAAATACTTTTTTTCACCAAGAAAAAATAAAATAAAAAAACCTTTTCTATTAACCAATTCAATTTTCATATTCAGATTTTGTATTTTGAAACACAAAATTATATCGACAATGGCATACTTGAAAATTGATTAAAATCTCTTGGTTAATATGTCTTTTAACAAAAAATTAATATTATTCTAGTAAAAAAGATTTTTGAGATGTTAGATTAGTAATATCAATTGAAATTAGTGTTATTAGAGTCATTTTCTTTTTAGTAAATTCAATTATATGATTTAGTCTATGTGTTATGTGTTTTGTGAATGTGTGGCATGAGTTCTTCACTCTCTCTTATTCATTATTCTGTACGTCAAACCAATATATTTTAGATAATAAGGCATAATTTCATATATTTAAATAACTTGATTTAACTAAAGAAATTGAGTGTGATACTAATTTCAGATTTTTCTCGACCTGGGTCAATTGTGATTCTTTTACCTTTCTGAAATCACCTTCATCTATATCAGCTATATATCAGGTTTTTTCCGAATAATGCTTATCGGCAAGATGACCTGCTCGCACCTTGTGCAGGAATGAGTTTAGTCTAATGAATTTTCTTTTGGTTAGATTTCAAGTATTTTCTGCTCCCCTAGGGTTCAACAGATAGTATCAAAACGCTTAAATATAGGAAAAGATTTTCAGCATCTATGTGATACGATTTTTTCATTGGGTTCATCATATATTGGTAGGACTTAAATCTTTAAAACTTGTATCTTTATGATAATGAACTATATAAATGTAGGGTTCTAGATTAATAATCAAAACGCCTAAGTCTAGGGAAGGCTATTTACTTCTTGTGAGTTACGATTTAATCCTTGGTTGACCAGATAGTGCTAGAGGTTTAAATTAAAACCTCAGAACATCTGCGTATAAGAAACGCTTTTTAGCTCCCACGTTTTATGATGGTCTTTGTGGGTTCACCATATGGTGGTAGGATATTAGATTAAATCTTCAAAATGTTTAAGTACTTAGAAGGCTTTTTAGTTCATGTGTGTTACGATATTCCATTTGGTTCACCAAATATTGATAGGGTTTTAGATTATACCATCAAAATGTATACGTACAGTGAAGGCTTTTTAACTCATGTGTTTTACGATGTTTCCCTTAGGTTTAATAAACTGTTTTATATTAAGTCATCAAAATGCCTAAGTAAAAGGAAAGCTTTTTGGCTCTTGATGTTCTCCTTGGGTTCACCAGATAGTGGTAGTTTTTTATATTAAACCGTCAAAAGTACATATAAGGAAGGATTTTTAACTCCATTGTGTTACGATGTTCCCCCTGGGTTCACCACATAGTGGTAGGGTTTTAGATTAAACCATCAAAATACCTAAGTATAAGAAAGGATATTTACCTCTTGTTCATTACAATTTTTCCCTTGGGTTCAGAAGATAGTGGTAGGATTTTTGATTAAACAATCCTAATATCTATGTATAAGGAAGGAATTTTAGCTCTTGTGTTAAAGATGTTCACCTTGGTTCAGTAGATAGTGGTAGAGTTTTAGATTGTGTCGTAAAAACGCCTAAGTATAAGGAAGGTTTTCTAACTCATGTGCGTTACAATTTTTCCTTTGGGTTCACTTGGTAGGGTTTTAGATCAAACCATCAAATCTACGTACATATTTTGGCTTTTTAACTCCCGTGCATTACAATGTTCCATTTTGCTTCACCAGATAGTTTTATGCTTTTAGATTGAATCATCAAAACGCCTAAATATAAGGAATGCCTTTTAGTTTTTGTGTGTTACGATTTTCCCTTGGGTTTACCAGATATTGATAGGATTTTAAACCATCAGAAAGCCTAAATATAAGGAAGGCTTTATAGCTAATGTGTGTTTCGATGTTCTCCTTGGATTAACTAGATAGTGGTAAAGTTTTATATCAAATCATCAAAATAACTTAGTATAAGACATTTGCGTTACGATTTTTTCCTCGGGTTCACCAAATAGTGGTAGGGTTTTAGATAAAACTATCATAACACTTAAGTTTAAGAATTACTTTTAGCTCCTTTAAAATTTTCTTCTTGATTTCACCCGATAATGGTAGGATTTAGATTAAACCGTCAATGTTCCTCTCATTTTTTGAAACAAAATATATAAAATAAAGTACACAAATAGTCATGAACAAATATTTATTTAAAAACATAATTAACATCAAAACAATACGTGAAACTATAATGGAAAATATTATATAATTTTTTCTCAAATACATTTCATTTTTAAAAAAATTTTATAATGAATTTTTAAAATAGAAAAGTACTAAAATACATTTAGTTATTTATTAATTAATTATTATATAAAAATTAAATTTAAAATAATTTTGATTCAATCTATGAATAACATGAAATATTACACTAAATTCATATATATATATATATATATATATATTATTTAATTAATTGAATACCAAAATTATTTAAAAGGAAGATTTTAACAAAGTTAACTTGTTTGAACCCTCTACTTATATTCCCTATCAATAGACTTAACTATAACTTAACTCGATTTATATTTTGATTGATTAGCTTTTTATGAAGTCAACTTATTATAACAGTTGACGTATGTCTTAAACTCGTTGATTTATTCTTTATTTTCGTTGACTTATTTATCTTAAATAAACTTATATATTTCTATGTTAATTTATTAATAAGGTTTACTTGTTTGGACCATCAACTTATATTCTCTATTAGTTGACTTAAATGTAGTGTAAGTTGACTTATTTTTAAAAAATCGACTTAGTAGTTTGATTGTTTGATTTTTTACAAAGTCGACTTATTTTAAGAATTAATATATATTATTATTTTTAGTAAAATATTTTTATATTCATTTCAAAAGAAAAAAGAGTTTTAAAAAGAGAAATTATAGTTTATTAAATTGTTGTTCATTATAAATTAATAATAGAACTTTGTTTAGAAATTTAGAAATTGTTTTTTAATATTAGACATATGAAACAAAACAAAATTTTAATTTTAGTGAGGGACTGAATTGTCATTTTAAAAAAAATAAAGGTATTTTTTAAATCTCTAAAATATTTGGTATTAATTTCAAATTTCATTAAAAGTTTAAGGTATTTCCTCAATTTTTTTCTTAGGGCTTCTAGATGCTTGAAGCATCATGCTTCTAGATACTTAGATAATTTTAATATATCTTAATATTTATCTTTAAATCTTTTTAAATCTTTTTTTATTAAACTTTTTTTTTAATTGTGATAGTGTTGAAAATTTTTCAAATCCGTACTTCAAGCTTATAAATTCTCATGTAAACGAACTTTAATAGCTCCATCTCATTCTCTCACTCCATAGTACAATGAATCATGAAAAAAAAACTGAAAAAAGATCTGTCTCGATCTCTCTTTAGGGTTGAGTGCTCAAGAAGAAGATCCTGTCGAGGAAGACGACATGCAACTCTCGAGACCAGTGAGTGCTAAATGTAAGAAGTACAAGGATTTGAGGAAGTCTCAAATTTCTCACACAAGAAGCAGGAAAGGAATGTTTCGTCTAGCTATGGAAATGGTATATGTGTTTTTTTCACGTATGGTTTGTATAAAGTTTAGAAACATATACCACTTAAGTACCATGTTTAACTAGAAAAAGAAGAGCGTTGACCCAATGAAGGTGACTAGAAGCAAGGTTTGGTTGGCCGGACACACTCACTCTGATGGGAGACGTGTGAAAAAAAATTTGTAGATACGATTGTAAGAAAATATCAATTACTTTATTATTTATGTTTTAATTTAGACTCTTATGAAATCTCATTGAACTATATATTTCCACATAGTTCACAGGAGAAGATAAAATCAATAAATAGTCACATGGACTCCACATCTACTGAAAATATAAGAGAAGATGTTTTCAGCCAAGTTTTAGAGAGAAAAAGATATGGAAGAGTTAGAAGGATGGGTAGGGGGATTAATCTGACCAAGTTAGATTACCTGAATGCTAAAGACTCACATGTTTAGAAGCTTGAAGCTTCACAAGCAGAAATGATGACCAAGAATGAAGATTTACATAATCAAATTTGTGTTTTAGCTAGAAAGAAAGAAAGTTTCACTCTTATTTTTAATGATGGCCAATGAAATAAGTTTTTAACCAATTCTTTTTTTTCTTGTTAGTCATCATGTACAAATGTAGATGCTTAGTCTGATATTTCAGAAAATAAAAGCACATGACCTGTTAAATGTAAGATATTGGATTGGTTTTCGTTAACAGATGATGTTATTGGGGTAGGAGAAATTTTGCTCGGCCGGCGGAACCAAGCTATAGGATTGGTCAAATTACCATCGGTCCTAATGCGGCGCCTGTTGGTGAAACTATTTGAACAAAAATTTCTTGGCCAGTTGACAGGGTTGTTTTGGATTCACCTGACTGCATCTCCTCTAATGTTAAGCCTGCTGGATCCACAATAAGTTTTAAGTTGTTTATAATTCTTGACTGGTAGCACTTTCAACCTCAATAGTGAGATAACTGATGTATATGCATGACTCCTTAGGCCACTTTTGAATCACAAATAAAATTTAACATCTATGATTAGAATGGTTGTGAAATTGTTGATGAGGGTATAATTTGTTCAACTAACCCAAGTGAAAAGGTCAACCAAATTTCTCTAGGTCCTAAGGTTGCAATTATGAGATTGAGAAGGTAATTGACCAGAAAGTTTTTTTGTGGAAGCTAAGTTTTGAAATGGCAGCAATGAGTGATGCTATAAATATGACCATAACATGTCCACTAGAAAATATTGATTTCATCAGCAGATCGGTGGAGTCACCTAAAATATCACATGTGGTAAATTCTAAACGTACATTATGTTTTTGATTTTCTTATATTTGTATCAATCATTTATATTCCTTTTACTTATATATGATGTGTTTTAAAATTTTGATTGCCAGAGTACAAGTAAAAGCACATGTAGTAGAAAAAGTGCCAACAAAAAGTGTATTTTGTATTATTGCATCGGTTCAGGAAAAATTGTGGCAGAGAGTCATGTTTTTTCAACTAATCTAGCTGATCTTGTGCACTTTCTTCCTCTTGGTCTAAAATCCGATGATGTTAGAGGTAGTGTGGTGGCTTCGTCTAATGACAAATTGAAATTATTGTGATGTATAAACTTGTTAAATCTTATGTTGCTTGGAACCTATTTATCTTTATAAGTCTTTTATTTTATGATTTTTGTTGTAATACAATTTAAGTTCTTTGATTTTAATAAAATTAGCATGTTTATCCGATTCTCAGGTTTATCAAGTTTGAAATTTAATTTAGTAAGATTTAAAAAAATTAAAATATTTAAAATATTGAAATACAAAGAAACTAAAATAAATGCTATTATAATTATAAGAATTAATTGGGTACCATGATACTTACCATAAAAAAAAAGGAAGCTATGACACATTTTAAATAATTTGGAACATATAACACTTACACCATAATTTACGCACTATTCATATCCATTCAACCCTCATGAATTTTCTAAAATTACACATATGCCATTTCTCTCTCCTCCTTATACATATATACACACATACACGACAAAACTTTTCTTTCTTATTGTTATTTTTTTTTCATCAACTTTCTCTCTCATTCCTTACTCTACCGAAAATAAATTTTTTATTTTATTTTACTCCATTCTTTTTTCTTTAATTTTAATTATATTTATTATGATAAAAACGTTAAAAAAATACATGAATATTTATTAAAAAAAATTCTTCATCTTTAAAAATGTATATCACCTATTTAATTATTTTTGTTTTATGATTTATTATATTTGACATGAACTAAAACTTGTACACTACTCTAGCTTATACACGAACATTTACATGTACACATCAATGGTAAGTTAATGATATAAGAATCTGATATGTATATAAACATTTACTCGTACATTAATCCATTTTGTACATCCACATTTAATTGTACAACAATATTTATGAGTGTACAGACTAGATTCATGCACATCCAGTCTGTACATGCACATCAATGGTAAATTACTCATAGATGAATCTATTCAGTACACAAACATTTACTTGTAAATGAATCCACTATGTACACCCAAATATACTTGTACACGAATCCACTAGGTCACCCACATCTACTTGTACATGAGTAAATATGAGTGTAAAGACTAGATTCATGCACGAGTGAATGTTTGTGTACTGACTGGATCTGTCTTCGAGTAAAAGGTATCAACACACATAAAGATATATACACGCAGATATGCTGGTGGACACTAATCAATGGATTGTACAACTCACTATATACCCTGTTCTAAAACGCGTCCGCGGAACCGCCTAAGCGGCCGAGAAATCGTTCGGCGGAGCTCCACCGCCACGAGTAGGGTGTAATCGCTCAAAAAGTCGGACAGTAAAAAAAATTCATTTTTTTGGCTATTTTGAGTTCGAAATCAAGAGATTCTTCATAGATCTATCATATTTTGACATAAACATCAAAAAAATCATGTTTAAATCGAGCAAATCATTACAAAAAAATAGGTGGCGGCGTTAGGTTTTCATTTCTTTGGTTTTTGCAAAAGGAAGATGATGATGATATTTAGTAATTAACCATTCATTAAAGCAAATTCCATAAAAAAAAAGGGCCAGAATGCGTGGATAAAGAGTTGAACTCGTGTTGGGATGGTCAGCACAGAGTAACTTTACCAGCAAGCCTAAATAAATTTTATACATACTTTCCACATAACTAATTTATATACATATGGAGATAAAATTACAAGAAAAATAACAAAAGTTACAAAACTATACACTTTTTTGTTTGAACAAGACATTTGAGATAAAAAAAAAAAAAAAAAATTATCTTCTCGATTACACCACTGTTTAATATTTATGTTTTTGTAAAAATATATATAGATGTATTTAAAAAACTAAAAAAACCCTAAAACTATGTCCCGATTAATCCCCGTGTAATCTCTGATTTTCTCGTTAGGCTCTAGACCCCACCCGACCGCCCGACTAGTGCCTAGCGCGTATACAAACACAACTATATACAAGCAAAAGACATGTACAAACAGTAAGAGATGTACACAGAGATATGCCCCATTATGTACACATATATGCGTCAATCATATTTGTTTTTTTTAACGGATATTGAATTTTAATATTTGATATGTTTCACTAAACTACGGATATCCAGATTCTTAGAATTTAATCGAGACGGAAAACATAGCGAAAAAAATATAACGGATATTTACTGTACTATTTCGTCATGTACAGATATATGATAAGTATGTACAAATCCTTCACATACTTTATGTACAACCCAAATACTTCTGCATTTACAAATGTATATGACGACTTCACATTCGTACGCATGTACAGCTCCTTAATATAAACATATTTATTAGTAAAAATAATATTAAATTAATTGAATAAATTAAAAAATTATAATTTATATGGTAATATGAATATCAAAAATAAAAATAAAAAATATTACTCATTTAGGTTTGGATATAATTACTTTTAATTGAAAATAATTAACAAATTGTAAAAAAAAGGAAAAGAAAAAAAAATACAAATGTGTCTGTATGTGTATGTGTGTAAGTGAGAGAGAAGAAAAAAAAAATAAGGAAAAATAAAAGGCGTGTATGTGATCTTGTGAAACATGGGATGACGATAACATCGTCAATTGCATACCCAAATGTTACGGGCTGTTACAACTTTTGAAGAGTGTCATACCCAAACTTAAAATATGTGTAAGTGTCATTTTCACGAATTGTCTCTCATTATAAAATAGCAACAAACTAATGTTATGAATAAAGCATGTATAACGAAAAAAATTGTTATTATAATTATTTTATCGCATAAACAAAAGTACTATATTAAGTATACAATATAATTGTATTTCAAAAAAGTGCTATAAAAAGTGACAAACTTTTTATGACGGCAGCATATACAGGGTTTCTAAAAATCGCTATAGATTTTAACGATAGCAGATATCTGGCGTTATGGATATCCAATTTTTATTATAGTGTCTGGAACACCAGATCTGAGTTGACAGAAGTTCTTACTAGGCAGATCCACCAGAGATCTAAGGAGATGTCGAGGCGGCGCTAGGGTTTCGCTTCAGAGTTAAGGATATAGAGCAAAGAACACGAGGAAAAAAAAAACATTTTTGTCGCACAAGTTCTTTATTCTTTATGTTATTTCTAAAAAAGTTGTTAGGATTATTTTGTAAAAAGTAAAAAGGTTGAGTTTACAAGAGAATTTGTTCTTTATAATAGGTAAGAAAGGAAAAAATTATAAAAAAAAATCCTAAAATCTCTCTTCTCTCTTCTTTTCAAACACCGGCAGCGAAAACAAATCTCAACTCCTTGGCCGGCGTATGGTGGCTTCGATAGCATCAGACCGACCCCCGTTTTTTTCTCTCTTTATTCTATAAGTGACGCCTTTATTTTTCGTGGGGTTGGTGTCAAGATATGGGAGTGCGTATGTGGTCAACCTCATGGTGATTGATGTGAAGAGGCGGCGTAACGTCGGTAGTTGAGACTTTCGGGGGAGAATTCTGGCGAAACAATATTATTGATATGTCTCTCATTTGTTCCCAGCGTTCCCGGCATTTTCCACGATGATTTTTATCTCTTAGATCCGGGTCCTTCTTATGGTTAAAGTTGTTGTTCAGACAGAGTAGTGAGGGTAGTGTGTGGAGAAGAAGTGATGGTAGGTAACGAACAATGGTATGGTGGTTGTTTATCTCAGGTGTGGCTAATCTTCAGTTAAAGTAACAACCGTTGGCTGTTTCGATTTCAGTGGTGGTTGCAGAGAAATAAACATCTCTTGCATGGTGGTGGACATCTTGCAGTCTAGGTTTCTTGGATATGGAGAACAAAAGCATGTGATAGCCAGCGTAACTTGAAGCAACTTTCCTCAAACACTCTTTTCATAGTTTTGAGTTTGTATGTGAAAGGTGTTGTTCATCTAGATTTTGGCGGTTTCACGCTATACCCAACCGTATTTTTATTTTTTTTATTTTTTTTAGTTTAGTGTAGTTTGATTCTAGTTTCATCTCTAATCTTCCATTAATCTTATCTAGTAAAAGAATAAGGGTTTACGGTTTCGTCACGTGTCGTCACCAGAGTCCTTTAGAGATTTAGATTCTTTAAAACGCCCTTAATGAATCAACTTAATTACATTTATGTGCCATTGGTACATACATTACATAAATATTATTAATTAAACCTTAAATATTAAAAACATAATAAATCACAGATTTTAACAATATTCGGTCTCTATATTAAACAACATAAAACCAACCAAGTTATTAACTACTAAAATATGAATAACTCAAGTCTTTCACTTTCGTTTTAAATTGTCTTAATCTAATTTCTTATAGAAATCAAACACAACCTATTAAGCACTTGGGCGTTAGTTTAGTTACTTATGGTCCAATAGAGATTTCATCGAACCGTCTTATCATAAAATGTTTTATCTTCTCTTTCGAAAACACATTAAATGGGTAAGTTGTTTCTTCAAAAAAAAAACATTAAAACCATATTTAAAAAGCTGTTTCTTAAATTTTTTAACTACAATTTTCATGTATAAGCATTTTTAAGTGAAAAGTATCACAATTCTGATAGCATTGATACTTCGGACACTAGAAGTGCTGATAGAATGGTTTATACTCATAGATTTCTTTATAGTGTCAAAGTATCGGGATAGCTGAATCATTGTTTGAAGTTGAAAGTCGTGATCATGTTGCTCCAAAATATCGATACAAGAAATGATTTTGTGTACAAGACTAAAAGTGGCTCAGTTGGCCAATCACGTGATATATGAGAAAAATATTAATGGATACTAAAGTAAACAATTTGGTTTTTACTAACTAGGAATTTTGTGTCTCCTATGCAAACGAAGTTCCATTTTAAAATACGGTGTAATCAATTTTTGGTAACAATTGCATATGGTATGACAATAAATAACAACCAAGGTCAAACCATAGAGATGGTTGGTTTGTTTCTACCCAAACCCGTATTTTCTCATGGAGAGTTTTACATAGCTATATCTTGAGTGGAGTGGGGATCATGCTTAAAGTCCTCATGATAGATGAATAAGGAAAATCGCAACTCAAGACGATGAATATTTTCTATACAAAGGTCTTCGCAAACCTTCAACCCAAATAAAATATTTAGGTCATTAGTTTTAGATATCGTGGAATGTATACGAATGTGTTTGGATAGCCAAAGGAAGTTCTAGGGTCTAAATTACGTAGAAAAACTTATCGTAGATATCATGGATTAAATATGAATGTTCTTGGATTCCCAAAGGAGGGTAGAAGGTTTAGATTCCCCATAGAAAAGTATTGTAGATATAGTGGACTGTGTATGAATGTGCATGGGTTTCCAAAGGAGGTTGTAAGGTCTAGATTCCCTAGAAAAACGCATTGTAGATATCGTAGACTTTATATGAGTGTGCTTGGGTTTGCAAAGGAGGGTCTAGGGTATAAATTCCCCAGATAAGCATATCTTAGATATGAATGTGTTTGGTTCCCAAATGAAGGTCTAGGGTATATATACCAAGATAAACGTAACGTACATATAGTGGAATGTATATGAATGTGTTTGTGTTCCCAATGGAGGGTCTATGGTATAAATTCCCTGGAGAAACATATCGTACATATCGTTGATTGTATATTAATGTGTTTGGGTTCCCAAAGGAGGGTATAGGGTGTAAATTCCTCTGAGAAACGTATTGTACATATACAAGACTATGAGTGTTCTTGGATTCCAAAAAGAGGGTCTAGGATATAAATTCTCCAGAGGAACGTATCGTTGACTATATATGAATGTGCTTGGATTCCCAAAAGAGGTTCTAGGGTTTAGATTCCTCAGAGAAACTTATAATAAATATCGTGGACTGTATATGAATGTGTTTTGGTTCCCAAAGGAGGTTGAAGGGTCGAGATTCCCTAAAGAAATATATCGTAGATATTGTGGACTGTATATGAGTATGTTTGGGTTCTCAAATGAGGGTCTAGGGTATAGAGTCACAAGAGAAACACATCGTACATATAATAGACTGTATATGAATGTACTTGGATTCCCAAATGAGGGTCTTAGGTTGTAAATTCCTATGAGAAACGTATCGTACATATTTGTGGACTATGAATGTGCTTGGGTTCCCAAAGGAGGGTTTAGGGTATAGATTCCCCAAAGAAATGTATCGTTGACTGTATATGAATGTGCTTGGGTTCCCAAAGGAGGGTCTAGGGATTCTGATTCCCTAGAGAAACGTATTGTGAACTGTATATGAATGTGCTTTGGTTCCCAAAAGAGGTTGAAGGATCTAGATTCCCAAGAGAAACGTATCGTAGATATTGTGGATTGTATATGAGTGTGCTTGGGTTCCCAAAGGAGGGTCTAGGATATAGAGTCCAAAGAGAAACACATCGTACATATAATGCACTGTATATGAATGTACTTGGTTTCCCAAAAGAGGGTCTATGATCTAGATTCATAGAGAAACGTATTGTAGATGTCATGGACTATATATGAATGTGTTTGGATTCCTAAATGAGGGTCTAGAGTATAGATTCCCCATAAAAACGTATTGTAGATATCATGGACTGTATATGAATTTGATTGGGATTCCCTAAAGAGGCTCAAGGGTTTAGATTTCTCAGATAAACATATTGTAAGTATTGTGTTTTGTATATGAATGTACTTTGGTTTCCAAAGGAGGGATGTAGGTTTAGATTCCTCGACAAGTAAATATTTATAAGATATTATGATCTCTTATACCTAATTTACGATACGTGTGCCTGTTCAGATAGTAAACATTGATTTAAGAATTTTGATAAGAATATGCGAGATATATAATATTTTAATATATTAAATTTTATTCTTATAATATCTCTGCATAACCGCGCGCAGATATGTCCCTAGATATTAATATATTTATTTATAATATTTAGACGTAAAAAAAAAAAGTGGGCAGAAAATACTTTTGTTTTCCTATTAAATGAAAAAGAATAAGCTTGCGGTTTTGGCAATGTCTCTCCCGTCTCTCTTTCTCTAGACACCAAAACACTTTTGTAACCTCCAAATTTTCCCTCTCTGCTTTTCGGCGGTTAAGCTTCCGCAATCTCACCCACCAGAAACCCAGAAACCAAAAAAAAAAAAAAGAATTGAATCTTTGTTTCTTATCTCCAAACCCATTTGACCAACTGCGTTGATGCTTTTAGAGGAACAGTCTACGCATCTGTGATTTAAGCGAAGATAGCAAATGCCGCTTGTTAGACTCCAAGTGGGGAATGTGTACGGTTTGAGGCAAACGGAGCTTCACAGAAATGTCGATCGAGAAGACCCCAAAGCTAATCTCGAAGGCCTCGCCGCCTCTGGACTCGTTGGGATCTTGCGCCAAATCGGTGACCTCGCCGAGTAAGTACTCAAGTCAACCCCAACTCTCTGTTTTTTTTATTTCCTTATTTATTTATTTTTTATTACCAGACTTAGGGATCTACGCTGCCATTTTTTTTGAACTCCTCAATTTCACTGTGTCAGGTCTTCTTCATTTGCTTAGCTTATGATTATAGTCAAGGGTAATTCTGAATTTCATATGACCCAGGTTTGCAGCAGAGATATTCCAGGGCATACAAGAGGAGGTTATGATAACAGCTTCAAGAAGCAACAATTTGAAGATGAGACTGAAGCAAATAGAGGTTACAGTGCCTTCAATCCAGAAGTCAGTGCTTGCACAACCAAACCACATACAATTTGCATACACAGGAGGTATTTTTTTGTCTTGTTCCTCTTTTTAATCTTCTTTATTGTCTAGATCCAAGCTATTTTATTCTTGTTTAGCCTTCACATGGATTCTCTGAACGACTCTGAGTCTTTCGTAGGCCCAGCTCACATGCCTACTTAACTATAATACTCTCTCTAGATTACCTTAAAGTGATGAGAAAACTGCTTAATTCTCTTCCTCCGGGATCAATATTATTAGAAAATAAAACTATGGTAATAATTATTTGACTTATCAATCTCAGTGAAAGTTGGATAGCTTTTATGAATCACTTGCGAACCATTTACGTATTGGTATTGGTTTCAGTTTATTCGTTGTAGTGGAGCTTAATATGAAGACGATTACTATTTATTGTTTCAGGTCTGGAGTGGCATCCTCGTATACCAAATGTGCAAAATCACTTTATTCACGACGACTTGCCACAGTTTATTATGGGTCCATATGAAGATTGCAGAGATCCTCCTCGGTTGCACTTGCTCGACAAGTATATAATCTTTACTCATTTTGTTGTTTTTTTTGTGTTATGTTTTACACTGATTAGAATTGCGCTTCTCTTCAGATTTGACGTAAACGGTGCAGGGTCTTGTTTGAAGCGTTACTCGGACCCTACTCATTTCAAAAGACCATCAAAACTTCCAGAGATTGAGGTCTGTTTGGGTAAATCATAATATTCTCCAGTTTTCTGCTTCCTAACACTTATATGTACAAAACAGAAGAAAAAATGCGTTCCACAGAGTCGAGATATATCACGCAGTGCCTCTATGGTTAATCAGAGTGACAGGTAAAGATACATTTAGATTTTGACGCTGTTGGGATGTGTTTTGTATGCATGAAATTCATTAATGTTTTCTTTCAGCAAGACATTTCGTTCGTTAAGCTTGGGTGGACGAACCTCTTGTTCTAAAACTGCTTCAACGAATGGAATTGAATCGAAAACCGACTTGCAAGATCTTGGTTCCTGCTCTCTCGATTCCGCAAGTGGTGCAGAGAAGCCGAAAGGGTTTACGCGGACCATTGCTTCAGTTCTTTCTGAAAGTGAAAGTGGAAGTGAAAGCGATGATGCAAATGATAGTCCTTCTCAAGATGAGACACCTCGTGGTTCTTCTTGGGAGAAATGTGCAACAGATGAAGCTCCGACGGGCTTTGTTTTGGATACTCTTGATAATGACAAAACAACCAATGGAAATGAGGCTGAACGTGAAGCGGTACAAGATGTCAAAACGAGGGAAATAGAAATGGACAATGAAGATGAAACTGAAAGTGAAGGGGATGATTTTGTTGATGCTCTTTACACCATTGATTCGGAATCTGAAACTGATCAAGAGGTGCATGCTCCCTCTAAGCCATATTCCGCGGAGCAAGAAACGGGGATGAATTCCAACAGCTTGAGAGATGACGACGAGACTACAAGCAACGGTACTCGTAGTTATTCCAATGGATTCTCAAATCCCTTGTATGATACTATCCAAGAAACACAAGATGAGACTTGTTGTGACACTAAGATATGGAGTAATGGAAACCTGCCGGAGATTGTAGCAGAGAATGCTCCTTTTGATTGGTTTACTTGGTCTCCGCAGCTTGATCACATGAAAATATCTTTCAATCCCTCAGAAACCTTACCCAGCTCTGAGCTGAAGCTGAAATTGAGAGATGAGTATACGGTTTCTTCGTTTCAGTTGGTGCCAGAGGCTACAGATTCAGACAAGGAAACATCCTCTTCTTACAGCGACAATCACTCTGAGCAGCAGTGGGGTGAAAGAAAGAACCAGCAAGAGCTCTATGATGATTCACTTGACAGAATCAATGCTGAGACATCAAACGGTTACGGAAAAATCTCTTACCTACAAAATCCAGCTGAGCCTTTGCCACCGCCACTCCCACCGTTAGAGTGGATGGTTTCAAACAACAAGCTGAAGAATTCTTTATCTACAATCAAGAAAGAAATACCCAACTTTGTTATTGCTTCTGATCCTAAACCACTAAACGACGGCGTATGGAGAATTCTGTTTTAAACTCTTTCCAATATGTCTTTTATATCTATTTTTTTGATGTGGTGGTGATTGATAGGTGGTGCATTTGAAGAACAATGTGAGGGAGTTTTGCCAAAGTCATGGCAATGAAAAACAAATGGAAGCTGGTGATTTCTTGCATCAAATCCGAACAAAAGTGAGTCTTCCTTTTTGTTTTTAATCTCTTGAGACAAATTGTTTAGATATTATATAATACTAAAATATAAGATATACTCAATTCTTCTTGTTAATTAGGACGTGGTTTTTTTATTTAAATTCTCATCTGCGTTCGCACAAAGTCTCTTGTCGAATTGTATCCCAACAACATCTTTTTGAATCACAACAGCAATTTAACCTGAGACGTGTGGTAACGGCAAGGACATCATCATCGGAAGCTACGACGAACGCCAACATTGGCCGTATTCTGGAGAAAGCAAACTCCATCCGACAGGTCTCATTTCCACTCCTTCAATTTTTGATTTTTTCAGTCTCCACTTTTATGAAATATAAAAACCGAATGAGAGACAGTTTTGGTTTCTTTGTTCGTCGGTTTGGCTATTATTTGTCCGGATATACCCAATGGGCTCTCTCTTTTTTAATCTGCTTCTGGTTCGGTTTGGATTGGGTAAACCGGGCTTGACATCCCTATTTAATTAAAATCCGACATTAACACGCGGACTTGTGGTATCAGGCTGTAGCAAGCGACAACGGCGATAGCGAAAGCAATACATGGAGCGACAGTGACGGGTGATGCGTGCAGTTCACGTGCGTAGTAGATACTATCTACTAGATAAGTCAATTTTTTCGTACGTACTTTGTATCTCTATCTTTTACTTCAAAATTTTAAAAGATTCTGCTATGTCTGAATCTCTAGAGAATTAATGTCCATTTTACCCCAAATATGTCACCTTACTCCAAATTGGGGACAAATCAGTACTTACAGTTTAACATTTTCTTAAGAGATATTATCTCTAATGCAAAAGAAAACAAAATAATACACAGCAAGTCCACCTCTCTTTTTTTCTTCATTTGATGCCAGATTTATTGAAGAAAACCAAAAACTATTTACAAAGATGTATGAAGATTGGAAACGAAGAAAAAAACATGTAATGTAATAGCATTAGGCTAAAGGAAAACTGAAATCAAGCGTTGAATGAAGTCTTCCAACTTAGGTTCTTCAAACTATCGAAAAGAAGATATACATTTTCAAATTAATCAATCAATACTTTGGATTAAGACACCGGTGGAGCGAGGCACGCAATGTTGCCAACAATGATTGCGTTCTCGCCAATCATGTAAACAAAGGTTTAAAAAACCTAAATGGGACAAAATGAAGGTTAGGCAGTCAAACATTCGATTTTTAGCAAATATAGTGTGTTATGCTTGTCGGAAGTGGGAGTTGAACCCAACAAACCTTCACGCAAGAGCAGTCAAACCATGAATGAATATGGACAAGCAAAAAATATTGATCTCGCAATTCATTCGGCTCTTCCAAATCACACATGCTTAAATCGCAATTCATTCAGCTCTTCCGAAACACACATGTTTAAATCCCTCCCCAAATACTCATTCGAGACCCTATAGAGAACTGATATCTAATCGCCAGCCACACATTGAAAGCAAATAAAAATTGGTGTGTTTCGTGGGAAACCAAATAACCTTAGTCCATGGTAAAACAAGGCGTGAAAAAAATAATTTGATTCCAAGTGTTAGACATAGAAAAACACGATTTGAAAGTGTTAGATGAGTGTCGCCATAAAAACTCATCAGAACATGAATCATTCTACGAAAATGAAAGTTTCATAATATAATCAATGACAGCTTGAATATGCAGGGCTCGGGTAAGTCGAAATGCCAAAAAATTCTCCCCCCCCCCGGCTACATAAGCAATCGTAGGCCACCTTCTAATTCTCATTGTAAGTACCAAATGTGCTCAAAACAAATGTAAACATGCTAGCATCAACTCAAGGGTTCGCGATTGTTGTGTAATTAAAAAGGTGGTTGCGTTAGGTCCCAAGTTTATGATCTCTTATTACATTGGTCAAATTTTGTATATAGTTTTTTTTCTTAGTTTCAAATTCAAAAACTGATTTTCCATAAAATTATACTCGAAAGTCAATTCCATGTTTTTGTTTTGGGCTTTCAAATTTTATATCTTCATGTTTTTGTTTTGGGCTTTCAAATTTTATATCTTCATCTATAAATGTAATTATGTAATTTTTAGTTATCTTCCTTTTACGCGCTAAGATATTTATGCATTGTAAAAATCCGAGGGCCAATAGAAAAAGAATATTCACTTGGACTTAAAGAAGAAGAATATTCAATTGGTACATCCTATTATATCTGGTAAGGTCAAAGGGCTTTGTTCATGTCCAAAATCGTTTTAAATAAAATTATTAAGAAATTGGGGTGTTACAGATGGTCCTTATGTTATGCCACAAAACTCATTCTGATTAATAATTGGGAGATGAGTTAATTTGGCACTAATAAATCAAGAAATTACTAGAATAGCACTTGTGTAGAGAGAATTAGAAGCTGAAAATTTAGGTCTAAAATTCCTCCATTTGCTTTCAGTAGGAAAAAAAATAATATTGAAAATAATTTACAAATAATTTACAAATCATAATAAATTATGTGATTATATAAAAAGTAAAATCTAATCTAATTCACTCAAAAAGTAAATGTCAATTTCTTTTAAAAAACTTTATAATATTTTTTTAATTTTTTTACATTTTTGTATGAATTTTTCAATTTTTCAAAAAATTGATGCCCTCTTTTCAATTATTCGATTATTTAGAGAGTTTTTTTTTTTTGGATTTTTTTTAAAAATAGTATTTTTTTGATAAATTTAAATTGTTGTTTATTTTTTCTAATTTATTTCAAAATTTAAAATTTAAATATGTTTTATTTGAATTAAGTTAACTTAAAAAAATTTTATTCAATTTAAAATATTTCACGAAAAAAACTAATCTAATAAATCAAAAAGTAATTTTGTCTTTTTAAAATAAAGTAGTATTATTCTAGCAAGAATATAGTATGAGTGTTATTCTAATCATCTTAATACTATTAAAAGTGAAGTACAATTAGGAAATTATCCTTACCTTTATCATTAAAATTACACATATTATCAATGCCATTAGAATTTTTTTTTTTTTTTTTTTTTTTTTTGACATCTTAGAAAAAAGCTTATCAAAAACTACACAAATGGTTTAGTAAGCACTAACATAAGAGAACTCCCTACCCTGAGCAGTAGCACTACACGCCAAGCAGTCCGCCTTTCCATTTACCCGTCAAGGAATGAAAGAGAGAGAGAAAACTTGAAATTGTCTCCTGAGAATAGTAAAGTCTGCAAGTGGGACCGCAAAAGCAGGCCAATCTTCCATTGTTGTTGTTATCTTCACAAGTTCTGAGCATTATGTCTGGAAATTCACTACACCTTCCTGATGAGCTAGCATGCATTCCATCGCCCAAAGAAGGGCCTCCATCTCGGAATAAAGGGGGGGATATGCTCCTTCGCTGGCCCTTGGCGCCCATCAAGATCACTACAGAGGACGACGACTTGTACCACCATCCTAATCCCGAGAACTGACAGTCTTCCTTCCAGAATCCATCAATCTGACATACATTCCCCATCAAAGGTAAACTAGAATCCTGAGAAGATAGATCCATTTCAACCCTATCCCTCGGGGAAACCTGGGCCTCAGCCCATGCGTGAGCCTCACCCAGGGCATGTCTTAGAATATCCGGTGGTGAGCGATCCAGTCCTTTATAGACCTTATCATTCCTAGCCTTCCAAAGGAACCATAAAATCCATGGGAAAGGGTTAACAGAATACCCCGAAAGGGAGTCCTGTGGGACCTTTGAGAATAAGTAATCCATATTCGAAAACACCGAGGGGGATGAAAAATATAGATTTCCATTTGGAATAGGAGACATGGCCCATACCTGCAAGGCAGGAGGACATTCAAAAAGAGCATGATTAATAGTCTCACCATCAAGACCACATCGGGGGCAAGCCCGGTCACAATTAATACCTCGGCTTCGCAAACGATTATACACCGAGAGGCATCCTGAGATAACTTGCCAAAGAAAATGTTTCAGTTTAGACGGACCCTCAATTTTCCATGATTTTGCTTTTAGCGCTGTCACTGTAGGGCCAATAAGGGGAATCTCTGATTGCTCCTTGACAATCGTATGAGCCACCCGGTAGCCCGACCGGACCGTATAAACACCAGATTTAGTCAAAGCTCATCCAATCCTATCAGGGATAGGAGATCTACTTGTCGGAATTCTCCGGATAAGAATGATATCCTCAGGATGAAAAAACTCATTCAGAAGATTCATATTCCAAGATCTCGTGATAGGATCGATCATATGGCTAACCATAAGATTAGGAGGGTAATTACCGGACCTAGGGCGTGCCGCGCGTGGCCACACATCGGGAATCTAGTTATCCGTTCACACTGAAATAGAATTACCATAACCCACTATTTTAATAAGCCCCTTTTCCAAAACATGTTTAGCCGACATAATGCTAGTCCATCCATAGGAGGGTGAGTAGACCTTATTGTTAGCCATTGGATTGGAGGTACGATAATATCTTCCCTTCATAATTCTAGCCAAAAGAGAGTTTGGAAATTGAATTAACCTCCAAAACTGCTTTGCTAAAAGAGCCGAATTAAACTCATCAATGGTACGAAAACCTATCCCTCCCTCTTCCTTCGTAGCACAAAGGTTCTCCCATTTAAGCCAATGTAAGCCACGTCTGTTTCCCCCAGAACTCCACCAGAATCTAGAAATAGCACTCGAAAGTGTAGCAGTTAGAGTCTGCGGTAACCGATAACAAGTCATAACATGGTTAGGAAGGGCTGAAGTGACTGATTTTATAAGCACTTCTTTCCCTCCTTTAGAGAGTAGCTTAGAAGACCAGGTGGTCGTTCTATCCGATAACTGATCTCGAACAAAGGCAAAAACCTTACTCTTAGCCCCCCCCCAAGGCTCTCCGGAAGACCGAGATAGGAACCCATGCCTCCTTCAGTAAGAATACCTAATGAGTGCATGAGGGATTGTCTCAAATCCACCGGAACTAAGTGCCCAAAGGTAACAGAGGATTTATTGAAATTAATTTGCTGCCCCGAGACCCTGCCATAATTATGCAATATACTTAAAATAGTAGTACACTGTCCATGATCTGCCTTACAAAAAAACAGACTATCATCCGCAAAGAGAAGATGAGAGACAGCGGGACATGACCGAGCCACCTTAATACCAGTAAGGGTATGCTCCTCTTCAGCCCTCCTAATGTTGGCAATAAGAAATTCCGTACATAGAATAAATAAATATGGAGAAAGTGGATCCCCTTGCCTGAGCCCCCTGTTCGGGAGGATCAGCCCATGCGGGTGTCCATTAAGAAGGACCTTATAGGATACCGAGTTGATACACTTCATAATCCATCCAGTCCATTTAGGATGAAAACCCATTTTTTGAAACAGTTTTTCTATGAAGACCCATTCCACCCTATCATACGCTTTACTCATATCTGTTTTAATTGCCAGAAAACTACATTTGCATGATTTATTGGTACGGAGGCCATTGAACATTTCCTGCGCAATGAGGATGTTATCCGAAATTAGCCTCCTGGCCACAAAGGCTGACTGAGTCTCAGAGATAAGATTAGGGAGAACCTTAAATATGATCTTATACCCAACATTACATAAACTGATCGGTTGAAATTCTGCCATTTTCCAGGGCCTCGCGGTTTTAGGAATCAAGCAAATATTCGTTTCATTGAGCCAATCATCAAACACCCCTCGTTCCATAAAACCATTCACCATATCCACTAAGTCTTGCTTTATGATATCCCATGATTGTTGGAAAAACAATGCAGTCATGCCATCAGGTCCAGGTGCTTTATCCGGATGCACGAGCAATAACGCACATCGCACCTCTTCCTCCGAGATCGGAGAAATTAACATCTTGTTCATGTCCTCCGTGACTCGAGTTTGCACAGGCTCAAGGACTGGTTCAAAATCAGAAGGGTCAGAGGACATAAACAAATCCCTGAAATAACCGCACATAACATCCTCCAAGTCCTGCTCCCCTTCCACCCAGACACCCACTGAATTTTCCAGCCCCGTAATACGGTTCCGAGACCGGCGTTGTTTGGTGACAGCATGAAAAAATTTCGTACTCTTATCGCCCACTTGGTGCCACCTAACCCTACTTTTCTGCTGCCAGAAAACCTCTTCATTATCATAAGCAGCTTTCAACTCTCGTGAAATCCGGTTAATCTCCAGTTGTGACACTCTGTCATCGTTTTTTGCCAATTCAAACTGATCCTTTAGATTATTGATCTTATCCTTATCATATGGCACCTGGGTTTTTTTCCAGCGTGCCAAAGAGCCACGACAGCTAATAATCCGATCCACAACACTTTGTCCACTTTCCCCAAGAGGTTCACTCCAACCATTTGATATGGCCTCCACCATACCCTCTTTCCCAATCCATCTTTGATCAAACCGAAAAGAACCTTTCCTACTAGCACGCCCAACTTGACACTCCGCCAGAGGGGTCTATGATCAGAGCCAATCATTTTCAGATAGTGTACATGCGAGTATGTGTATACGGTATACCAATCCCCATTACCCAGAGCATGATCCAGACGACATCTAACTGGCCCATAGGATCTATTACCCTTCCAAGAGAGAGAGTTACCAGAGTAATTGAATTCCAACATCCCACAATTAGCGATCATCGTATTGAAAGGAATAAAGGACGAAGCTTGTCGTAAGACACCACCTTTTTTCTCATGGTTACCCGTAATCTCATTAAAATCACCAATCATAAACCAGGGGCCTGTCCTTGCCAGACTAATCCGGGTTAACTTCTCCCACACATAATCCCTACCATTAGTTACTGGATCACCATAGACTAAAGAAAAATAAATTTTTTGTCCTCGTGCCGAGATCTCAATATCAATAATCCGAGGGCTAGAAAAAAGGATATGGACGTCAAAATGGTTATTATAAAAAAGAGCTAGCCCCCCACTCCAACCAATAGGATCCACAGTGAAGAGGTTGTCAAACCCAAAGTGAGTCTGAAAATGCTGCATATAGCAATTATCATGCTTAGTTTCAGAGAGAAAAAGGAAATCAGGCCGATATTGCTTCCATAACTCCCGCAAATGATGAACGGTGAGTTTATTACCCAAACCTTGACAATTCCAACTAAGAATCCGCATTAAAACACGGGAGTTTCAGGAGAGCTACCTTCCTCTTAACTAAAGATTCCCTACCATGGGACAAAGAAGAAACAAAATCTCTTTGCAAAGAGAGATGGCCCAACGCTTTCAAAAGGTGAGATGAAAACATTACAGCCATCAAGTAAAGTAAAAACCAGCAGAAAAACCAGGTCGTAAGAAACGACCCCATTAAACAATAAAAAACCCAGAAATAAAAGAACCTACACAAAAAAACCAGCAGCCCACTCAAAAAGCAAGGACATCGTTCGAAAAAAAATAACACAAGTCCAAAACCATAACTGATCAGCAAGTGTTCAATCGATAGCGAGTAAATACATAAAGCAAGACCACATAAAGCATGACCAGCATAAACTGGAAATAAATTCTTATTACTGTAAGAAACATCACAAATATTCTTACATCCAAAAGAAAAAACGCACTGCCACAAAGACCAACATCTGAATAACCAAAAAAGGAGAAAAATCAAACAACACAAAGAAAATAAGCCAACTCCCATTATTAAACTAAGCAGGTTTCTTCAAATCACCTTTAGTAGGAACCGCTCCACCCGCAGGGTTCACACTACCATCACTAGTAACTCCCTGTTTCCCCAGCATTTTCTTCCTCGGAAAGGTAAGACCTTGAAGCAGTCTCTTCTTGGATCCAGCACCAGTCAACACCGGAGCTGGTTTTCCACCCTTACGCTTAGGCAACGGAGCAAAGAGCTCACCCCCTTGCCCCACCATCTCATCGTTCAAGCCCTGAACCAAGCTTTCATTCAACTGACCCTCCACCTCCAAGGCCACACCCGGATCAGCATTAGGAGATGAGTTCTGCAAAACAGGAACTACCTCACCTTCCTCTAACACCGGTTCCAAGGAGATGTCCTTCGAAGCCACCAACAGGGCATCATCACCACTTATCTCAACCAAACCATTGCCATAGGACTCAAGAACACCATCAGTTTGATCCATGGATGCCTGCACAATATCCATAGACTCAGGGATAGGAAAGAGCTCCTTCCTAGCAGACCTGCCATTAAGTACCTGATCCGAAATCACAGTAGAGGACTCCGCCACCCCAACCGGAATCATTTCAGCCACTACCGTCTCAGAACCCTCTATAGGCAGTGAAATTTCCGGTAAAAGGGAGTCCGAATCTTGGCCAGACGCCACTGAAACAGACCCCTCCCCACGCTGCTTAGGCTGATAGACCTTAGCATCTTTCCCATTCCTCCTCGGTTTTCTACCACCCTTATTACCGTGCTGCTGACTATGAACATTACCATAACGAGATGGCCCCTGATATGAACTCCCAGGCCTGGATTGATATCCATTAGGGCCTCCTTGACGAGGACCCTGCTCCGAGATAGAGCCATGGTTAGCTGGAGCCTGAGGAACCTGATTCTGGGACACCGCCGCAGCGTAGCTCTGCATTCTAATACCACTGTCCCCATCACACGAACCCGGACCAGTTATGGTATCCACAACGGACCCTAGAGACGGACACCGCTCCCTACCATGGCAGAGGCTGTGACAAATACCACACCAACCAAATAATCTTTCATACTTCAACGAGACTGGAATCTCAATACCCTCCTCAAATTCCACTTCAGTTTCAAAAAAAATTGGCTTGAGTCCATTAATGATCACCTGGACTCTTCCTGAATTAAGATCAATCTCTTGAACAACACCCAAAGCTTCCCCAGTACTCCTAAAAGTTTGATCCGCTCAAAAATGAAGAGGAATCCCAAGAACTCTAACCCAAAAATTGATGATATAAGGATACTAAGGCTCCAATACAGGTTCCCAACGAACAAGAGACACCATCCACTAATCAAAATGGAAGGGCTCAAGCTTCAACACCTCGACAATGTCCTCTTCATTATCGAAATCTAGCTGGAATTTACCCAGACCAAGGTCAACACATGCCACTCTACCTTCAACCTTCAAGATCCTAGGGAACATAAGAAGCAGGTTTGAAACATTCTGCACAGCAGGATTCAAGCATCGGCCAATCAAGGTTTTTGAATAACCCTTGATAAGATCTGAGTTATCAAACTTCGGAATTTTAATCCGTAACTTAGCTGAGCCATTGACCGCTGCAGAAACATTCGATGAACCGGCAATAATCGTTGCTTGATTCATTCCCCCCCCCCCCCCCCAGCACCAGTACAAGGAAGACCCACTGAAATTGTCCAGATAGCCAGAAAACAGCCTGAAAAAAATCCAGACTAGACTTAGGATAAACCAGACAAGACGTAACAGAGTTAGAAAAAATCCATATCATGATCCCGCAAAACCGAATAAAACAAACCAAAAGGTTAAGTACATTAAGTCCAACCCTATAACATAATAAAAACATCATCACAGCTAGATATGAACAGGCAAGTTCCACTAGATCCAAAAAACCCAAATCCTGAACTACACAAAATTCCCAGGGATCCTGAACAAAACAAAATGCAGCAGGACAAAAATAAACCCACATTGGATAAACGAGAATTATAAGACACCAGAGGAGCCAACATTTTCTCGAGAAGCCAAGTGAAATCAGAAAACAATACCTGAAGAAAGCACCGTGATAACCAACTGGACACCTCAAAACCTTTATAAACATAAGTGCCAGGAAACAAAGACATATTCGATACCCAAAGAGAATCAATTATCCTTGATCGCAGCACCAGCATCTTAGCAAATAGATCATCACCAGGATCCGGAATCTCCATATATCTCGAAACCATTCCATATCCGAGCAGACCACAAATTAGGCAGAGCCTAACAAATAAACCAAACTTCAAAACAAATCGCGAAAGATCAGGAGAAAATTCCATCACAAACCCAGGTGTACCCGCACCAGAAAAAAACAAACTTCCCAAAAGGAAATTGAGAGCGGGAGAGAAGCTTCGAGGAGAAAAAGGAAAGGAAAATCCAAACAGATCACAAACCCATTGAAATCCCCCAAAGAAAGGAACCATATCAACCACAGACAAATCGATCCCAATCCATTCAAAGCAAATTCGAATCCAGACAAATCGATATCCCAAAAAAGGATTGTGATTGCGGAAGCGAGATTTTCTTGAGAAAAAGGAAAAGGAGATCGGAACAACACAAAAATCCATCGAAATCGCCCAAATAAAGGAACCATTTCAATCTCCGGCAAATCAACCCCAATCGATTCGAAAAAATTCGAATCCCGAAAAAAAGACAACCTATCAACTCCAAAGGAGAGAGTGAAGAACGCCATAGTCGGCAAAACCAGAGCAACCGGAGACGAGACCAGCGAAAACAAGCAGCAAGCCCCGACTTCGAAAGATTTTTAAAGAAAGATTTGAAGGGTAGAGTTGTATTTAATAAAATATAATTGGAAATAAAAATTTCAAAATATGAATTTACAAATTATTTTCAAAAACAAAAAATCAGCTAAAATATCCAATGAGTCTCTCAAAATGAATTTACGTTTAAATATTTTTGGAAACTTTACATCTATAAAATTTCCATAAAATCAACATTAAATTTCAAATTTTTTCAAATCTTAATTAATTATTGATATCATTTACTATTTACATGTGTCAACGAAATTGCCTAAATTTTAGCAGCTATGATTTACGTTTCCTAATCTGATATAGATCAAATCGCCTCATATCTTTTTTGTGTCCGAAATAATTAGAATAATATTTTCCTAAGATATTGAAATATTATTTAAATTTATGAGTAACATTTAGTTTGTTTCTGAATATAAAAATATTCATTGAAACCGTTTATTATCAATAACTTTTTTCTACCAATTTAAGAAATTTTTTTTATTCATATTACCAAATCGGTTGGTTGAGAATATCCCTTATATATTTAGTTGTTATATTTTTTGTCAATTAAAATAATAAAATCGTAAATAAATCTCAGTCGATTAACAATTTTTTAAATTAAAACCTACTGTTACTCAGTATAAATACCCATATTAGCTCATCACTTTTCTGCAACTCTCAGACCAAAATAATCAACATTTTATTGCCGAGCGATTCTTCCTTTTTTCATAATTTATTTTCATATATTTTCTTATTAATATTTTTACGAATTAACAGTTAACTCAAAATCGTTTGATATGGATTCATTCTAGATTCACGTCAATATTTTGAATATTAATCATATTATTATACTTCATTTTGTTCTTTTTTTCTTACCATCGTCTCATTTGTTTTTTTTCATGTTTTTTTAAAAGCAGTGTTTTGAAACCCAACCAGGATCCGCGGTCGGACCGGTAAACCAAGCGACCCGATAGACATTTCGGGTTGGGTCATATGCAAAAACCGTAGAATTAAAACCCGAAAAAATCCGCTGTTTATTTTTGACCCGGTGAACCGGTCGAACCGATTGACCCAAATATTGAAATTTTTAAAACCTTTTAAACTAAATATAAAGTTTTATTGTGATTAAATATAGGGGTTTAACTAGTTGAAACATTATTAGAAGTTCTTCTGCTGAGACGTTTTATCTTTCAATCTCACAAACCTTCGTCTTTTTTATTATCGTTGAGGCATTGGTTTTCTTAGTGCATAGTGTTTACTTTTTACTTAAATTGTTGATTTCTTTTAAAATTTATAAATTCATATTTCGTTAATAACTTAATTAAGACATAGGTATATATTTTAATGAAATACTATTATAAAGAATGAATAGTCTCAAGAATATTAGTATATGTATATAAACCTCATTTACTTATAACCCGCGGTTGACCCGGTGACCCGTCGATCCGAAAGGCAGTCCGGTTCGATGTCCGGGTCGGGTTTAAAAACATTGTTTAAAAGTGGTTTTTTGTCCATCAAGAACAGATTGACTGTATCTTATTTCTGTTTTTATTTTTCATTTGTGTTGATGGTTTTATTTTAAAATTTTCTCCATGAGATCCTTTAAGATCTATTTCATCTTCTCATAAAAGATTTTTTATTTTCTTTTGTTCATCCAGATGAAGAAAATATTGAAGGTTTCTTCGTTTTTATCTTCTCATTTGTTTTTCCATATATTTTATAGTGTTTCATCTTCTTTTGTGTCTTTATAAGATAACCATATTGATGGTTTTAATTTGTGATTGTGTCCGTGCTGAATTTGACGGGTTTATTAGCTGCTAACGTATCCTATCTACATGACCACCGAATCGGTGGTTTATTTCGTTTATATGAATTACACAAACACTATTATCCTTATTTATTTTTATTTTTCATTGTGTTTTTTTTTGTTATTCCATACATAAAACATAACATATATATATATATATATATATCTGATTAATATTCGAAAATACTTTAATATACATAAAATCATTTTTAGTTCAAATCTTAATTTATTTCAAAAAGAAATCCTAAAATATTATGATAAAAAGAATTTTTCTCCATAAGATTTTTTTTTTCTTTAACTCCCGTAATTTAGTTAAATTAGACTTTTTTTTATTTCAAATACAAAATTGCAAATCTTGTATTTTTTTTTCTATTTACAGCCTTTATTTCGAGGTTTTAGTATGTATATTTCCATTTTTAGTTATTAATTTAATTTTTCAAAATTTATTAATCAGTCATTTAAGGTAATTCAAAATGCATAATTTGATATCTTATAAATTCTTTATTTTTTGTAAACTCCTATTTTTAAAGTAACCATTGTAGACAGTAACCATCGATGCCCTTTAACGGTAGAAAAAAAACGAGAAGTTCCATTGTTTATTAAATATAATATATGTAAATGATAAAAGAAAATTAGGATTGTCAAACAAGGATATTTATATCACTAAATATAATATATATATATATATATATATTGAAAGGAAATTGAAATTATCTAAAAAATCAAATCAAGAAAAAAAAAAAATGGGTATTGGAAATATAAGATAATAAGGAAACAAACGGAAAGAGCATCATCACTAGATACATATTTTTTTGATATACAGGAAAAAAATCATCTGGAAGGCTAAGAATGATAAAGTTTATAAAGGAATTGATAGAAAATCCTCAGATATTCTTAAACATGTTCTGGGAGAAGCCCATACTTGGGATGATGCCCAGATTTCTCCAGGGGGTCGGGATCATCTGGACCTTACTACTCAGAGTAGCAGTTTCCAAACATCGGGGAGTGTTTGTCAATCTGACGGAACGTGGAAGCAGGATGGACAGTTTTCGGGCCTTGGATGGTGGCTAAGTAGTCCCCACAGCTCGACTCCATTGATGGGAGCTAGTGGTCTGAGGCATTGCTTATCAGCGCTTCACGTAGAGTTGGAGGTCCTTCTTTGGACGATGGAATGCATGATTGCCCAACAAGAAGTGGTGATGACGTTCGAGACAGACTGTTCGGAGTTCGTGAAGATGATCTCGGAGATGAATGACTGGCTAGCTTTTGCGGCACCACTAGAAGACTTTCGCAGTTTAAGAAGACAATTTTAAGATTTCTCTCTTACCTTGATTCCTCGGAGGTTTAACGGTAAGACGGATTGCTTGACATGTAGTGCTTCTGCTCGCGGATCGGAGTTCTCCTATGTCAGCTGTATTCCCCGGTTTGGATAACAAAGCCTTTTGTATAAGTTTTTTTTTATAGATATCATTTTTTTTTTTGATATACTATCATTAAATAATGTAGATATATAGAAAGAAATCAAATAATATAGATATATAGAAGGAAAATAAGATTGTCTAGATCTGATAAGGAAAAAAAAAAGAAAATAAATGAGACTAGGTCAATTCAAACCCATGAATCTTTGTTAATCATGCTTAGTACACTGACCACTACACCAAGGAAATAGTTTTGTAATGTTATCTTTAAATTCTATACAATATTTGGCGTATAAAGTAAGGGCTTTATGGACTTTAACCCAGGGTCGGTCCTGATTGTAGGGATATTACCATTTTTTATTTTTATGACTTAGTTACCATAGTTAATTGCATTAGCTGTTTAATTCAAAATCTTATAATTTTTCTTTTTAGTTATGTCTGTTGTATTTAAGTAATTAAAATTTAATACGGATATTGCCATTTTTTATATTTAATTTTGGTAGTTAGTTAATAATATTTTTTTTAAATAATCCAAAACGAAAACTCGAGAAAATTTGAATTCCTTTTTTATATGGAGTCCCCAAACTTATTTTTATCGAAATCCTTAACTTTTTATTTATTTACATTTTAAAATTTTTATTTCTAATTATTAAATATAAGTTTCTCTAAACTGTGAAAAAGTACTTTAAATTACATGCTTATTACAGATAAAAATTCGGATGATGGGAGGTAAAGATCGGTTGAAGGTACTTAGGGTATTAAAAATCATTATCCGAACTATACCCTTAAAAAACGGGTCGGAGAATAGCGGGTTTTGATGCCTTCAAAATCAATTTTGGATTTACACAAACATAGATTCTTTTAACTTTTCAAAATTATTAATATAATGATGTAAATTGAGACATGAGATTTCTTTATGTTACTACATATATTTCATTAATGATGAAAATTGAGACATGAGATTTCTTTATGTTATTACATATGTTTCATGTAAATTAACATCTTCTTTTTCATCTTATTTTTTATCTCTTTTTTCATTTTCCTATCTTTCAAGTTCACAAACTTTTCATTCAATATGAAATTGTTGTTTTTCGTATCTACCACTATATGTCACGGTCAAATAAGTTAATTCACTCAATGTCATCGCATTATACAATGGTCCATACACCAAATACTGCAAAGACATCGAATTCATAATACCTTACTTTCCAAGCATTTTACACTATTATCTACACACATAATTTATTATCTTAAAACTAATACATCTAACTTTATTGCAGCCCTTAGAAAAAACATTAAGAAGAAAAAACCACCCGTGCGTCATCGCACATGTCAAAATCTAGTTTCTATTAAAATTAGTGCTATATTATGCTAATCTCACTTAATTATTTTAAATAAAATAATTTAGAAATTGGAGCGTTATATATATAACTCAATGTTATGCTACGACCATTGTTGTTTTAGGCCACGAAGCCATTTCAACACAACTAACATGTCCTTCACTTTCTCAGTCTAGATAGTGTAGTCACAATAACAAAGTCTGAGGAAGATGAGCCATGCTGGTTCTACCTTTAGGGTTACGGTGTTTTTACGTAACTAGACCTGGATACCCTAAAAATGTTGGTGCTAAATGGTTCTTCTAAAAATGACGCTAAAAGATTCATGTAACCTAAATTACACATTATGCTACACGTTTCAACAACTTTAAGAGGCTAATAATATTGTCATCAACCATGCCAAGATCTTCACCCCTTGGAACTTCATCATTGATACTCTCTTTATTTTACTTGAGTTTACTATTCATCATTATCCTCATACATATTAGATTCACTTTCTTCTTAATGATCACCACTATATCACTTTTTACGGTTTAAAACAACACATTCTCAACCAAATTTCCTACGACCATTTTTTTATTTGATCAAATTCATAAACATGTAAGAAGTGGCATATTGTAAAAACGCAATGTGCAATAAATGGTAAGTTAATATATTTTGTAATCTTCAAAACTATTGATCACTTTCTACAAAACCTATCCATCTACCATTTTTTGAAAAGCTTGTTGTTTATTTAGTCTAATTTATGGAATAAAAAAAGATGTATGGTTTGTAGAAGAGTAAAATTTGAATGATTAACCACTTAAAAATCGTCATAAAATGAAATACGATCTACCTTTTTTTAGAATATGAATGCATAGTTCTAATTCTGCCATTACTTTTACTTGAAAAAACATAAATTATTAAACTAATTTAGAAACTTTTTAAACAAAACAAAAAAAAAAACCTTCAAAAATCAGAACTGGAAAAATGACCAAACAAATTCATTTACTTTATAATGGTTACTGAAATTTGAGAATGGTCATTTTCCTATTTCATTTTTGATGCTATCAAAATTGAAACTAGATTTAGGGTAAGATTAACGAGAAGATGCATTATAGAGAAACATGAAAAAAATAAAAAAAAATATAGAAGAAATTATTGAATTATTGTTTAGAAAATGTCTATTATATTAGGCGATTGAAATTTTTTGTTTCATAAATTTGTATTTGTGAATAGGATCCATAAAACACTCTTTTGTGAGGAGAAAAACTCAATAATTATGTTTATGATTTTGCAAATATGAAAAATATTTATTTAATTAATTTAGTAAAAGCCTATGGTTATTTATTATAAACAAATTAAAAACACTATTGCTTGAGTATTGAAGTACTGTGATACCTCCTTTTTCAAACTTAACTAAGGACAGATTTTTATTAAATAAATTATTTCAATAAGCTTGAAAAAAGAGAAGAGATTCACTGCAGAAACATAACTAATGCATTAAAAGAGGTCTGACTCTCTCTGATGTGTAAAGTTAAAAAACACATTATTTACCAAAACAACAGTGTAACGGTAGTATTCTGTTTTGGCAGTTCCTTAAAGGGCATTTCAGGCAACTAAATAAAAGTCTAACGGTCCTTTTATTCTACACCTGAATATTCATATATATATAAAGATATTTCACCACCACCATTTCCACCACTACCAAAAAAGCTCTCTTAGTACTGAGCTACAACTTCATAAAAGTTTATATTTTTTATTTATTTATTTATCCTTGGCCCAATCTTTTGCTTTTCTCACACCTTTTCCTTTAAACTCTTTTGTTCTTGTTTTCTCAGCCGTTCCTCTGATTTAGTTTTCCTTGATTCAAGAGCTCCGTTAGTTAGCGAACACTATCAAACTAAAATCATGGATCCTGTGAAGCCAGAGGAGATAAGTCACCCAGCAATGGATCAGCTTCAGGGTTTAGAGTACTGTATTGACTCAAACCCTCCATGGGGTATGAGCCTCCGTAAACGATTGATTTGGGGTTTTCTCTTTCTTTGGCTGTAACTGACGATAAGGTTATTGCAGGAGAAGCCATAGCTTTAGGTTTCGAACATTACATCCTGGCTTTAGGAACTGCAGTGATGATACCTTCGTTTCTTGTTCCTATGATGGGTGGAGATGATGTAAGCATAACTTTTTTACTTTTTCAATTGGTCCCAAGAATCTCTGTGTGTAGCCTGATTGAGATTTGATGTGTCCAGGGTGATAAAGTGAGAGTTATTCAGACACTACTCTTTATTCAAGGTGTGAACACTCTTGTTCAGACACTATTTGGAACACGTCTTCCGACTGTTATCGGAGGCTCTTATGCGTTCATGGTTCCCATCATTTCAATCATTCACGACTCGTCTTTGACCCGTATTGAAGATCCACAATTGGTATGTATCTCTTTCACTAGTGTATTCTGAAAGATCGATCATAAGCTCCGTTTTTTGTTTTTGTTTTTAATCTGAATCTGAAATTAAAATAGAGATTTCTAAGTACAATGAGAGCGGTACAAGGCGCAATCATTGTTGCATCCAGCCTTCAAATCATCCTCGGTTTCAGCCAGATGTGGGCAATCTGTTCAAGGTTTATATCACTGACACTACTCACTAGCTTGTTGCATAAATGGTTTCTCATTTTACCCATTTTGTTATAATCAGATTCTTCAGTCCGATTGGTATGGTCCCTGTTATTGCATTAACAGGGTTTGGGCTGTTCAACAGAGGATTCCCAGTGGTTGGTAATTGTGTTGAGATAGGAGTTCCCATGCTTATCCTCTTTGTCATTTTCTCTCAGGTTAGCTTCGATGAGAACCCGATTAAAATACATTCCGGATAAGTGGTTCCTTAATAATGGGGGTTGTTGTGCAGTATCTGAAGAGCTTCCAGTTCAGGCAATTCCCAGTAGTGGAGAGATTCGCTCTCATTATAGCTATTGTCCTGGTGTGGGCTTACGCGCATCTCTTGACAGCGAGTGGAGCCTACAAACATCGACCTCACCAGACACAAGTAAACTGCAGAACCGACATGTCTAACCTCATTTCCTCTGCTCCTTGGATCAAGATTCCTTATCCACTCCAATGGGGAGCACCTAGCTTCGATGCTGGTCATGCTTTCGCTATGATCGCTTCCGTTTTAGTCTCACTCATTGAGTCAACTGGAGCTTTCAAAGCTGCTGCCCGACTCGCCAGCGCTACGCCTCCTCCACCCCACGTTCTTAGCCGTGGCATTGGCTGGCAAGGCATTGGTATTCTCTTAAGCGGCTTGTTTGGAACCCTAAGCGGCTCGAGTGTCTCTGTCGAGAATGTTGGTTTGTTGGGAAGCACCCGAGTCGGAAGCCGCAGAGTAATCCAAATCTCTGCTGGATTTATGATTTTCTTCTCCATGCTAGGTTTAAATCACATCTCCCTGAACAAGCTTTTTCTTGTTTTTTGGCTTCTTCTCTAAAGAATCTTTCTTTTTTTTTTTTCTTGTTTTCAGGCAAATTCGGGGCATTGTTCGCTTCGATACCATTCCCGATATTTGCAGCCGTGTACTGCGTCTTGTTCGGTCTTGTTGCTTCCGTCGGGCTCTCTTTTCTGCAATTCACAAACATGAACTCCTTGAGAAATCTCTTCATCATCGGCGTGTCTCTCTTCTTAGGATTATCGATTCCCGAATACTTCAGAGATTTCTCTGTCAAGGCATTGCACGGTCCAGCTCACACCAATGCTGGTTGGTTTAATGATTTCCTCAACACAATCTTCATGTCTTCACCGATGGTGGCATTGATGGTCTCAGTGTTCTTGGACAACACTCTGGATTACAAGGAGAGCGCGCGTGACAGAGGATTGCCTTGGTGGGCTAAGTTCAGAACTTTCAAAGGAGATAGCAGGAATGAGGAATTCTACACTCTCCCTTTCAACCTCAACCGTTTCTTCCCTCCTTCATAACTTTACTTTTTGGCTCATACTTCAAATGGGTTTGTGTCTGAATTTTTCATTCACCCAATTTTTATTGGTATCATTCTTTTCATTTAATGGATCGACCAAAATTATCATATTTTGGAACATTTTACTCCAAGTTTCGAAGTTTACTGCGGAAGAAACTCGACCAATGTGCCATTTTGTCATCAAAATGTTAATGTTTGTTTGAGTAAATCTAAGTATTAATTTCTCAAGTTTTCAGTTAGTTTAATGACAAGTTGCCACCAACCCTAATAAACGGAGAGTTGAACAAACCATCCTTCTTAGGCAAAACACTAACATAAAGAAAGCCCGGACAAGAAATAGAATTAAACGGAGAGACTTAGGGGTGCGTTTAATTTCAAATTCGGTGCCGGTTAATTCGATTTGAATAAAACTCTAACTGAATTTAATTGAAGTTAGTTTGGTTCGGTTTAACTCGGATTAGCTTTAGTTCGGTTTAGAAAAAAATCAAATTACAAAACACACAATTTGTGCGGTTTTAAAACCGAATCAAAGAGTTCGGGTTGAGAAATTTTTAACTGAATGGTTTGGGTATATATTTTGGTTTAGTATGGCTCAGTTTGTGCTTGATTTGTTTAGTATGATTTGGTTCGGTACGGTTTGGTTTTTTGGCTCACCTTTACACAGAGTGATAACGTAAGATACTCTGAATCAGATTGTCGGAGATATGAAAAAAATCCGACCCGAAATTTGAGAATCCAATAGATCTTCATGTTTAACGTTAAACGAATCATAAGTGTTCATTTGTGGAGGAAAGCATAAACTATATGAGTTGTTATTAATCTTTGTCAACACCTCTAACGGACCAACCTTGCGTGGTTTAAACTTATTGTATAAATCATACAAAAAAGGATCTTTAGTTAGACATCAAGTCATCATCAATCGGATACGTCAAACTAAAATCCGCGACAACGAACATCAACGTATCAATTGCATCCTTACGATTAGCATGTACCTGATTGTGTATGTCAACAATATCTTCGATCATATATATCACATGAAATCGACTGAAATCCATAGCAATAGAAAAGTGCTGCGGACCGCGATGTACGATCTCATACACCACATGAAAATGACAATAACTTGCGCTCCGATTCATCGCGTGATTATGAGCAACCAAGAAGCTGAGCATAATGCACAATTAATTTTGCCATTTTATATTTTATAGTAGCATTTTTTTAAGAATTTTTATAATAACATACTTTTAGGGTTATTTTATATACTTTATAGTAGCTTGTTAAAATTGATGTAATATTTTTTTTATAATAATGAACGATTAGGAATATTTTATATTTTAAAGAAAAAGATTTGAATACCATCAAATAATTATACTTAATAATAATAGCAAATGAGTTTTTGTGATTCTAGATATACCATTAATGAAAATTTGTTAGTGGTAATTTTGGAAAACGAATACATGTGTTAATAATTTCAAGAAGTTTTTCTATAGATTTGGAAAACCCTTCTAAACTTCTTTTTTTAACATGTTTTCATGATTTTGCTTCCTGAAATTACAAAATTCACATGAAACTTTTTCTAAATTTGTGTTTGTCTTTCCAAAATTTCATTTATTATTTTCCTGAATTTCATGATTTGTAAACAAAAATAATTTCAGTAAACATTTGTATAGATTTGAGAAACCATTTTTGAATTTCATAATTTGCTTCCTAATTTTCCAAAAATATCATTAATGTATTTCTGAAACTATGAAAATACATGCGATAAAATAGTCTTTAATATAGTTTTTCATACTATTATTGTCAATTGCTCTATATTTTATAGTAACCTTTAATTTGATGTATTTGTTAATATTATAAATTTTTTTATCTATACCGTATTAATTTATAAAGTAGTTTTTATAGAAGCTATTTTAAATTAATTATATGTTACTATTTTGAATTCTGTTGTTGGACTAAAATTAAAAAAATATATTGTAGATTGCGAATAAAATATATTTAATTACTATCTCAAAATCAAATACATCTAAAGAAACACAAGTTCAAACTTAAAAATAAACCCATGTCTTAAAAACAAAGAAGATACATTAAATTGGCAAGATTATAGCTATAACTTCTTTATATAATTTCAATCCTGCAAAAAAAATTAACATAAGATTTAAATGAAACACATAAACTTCATGCCAAGTAAATTACAAGATTTCTTACCTTAATTCAGCACATAACCATTTTTTTCTCTAGCCAATTATATCACAATCTATGATTGATTAGATCCAGTTCACGATTCCTTTTCTAGTTGATTAAGAACCATTGCAGCGAAGAATCAAGTAGATAAAAACAATACATAAGATCTATCCTAACAATTCATAGAAAACAGTATAAAATCCTAAATCTAATGAGTAAACTACTCAAGCATGGAAATCAAAGTATGAAACATAGTTAAAGACATGAATTGCATTTAAATGAATAAAGACAACAAAAGATCAAAGGTTCACAAATCTCATTCAAATCGCATAAGAAGTGTTCATTTATCCAAGAATTTTTGGAATTTGCAATGTTGGAAGAGTCTTTTGTAACACCCTGATTATGGATTTTTTATTTTTAATAATTAATTCGGAAGGATGGTGACTCTACTGACATATCAATGTCTTATGATGGCATTTAAGCTATATAGGGAGGGTTGGGTATCCTTGACCGACTGGGCGGTCGGGGAACTAAAATGGGACAGGTCATCGGCTAGGTTACTCACCCGGATCGTGATAGGAACATGGTCCTTACGGCTTGACCGGATGGAATCAATGGAAAAGCGGCTATGAGAATCCAAATGTTCGAGGGACTTAGCTGGATCGAAGGAATGATCGTTAGCTTGGCTGATCGGTTCGCAAGCTCATCAGTTCACCGAGACATTCAATTCGATCGGGTGGTTCTGAGTCGGAGCTGATCAGTCCGTGATTCTCGGACCAGCTGGGCAGTTACTCTGACCAAGCGGGATTTTTGGACAGGTCTTGTCGGATTCGTACAAGACGATTGAATTCAGACAGCCTTGTTTGATTCAGATATAACGATTAAGTTGAATTATCCAGTCAGTTGGATTATTTCCGCTGTGGTTAAAAATCCACGACTTTGAAATTGAACGGGAACGGTTACTTGGCTTGGTGCACGAGAAAACACGTGGGAAGTGGCTAGTGGACGCGTGCACACGCGTGAGCGGTTCGTGGGAGCGGTTTATGGACGAATATTTGGAATATTCCGCCTAATCGTCGAATTAATGAAGGAAAACTCGATTCTCCTTCATTCATCACTTTTCTCCCGCGAAAAAGAACTCAAAGATAAATATAGAGCTATTCCAAGGAGAAGTTAAGGAAAACTCGTGCGAAGGCTTGCTGTGACCGGATTGATCGATCTGTTCGTACTGTGTGATTCATTCGAGTGATTCCGCATCAAGAGGTGTCGGAAACCGATCCAACTGTTGCCAAATCTCCAAGGGGAGTGTTCTAGCCCGAGTCTTTGTCTAGACCGTTTTTCTTGCATAGATTCTTTTAGTAAGATTGCTTGACTCTATATTCATTCTTTGCTACTCGGCTTGATGATCGATTCAGTGAAATTTGGATGATCAGGCTTGCCGAGTTCTGTCTTGTGAACTGTTGACTGAATTGATGGCTTGGTTACGATTTATGATATGGCTCGTTGAGCGTCTTAAACGCACTCACTAAGAAACTTTTCTTGTTTACGCTCTCTTCGATTGATCACATGCAAGGATAAAAATACAAGTGTCTAGGATTGTGAGACAAGGCGGGCATGAAGGAAGGATGGTGGTATTAGTTTAATTTGGGTTTTTGGGTCTAGTTCAAACAATGTAATAGCCTATTAGCGAACTTATCATTGTAATAGAACCGATTTTTTAAGTAATTCAAGTGTTTCTGTTTCTGTTTATGCTTCTGCACATTTAGTCTAGAAATTGATGAAACTTAAGATGCTAAGTTAAAAACAAAAAGAAATTGGAACAACCTAAACCTAAAAAAAATAATTAAGGATAAATAGGGTTGAGGTTTTTCACTTTTCCTCCCTGATAATATTGCTTTGATCCTTAATATGAAGTTTGAAACTTTCTTCCAAGATTATTGGATTTGGTCACTTAATAATAAAAGGGGGAACTAGACTGCCAGTGCAGGGTGTTGGCTTGCTGATCAAGAATTAACGAAGGATTGCTATGAAAGTGAGAATGGAACCTTATTTTAAATTCTCTCCAAACTCAGGTTTGGGAACTAGAGAAAAATAAAATATAGAAGGTATCCATTGTCGTGTCTAATAGGGAACTCTCTCCGAAATACATAGATAAGTTGAGGCTTTTGTCTTATAGCCTTGTAGCACGAAAGTTTTGAATCCCGTGTCAATAAAAAAAAATATATGGATTTAATTTCCCACCACAAAGTGCGATGGTCCCTTTGATCTAGTACGTCAACAAGGGTTCAATGTACATCCCAAATACGCTCTTCACAAGTTTAGCTAGAACGGCATATGTTCGAGTTACTGGTCCAATGTTAATGTATCTAGACATCTGTTAGGTGTCAAATAGAAAACCTAAGAACCATTTTTGTAGTACATCCAACAACCACTTAAAACTGATACCGAATTTCACCACCCCAGTTTCACGCAAATGAAACATTTGCTAACGAAAATCTCTCACTTTTGGGATTTCACATAGAATGAACTTCTCATGATTCATCTATAGTTCAAAACAAATTGTAAAACTTGTATATCCGATATACCTCTTCCATTTTCTGCTCCTTAAATACACAACATCGAAAATCAAAAATGTAGTTATGAAGGAAGTTGTATTTAGTCACAAATATTTATTGAAATTATTACTCCTCCGTTTCATATTAGTTGTCGTTTTAGGATTTATTTTTTTTGTTTCAAATTAGTTGTCGTTTTATAGATTCAATGTAAAATTTTAAACAAAGTTACACTTTTAAACCTATCAATTGAATTTATTAGTAAAACCTATCAATTGAATTTATTAGTAAGAGAGATAATATATTATATAATATTAATGAAAGGTATAATAGTAATTTTAATTTTTTTTATAATATGTGTGAAACATCCTTAAACGGCAACTAAGAAAAAACAGAGGGAATACCATTTTTCTATTTTGTTTTATTTTTTAGTTTTGAAACAATATACGTCTAACTCTCATTTAAAATCTTGTATCGTACGTTCGTGAGAGAAAAAAAATTACACTTTTGTGAAGCTAATAGATCTGATTACGTCACATCGGCAATAGAAAGGAAGCTGACATAATCAGCTCTTTTGTAATTATCGATTGAAGTACATGGTAAAATGCTGCTAAACAGTGACTAAATAATAACAAAATATTAGATATACAAAAAAATGGAAAGTTCTAAAACCACAAGTTACCATGTAAAAAGTGTTAGATATATTTTTTAACCTACTTAAAACAGATAATTTTTTTTTTTTTTTTGCGTTCCCTTATGTTTGTTTCACCAGTTTCAATTATAGATGTATGTTCTCTTTCGCTCTAGGGTTACATGTAAACCCCTGGCTCATTGTTTGGATTGTAAGATTCATTCTATGATTGGCTTAGTCCATGACACTATATAAAACAACTTGCGACAAAAAAAAAATCATGTGAAAAGTGTTATCAATATTGAGAAAGATGATTATTCATCATATACTTCACACACATTAGCTTAAGAGGTGGTAACACCATCATCCCTCCACATGTCAATACCTTTTTAATGAGTGTGTTTTGTCTTATTCATCAACCCTTCTTATAAATAGGGATCGGCTGCATCAAATTTAATAAGTATGAGAGACATTAATAAAATAATAATAAGAAGAAACAAGAGCTTCATTTCTCATACATCTTTTTTGTTCTAAATATACAAACAATACTATTATATTATATAGTTAATAACACGTTATCAGCATAATCATCTCGATATTTGATTGTCTTTGTGTACGACTATTGACTCAGTGTTCAGTCCGATTAGTACAACGTCGTTATACCGTCCATTCTTTCAACGCTGTATTTATGTTTGTATGATACTGTCTTCTACACATTTATTTTCATAAGTGGTAAATATTTATTTTATGTTGAACTCATGTTAAAATTATGCGAAATTGATTTTCAAAGTGGAGGTTATGTCTCCTCATTAATCGAGTAGAAGGCACTAACTCCTTGTAATCATATAAATATAGATGGTTATGCAGATATGATTTTTTTAATTCTTGTTTTATATTTTATTTATGTGCATATCAAATTTATTATTTATGGAGTGGAAGGTTATGTCTCCTCCTTAATCGAGTTATAGGTTCTATACCTCCTCTAAATCACATGGATGATTGTGTCATCCTAAGCTGATTCTATATTTTATGTTTTCCATTTAGTTTTATATTTTTATTGTGATTAAATCTTAGTTTGATTTTTCATTTTCATTTAATATTGTCATGGATGATATTTTTATGCCACCACTTACATGAATGTTCAAAAGATAATGGATTATCATGCTCGTCTAACTGGATTGGTACCATTTCTCAAAAGGGAATGTTGTAGCGATCAGTAAGTGTAATGATTTTTGGTGATGATAATGCAAACACGGTTGAGTCTATGATCGCGCTTGAGAATAAGGTGGTAGACATGGTCGTGAAAAATATTCTAGTCTTGTAAGTCAATGATACATATCTTGATGTTGCAAGTTCTCTTGTCGATTCAGAAATATCAACAAAGAACTTAAATCGATATGACATAATGTCATGAATTTGGATTCAGGATGGAGATATCTGTCTGCAGATAATGCTACAATACGCATTGTAGACAATATTTCTCTTGTCTCAAAATAAAAGGACTCCACAAAAAACGTGAATGCCATACTTGGTAATGCAAAGATCTTGATAGGCCTCGAAGCCGGTTTTAAATGCTAAAGGGAACCAAATCTTATATTCTCCTAAAATCTTGCAGAAATTTGTTAAGTTCCGAAGATATATGCATAAATAGATAAAAATGACGTTGAAAATATTTGCATTACACCGGAGAGGAAACACACATATCGAAGAGTACCAATGAATTCCTCCAGATTATAAATATGATTGAATCATATGGTTTCTGTGAAAATCACTATTTTAGCTGAAATAGCTCACGAGTATGATGGTTTTAATGAAAGTGAATTTTCCACGTTAGTGGGAGGATTGGGATAATCACCAAATGATATTACCTAGTGTATACATTCTTTGGCTTATCTTGATCCTCCTACTAATCAATGCGAGGTAAAAATTCATAATGAGATTCATTCGAGATGGATTAAATAGGATATTTATCGAGGGGGAGAATTTTTAATCCTACATCGACAATAAAGATATTTTCTGTAATTTTACATCCCAAACTTGATCACTCTGGTGAGTTCACGTCATGCAAGTTTTCACTAATATTATGTCGATTGAGATAAATTAGAACATACAAATGGTTATGTTCGCACTAAAATTGAGCTTATAAAGAAAATCCAAGAGATTTCAATGACCAATTATGGTGAAATTTAATTTCCATGTTTTAGCATGAAATATGTTATTTTGCATGTAGTGTGTTTATGGCACGTGAGAAATGTGATAGACCCCTTTGGTTCAAAAGATAAAGAAAATTCTCAGAAGAAAAAGGGGGGGGGGAGGGGAGCAAATGACTATTGAAAAGAGGAATAAACTTCTGAAGAGTAGTAATGAGGTCGTTCACGTGGTTAATAATAAGATCATGTACCTGAATGAAATCAATTATATTGATAAATAGATCTTAATTAACCATGTCACTACGGAGGAAAACATGGAATTGATGTTGATATTTTTACCGGTTTTCACCTAAATATTTTACACGGTTTTGGAGCTTTTTCCATGTTTTTAGCAGGATAAATGAAGAATTACACGTGATGAGACATTTGGAGAAACTTAGATGTTTTGGAACAAAAATGAAGAATAAGTAGCCATAGAGTTGAAGTTGGCCGGCTATAAGTTGGATTCGATCGACCCTCAAGGTCGACCATAAATAAGGAAATTGTTTCACGGGCATTTTCTCAAGACCTGAAGTTTTGCTTCATTACCTACAACCCATGCATGAATTCTAGAGCTATATATACATTTTTTAACAATGGGATTAGGTCAAGCCTGCAAGTCTCAAGAAGCAAAAAACCCTTAAGACACTTAAGCCACCAAAAACTCTTTTGCCTGAAGAAGCCACCTTTGTTCTTAAGTTTTTTTTGAGATTTCTTTCTAGGACACTTTTGTTTACTAGAAGAGAGAGCTAGCCACAAATTTTTATTTTTCTAAACTCTTACTCTCTTTAGTTTAATGCGATACTTTGATTTTGATATGATTATTACTTGCTATGTGTGAGTAGTTCTCTTGTTAGATCTAGGGTTGTCAATAGTTTTATAGATCTTTAAAGCATTCAACATGATATAATCAGTATGGTTCTCTACTTTAACAATACTACATGCTATATATTTTGACTTTGTCAATCGGAATATTAATCACTAGGTTTGGTTATCTTACACAACATCTAAATGACACAACCAAAACATGGTTTTTAGTAGGTGGTTTTGTCCGTGTGCACCGTCATTTTGTGCCTAGGAAAATCATGAACAATCAGATCCGTACTCATTGCCTGAGTTAGCTTCCATAGGTTGGAAAGATTCTTTGTCATCTAGTCGTTAATAAGTAGGTGTAATCTACCAAGAAATTGTGAGATTATATACAAGCGTCTTATGTGTTATATAATCTATTGATTGTTGATTGATGCTGATCTATATACTTCATGCAGTTCTCCCTATGATCTAGCATTTTTAATGTGTTGGAAAGATTCTTTGTCATCTAGTCGTTAACAAGTAGGTGTAATCTACCAAGAAATTGCGAGATTATATACAAGCGTCTTATGTGTTATATAATCTATTGATTGTTAATTGGTGCTGATCTATACTTCATTCAGTTTTCCCTATGATCTAGTATTTTTAATAATATAATTTTACAAGGTAAGTTTCATCGATAATTTACTGGATACTAATTTTTCTTTAAGAAAGATTTCTTGAATAGAATCAAAACTCGACATAATCTATGTGGGATCGATAATCTAAGTACTACAATTGTATAATGTGCACTTGCAGTTAGTTTTTAGGTGAAATAATTCACGCATCCGGAACCAAAGACAAAAATGGTTGTCGAAAAAATGAATGATATAGCGCGTATGAATCTACGCTCTGCAGTTAAGCGTTGCCAGAAAACGAGGATCATGAGTCTCCACTGCGAAAATGAGCGTATAAAGCCAATTAAAATATTGAGTCTCCGCTCCGAAGATGACCGAAGATGAGTGTATAGATAAAATGAGGATCATAAATCTCTGCTTCATGGAAGAGTGTAGAGAGAATAAGAATCATAAGTTTACGCTTCGTGTAGAGAGAAAATATTGGCCAAAATAATATATGTTTCTAGAAACACTACTAGAGCAAAACTTATGAAAATTTGTCACAAGTATGATAAAAATATTTTGGGAAAGAAAAGGCAATGGAGAGACAAGATTGTCCTCAAGCATCTCAAGTTATAAATCTTGTGAAAGGTAAGTTATTTCAATAGAAAAGGGATTCGTCTAAAAGACAAAAATGATGCAAACAAATATGAGAATTCCATTAACTTCGCCTAAAGTGGATAAAATTAGGGGCAATAAGTAAAATATGATATAAATATGATGTTCTATTTTTCTGTAGTTGATCATGAAAATAATGATCTAGACTTAAGTTAGTATCGAGGTGTCATAAGAGGCTTGATTGAGAGAAATGACAAAAGGCCATGAGCAATAAATCATTTAGAGAAATGTCTTCGGACATATAATTATTACATATGAAGTTGTATCGACAATCAAACACAAACGGAGTTTTGTGTTAAAAAGGGACGAGAAAAATGATGTCACAAGATATAAATCGAGTTGTGACATAAGGTTTTTTTCAAAGACCGAGAACTAGTTATAATGAAACATATTTTATGGTTATAAATGCAATAACATTCATGTGCTTGACAAGCCTAGCGACATATTAAATTTTAAATATGTACCTTATGGATCTAGTGATTGCATACCTAAATGAATAACTTGAAAGTGATATACATAAGAATCCCCAAAGGATTTAGATGGATCCAAAGATATTTTTCGGTAAAGTTACATCGATCACTTTACGGAATAAAGCAATCTGGACGCATGTGGTATAATTTTTTAAATGAGGATTTGTTGATAGAATGATACACTAACAATGGGATATGCCCTTTCGAAATCCTCTTTAGAATTCATCGATCATTGTTGTTATGTCAATGACCTGAACATAATTGGAATTCAAAAGAATGTTGATGATGCAGTAACTCATATGAAAAATGAGTTCCAAATAAAATATCTTGGAAAGAAAAAGTTTTGTTTCAGGTTTCAAATAGAGCATTTCTAAAGATGAAATATTTGTGCATCAATCAAATTACACTCGAAAGGTGTTAGAACGCTTTTAGCATGGATAAATAAAATCCTTGAATACCCCAAAGCCCAATGGATCACTTCGTATTGAAAATGATCTATTTCGACCTTGTGAAGATAATGAAGAAGTATTAAGTCCAAAAGTGCCATATCTAAGTGCTCTCGGTGTGTTTATGTATCTTGAAAATTATACTCGGCCATACGTAGCATTTGTACTATAATCTGCTTGTAAGATACAGTTTATCTCCTACACGGAGATACTGGACTAGGGTAAAGCAGATATTGCATTATCTCCAAGGAACGATTAAATTGAGATTATATTATCCTCTAAGCTCTACGTTTGGTTTGGTTGGCTTTGCAAATGCAGGGTATTTATCAGATATACATAAAGCTCGGTTGCAAATAGAATATGTCTTTGCAATGGGAGGTACTACAATCTCGTGGCGTTCTCAAAAGCGGACTTTTTTTTACCACATCTTCACATCATGCGGAGATTATCGCGCTTCATGAGGATGTCGAGAGTGTGTATAGCTTATATCTACGACTCATCAGAAGAAGTTGGTGGGCTGGCCATTGAGAAAAGATTCAGAAAACTTGTTCGAGGATATTACTGTGTGCATTGTCTAGCTCAAAAAGGTTATATAAAGGGAAATAAGACGAAATTTATCCCCTTGAGATTTTTTTCCTATCCTTAAAAGCTCGAGAAAAATCAAGAAGTCCGCATCGAGTATATTCGCTCAAGTGACAACGTAACAAATCTCTTTAAAGTATAAGAATACGTCAAGAATGAGATTTGTGAAGAAGAACATATCCATCTTTCAGGGAGAGATTACGTTGATGTACTCTTTTTCCCTTGTCATGGTTTTTTTTATCCCATTGGGTTTTTTCGTGATAAGGTTTTTAACGAGGAAGATAACGTCGATGTACTCTTTTCCTTGCCATGAATTTTATCCCACTGGATTTTCCATGATAAAGTTTTTAACGAAGCAGTACATAGACGTCTATGATAATGGACATTGAAGGGAGAATATTATGAATAATGAAAAAGATGATTATTCATCATATACCCACATGTCAACATTAGCTTAAGATGTGATAACACTATCATCTCTACACATGTCAATATCTCTTTAATGACAATGAACCCTCCTTGTAAATTGGGATCGGCTGAACGAAATCTAATAGGTATGAGAGACAAAAATAAAGTAATAATAAGGAGAACCAAGAGCTTCATTTCTGGTACATCTCTCTTCTTCTTTTTGTTGGGCTTTCTGAAACCCATATCTATTTCTCCACAGTATGATATTGTCCGCTTTGGCCCCCTTCCCTCATGGATTTGTCTTTGGACTCCTTCCCAAAATGCGTCATACTAGTTGGAGTTGGACATTACTTATATACCACTTAATTTTCCATCATATTTCCGATGTGGAACACTTTCCTATTAGAATAGACACCTCCTATTCCAAGTGGGTTTATATTTAAGCTCATCTCTAATTATAACCATCTTGTTAGTAATTACTTGGGGCTTCAAGCTTTCGAAACTTATACAATATTCTCCCTCGTAAGCTTCGACTTAGTCCACGTCCGAGCCTGGCTCTGATACCAATTGTTGGGCTTTCTGAAACCCATGTCCAATTCTCTACAGTATGATATTGTCCGCTTTGGACCCCTTCCCTCACAGATTTGTCTTTGGGCTCCTTCCCAAAAGGCCTCATACTAGTTGTAGTTGGACATTACTTATATATCACTTAATTTCCCATCATATTTCCGATGTGGGACACTTTCCTATAAGAATAGACACCTCCTATTCCAAATGGATTTATATTTAAGTTTATCTCTATTCTAACCATCTTTGTTAATAATTACTTGGATTTCAAACTCTCGAAACTTATACAATACTATTTATACAAATAATACTATTATATTATATAGTTAATAACAAAAAAGAGCTAAAACACCCCATTTTCTCGTTAATATATAGATCTGTTGAAAGTGTAGTTGTAGGTTCAAAAAGAAATGTTGAAACAAATCCATAGCCCATTTGATAGTCTTAATAGAAAAAAAAACTCGGCCCAATCTGGGTTGAAACCTTAAGCTTAGCTGGCGAATGGTGATTCGTTATACTATCGTGTCGAACATATTTCCACGATGTGGCAATAACCGAGCAATAATAAAAAGAAAAAGAAATGAAAAATGGATTATAAGGTGACCTTCGTCTTTCGTTGACCATCAAAACTACAACGCTCTTTCACCGTAGGAAGGGGAAGAAAATATCGAAGCCGTCGGGCGCGGAAGTGATCGGTCTATATCTCTCTACATAGATCGTAAGGGCTTGTTTCTCATCTTTTTATCTCTTCCAATTTCTGATTGCTTCTCTTGAATGTTTATTTTTCCGTCGTGATTGTGAGTTTTTCGAATCTTGTTCATTTCTGGAAAAATACAAAATGGCTCGCACACAATCAAATCTGTGATTCTCGATCTATGTTTTCTAGATCTGTCTTGCGTGTTCTAGTTACCGATCTGTATCGAATTTTATGCAAATACGCTGTGTATCGGAGAAGTTATAATAGATCTGAATTTTTTAGATAGTCAAATAAAGTTTTAGTTTTGGTGTTATACGAAATTGTTCAGATTCATTGATTTGATGAAATGCGTGGGAGCTAGAAAAGTAACCCATTTGTTTGTTGCTGAAGGAAACGAGAAATAAGTAGTTACCTGTGTTGAATCTTGCATGTATTTTTAAAATTTTGGCACATGTGTGTGGATTAAAGAAGCTCACTTAAAAGTAGTTTCTGCAGATAAAGCGAGTTAGATTGTAAAATGGGAGGAGGGTTTCGAGTATTGCATTTGGTGAGGCCATTCCTTGCTTTTCTGCCAGAAGTCCAGAGTGCCGATAGGAAGGTGCCTTTCAGAGAGAAGGTTATCTACACTGTGATCTCTCTCTTCATCTTTCTTGTGTGCAGCCAGCTTCCTCTGTATGGAATTCATTCGACCACCGGTGCGGATCCATTCTATTGGATGCGTGTCATTCTTGCCTCAAACCGTGGAACCGTGATGGAGCTGGGTATCACTCCTATTGTCACATCTGGGCTGGTGATGCAACTCTTGGCAGGTTCAAAGATTATTGAGGTCGACAACAATGTCCGTGAGGATCGTGCTCTCTTGTAAGTGTTGCCCTTGTCTCCTCTCCAACTGTTTCTATGTCTTCCTTGGTAATTTTCACTAAATATGGAGTTTGATCTTTGTAGGAATGGTGCTCAGAAGCTTCTTGGTATTCTGATCGCCATTGGTGAGGCAGTTGCATATGTTCTTTCTGGAATGTATGGCCCCGTTGGACAGCTTGGTGTTGGAAACGCCATTCTGATCATCCTCCAGCTTTTCTTTGCCGGAATTATTGTTATCTGTCTTGATGAGCTTCTTCAGAAGGGATATGGTCTGGGCTCAGGAATCTCCCTTTTCATTGCCACCAATATCTGTGAAAGCATTATCTGGAAAGCATTTAGCCCAACGACCATTAACACTGGACGTGGAGCTGAGTTTGAAGGTGCTGTTATTGCATTGTTCCATATGCTGATAACTAAGTCCAACAAGGTTGCTGCCCTCCGCCAAGCTTTCTATCGGCAAAACCTCCCAAATGTGACCAACTTGCTTGCCACAGTCTTGATCTTCCTGATCGTCATCTACTTCCAAGGTTTCCGTGTGGTTTTGCCTGTGAGATCAAAGAACGCACGTGGACAACAGGGTTCTTACCCAATTAAGCTCTTCTACACCTCTAACATGCCTATCATTCTCCAGTCCGCTCTTGTCTCAAATCTTTACTTCATCTCCCAGCTTCTCTACAGGAAGTTCAGTGGTAACTTCTTCGTAAACCTATTGGGACAGTGGAAAGAATCTGAGTACAGTGGGCAATCTATTCCAGTTAGTGGTCTGGCTTACCTCATCACAGCTCCAGCAAGGTAAAATGCACTGCAGTGTTTTATTAATTATTCTTTTTTGGTTTAAATGGGTAATTTGATGAATATATGTGTTACTTTGGTTGCAGCTTCTCGGATATGGCAGCTCACCCATTCCATGCACTGTTCTACATAGTCTTCATGCTTACTGCTTGTGCTCTTTTCTCAAAGACTTGGATTGAAGTCTCTGGATCTTCTGCTAGGGACGTAGCTAAGCAGCTCAAGGTAATCAAATCATAACAGCCTGATATATATATATATATATACACATACATGGTATTAACATTGAAAGCTCCATGACAGGAACAACAAATGGTGATGCCTGGACATAGAGAGTCAAACTTGCAGAAGGAACTGAACAGGTATATCCCAACAGCAGCGGCTTTTGGAGGAGTCTGTATCGGTGCCCTCACCGTTCTGGCTGATTTCATGGGAGCCATTGGGTCCGGCACTGGAATTCTGTTGGCGGTCACTATCATATATCAGTATTTCGAGACTTTTGAGAAGGAAAAAGCCAGTGAGCTCGGTTTCTTCGGCTTCTAAGTTAGCTTATAAGTCAAACTTTAAAGCAGAGAAGACACTTTTCTTTTCACTTTTGTTATTCAAGTTTTTTGTTCTTTCTAAAGTTAAAAACTTTTATGTATTAGACGTTTTCTAATGTATGTTTCTAGGAATTTCACTCTTGACCAAATAAACAATTTGCAATTTTGAAACCCACTTAACTGTAAACATGGTGAGCAGCAGCACCACATTTTTATGAGGTCGCATCAGAATTAAATGCTTAGCCAGTGTAAATGAGTCGACTTCAATATACCAAGGGAGAAAGATCGATTCAGCTCGACCACTAAATACTAGGAAACGATCATAAAAAGTTGTTCAGATGTGGGTTCTCTCTTTTAAGCTCTTCTCGTTTGATCAGATCAAATGGAACTAGCCGCTGAAGAAAACCCACTTCTAATGATCTACAAAAAAGCTGGTGATCTACAAAAGTGATATGATGACAAAAGTGATTTTTTGAAAAATGATAGACTTGTCGCTACGAAAATTACTTGAACCAGGGTAGTTTAGTGTAAGGGGAAGTTCGGAATCCTGTTTGATTTTAGGATCGGAGTTCTAACGATAAGATAGATTCGAAATAGGGATAGCGATGAACAAATTTAGAGAAGGTGCGTTCAGATTGTATGTTATGAACTACACTTTTGTATTAGGAAAGATGCGATTGATTACAAGAGTATCAAAATCGGCTTTTCGAGGTTACAAGATCGGACTCAAAGATAGAAATTTAACACCTATTGACTAGGACAAAAGAAATGTTAAAATCGATCTAAACCTCCTTTCATTTTCTTGATCTTATTATCTAGATCTCTCTCGCCAGGAAGTTGTGCCGATCCATTGAATGAGTTATTGCGTAGATGATCATTCTTTTTGCCAACGAACTATTTATGGCAGAAAGTTGTTACGAGGATGATCATTTACTTCGCGGTCGACATGTCGCTTTCTCTATGGAGCTGTCGATCAGGTGACGTGGCCAACAATTACTGAGGAGCGAGCTAGAGCTTAGGGTGTTGTGGTGCCTTCTTCGTGGTTATAGCCCTTCATTAACGTGGTCGATGAACTCTCCTTATATTGTATTGGACTCAGTGGTGAGCCTCTACTGGGCCATATTGACCGCGAGGCAAACTCGATTCGGATTGTGTTCGTTGCAGAGGGTGTTTAACCCACCTCCAACAATATCAGTTTGAAAACTAATGTAGTTAACATCATTATTGAAAATTTTTTATAAATAAATTTAACCATTAATTTTTTTTATTTTTCTTATTTAAACCATAACATCTTTAAATTTTTAATTACAACTCAATAATAATCCACGCCATATGCGTGGTCACGTTAAGTTTTTTAAAAGATAATTACATTAGCATGTTAGATAAAATTTATTGAAAAAATAAAAAGCAAAACTTTGGTTGCATGCAATTTTTGTTACTTTTAGAAAAAAAAAAAGCGATGGTTATGGTATTTATAATGACGAAAATTACTTGTACCATAATTTTAACAAACCAAAGGATTTAAGTAGTTTTAGGTATGCATATAAAAATTTAAAAGGTAGCATAAGTAATTAATCAATGTAGAGATTTGTAAGGATTTAGATCATACCATATGAAAGTAGTAATGGAATAACATTTAAAATATTAGATCCACAATGCAAATGATTTATTGTATTATATATGCATAAATGTTACAAATTTTATATTACAAATCGAGTTTCGGTTTAAATTGAATTTGGTTATCTAAATAATTGTTAAACTAAAAAGTTTAAGTTAGCAAAATGTAATAATAAATAAGTTCGTCGGTAATTGTAAAAGTTAAACAACAATTTTTTTAAAATATCAAGTGATGGAATTACGAAGAATCTTTATAAATATTTCAATGATTTAAAGGATAAAGAAATCAAAGTAATAATTAAACTAATAAAATAATCGGATATCATTATTTGAAATGACTACAATATATTTTTAAAGAATACTCGTGGAAGTCTTAAATTGAAGATATGGGTTTTCACAAGAGTTGAACAATAAAATGTATTGTTTGATATGACATAAATTCTTATATGATTTTACGTCTTTTCTATCTTGATTTTTTCTCATAGGAAATTTATCTTCCACATAGTTCATTTTGGAGACATAAATGCTTTGGTGACAAAGTTCAGATCATTTCCACCATACTCTTCAGAACTTGAACCACTTTTACGTTTGAGATGGCGTAGTTGTTTTATCAATAGAACTATTGGTGAAACGTGATGGATCCTATATATTTGGACAATAGAAATGGGAATAAATATAGGCGAATGTAATACTATGTTCTTATAAAGATATAAATAAGTAAACATGAGATTTAAATGAACATACCTCATGATTCGATACCAGAGAACTCTTTAACCATTTCACTTTCGATGATGATAGATAATACCTCGTATGTTTCATTCTATCTTAGAATGTGCTTTTTTCAATAGAAATCTTGAAGAGAATTTTTTTCCACACATATTGGTCAAAGGTATAGATTTTATGGGTTTTCAATCTTACATTAAAAATAACATTAATTTTTTTTTTATGGTAAACTTCATAGTAAATTAAAGATAGGTTTGAAATTAATAATATAATTTTTAAAATACCTCATCAAGACATGGAATAAGAGAAAGAGCAGCGTCAGTTTTTTTTAGAAATTTGGCCTATTCGGTATTATCCATAACACAGAAAGTTACTATGTACCTAATACGTAATATTAAATAACATTATAAATATATCATAAAGTTCATAGTGAAAGAGAGACCCACATGCAAATTAGAGGGGTAAATTAATCATGCTTAAAAAATATAAATTAAATACGTAAACCCAACACATTGAATAACAACATACGAGTTGGTGTAATATTTCACTGTTGAACCCCTAACTTTAGGTTCAACGTCACCTCTTTTATTTTTGACCAACTAAACAAAAATATCAACAAGTTTTACTCTTGTCATTTCTATGCTAAACTTCAATACTTTTTGTAATATATATTTATAAATTATGATCGATATAAAATTATTTTATGGGTCCGCCCTTGTCTGCAGTTGCTTTCGTAATAAATAATTAATGTATGATCATTTACTCATTTTCTGTTTAGCTATATACAAAAACTTTGATACTCAATCTTTCATGTACTTAATCCATTTTTCGATACATTTTCAATGCTGTATTGTAATTGAGTTTTCTCTTTGTTTGTTCACTTCTTCCATTGAAACATAACTTTTTTCAAACACATATTACATGTGAGATAGTACCCACCATATTAAATGTCAATAGGTACAATAGTATACATAGTGACACAATACCTAAAATATATAAGATATCAATAACATTGTTTTTGAAACTCTTGATATTTAAAACATAATATATTTCAAAATATAACCTCCAGTGCACTTAAGATCTCAACAATAGTTCGCCGAGGGCTATGAATAAAAAAATCATCTTTCAAAGAACTTGTATTGACAATAACAAAAATCAACTGTTGTGTATGTGACTTCAAAAAAATTAGACCATCATTCGGTATATTGTGTAACGATAATAAAAATAATAAGAGTAAAATATTATTTCGCCTTAAGTACAATGACGAATATGAATGGTAATATTTGAATATAAATTAAAATAATAACCTAATGTTACTGGATTTTAATGTCTTCAATTCGCCAATGGATGATCAAGATAAATCCTAGATCTATTGTAGCTATTCCTAATGCTCCATGTATCTATGAGAGTGAAAGGTAGTTGAAATGTAATGTTAACCAAATTGAACACCGAATAATACATAATAATTGTATTTAACTATTACCATTGTAGAAGTTAAATTTTTCCAAACTGGAGAACAAAGATGATGACAACATCATTTTTATCTTGTACGTATTGTTCAAGACGACCAGCATATACACCGCACTACACATACATAATGCATGTTTTCGTCCCCTTAAAATATTTTCATCAAATATTAATAGTACATAGAGAAGTAATGTAACAAATAGATTTTAATTGTTTACTTTTAATATTAAAAAAAATTCAATTTTACTTTTAGTTTAATTATAAATTAATATTTGATTATAATTATAATCGCATAATTTGAAAATGTATTATAATTGATATTAAAGTTTTATAATAAAATCAAAAACATTTAATAAAACAATTCATGCGTGAAGTTAACCTATGTGAAGTAGTTCAATGATGAAAACATTTAGCAAAACACAAATTAAACCATGTGTGAAGAATTCTAGCTAGTATTCTTCCTCAAATCGCGATATAAGAGAACGATCCATGTGTAAAGTATTTTCCTGCGTCTTTATCTCGGTCAATTTTGTGTAACATCTCAATCTCCCGTTGCATGCCTATGGTCTAATTTTGGGAAGAATAAGCGGCTTCAAATTCAGAAACTTTACCCATTCTGAGACGACAGTATTTTGTGATAGGAATTGTCTATGAGGAAAAAAAATGATTAGTAGATTAGAATTAAAAACTATGTTATCGATAGTAATTTAATATGTAAATGAAACCTACCTTTGCGAAAATGTCGTTAGACGAAGGAAAAGTAATCGGGTCGACAACGCCATCAATGAAGAGTTGTGACAGCCGGATATTTTCCGCATCATTGATCTTGGCGAGTAATCTGCTACAACAAGGTCGTGAATCATTTTGGTTTTCTTTTGGGTGTGGTGATCTTTTACCATTTGATGGGGGTGTTTTTCAAGTGTTAGATTTAACAAGTCTTCACACATTCCTCGGCGGAAGGTAGAAATATCATTTTAGAACTTGAATGTCCTTTGGCGGTTGAAAAACTTATTTAGGAATGCCTTTTTGAAATCTTCTCATGTTTTGATGGAAGCACTTGGCATATTCTTCTCCCAATGACTTGCCTTGTCCGCTAGAGAGAACGGAAACAAGGTGAGTGTGTAGGCATCGTAATTTGTTCCATTCGTCTTTACAACTTGGCAAATCCTCTCAAACTTCTCCACGTGATCAAGCGGGTTCTCGTGAGGCATTCCATTGCAGTGGTGTTGAAGTACCATGTTGAGAACTATCCCTTTGATGTCGAATTGATATTTTCTCCTTCTTGTGGGACTTTGATTGCGGTTTGAGATGGCATGAGTTTCGGCTCATCGTATCTCTCGATGAGTTTCTCCGGTTCTTGTCCTTTGAGTCCATTTGCTTCCTTGCGACGATCATCCATATTTACCGCTTTGGTTTCCTTCTTATGTTCCTTTTTGATTTCCTTATTACTCTTTCGAGCTTAGTGATGTTAACGACCATAAATAAGTTTCTTTTGTTGTTGCTTCTTCGTATACACCCTGAAATGTCAAAAGGAAAGTGAAGAAATATAGATAAGACTTCAAACGAAACAATTTGTAAACTTAAAAATAATCTAACATAATTTTTCGTATGGACCGATATATGGTCGATACGAGTAGCGTATTGATCAATATCAGGTCGATACAACTAGGTTACTTAAAATGAAATTCATACAAAAACCTTTGTATCGACCGATACAGAGTCAATACAAACAAATCACTTAGTTGGGTATGTCTCAGGGGATGTGGTATCGAGCGATAGAGCGGTCGATACTACCAGACAAACTTTAGAAAAACGAAATCCGATTAACACTTTGGCTCAAACTTTTGATAAAAAGAACCCGTTTGATGTGATTCTTGGGAGGATCTAGTCCCTGAATGACTCCAAGAGGCTGTGAAAGTGATGGTGTGAAGATTAAGGTTGCGAAAGTGAAGTAATGGTGGTGAAAATTGCGGATTTGTGAAACTTAAATTGGATGGATCCGATGACAAAGGTGGAATGAGTGATACTTCTCAAGGATGGTGGAAGGTCTTTGGACTATCTGCTTGCTCTGTGTGAAAAGCAAAGGCTAGAAACGGTGGACAAGGGGTGAATTGAAGTGAAACTTCCAAGAGGTGCGAAGATTCCCTTAGATTTTCGAATCTTGAGAGGAATGGGAAGATATTCCAAAATTCCTTATTCAAGAGGATGATCAAACGAGTTTAAGAAGAAGATTTGATAATAAAATGTTTGATGATTTAGAAAGGAGGATACAAGAGAGTACTTATGGTAGTATAGGGGTGCATAGGAATCAAAATGACCCCTAGGATTCCACCAAAATAATTATGAAAGACTAGAGAATTACAAAGACATTAATAAGGTTTAGGTGGCTAAGAATAGAGAAAAAGAGTACAATCCAAGGCACCTCTCTTGGTGAGGTTTAGGTGGCTTGAATTACAACCAATGTGGTTGGATTAACACACACTAAACTGGCCTTAATGGTGTTGAGAAGGTGCTGTAGTGTTGTATTAAGTTTGGCTTGATAGGATCGGGTAATGGGGCTATTAAAGATCTGTAGAGTTTCTTCTCCATTATCCGCAGGTTCTAGCTGCTCCTTAGCTTCTTCATTGGCTTCTTCCTCCTCTGGTTCTAGCTGCTCCATTGGTTGAGGTTCCTTGTTGACCATGCTCACATCATCCTCTCCTAGTTGAGAAGGATTTTACCTCAAATCGGTTTCATCTGCAAAATAGGGATCCAAATCAGTAATATTGAAGCTTGAACTTAGTTTGTACTTACCTTGAAGATCCAGCTGGTAGGCATTGTCATTGATCTTTTTGATGAATTTGAATGGACCACCAACCCTAGGCATTAGCTTGGATTTCCTTTCACTCGGAAATCTATCTTTGCGCAAGTGAATCTACATTAAGTCTCCTTCCTCAAAGGTTTGATTTTCCCGGTCCTTATTGGCTTGTTGAGCATACATCTTGGTCTTATTTTCAATATTGAGCCGAGCCTTCTCATGAATCTTTTTAACCAACTCAGTCTTTTTCCTTCCATCAAGACTTGTCCTTTCACTCAAAGGTAAGGACATTAGATCCAAAGGTGAGATGAGATTGAACCCATAAACAATTTCAAAAGGTGAATAGTTAGATGCAGTATGCCTAGCATGATTATATGCGTATTCAACATGAGGCAAACATTCTTCCCAAGTCCTAAGATTCTTTTTAATCAAAGCTCTTAACAAAGTAGACAAGGTTCTATTAACTACTTCCGTTTGACCATCCGATTATGGGGGACAAGTCGTGGAGAAACAAAGTTTAGTTCCTAGCTTAGACCAAAGTGTTTTCCAAAAGTAACTAAGGAAGTTAGTGTCTCTATCTGATACTATGGTCTTAGGCATGCCATTAAGTCTAACTATCTCCTTAAAGAACAATCCAGCAATGTTAATGGCATCATCCGTTTTATGACAATGAATAAAGTGAGCCATTTTGGAAAACCTATCAACTACAACAAACACTGAATCCTTTCCAGTCTTAGTTCTAGATAATCCAACAACAAATTCCATAGAAATATCATGCCAAGGGTGCAAAGGTATAGGAAGAGGGGTATACAAACCGTGCTTATGGATTGTGGATTTGGCTTGCTTGCAAGTTACACATCTTTGGCAAGCTTTCTCAACATCACTTCTCATGTGTGGCCAAAAGAAGTGTTCCTGCAGTATAGTCAATGTATTTTCCACGCCAAAGTGACCCATAAGACCACCTGCATGTGCTTCCTTAAAAATAAATCTCGCAAAGAAGAGTTAGGCACACATAATCGATTATCATAAAACAAGAAGACTTCACTCTTAAAGTATTTTCCATTACCAAACTTCTCACAAGCAGCATAAATATCCTTAAAATCAGCATCAGTAGCATATAACTCTTTGATTTGATCAAAACCTAGCAGCTTAACTTCTAAAGAGTTCAAGAGCACATACCTCCTAGAAAGAGCATCGGCAACTACATTCTCTTTATATTTCTTGTATTTGATCACATAAGGGAAGGTCTCAATAAATTCGATCCACCTAGCATGTCTTTTGTTCAGCTTTTGTTACCCTTTGAGATGTTTAAGTGACTCATGATCAGTATGGATGACAAACTCCTTGGGCCAAAGATAATGTTACCATGTTTGTAAGGCTCTAACGAGTGCATAAAGTTCTTTGTCATAGGTTGGGTAATTGAGTGTGCCCCCTCCAAGTTTCTCACTAAAGTAGGCTATTGGCTTCTTTTCTTGCTTAAGATCCTGAGGCATCACATTCAATTTCAATTTTTTTATCTAAGTTAGGAAGAGAAAGCACCGGGGAGTGTGTGAGCTTGTCTTTCAAGGTTTGGAATGCTTCTTCTTGAGCTTGCTCCCACTTAAATCCCACATTATTTTTGATGACCTCAGTGAGTGGGGCTGCTAGAGTGCTAAATTCTTTGACAAATCTCCTGTAAAACCCAGCAAGACCATGGAAGCTCCTTACTTCCCCAACATTCTTTGGGCTCGGCCACTCCTTGATCGCTTTTATCTTTTCCTCATCAACCTTGACACCATCTGTACTCACAACAAAACCTAAGACGGCAAGGTTATCTATTCCAAAAGTACATTTCTTAAGATTAACATACAAGGTTTCCTTTCTAAGCACTTCAAAAACCGTTCTAAGATGTTCCACATGTTCATCTAAACTTTGGCTGAAAACTAGAATATCATCAAAGTATACTACCACAAAGTGACCTATGAATTCTCTAAGGACGTGGTTCATCAACCTCATGAAAGTACTAAGTGCATTGGTTAAGCCAAAGGGCATTACTAACCACTCATATAAACCTTGTTTAGTTTTAAATGCAGTTTTCCACTCATCACCTTCTTTCATCCTAATTTGATGATAACCACTCTTAAGGTCTACCTTAGAAAAGATATTAGAACCATGCAACTCATCAAGCATACCATCTAGTCTAGGTATAGGGTGGCGATACTTTACAGTGATATTGTTGATGGCTCTGCAATCAACACACATCCTCCAACTACCATCTTTCTTAGGCACTAGCAAAACGGGTACAACACATGGACTCATGTTCTCGCGGATATGACATTTCTTCATGAGCTCAGTGACTTTCTGTTGAAGCTCCTTGGTCTCCTGGGGACTGGTTCTATAGGCTGGCTTGTTTGGAAGAGATGCTCCTGGTAGAAAGTCGATTTGGTGCTCAATTCCTCGGATTGGTGGTAAGCCTTACGGTTGCTCCTTTGGAAACACATCTTTAAATTCTTGCAAAAGAAGTTGAATTTTGCTAGGCATGTCCTACATAGATTGGTTAGTATGAAAGCATTCTTTAAGAACAAAGAGTAGGTGTGGTAAGTGAGTCCCTGGGTTGGACTTAATCATAAGATTAGTCGACTGTTTAGCCGATGGTTTGATTGGCGGTTTGGTTTGCGGTTTGGTGATGGAGTCAACATGGGGTTTGCTTTTGGATTCGGATTGGGTTTTGTTTTTCTTTAAAGCTATCTGATCTAAATGAACCTCTTGTGGGGACAAATGTACTATAATATGTTTCTTTCCCTTAAACTCAAATGAGTACCTATTAGTAAACCCATCATGAATAATCCTTCTATCTGATTGCCAAGGTCTACCTAACAAGATGTGACCAGCATCCATGAGTAAAACATCACACAAGACCTCATCTTCATATATTCCTATGGACAAAGGAACTAGGACCTGGTTCTCTACTTCTAGTTCACCCTCATCATTAAGCCATTGCAACTTATAGGGTTTAGATCTCTTAATAATCTCAAGTTCTAACTTCTCTACCATAATCTCACTAGCTACATTGGTACAACTACCCCCATCTATCACTAAGCTACAGATCTTACTCTTAACTAGACAGCGAGTGTGAAATAGGTTCTCTCTTTTCTCATTCTTCTTTGTCCTAGTTTGTAAGTTTAGAGTTATCATAGTGACTAAGAGTTGTCCAGCATGGGGCATGTCTACATTTTCTTCCAAGGACTCAGCATCCGAATGGTCATCATCTGATTCTACCTCAACATTAGCCCTAATAACTATGGTTCTCTTATTGGTACATTCCCTAGAGTAGTGACCAAAACCCTTGCACTTAAAACACTGAATTTCCCTAGTTTTGGTGCTAGAACCCATATCTATACCCTTAAGTTTTGAATCTTCTACCTCAGGTTTAGTGAAAGGCTTGTAATCTTTGCTAGAATTATCCTCCTTAAATTGGCTAAACCTATTTGAACTAACTCCGGGTTTGGGGTTCTTTCTCTTAATTTGTTTCTCAAACATTATGGATTTATGGAGAAGCTCTTATAGTTCTACGTAATGATGAACCTCTAGCCTATCCATGATTTCTCTATTAAGGCCGCCCATAAACCTAGCCATAGTGGCTTCACTATTCTCTTGAATATCAGCCCTAAGCAACAAGGTTTCCATCTTCTTAAAGTACTCCTCATGGTTCTAGATCCTTGAGATAGGTTCCTAAGCTTAAGGTGAAGTTCCCTATGGTAGTGACTAGGTATAAACCTTCTCCTCATGATGATTTTCATTTGGTTCCACGAATCAGTAGGTAAATCCCCAGCCCTTCTCCTAGAAGTAACTAATTGATCCCACCAACTTAAGGCATAATATTTAAAAGCTGTTGGTGCTACTCTAACCTTGCTATCCTGCGTGTATTCCCTATATTCAAAGACTATTTCTATCTCTTTTTCCACTCTAGGTACTCCTCAGGGTTATTGGTTCCATGGAAAGAGAGAATTTTGATCTTAAGGCCAGCTAAAGGATAGCGGGTGTTGGTTTGGGTGTTCCTAGGCATCCGATCATCTTGTGGCCGTCTCCTTCTAGATTGGTGTTACCTAGATGAGTGACTATAATATTGCTCAGTATCAGAGGGTAGAGGATATCTCCTAAGTCTATCATTGATGGATATTTCTATCTCATCCCTCATGGTTGCCATACTGTCGTCCATCATAGCCTTGAAGGAATCCATGAGTTATTGTTTACTAGAGTTTGAGGATTCTTCTCTATTATGGTATGTACCTGAAAATTGAGACAGCTAAACAAGTAATATTTTCAAAAGAAAACACAAAACTTGAAACATCAATTCGCAGAAACAAAGACACAAGAACAAAGAAAAACCCTAACAAAACATGTTCTAGACCTTTGAGATTCCGGTTTTGAAAAGAGTGAATCTAACAACTTTAAAAACGTTTTCAAGCTGATTTCCAGGTTCTTATAAGTTCTAAGTTCAAGTTTAAGCAAAAATTAAACGCAGAAATAATCCTAACAAAATCGCAAAATGGAAGGTGAAAGGTCTCAAAACGTTTTTGCGAAAAGGTGAAGAGGTGCGAATGAGTTGAAGAGTTACAACCTGGTTTGGAGTGGGCTCTGATACCACTTGATGTGATCCTAGGGAGGATCTAGTCCCTGAATGGCTCCAAGAGGCTGTGAAAGTGATGGTGTGAAGATCAAGGTTGCGGAAGTGAAGTAATGGTGGTGAAAATTGCAGATTTGTGAAACTTGAAGTGGATGGAGCCGATGACAAAGGTGGAATGAGTGATACTTGTCAAGGATGGTAGAAGATCCTTGGACTATCTACTTGCTCTGTGTGAATAGCAAAGGCCAGACACGGTGGACAAGGGGTGAATTGGAGTGAAACTTCCAAGGGGTGCGAAGATTTCCTTAGACTTTCGAATCTTGAGAGGAATGATAAGATGTTCCAAAATTACTTATTCAAGAGGATGATCAAACGAGTTTAAGAAGAAGATTTGATAATAAAATGTTTGATGATTTAGAAAGAAGGATACAAGAGAGTACTTATAGTAGTCTAGGGGTGCATAGGAATCAAAATGACTCTTAGGATTCCACCAAGACAATTATGAAAGACTAGAGAATTACAAAGACATTAATAAAGAAGACTAAGACTTAAACACAATCTTGAATGTATCTTTGACTCCAATTTCGTGCATTAATGAGATAGAATGGGCCTTGATTCACCAAGAGGCTGTGGTAAAGTATCTTGGGTTTGCCTCATTAAAAACCTATATTAGAAAACCCATTGGGACAAAACTAAGAATAGGAAAAAAGAGTACAATCCAAGGCACCTCTCTTGGTGAGGTTTAGGTGGCTTGAATCACAACCAATTTGGTTGAATTAGCACATACTAAACTGGCCTTGATGGTGTTGAGAAGGTGCTGTAGTGTTGTATTAAGTTTGGCTTGCTTGGATCGGGTAATGTGGCTATTAAAGATCTGTAGAGTTTCTTCTCCATTATCCGCAGGTTCTAGCTACTCCTTAGCTTCTTCATTGGCTTCTTCGTCCTCTGGTTCTAGCTGCTCCATTGGTTGAGGTTCCTTGTTGACCATGCTCACATCAGCGTTGGTCCTCGACAACGGCGCCAAAACCTTGATAGGGGTGTTTTTCAAATTTTAAATTCATAAACACCTCAATCGTTGCCCAAGTATAAGCAAATACTCGTTGCTAACCTAGGATTAGGGTTCTTAGAGTTCTTGTCTAAGGGTTTTTTTTACAAGTGGTTTTGTTCGATTAACCTAATAATGTCTCGATGAAGATCGATTCTCTAGCTACTTTCTCTAATAACAGGCCTATTGAGAGCAAAAAATAACTACCGGCCTTAAGGTTTACAAACGCCATTATTATTCTTAATGTGACATTTTGATTTTAATCTCATAGGTCGGCTCAACAATTTCTTAGATCACAAACAACTCTCTAGATTGTTCTCCTAACATGTGAAGCCATTTGTAAGGAACTTAACGCAATCTCATCCCTAAAATTTAGTTGAGACTAGTCCTATTGGGGTAAAGAAAACATATCTATTAACTACTTAGACATCTTTCCTAACACGCATAAGTGTGTATGAGAGTGTAGGGATGAGATTAAGTGAGAAAAAGTGTCACTAACTTCATCTTAATCTACCCCTAAGGACCCGTAGTTAAGAGGTCTAAACCTTGTTGACCCCTTAATTGATCAATTAATTAAATTAATTAACCTTAATCATGATTAGAGACTAATCACTCCTCTAATCTATCTTTGTCACTTAACCCATGTGAAAAATACTCACACATACTGGAAATTAAAGAAATGAGATGTAAAAAAAATGACATAAAACCTTTATTAAGTAAAGACAAACACACAAAAAGATAGTTTTACCTAAAATATTTACTATTTAAGATGTTACACACTATGTAGAAAATAGAGAACTAAAACAACAAAAAAAATGTGTCAAATCAAGTGGAGTGTCTCCAAATGTCAAACATTTTATATTTATACGGGGCTAAGGTGGTTTAGGAGAAATTTGGTATTTTTCATAATTCTGCCATTTTTCGTATCCATCGATATGGGTTGTCAATACAATGTTTCCCATATCGATTGGTATGCAGTCAATATGATCATCTTGGTTTCTTGAAATTGCTTCTTAGCTCTTTTTCTTGTCTTCGTTTTCTCCAATAACTCCTTTGACCTCATTTATTACTTGAAAAAGTCCTAATATGTACAAGAAATATGCAAGTGAAGAATTCTAAGACTCTTAATATGCAATGCATGAAAATTACCCTTCAATGCATAGAAAGTGAAATAAAGATGAGTTTATAGATATAAAATATGCAGAAGTTAGGTGCTAAAGCTCTCAATTTTACATCTCATCACCATTTTTAACCAATCTGGCACCTCCCCTAGTTCTTTAGTCTGTAAGTAAATTTTTAAAATAAGTACGATATCAATTTTTTAATTACTTAGTTTTAATTTTTTGTAATTAAATCCACTTTGCATTGTAGAATCGATGTCGCACCCCCGTTTTGTGTTGTCAGTCCCTTGTCACTCCTCTCACTCATTTGATTCTTCGAGTTTGTTGGCGAAGTTGTTTTAGGCTTCTCCGTCTTCCAATAAGCGATTAAGTCGTCCCAAGTTTTTTTTGTTCTCTTAAGTGTTTGGGAGGGTCTTCGCTGATCCTCCATTTTTTTTCCCACATGTTCAAGTAGTTTTCTACACCCCCTTTGTAGGCTTGTGATAGGATCTATGGATGTGAATGGTATGGATAGGTTGTGAACTGTATTCTTGTTGAGAAAAAAAAAACAAAAACAAAAGTAAGTTAGGAAACATATAGAAGTTATAATGTTCTTATAATTACTACTAAAATTAATACTAAATCAAAAACTAATAGATAGAAATTTATTGGTTTTTAGTTTACTACTATTTGAGTATGAATATATATATTCATGTAGTTGTTGGGAATTTCATATAATCAATCTCCTTAACATTTCTGAAACATGTTAAGCAACCTATGTATTAATTAGCTAGTAAAATTTGACTTCGAATGGGTTCATGCTTTGTATTTCCATACGACTAGTTTGTTGTGATCTACCCAAGAATAAATCGTAAATTCACTTAGCTCATACCTCTCAGTAAACATGTACACTTACCGAAAAATACCGGGAAAATGACTCATTATTTGCTTCCGGAATATGGGAGTATTTAATATAAACCTCATCAACAGCCGATTGAAACATCTGAATGATTGTCTTTGTAATGTTATTTTTATAACCAACCATATAAAGAAAAAAATAAACAAAGTATTAAAAGGTATCATTAAAAATAAAAATTAAGAATTATATAAATATTTATATGTCGAATTTTCTCAAAACTTACCAAGTCCTGTTTACGAGAGTCTCATCAAGCCTCGAGATATTGGCACGACTTGGTGGTGCTACCAATTGCGGAACATCCATTTGCGTAGGCACATAATTAGCTTATGTGTCAATTAAGGATGGTTTTAAGGGGCATGTCATTAGAATTGACCAATCAAAATATTTCAACTCATCTATTTTCCAAAGAAAAACATAAATTTTTTGTCTAGTTTTCTTTTTCTTTATTAGCTAATTATTTGAATATTATATACTATATACCCATAAAAGAGTATTAAAATATTTTTATTCTTGACAAAAAGTCGCATTATTCATGATTTTTTCTTAACATTTATAAAATATATCATGTTACATAATTATTGAATTTATTTGACACAACAAAAGTGTAATTGGTACATATTTATATTGTATCATTTGTTATTAATTTGTAAATTAAACAAAAAAAATGCACTATGCAATCACATTATATGTTAACAATTCATTGGATTTTGCATATAAATATTTTAATAACGTTATATCATAATTTAATTATTAGTTTTATATAAAATAAAATAGTTTAAATATATTATAAAATGAATTTTGATTATATAATAGCCGAGCCAGGATCAGGGTTATAATCTAGTAGTTGAAATAAAATAAGAAACATGATAGAAAAAATGCCAACGAAAGGAAGATGATCTTCTTCGCCAATATCATAAATAGTCGATCAAATCTGTCATTTAGGTTAGAAATCGATAATAGCGTTTGAATTGGTTCAGTAATGTTAAATATTCAAAAATATAGATATAATATATATAAAAGAGAAATAACTCTCTCCATCATTTCGCCACGTCAGCATACAAACAATTGACACGTGGCATTAAAAAGTTGAAACGTCTTCTCCTCTTTGTTTTTATCGATACAAACTCATAAACATTTTATTCTTTATTATTTTTCTCATACCTTTACCTTTATGTTTCTTCTTCCTATGAGTTTTGAATCGCCCATTCATCTCTCTTCCACCTCTATCTCGTCGAACCCAGACGACATTAAATTAATAATCTCGCTTAATACATCTTCTACGAATTGATTAGGATGCTCTCTTTGCCAGTGCATATAAATCATGGTTAGATTTTAAGTTTTTTCCATTACGAAACGTTCACTTTCCCGAACCACTCTTCAAAATCCAACGAAAACCCAAAAATCACAATGTCGATGAATCCAAAAATCCAGTTTTAAAATCTCCATCTTAATTTCATTATCCTTTTGCTCTGTAAATTTTATAATCATCATTTATAAGTCATCATACAATGTCAATGTTAAAGCCAATGAATAATTGCAAGAATATATGTCTTTGAACGAAGTGGAAACATTGAGCTAGGCGCAGAGATCGTATTAGATGTCAACGGCGAGAACAAGAGAGTGATCGATGGAAGCGATTTTTTGATGGTTCTAGATTACGTGCCTTAGTCTGCGAGAAGCAAGCATTTGATACCGGTTCATGGAAGCTGCGACGGCTTTCATACATATGGGTAGTCTAGGTTTGATACACGAGAAGCCAGTTGAGGCTAAGGGACCCGATCAATTGAGCTCCTGAAGTGGATAGATCGATCCTCAAACCCTATGAAATTCGATTGATTGATCTCCAAAATTTTGTCGATCGATCCTCTAATCACATGGTCTGGATCATTATTCCACGTTAGAGATTGATTTATCCACCATTGTTCTGTGGTTTTTGGGTTGACATCTTTGGGTCCGCATGAACGTCGTCTAGAGAATGAGGACTGAGTAGAAATATTGGATGAAAATATGGAGGCAGTGATTAATCGGTGACAACAAGTTTTTGTGCAGGTAACTGATGCATCATAGGTCTCTGGTATATTAAACATTTCTTATCATGAATTCCAATGTTTTTCTACCCACAATTTTAGGTTGTCAAGAACAAGTGGGCTTTCAAATTATTGCAAAGGTATATAAACAACTATAGAGTGTTTAACGATGATGTTTAGGTAATGATACTTCCACCATATAATGATTCTTTTGAAGATAAATGTTATAATTTGTTTATGTAGTATTTATATTAGGTCAATTGCCTTTGTGAATTTTGCATGACATTTCACCATAGAATTATTTCCTTAGTAATGTTTGAAATAATAAGGTGCTACTATGTTTGAGTATCATATTTCTTGTGCTCAAACCATTATTACCATTCAATAGTTATATATACCGTTTTCATATGACCAAATCCTATAAGAGACAAGAGGAAATAAATTAAAAATCTAAATGGTGATACTAGAAAACTTTGTTTCCATGTTATGATCTAGATTAGGGAACAACAGAGGTGGTGAAGCGATTACTGGTATTCTTGGAGCAGTTAGAGCATAGAGTGGCCAATTGTTCAAAGTTGAAGATAGTTGTTGTTGGTGCTGAAAGTTAATAATTACTCTTGTTTCTATTTTCTGTCTTTCATGTTTCTAATTTTTCAGATTTTTATTGGTTAAAATGGCGCTGTCTTATTACATATTTATTATTGGTAGATCTTTTGTTTATCTTTTGAGTATTGTTTGAAAAGATTTTACCGATGGAAACCTCCCGCTGCAGATCGTATTAGTCTAATCTGATGTAATTGTAAATGTTGCATTTACGAAAAGAATCATGAAGTAGCTATTAATTGTTATATCATAATAATGAGATTCTTATAAAAATTTATGATTTTGGTACTGCGGGAAATGATGTTTTAAATGCTGCAAGGAAGAAAATGCCGCAGAAGTTGGGAAATAATAAAACCGCGTTTTGATAGTGCACAAAGTCAATTTTGGATGGTTGATGTTCATGTGTGATATTCCATAATTTTGTTGATGATATTTAGCTTAGGGAGCGCATGAAACATTTTTCTTCAGTCAAGTGATTCCCCTCTGGTTTTCTTTTACCAGCCAAATCATATCATTATTTTCTTTTTTAGCGTGTGTTTGTGCAATAACTTAAGGAGATGAAGTTGTTAACTCTTTCTGTAAATTTATTGAGGAAAAAATCTGTTTTTTTTTTTTTTGTTTTTTTTTTAATTAATCTACATTGAATTAGGATTTTGAATCATATTATAGGAGGAGTGTTGGTGAAATGTTTCATGAGTCTGCACAATGATGTACATAAATCCTCTTTTTTTATTTGTGAGTCCAAAATATATATATTCATTGACGGTGATGGCATAGTCCTGGTGGAATCTGTTATGGTATGTTGTAGATGAATCTTATATTTGATGGGTTAGTTTGACCAATTCACTTTGCAAAGGTTCCTTTTTTGTTGTGTTTTTATAGGCAAATGTGCTTGAAGCAGTAGCAAGAGTTGGAGTATCTGGTGAGCACAAATGAATTCTCAAGAATCCCCGATTTTCCAGATGCTCAAGCAATGGTTAAATGTAGGTTAACGAAATATGTTCCAGAACCCTTCCATTTGCAGGTAAAAAGATTATGCTTTTGTTAATTTTCCTTTTTATTATTCATTATTCCGTACTGAATTTAGCTTTCGAAACATATTCGAATCTTCTTTATTGTCACCGACATCTCATTGTATGCCGTTGATTTTCGCAAGTATAATTATTCCACATGTCTTTGTCAAGTGAAGACTTTTCTCTCTTCTTGTCAAGATATAATCACACTTATAACTATTGGGGTTCATGAAATGATGATTATGGAACTCTTATTATGAAACTCTTTTGGTTATTTTGTCTCATATTTTGTGCTTTGAACTGGTTTTAGGGACTGGTAGTACTGACAGTTCAAATTGAATTTGTAAGGTTTTTTCTTTCTATTAGGTTATCTTTTTTGATCAAAAAGTCGTGGAAGGGTGAAAAAAATTGGTCAATGTCTCATTATGTTGCGTGTAGGGATAAATAAAGGCCAATAAAGTTCTTTATGTAATCCCTTAGATTGTTGTCTTGGTATTTTTCATTGTCTCACTTTTTTTGGTATTATTTTGGACGACTAATGATAGAGGCCTAAATTGCCCGAACTTTATTGAATTTGCCGTCGGTGTATATGTTGTTAATTTGCTTGTTAAAAGTGAAAAAATGGTATATTATTAACAATTATCTTATCTTCAGTTGTACTATTAAACAAAGATTCTAAAATCGAGATGAAATGAGCCCATGTCAATCATTTACCATTGTGAGATTTATTTCTTTTATTATTAAAGTATTTAAAATTTACAAATTAAAATTATGACTCAATTATTGTTGACATACACAAAATTCAAATGAGTTTGAGCTTTGGGTTAAAGATGATGTAGAAGATGAAATTAGCTCTCTTTTTTATTTGTCTCCACCTCTAAAAGACTCAAAAATAAGTGATGAACAGGGGTTTTTAGCTAGTTGTTTATAACTAAAATTCTCCAATTAATACATTTATAATTTCCTAGATTTATCCGTATTTCATTCAATGATTAAGTAAATATAGTGGAAGTGCGAGTGTCGAACCACAAGGAGGTCAAAAGGTGCTAATTCTTAGTACTAAAGAATTCACTTAAGCTAAGATGATAGGTCTAATGATTATGTAACTAATCTACTTAAGTATAAAGATTAACTAGAGTACAATGCAAAGACAATATGCATATATGGATGAATGCAAAACAAATAAAGATACAGACGAATGAATGAATATGAAAGATCAAACTAGACTAGTATTTGGTTTCCATAGTTGTAAAGTAGCTCCATGAATGCAAAATCTAGTTGTTTGGGAACAAAAAAGGCATAATCGATTCACACTGATGATATCGACTTATCTAGTGTTAAAAGATTCAAGTGAGGATTTCGCGAGTTTGATAAAGATGAACACTAGTCATTTAGATCCTACCCTAATCACGTACAAGAGGCTTAACGAATTTTTCATGAGCTAAACAACATGTTGTTCAACTGAAAGTTGGTTGAGGCATTTAAACAAACACTTAAGATGCATAAAGCCACTACAAGAAAACATATTTATTACAGCTACAAAAACAGACATAAATCAGTAGCAAAACATCCTCTTACAATTGATTACTGACTGATTTGTGGTGTAGGTAAAGGTCTTGTCGCAAAAAAAAATCAGTCGCAAAATTGCTATTGATTCACGACTGATAATGGCGGTCTTAAATCCGTAGCAAAATTTTACGATTGATTAGTGACTGAATAATGACTAAATTTTGCTACTACAACAGTAGTCGATATTCAGTCGTAAAATTTAACTACTGAATTGCGAGTGATTACCTACTACTTTAGTTACTAATTTACGACTAATCTAAACATTGATTTTTTTATTTTTGGCATTGTTTACTAATGTTTAATGAAATTTTTTGTTTGTTTTATGACTAATTTGGTACTGATGATTTGCTTCTTGATTATCGATTTGTTGATTTGATTTAGCTTTGTTTGATTTTGTTTATCGACTAATAATTTGCTAATTTAAAGTAAACATGATTCTAAACAAATTAAAAGCTAAACACAAATGCATACACAAAAAAACCGAATTAAGAGTTAAACAAAAGCATAAGTTTTAAGTTCTAAATCAAATGGGAAAGTCAACTCCAAGTGATAAGGAGTTGTTACCATTTGCAAAACATATCATAAAGTTCAAGTTTTAAGTGAGAATTGAGAAACAAAGGTACTAAACCAGTGGAGATGATTCATCATCAGAAGCATGTAGTTAGGCAAGAAAATCGTGGAACTGGTCGTCGGTTTTCAAGAGCTTGTTGACAATCCCAAGCTCGGCGATCTGGGCCTGTTGAGCATTTGCAATCCGAGCATCCTCTGATTCTTGCTTTACGATAAGAGCAACTTGTTTCTCAAATTTTTTTTTAGCCTCTTCAAACTGTTGTTGCATCTGTCGGGAAGAATACGATGTTTGCGGTTTCGTTACCTTTCCGTTTAGCAGAGTTTTGAGGCTTCCAATACCAAAATATACTTCTCTACCGTTGTGAATGTAGAATACAAAAAGAAAAGAAACAATATTAATCCCAAACACTATGATCAATCAAAATCCAAAAAAAAAAAAAACATAAACGAAGCATTTCACCTGAATAAAGATCTCGTTATCTTCTTGTATGGATAGTTTCAGATGACGACCCTTCGAAATATCTGTGGTTTCAGACTAAATGTTAGACAACTTGTCTTCTTTTTTCTTCAGATAGGCCTCATCAACTTGTTGTGCTTTCTGATTGACAAAGGTTCCATCTTTCTTAGTATTAGCCTTGATGTACACTCACTGGTCTGCCCAATTCAATAACTTGAAATGGAAAACTGATAAGATGAATCAGCAAATTAGCAAACAAAGTTAGAATAAATGTAAATACAAACCAAGGCTAACCATAACATCAAAACCTTAATGCAACAGTCGATCAAAAAATTTAAACCAGCAAAACTCATTCAACATGAAAATATTAACAAAATAAAATCATTTATCACATATTCAAGAAAAATTAAAGTTTAAAGTGACTTATCATTTCTTGTTCGACTTTTCGGTAAGACTTATGTCCAGTGGTGTGTCTGTAAGCAGCGAGATCTTTACGTTTAGACATCCGAACTGCTGAGGTTGTTGCACTCTTTGTTTGTTGTTCTTCACTGCTCCGATGCACTTTCATTGTTTTCTAGAGCGTATCCCAACAAAATAATATGAAAAAACAAGTTAAAATAATAAGAACACAATGTATATCTGATGTTTTTTGTTTGTTATTTTCATAAATAAAAAGTGACACATGTTAATTGTCTATAGAAAATTAAGGTAATAAGTCTATTGAGGGTGAAATTCATACTTCAAAATTTTTATCTTTATGGAACTTAATTGTAAAAAACAAGTTTCTCTACTATGATTCTCTACTATGATGTATTATAAAAAGTTAACAGTTTCATATATTTGTTCTTATTAGTTTGCTTAATTTAATATTATGTTATTGACAACATGTGAGAGTTCAAATGATATCAAAGAGGATACCAATTTCTCCATGAGAATACCAATTATTTTTCTTTACCGTTTGCAATTATATTTTTTTGTTAAATTTTTTTTTTTTACTATCTATCTTCTCCTTGGAGTTGAAATCGATTTGCTTCAATGACGTTTTTTTTTTAGTATTAATATGACAAAGATAAATAAATAAAAAATGACAGACTTTCAACTAGTTCATTTATTTGATATTTTTATATGATTATTATTATCTTATTTATTATCTACGATCACATATAATATTTATATTATAGGTATGACATTTGAGTTTCCATAACGTGTTTTTCAAAGCAGGAAAAGAAACTCAAGTAGGGACAAGTAAACAATAGTTACAAGTTTACGCTTATTAAAAAAATAGAGTATATCCTACCGTTTGAGTACAATGATGTGAGAAGAAAATCAGTATTTGCAAATGTTTATTTTTTAGTTCAACTTCAATAGTACGAAAACACAAAAATTACCACATAAAAGACATAAGATTGTTTAAGAGAAAATTGGTAGAAATTACACTTTCTCAAATTCTTATTAATCTTCTAACACTTCTACCACCAAAACATTTTTCTTTCATATTAAAGATGTTGAAGGACAAAATTCCCCCTCTTGATACAAGTTTTTCACGATCGCTCTCTACACGCTGGATTGATGAGATTAAAATTCATTTTTTTTTCTTTTTTTTCTCCCTCTATTATTTTTCTCTTTACTTCTCTTAATTACTTTTCTTTAAAAAAATAACTAAATTACTAATCAATATTCTATTTTTTTGCTATATTAAATTTTAATACATATACATCAAATAGAAAATATTTCTTATAAATAATATATTTACTTAAAAAATATTTAATACCCAAAAATAAGTATATGTACACCGTAAATAATTACGTATATAACAAGTATCTATGTACAAAGAAAAGATATGTACACAAAAAGAATATGTATTACAAGTGTACAACAGCCATATTTTTATGTATGTATACACATCTTATATATTTTAATTATGTTCTCGATAACGCGTATACGAATTCAAACCATACACACTTATATTCATACACGATGTACAAGCACATTTATTCGTACAAAATATCAATATGTTTTATAGACTTCACACAAACATTTACCCGTATACAATAGCAATATTTTATGCATATTGTACACATACATTTACTCGTACACAACAGCAATATGTTATATATGTTATACACATACATTTACTATACAACAACAATATGTAACATATACACGAATTAAGTTGTATAATCAGATTTACTTATACATGACAACAATGTTATACAAGCTGTACACAGACATGTCCGTTTACTCACCAATTTTATAATAACAATCTATAATTTTCTTTATTATAAAAGATGAATGTTATTCTCTTCTTTCATTGACAGGTATAAAATTGAAAAGAATAATTTCTCGTCACCATTCGGATTTAAAAATTATAGATTTTGGGCTTTTATTAATTATTGCTTACACTCATATTCTTAAATTGTATATGTATCATATGAGTTTCGTATTAGTCTATGTATTTCTTTATGAAAGCATATGCTTTTTTATTTTATTATGAAGAACAATTTGTTTAGAATATAATCATAAATCTTTGAAGCATTGATAAAAACTATAATTTATAAAATTACATATCGTAGACAAAAGACACTACGCTTCAACAAAAATTCAAATTTCTTGCATAAGTAGTAGTAAACCAAAAAACAAAATTCAATTTGAGATTTAACCAACCCAAACCGAATTTAACACATGAACCGAATCTGAAATCCATTACAACATGCTTGCAGAAGTAGTTGTAAACAATGCCTTAATTACATGGCGTTTTAGAGTAAAAATACTTCGAGTAGTCAAACCGAATAACCGAACTCAAAAAGCATTTATTAAAAATTAATTGCATAAATTTATATAATAAAAATAAGTGAAATAAAGAAACACAATTGGTGTTGCTTTTTCACTAGTTATGGTCTTAATGATCACATTAGAATGAGCTTAACCCAACAAATATGTGGGTATAATTTTTTTTAAAAATTACTTGATTAACATGATGTTTTTTCTTCTCGAAGATGGTTAATTAATTTTTATTAAACAATTTTTATGATATTATTAAACATTGATATTAATAATATAATCATCCATTCCCATTATATCTGTTTCTCCAAAACCGATTCAGAGAAGACGAATTCTGATAGTGCTGTTACCTTAATAATAATCTTTTTATTTCTTTTTTTTTATAAGTGGGATCAGCTATTTGTTTCATCGAAAAAAAACCCGAATCAATTTCAAATCCAAAAGAAGTAATTTCTTTTTATGATAACGGATATTACAAAGAAGAAATTTCAGAGGCATATTCTCCTAAGAAAGAAGAAATTTCAGAGTCCTATTCTCCTAAGAAAGAAGCAATTCCGAAGGTCTATTCTTCTAAGAATCTCATTTCTCCCAACTTTTGGTAAGAAACATTATTCACTTGCTGGAGGTCCTTTTTTGTGATCTAATATTGGAGGTCTTATTACTTGCTATTTTGTGAATGTTTAAGTTATTTTGTGAATCTTTTTTTTTTTTTTTGCATAGGAAAACAATCTGACCAAGTTCACCCAGGCTAAACACGGCAGTTTGGCAATAGAGTGCATGAAGTTAATAGATCGATGTTGATGGTGGGATTAACACCCCTTATCAATAGCTTAGCGATAATTGAGATTCGGTACCTACCGATATTTCCCTAATTACGGATTATGTTATAAGTCCATTCGATAGGATTAGAACCCTCGGCTCAAATGACCGAGGGATACCTCAGTGAAGAATGGTCGGATTTTAGTGTCTGAAGCGGGGGTATAAACTACTTCGTCCAAAGCCGAAGTCTAAGCTTGAACATAATAAGATAAAATCTTATCACAAATTCCCTAATTCCGAAAAAATGGAATATTTCTATTTTTCCGAGGTTAGTCCATGGGCTTAGATAACCGACTACAGAGATATATAAATACATATCCCCCTTCACTAAAAGGGACATTCAGAATCTGAGAGAATAATTATTAGCAAACTTAGGCTTAATACTTCTCTTTGATAAAGTTAACTCGGCATTCCGAGTTAACATGCTTGTAACTGAAATCAATAATAGTACTTATTTTTTTGAGGAATCTTTTGTCTTTCTAATTTACTTATTTTACTTCCAAAAATGAACCCTTCTAATTACAAATAATTAGAATTTGAACCCAGTATCAACATTTGGCACGCCAGGTAGGGGGTGAATTTTAAGTAAGAAGTAAAATAAACTTTGAAAGAATCAAACGGATGCAATCTAAAGTCCGAAGGATACCAAGGATGACTCGCTGGGATCAGCAAAACACCAATATCGCGACCTCGAAGTTCAGAATCTCGAATCAGCGTGTATTCCCGGAACCAGGAGAACTTTCAGATATTGGGAGAAACCCAACGCAAGACACCGGAAATCATATGATAAACTGGGAAAGTAATACTCAAAATCATAATAGGGATCATGATCAGACAAATAAACTTTCGAATATTCGTTTATCATCACCAACAAGAGAAGAGAGAGATGCTCCCGATATCTTAGAAGAAAACCGAATAAACCAAGAGAAGACTAGTGCTACGGGATCAATCGACGGAGATCCAATCTCAAAAACGGAGAATACAATAGCAAAATTACATCGTGAACTACAAGTTATGTTAACTTTATTTCAAAGGTATTATGTCGACACCCCGCACTTAGGCCAGATATTTAAAAGTTCGGATGGAGGTTCATCTAGGAAAGTAATTACTGGTCCTTATTTACTTGAAGAAGGAAAGCTAAAGTTCCCAACTTATGACGGAATGGGAGATCCAAAGGCTTTTCTTAAGGCATATATGACCACAATTAACCAACCCAAACTTCGTTCATCCGGAAAGAATGAAAAACAATGTCAACTTTTTGCGGAAAGTTTGCGTGGAAACGCCCAAGTTTGGATAACTAATCTTCCACTTAGGTCGGTCAGGAGTTTTGATGAATTACGACATAAATTCTTGAAACAATACATGTTCAATTTCGAAGGATCAGTAAAAATTTTCGACATGTACTCTATTAAGCAAGGATCAACTGAGTCTCTTCAAAGCTTTATAAAGAGGTTCAAGACGGTGTAATCTAAGCTAGATATCTCAGACGAATTAGCCATCGACGCATTAACTAGCGGAACCTGGTATGAAAAAAGATTTTGGGGAGAACTTTCAGCATATCGGCCACAATCCTTGGAAGATGCTTTCTATACTGCAAACATATATATCAGGGGAGATGAAAGTCGAGCTCGGTTATCCGAGGGATACAACGAAATCTCCAAAGAAATAGGAGCAAAACCAAAGTATAAGGAACCTTGCCAGCATTACGATCGAGGGTACGAACGAAGGGAAAGATCCAAAGCAAGGGTCGCGCTCGTAAACCATTGAAGAGCTAGTCCCGTAAGACTCGAACCGAATCCTTTGCACATGCTAGCCTCACGGTGTTCCTTCGCGATAGCGACTGTGAACATCTGCTGCTTGTATAGCACTATGTGGTTGTCCGCATTAGTCGTTCCATCATACATCTTTATTGATGGGAATGCGAACTTCTTTGGCATCTCCACAAGTGCGCTGTCATCGGTGAATGGAGTATCACATAACTGTTGGGAGCAGTTTTTGCAATTGGAGGCGCTACCCCTGGGAGGCGTTGTATCAGCGCTTCGAGGACCTTGAAACGTTTTGAGAATTTAGCTTCAACTTCAGAGACCTCCTTTGCTCGGTCGGCCATCTCCATGTTGGTGTCTAGATGTTCCGTCATCCCAGGGTTGGTCGCACCGAGAGTCTCCAGTGATTGCATCCAACCCACGGGGGTTCGAAATCTGCCAGGCGTGCCAATACCAGTGCTTCTGTCCCCTGTTAAGGAAGCGTTAGCCGTCTTGAGGGCAGCGTGTTCGTCCTCCAATCATGCAAGTCGTTCTTTGTTATCCTTTAGTTGGGCTGTAAGCGTCTCCATAGTAGCGACTAGAAAATTGCTGTTGTTGTCTTCTCCATTCGTCATGTCTCACGTAGATGTAATACCAAGTCCCCTCCTTCTAACGCCAAACTGTTTCGGTAATTTTTGGACGTGGCTTAAGAAAGTAAAACACTACGGAACGATATGAGAATATTTGTATTATTGATGAAACAAGATCTTATTACAACTTCCTTTGAATCTAACAGTCTAACAACTATCAAGAGATTTCCTAGTAACTAACGCAGGTTGCTTCTTGAACTAGAGTTACCGGGGGTTGCGGGCGTAGGTTGCTGACTCCTTTAGGAGGTTGCGTGAATGTATCTTGCGCAAATGTATCTTGCTAGGGTTTGTTGCTTATTGCTTCGTGAGCTTCTCTTGTTATCGGACCTCTATATTTATAAGAGATGTCCAAACCTAGTTCCCTTAGGAGTTGGAATTTAGGCGGCCACCGACCTCTAACGTGAGAGATTTGGGCCTTTGGAAGGTTGCTAGGCTTTTCGTAGGCAGTTTTGGAACCTTCTAATAGCCGTCCAAACCATTTAAACATCTTCCCAGACAGATATGATAGTTGTTTTAACCTCTTAGACAACGTCCTAAACACATATGACAAGTGTATAAGCTGCTTGACAGCTGTCGCACGTTGATAGGTTAATGAATTTATTTTTCCCAACGGAGATAATTTGGATTATGAAATTAGGATGTCGTTTGAATAAATATCTAGTAATCGAACTAAACTAATTAAGTTGTATTCAAGGTAATAGTGGATCGCGGTCCGTTAGGTGACTTCTAGAACTCTAAACACGTTTTCTATCAAAACTCTAAAAATGTATAAGTGAATTGACTTTGTTTAAAACATAAATCTCAAAAGTGATTTTGGATTATCGCTGAATGTAAACAAGTATTAAGGCGTTCAAACTAGATATGATATGTTCACAAGGTGTTCGAACAAGCTTTTGCTATGACAAGGAATGCACCTTGCTCACTACATATATTTCAAGTCACTTCCAATCCATTTGTGGTAGAGGAATCGACCTAGATACCTAGACGTGGTTCATGACATCACTTCTAAGTGTTAAGCAAATTTTTAATAAAGAACCTTGTGGCTTGCTCCACATATAGAAAACCGATTTATTGATCCATTGAAAATCCTTTTGAAAACCCTAGATCTAATAAGAGAAATACTCAGACATGGAGTAACACAAATCGTTATTGAATTAATGAATTGCATGCAATAGTGTATTAGACAATAAAAGATCACAGGGTCACGGATCTCAAATGAATAAAGAACAGCTTCTTTGATTCATTGATGTTTAGGATGCGATTGTGGTTGCTTCCTCGGCTGCTAAGAGCTTCTTTTATAGTTGTGGAGGTCGTATCTAGGATAGAGCCTCCTTAAAACTTGAGTCGAGCTTAATTGGAGTTAAACGGGCAAGTCTTGTAAATCCCGTCAGAATGACATGTTTTCAGTAAAGCGGCTTTATATTGGGCTCCAGATTTCTAATGGGATTGATTCAAATTGGAGATGAAATCTAACTTTCATATCTTCATTTTGGTATGTAGCTCGTCTTATGGTTCATCGGTTAACGGGGTCAAAGATTGCCAGACTTCTGAAACTCTGATTTCCATGATATATCATTGTTTAAGAGTGAAGTTTCTTGTTCCAACAGTATTTGAATTTCCAAACTCATAGTAGGATGAGGAAGCAGGAGAAGCTGTTGACTAAGGCAAATGGCCACCATACATGTTTTTGTACTCCGGAAGCAAAGCAGCTAATGATTGCTGGTATTGAAGGAATTTAGGTTTAGATTTTAAAACTTTTCTAAAACCTAATGATTTCTTTTAGCCCTTAGATCATGTTGATTGAATCTATGTTATCAGATCTCGATCATACCTGGAGTTTATGAGCAGCGGAATTGATCAGGATGTCGAGATCAGGAGCGCCTCAGATGTTGCGCCTCTACGGAAAGTCCAAACGCACACAAACTGGATCACCGGGATGCTAGTACCGAAAAGCTCTCAAGATTTTGTGTTTTAAAGTGGCTGCAGATCTAAGTCTAACTGAAAATTCTGTGCCTCTATATCTTATATAGGGACCACGAAAACCTAATTAATAACCGGGCTAAACCGATCATTAATTAGATCATTAAACCAAACCAGTCGGTTTGATTTCAGTCACTGTGTCGATCGACACAACTACTTGTGTCAGTCGACACACTTAACAAAAACACATAGTAATATATATCAAATATACATCAACTTGATCATTACATTAATGATCAATCCCAATCTTGTTTATCAAGTTTGTTTAGGTGTGTGACCCTGTAGGATCATATGATACTAGTAAAGAGTTCATAACTCATAAATTATAAGCGGCTTCTAGCAAAGCATTATAACTACTTAGTATCACATGATAGTCTTATCTCGACTTCACAACTATATTAGAGTGAATACAAGTATGAAATCCATGACATTCCCTTCAATCTCCCACTTGTACTCGAATCAACTTATTCCAATAATCCATTTGTCTTTATATCTCGATTCAGCAAAAGGCAAGAACCTGTGTCATCCTTATAAAGCCAAATAACTTTTATCGAACTCTGATTTATACTGATAAAGGCAAACAACTGACATTCAGCTTGTTTGAGTGTGGCCACACATTCCTTCAGTATCAAATCTTTGATAGACCCAGAGATATTTAACTCCCGTTATATATGAGGGACAAATCCCATCTTGTTCCATCCCCTGTTCCCCACACACTTCATGATATGCCCAATCAATGTCTGAATAATCACCAGTTACGGATGACGTTTGACAAAGTCAAAGCAGACCAATTCATATGCAGAAAATCATGATGAACTCAAGTCTAAGGACTATACTCTATAGTCGTAATGAAAAACTCATATGACACTCATATAACAATCTTGCTGAGTTCTCATTAGCGGATCACATCCGATATCGTGTTCACAACACATATCTATGTGATTGACTTTGATACTCCTATCAATTACACCATGAAACTTGGTCATCAGTCACACCACATACTAGTCTTGCGCGGTTATTAATGTCCCAGTTTAACAACCTTCGACCAGGGACCTTAGTAATTTATGACATCTATCGGTTATAGGGTTTCATGATCAAATCACGTATTTGATGACCTATAAGAATGCCTTAAATTATTTTGGAATTATTATTTAATTAATCAATTGCACAATTAAATAATAATGAAACAATTTCATTAAGTAAAACATAACCAAAGTATGTTTACATGAACATCAAAACAAAACAAACAACTCCCACTCAAATTAAGATTACTACTCAAAAAATCTAATTCTTATCACAGCAGCATGACTCTCATGCTTGGACCGTGGGAGTGGCTTGGTCAGAGGATCAGCAACATTCTCATCAGTCGGGACTCTGCTGATCTTCACATCTCCTCTCTCAATGATATCTCGTATCAGATGATATCTTCTCTCGATGTGTTTGGACTTCTGGTGTGACATGGGTTCCTTTTCTTGAGCTATAGCTCCATTGTTATCACACAACAACGCCACAGGCTCAGAACTGCTAGGAATCACACCAAGTTCAGTAATGAACTTCCTAATCCAAACAGCTTCATTTGCCACTTCTGAAGCAGCAATGTACTCAGCTTCTGTCGTAGAATCCGTAACAGTGCTCTGCTTGGAACTCTTCTAACTAACCGCACCGCCATTCAGACAGAAGACGTAACCAGATTGAGATCGGAAATCGTCTTTGTCCGTCTGGAAACTAGCGTCGGTGTATCCACTCACCACAAGCTCATCACATCCTCCGTAAACCAATAACTTATCCTTAGTATTCCTCAAATACTTCAGGATTGCCTTGACGGCAGTCCAGTGACTCTCACCGGGATCGGATTGGTATTGACTCGTCATGCTCAAAGCACAATCGACGTCCGGTAGTGTACATAGCATGGCATACATGATAGATCCTATCGCAGAGGCATAGGGAATGCTACTCATACGCTCTCACTCAGCAGGTGTCGAAGAACACTGCTTCTTGCTGAGAGTAATGCCATGTGACATTGGAAGCAAGCCCTTCTTAGAATCATGCATATTGAACCTGTGTAAGACCTTATCAATATAAGTGTCCTGACACAGTCCAATTAGCCTCTTCGATCTATCTCTATAGATCCATATTCCAAGAATATACGCGGCTTCTCCCATATCCTTCATCGAGAAACAACTTCTAAGCCAAGTCTTAACAGATTGAAGCAACGGAATATCATTTCTGAGAACCAATATGTCATCTACATACAATACTAGAAAAGATACTGCGCTCCCACTAGTCTTCTTGTAAACGCATTGTTCCTCTTCGTTCCTGATGAAACCAAATTCTTTAATAGCTTCATCAAAACAAAGATTCCAACTCTGAGATGCTTGCTTCAATCCATAAATGGATCGATGAAGCTTGCATACTTTCCTAGGGTTATTAGGATCTACGAAACCCTCAGGTTGTGTCATATACACATCCTCTTCCAGAATCCCATTCAGGAAGGCGGTTTTCACATCCATCTGCCAAATCTCATAATCATCGGCAGTCCCTAGGAGAATCCGAATGGACTTAAGCATAGCGACCGGGGAATAGGTTTCGTCATAGTCAACACCATGCACTTGTTTGAAACCTTTTACCACCAATCTAGCTTTGTACATCTGTACATTACCATCCACATCAATCTTCTTCTTGAAGACCCATTTGCACTCAATGGCTTTTGCACCATCGGGAAAATCTTCCAAAGACCAAACTTTGTTGATTGACATGGACTCTATTTCGGATTCACTGGCCTAAAGCCATTTTTCGGAGTCAGGGCCCAACATTGCTTCTTCGAAATTCGCAGGTTCGTCACTATCAACGATCAGAAGATCATGACAGTTAGTCACGAGAAATCCGTATCTCTCGACTTCATTACGAGTCCTTCCGGACCTGCGAACTACAGGCACCACAGGTGTTGGTTCCACAACTTCTTGTGAATCCAATGGTTGTTCTCCCTCATCAGGTTGAGCAGCGTCCTGTGGTTCTCGAATTTCTTCGAGTTGTACTTTACTCCCACTGTTCTTCTTGGAAAGAAATTCTCTCTCAAGAAAGACACAGTTCCGAGCAACAAATACCTTGTCCTCGGGTCGGTTGTAAAAGTAGTATGCCTTGGTTTCCTTAGGGTAACCAACGAAGTAGCACTTATCAGATTTGGGTACTAGCTTATCAGATATCAATCGCTTGACAGAAACTTCGCAACCCCAGATTTTAAGAAAAGACAAACTTGGAACCTTTCCAGTCCACATCTCATATGGAGTCTTTTCAACTGATTTTGTTGGAACTCTGTTTAGCGTAAACGCAAATGTTTCAAGAGCGTATCCCCAGAAGGATAACGGCAGATTCACATGACTCATCATCGATCGAACCATATCCAAAAGGTCTGATTCCTCCTCTCAGACACACCGTTCCATTGTGGTGTTCCAGGAGGAGCGAGTTGTGAAATGATTCCACAATCTCTAAGATGATCATCAAACTCTTGGCTCAAGTACTCACCTCCACGATCAGATCGAAGAGCTTTGATACTTTTGCCAAGTTGGTTTTGTACTTCATTCTGGAACTCCTTGAACCTTTCGAAGGATTCCGATTTATGTCTCATAAGATAGACATAACCATATCTACTGAAATCACCAGTAAATGTGATGAAGTACCTAAAATTTCCTCTTGCACTAATACTCATTGTATGTATAAGGCCCAACAAGTCACTGGCCCTTTCATTAAACTTGTTGAAAGGGGCCTTTGTCATCTTGCCCAATAAGCAAGATTCACACTTCTCAAATGATTCATAATCAAATGAGTCTAAAAGCCCATCACGATGGAGCTTTTGAATCCTTTTCTCATTGATGTGGCCCAAACGACAGTGCCAGACAAAAGTCGGGTTTGAGTCATTTGATTTAAACTGTTTGTTATTTATGTTATAAACAGGCATTGATTGGTTGAGAATATAAAGCCCATTCTCTAATGGGGCGCTACCATAAAATATATTATCTCGAATAAAAGAGCAACATTTGTTCTTAATCGAAAAATCAAAACCATTCATGTCCAAAACAGAAATAGAAATGATATTCATGCTTATCGCAGGTACATAGTAGCAATTCTCCAACTCTAAAATCATGCCTGATGGCAGAGACAAATGATAAGTTCCTACGGCTAATGCAGCAACTCTTGCTCCATTCCCAACACGCAGGTCCACTTGTCCCTTCTTCAGCGTTATACTGCTGCGTAGGCCCTGCATATTAGTACAAATATGAGCACCAGAGCTGGTATCCATTACCCAAGAATTAGAACCTGATGAAGTAATGTTTACTTCTATAACATAAATACCTTTAGATGCCGTCTCATACGACTTCCTCAGGTTCTTCAAACCTTCCAGGTATTCCTTGCAGTTTCTCCTCCAATGCCCAGGCTTCTTGCAGTAAAGGCAAATATCAGTATCAACTGGGCTGCGCTTGGGCTTAGAAGACGACTCAGGCTTGTCCCGGTTTTCAACCTGGACAGCCTTGCTCTTTCCTTTGCCCTTAGCAGGTTTCTTAAACCCTTTACCCTTTTGTACCATAAGTACATCAGGAGCAGCCTTCTTGATATTGGGCTCTACCGTCTTAAGCATGCCATGCAGCTCAGTCAGAGAGTTCATATTATAGTTCAGAACAAACTGATCGAAGCTAGTCAGCAGAGATTGCAGGATGATGTCCGTAGCCAACTCTTGGCTAAGGGGAGAGTCCAGTTTAGCCAGATTATCGATATAACCCATCATCTTAATGACATGGGGATCACTAGACTGTCCTTTGACAGCTTGCACTCAATGAGAGATTTAACCGTCTGGTATCTCTCAGTGCGAGCTTGCTCTTGAAACATAGATTTCAAGGTTGTGATTATCTCGATCGGTGACCCCGCGTTCTCAAACTATTTTTGCAGTTCCGAGTTCATCATGGCCAGCATCAGACAGATCACAATTGTCACATCATCCGAATGCTTTTCCCACTTGTCCTTATCAACAATGGGAGCATTGGACCTGGGCTTTTCAGGAAGAGGTTTCTCAAGAACATATTCCTTCTTCTCATTTCTGAGAACGATTCTTATGTTCCGATGCCATTCCAAGAAGTTGGATCCTTTCAACTTTTCCTTCTCAATGACGGATCTCAACGTGAATGAGTTTGAGTTGTTGTTGTTAGACATAACTGAATCAAGAAAATAGAGAGTTTAATTAGTTTTGACGTTCAAGGAATGAGAAATCTTAACATTTAAAACGGGAAAAATGATATTTAATTCCCCAACTTTCACGAAAACGCCAAAAAAAATCCCCTAAAAAGTCGAGGTATAAAAAATTTCCCAATTTTTGTTGACTTTTTTTTTAATCCGATCTTTGCGTTGACAACACCAATTTGTGCTCGTCGTTAAGTAGACTAACGAAATCGATTGACGGGGTTAATCTCCGTTTACTGTTTCTGTTAATTGCGAAACGACGTCGTTTTGACTGGACGTTTAAATCATTAAAATCCCAAAATCAGGACTCGGAGAAGGTCTCTAAATCCCAATTTTGAGAATTCAAATCGATTTGGGGATACCTTCTTCAAGAACACTAAATCCCAATTTTGAGAATTTAATTCGATTTTGGGATTTTTAATGATTTAAACGCCCAGCCAAAACGACGTCGTTTCACAATTAACAGAAACAGTAAACGGAGATTAACCCCGTCAATCGATTTCGTTAGTCTAATTAACGACGAGCACAAATTGGTGTTGTCAACGCAAAATTTGGGTTAAAAAAAAGGTCAACAAAAATTGGAGAATTTTTTATACCTCGATTTTTTACGGGACTTTTTTGGCGTTTTCGTGAAAGTTGGAAAATTAAATATCATTTTTCCCCATTTAAAACTGCTCGCATTATATTCAAAATTAATTTTCCTCAAGTTGAATATAATGATCGAAGATCCATATTTCACTGAGATCTGAGTGAGCTTTGGCTCATCGCCCAAACTTCAGTTATTTAGGTGAGCAAACACTTTGCTGATCATATCCAATATGACTCTTGGTCTTGGATTAATATCCTATATTAAATCCAATCTTATGTCTATAGGCCAAAAACCATTTTGATAGCCCATTCAAGCAAACCAATCTTCGAGCCATGTGGTAACGATTATTACCTCCCTTACTCGTGTAACTGTGAATGCCTTGCTTTGGCAAACCCATCACACAACAAAACAAGACCCGATAGCTAACAAAATATGGAAAGACATTAAAGATGCTTGACATTTTGTTTGAGGAACAGAACATTGATCTTAAAACATATCACATATATGTTTAAGAAAGATTAGATTTAATTCAAAAAGTTTTAATCTAATTAAAATTGATTTAAATCTAGAGCGCTGAATCTAATTCAGACTTCGAGACACCTAAACTGGTTCAATCGAGGTTAAACCATTTAGCCCGATTAAACCGATTAATTTTGATTCAATCCAATTTAACCGGTGTCGGTCTATGTTTGTGTCAATCGACACGTAGTTGTGTCGGTCGACACGAGCTAACCGGTTTGAAATCGTGATGAAATCAACCAAACCAGATTAGACCGATCATACCAATCAGGTTCAATCCAATTGAACCAATGGAGATCAACGCATGTCGACCGACACGAACATTGTGTCGATCGACAGAGACGATTTCTTGGAATATCGATCATTTGATCGACACTTAACCGTTTTACTCTGCTTTTAGGCTTGTGTCGATCGACACACGCTTTGTGTCGGTCGACACAACCAAGCAGAAACCCTAGTTTTGAAAATTTTCGAAAACCGCCGTTTCGCGAATCAACAGGCCGTGTCGATCGACACACGCTTTGTGTCGGTCGACATGCCTTTCGCAGAAACCCTAATTTTTTGAGTTTTTCAAAACGAGTTTCAACCAAAAGATCTAACATGCAGCTACTATAAAACTTGTGAATCAAATTCGAATTCAAGTCATTTATATAGCATGTTACAAATTCAATTATAACATATGGCTTTGATACCACTGAAGGAATTTGGGTGTAATTTTAAAAATTTTCTAAAACCTAATGATTCCTTTTAGCGCTTAGATCATGTTGATTGAATCTATGTTATCAGATCTCGATCATACATGGAGTTTAAGAGCATCGGAATTGATCAGGATGTCGAGATCAGGAGCACCTCAGATGCTGCGCCTCTACGGAAACTCCACACGCACACAAACTGGATCACCAGGATGCTAGTACCGAAAAGCTCTCAGGATTCTGTTTTTTAAGGTGGCTGCAGATCTAAGTCTAACTGAAAATTTCGTGCCTCTATATCTTATATAGGGACCACGAAAATCTAGTTAATAACCGAGCTTAGCCGATCATTAATTAGATCATTAAACCAAACCAGTCGGTTTGAGTTCAGTCACTGTGTCGATCGACACAACTACTTGTGTCGGTCGACACACTTAGCCAAAACACATAGTAATGTATATCAAATATACATCAACTTGATCATTACATTAATGATCAATCTCAATCTTGTTTATCAAGTTTGCTTAGGTGTGTGGCCCTGTAGGATCATATGATACTAGCAATGAGTTCATAACTCATAAGTTATAAGCGGCTTCTAGCAAAGCATTATAACTACCTAGTATCACATGATAGTCTTATCTCGACTTCACAACTATATTAGAGTGAATACAAGTATGATATTCAGGACATTCCCTTCAGGTATGAGTTGTTCCCATCATATGCATGTTGGTAATCCCATGGCATGTATAAATAGCTCTGGGGCATCAAAGGGTAACCAATCATGCTCGCAAAGTGACTCGGAGACACCGTTGGCTGAGAATATGGATGCATAACCTGTTGATGAAGAGCTGGTCCAGTATCTATATTTTTTGCACCAAGTAAGTTTTTATGGCTTGATTGTGTTGTTGGAATACTATCAACACCTTTGAGTGACCGCGCGTAATAGGATATGATAACTTCAATCTCACAAATTCCTTCATAAATTTGATAGAATATAACCATTTCACGTTCTTATACTAATAGGAGAATAAAAGTATAGATTAAAAATGGCATTTAAAATTTATTGGCAAGGGATTCACCTCTGGCATGGAAAAGCTTTGACCGCTAATGAGAAATCATTGCTTCTTAACGGCATCGGTTGTACACCTTAGAAATGTGAATACTGAAGTTCAAGCTCCCCAAAAATTTGTGATGTATGTGTTAATAGAATGTTGGAAAGTGAGTTTGTATACTCATGCTAAAACAATCATATCATGTCAACCAAAAACTATAAGGATTTCACAAGGATCATACAAACTACCTTCTTTATGAAAATTTGAACAGCAACCCATTTAAATCATCGATATAATATAAAAAGAGGTTTCCTTCAAATCTATAATTAAAAATATGTAGGCTGCAAAACCTTGGGCACTTGGTTGTAATATAGGTAGCTTACCAGTACATTTGTTAATGAAGTAAAATTATGCATCTGATTTTGAATGTTTGTTTGTGAGGCATCAAATACAGTATTAACTGTTGCTTGGCATTTTCATATGCATAATATGAATCGAACTGACCAAACGAGTAATGGTTCTCCTAACGAGCGGTTTTGGGGTGTTAACGTAACAAAACCTCTACCCAATATTTTGGATAAACATTATATTTTTTTGCAGTAGACACATGAACAATATTTCCATTCAGACACTTCCAAAATATTCATCTCCATAAAACTTGGAATTTTTGTGCATAAAGAAACAAATATTGTGAATACATAGGGAACAAGCCCAAAAACTACTTGCAAAATAAATATCAGTTATAAAGGCATGCCTAGCATCAGCACGTTTAATCTGTAGAACTACATCAAATGTATCTTCTAAGTTTTTGCTTTAATGACTTGGTTCAAATTAAAACTTCCAAAACTTTTAAAGCTAAACTGTGTGTATTAGCAGATGATATGGAATTACAACAACAAATTTATCTTCATCATGGGAGGAGTATTGATCATGGTTCTTTCTACTTAATTCTTGAAGGTTGGCAGCAATAGCCAAAACATCATCTCCATCTGTAAATAATATTGACACCACGAAAAGGACAACATCAAAAGCCAAATATATATATATATATATATATATGTATAATTATACATGTTAAAAATTGTCCAATATGTTTTTTCTTGTAAGTACGATTTCAAACAATGAACATTATTTTCTTAAGCGGAGAAAAACAGACTAAGTAAACTTTCTGAATAAATAAAAAGGAGAAGTATCATCCAAGTTCACCTAAGTTTAAAATTAAAACCAAAAGACTAGACAAGATTCTTTCGCTATCCCAGACAGCTAATATGATCTAATTGCAGAGACACATGATCATTCATGAAATAGTTAATGAGGTGTGACATATCATCAAAAGAATATTCAGTCAAGCATCTGCCAAAATCTGTGTCGTTATAAACTGAATAATGTAAAATCATGGTCATGCAAGACACATTGTTATCAATAACGCATACATCAATTATTTTCTAAACACATTCGGAAAACTTATAAATATTCAAAATCTTACCTTTTTGTTACTAAAAAAGATGGTTCCGTGTTTGGTGTCTATATGGACTATCATCAAACTCATATGATACTCCAGAGTCATCTTCCTGGTTACCAGCAATAGTGTCAGGTCCAGTTTTTCTAAGGGGACCATTTTATGCTAAATGCATATCTTCCAACTTGCCCTTAAGATGTTGATCTCCTCTACTAGATTGTAAATCTGCTGAACCAATGCATATCTCTAACTCAATTGGTGCATTTGATACAAAATACGTGGTAACAGCCACTAGCTTCTCAATTGAGGGTCATTCATCTTTAACAGGCCCTGCTGATTTGCTGCGATTTCATGCTCGGGATTTACCTCATAATGCATATCAACATTTTTCCAAAAGTTTGTTGTCTTGTTATGAGGTCTACCCATCTTCACAATGTTAACCATATACATCTAACAGCTCCAGACCATGCAGTTTGATGTCCATAAACAGGTTGTGATGATGATATTCCACAACCTTGAGGTAACAGCTAAATTTTTTACTGTTCGTAGCAACAAAATCGGGAAATCAGCTAAATCATACATTGGAAGTTGATTTGAGCACAAAACCCACATCAATTGAAGTATGAGTCGTATTCACACGTGACTAATTCAAATTGTGCTAAATTACACAAATATTTTTAATTTTTTGCTAAATCATACATAATCGTTAATAGACGTTAAATTAACTTAACGGTGCTGACATGGCGTGGTGACTTGACATGTCTTGAAACAAAAAAATCTGAAAACCCGAAACGACGTCGTTTTTTTAAAAAAAAATTTTCTTTTTCTTGGATTCGAACCGGGGTGGTAAATCACATGACTTGACCAACTAATCCACTTGATAATACATGGTGTTGTTTACATGACGGTAAATTTATTACCATAGAAATGAAAAAATATTATGTTTTTAATTTTATTCCTCGAGCACAACTCGTCCTCCGCCATCAACAGCGGGAAAACCAGAGGAAGGTTCGAAGGTGGAAACACTGAAGAGAAAAATGTGAGGTATAGGAGGAGGATGCTAATGGAGATGGTGGATTGGGCTTTGGAGAGGAAACGATGGGAAGCTCTGAAGCGGAAGAGAGTCGTCGTCATCGGAGATTGTCCACGGCAGAGGAGGAGTTGGGCTCGGGGAAGAAGATTAAGAACATTTGTTTTACACGAAGAACATAATATCTATTCATTTATTTGGTAATACATATATTATGATGTATACAATCATGTGGATTAGTTGGTCAAATCTCATAATATAACACCCGAGTTCAAGTCCTTAAAAATTAAAAATAAATCAATTTTTGAAAAAATAAAAACAGATTAATTTCTAATACGATGTCGTTTTTAGGTTTCAATTTTTAAAAAAAAAAATACATGCCACGTCACCATACCATGTCAACACCCTTAAGTTAATTTAACGTCTGGTAACGATAATGTATGAATTAGCACAAAATTGAAAAGTTTTGTGTAATTACGCACAATTTGAATTAGGTGTGAATATGACTTATACTTCAATTGATGTGGGTTTTGTGCTCAAATCAACTTTCCATGTATAATTTATCCAATTTCCCCAACAAAATCACTGCAAAACATATTAAACATACATAACAAATTTGCGACTCAAAGGTATAGATGAATACAACTATATCTAAGATGAAGAAATAAAAAAAAACCATATTGAAGTTCTATTTATCAGTGAAACCACTATGCAGTACTCGATCTGGAAATTCTGTGATCATTATTATTCGTTTTAGAACAAGCTACTGATATATCCAGTTGCAATTAACTTGTGAGAAAAAAAAAAAAAAACCAACAACAAAAAAAAGAAAAAAAGAAAAAGAAAAAAGAGAACACAAGATATTATCGGAATCCATTTGACTATCAAAAGAAAGTAATTTCCTAAAGTAACACAAAATAAGCAATGAAGTCTCTAATCTTAATCAGATTCTCAGCCAAAGATATTGAAGGGAACAAGACGACTAGCATCTCTGCAGAAAGATGTTATCTTTCTTGAACAAAAGCAACACAAAATATTGTTCGGTTGAATGAAAGCTAGTGTCGTAAAAGTATGGAACTTGTGCGAGATTAAAAGAAAAAAGACGTAGTGGTGAAGGAACATATTCTTCATAACAGACTCAACGAGTGACTGAAGCAAAAAACCTCATAGCTGAGGCACTAATCAAAAATAATAAATCTGATCAAGATCAACTTGGAAACTTTGTATTTTTTTTGTGGGTATTTTTGGAGACAGTCATGTGATATTCTTTCTTGGTTTAATGATTTATATAGATTTTGATACGACCATTTGCTCTTTATTTACCCAATGTATAGTTTTTCATTACGCATGTTGCATCATGCAGCTATGTTGACAAGAAAGATAAATTGATCACATAAAGTAAAACATATGTGGTGTCTGGTGGTGGCTTGATACTCCGAACGTAGATGAAAAAAACCTGCATACATAAAACTGCAGAATGCATCCCTCTTATTTGTAGTTTTCCCGTGAAGGCTTCTCAACTCTGAACAATAGAAACATGTGAACAATGATGTAACTAATATTACATAACTTTTTTAAACTAATATTCTAAAGCAAAAAATCCACATATATATATATATACCACTAGAGCTCAAGGGAATAGTTCTAGTTGGTCCAACATGACAATCGTAACCACTCTTAATCTCCCAATTGTAATTGTTATTATAGCCTCGTGGTCGAGAGTATAGACACATTCCTAATCTGAAAAAAAATTAATTTTATAAACTTTCCAACATTACAATAAAACGAAATATAAAAACTATCTAAAACCAAAACAACATCAAGTATCAGAGTATTATGTTTATGTGAGAACATCTAAAATACAGAATTTAAATTGACTTAGTACAATCATAAAAGAGAATCATGAGAATATCTCAACATTGTTGATGTCAAGGAGATGACATCAGTCACATAGTTTGAGCACAACGCTTGAAAACAAAGGGTAAATTGACTTACTAAGTTTCTTATTAAAATTCCAGTACATGAGGAGTTCAAAAGCACACAAAACATACGATTTTACTTCTTTCTTCTTTTATTTTTTGCTCGTCACCTCGTGAAAAGGATCTGAATAGTAAAAGAAGAAGAATAAGGATCATGGAAAGATTTTAACTAAAAAATTAATATATAAGCGTCTGAATATAGTTTTAAAAAACTAAACAGAATATAATGAAGGAAACTAGCTTAATGAGTTCACTGAGAAGGACTAATTGATTAACGGATGAAACTTACGAGTATCCTAGTTTTAAATCCCAATCTAACCCTAACTAACATAAAGTCTCTGTAACAAATCTGTTCAGCGTCCAAAGGAAAATCTTGGGTGGAAACCCTAATTTACCTCAATGCCTGAAAGAAACAAAAGGAAAAAAGAGAAAAAACTTGAGAGAGGAGACGATTGATGGCTTTGTTGCGATCCATGTTACACTCCTTGAGCACGGAATATATCTCAACCTCAAGGCAGTTGACAATTTATTTCAAATTTTGAACCATCTTCTTGGTTACGACGCTCCCACCATCGCCAATAATCTTCATGCTCATCTTCTCCGCCGTAAGCTATCTCTCTCCCTAAAAAAATTGAACAAACCAACGCCGCTTCCTACCTTTTCTGCCACGAATATAAGAAAAATGAAGAAGGAGAAGAGCAGGTAGCAGAGAAAACAACTTTATATCTGTCCAAGGAAATCCTCTCTCTCCATATTTCCTCTTTGTTTTATTTTCTCTTTTAAACTTTTTTATACTCAACCGTCATTAGAGTTATCCCCTACTATTTTTTCATGTTGCCTCATTAGGACCAAGGTTGAAAATAACCACTAGTCTTGGACATACCAAAAACAGTTATAGCACATTGTTGACATGTGTTGGTATCGAACACCATACTTGCATCTGACATAACATATCTAGGTGGTGTGTGAAGTAATTCACCTAAAAATAACTGCAAGTGCACATTGTACAATTGTAGTATTAAGGTTATCGATCCCACATAGATTATGTCGAGTTTCAATTATAACAAGAAAGTATGAGTGATTCTAAGTAACTTAGCTAGTATTTGTTGTGTTGTAACTTATGGATTAAAGGTGTTAGATCAAGGGAAGTATCGTAGGAGATATCGACCAATACAATCAACAATCATTAGACTCTTAAACACGAAAGACGTAACTATATAACACCCGGTCTCCCGTGGCTGCTATACTTATGGACTAACCACTAGATCAGAAATGATGTTTTTCAACCTAAGGTATCTAGTACATGCAATGATTTAGATCCAATTGTTCATAACCTTCCAAGCCAGCTGGTGTTTTTGAACAAGGACGAGATTATCTACTAAAAACCATTTTATGGTTATACTATAGAATGGTGTATTACAACAGCAAAACCTAGAGATCAATATCCTAAGTGACCAAGTCAAGATATTGTATGAATTACCATTAAAGTAGAGAGTCATTACTGATCATATCATGCATAGATCTATAAAACCTTTGAAAAACCCTAGATCTAACAATTAAACTACTCACACATAGCAAGCAAAACCATCATCAATAATATAATCAAAACTTGCATAAAAGTAAAGAGTATAGTTTAGAGAGTAAACAAATTTTGTAGGTCTTTCTATATGTAAATCCAAGTAGAAGAATAAACTCAAAAAACCTTAAGAATAAGGTGGCTCCTTGAGGCAAAAGTAAGAATTTGGTGGTTTGAATGATTGCTTCTTTAGAGCTTGAAGGTTTTTGATGGCTTGACCTAATCCTCCTGCTTAACCATGATTATATAGCTCCAGGGAACGAGTTCCTAGGTTGGTGATGGGTTTCCAAGACCTCGGCTTTAGAAAAAGCCCGTAAAACGAACTTCATTTCTTCTGACAGACTAGACGAGTCGGTCGACTCTAGCTTCGAGTCGGTCAACCTTGTCTTCGGTTCAATACTTCTTCATTTTTGCTTCAAATCGTCTAAGTCTTCTTCAACTGCTCCATCTCCTGAGATCACCTATTTATCATGCTTAATAATGTAGAAAAGGTTCCAAAACCGTATAGAATGTGCTTGTAAAACCGGTCAAAATATCAATACATCACTAGGCGATTCTATCGTCCGGTGAAAGACTCAGAACGGTCCTCAAGCCACCCACTTACAATGTCTCTTTTGCAATGCTTTCCTCGTGGCTAGAATGAAATCTCGACTAATGTTTGAAGTTGGGACTTTTATCATCCCCCTCAACCCATAAAGCTTTATGAAATACAACATACTGATACTTAGAAAATCTGAACCCAACATCAGCAGACTGAAGTATATCATCAATTCCACTATGTGGATTCTCCCCAAACAGGAACTCGGACATCCCCCTTTGAAGAATCACTGAAGGGTTGTCGTTATCATAGAAAATATTTCTAAACGCACACCATTGATCTTTGATTTTATCCCGAGGTATATACATGAACATTAAATCGTAAGACAAAAATCACAATTATGTAGCATAAAATTAATCCCTGTTTTGAATTGAGGATGCGAAAATTTACAATTAAAACTTACTAGTAGAAATAAGGATTTTGAAGTTAATTCTTGATAATTTTGCACATCATCTTTGCATGATACGTATCACAAACCGACTCGTTAGAGGCCTTGACAAGGATTTGGGTATGGAATTCGACTGGCATAGGTAGGAGATGAAAATAGCGATTTGGAATCCTATCTGCCATCTTGGAAGAATTTCAGAAACAGGGAAGCAAAAGTCTCTAAAATGACCCTAATCGTACTCCCAATATATAAGTTAAGTCATGACGACGCTTCGTTCACCCACAATCTTCCTCTTCATAAAATGGTGCCAGACCCGAAAACACAACATGTCAAGAGGATCGCTCTTTTGCCTACACATTGATGAGCGCGTGTAATGGGCATTCACCGAAACAAAAGGAAATAACAGTCACGTAATGAGTAATCTTTAGAAAAATTATTTTGTGATACAAAATGTCATATCGGGCCTAGGGCTTATAAACATAACAACAATGGGGTGAGAGTTATCAGATATGAATGAAATATCTTGATGGATAAAAACAATGTGAGTACATAATTTTTTTTTCACAAAGTGAGTATATAAATATGTTAAAATATAATAATACAAAAGGAAAAATACATGGCCAATCCCGAGACATTGAGCCCAGCTGAATTGAAACCAAAGACCAGTAACATGAGACTTTGAATATTGCACTATGTGAATACTAGAACTCCATACATTCGATAAAAATGAAAATATATAATATGCTGAGTACCAACGATGTAAGTTCATATATGTTCAAAAATAACAAAACACAAATGCCACAGAGCAAAAGAAAGATACAGAGTCAATCCCATAGACATTGGACCCTTACCGAATTGAAAGCAAAGATAAGTCACAAGAAGATGGGGTAGTCAGGTTCTACAAGATCTCTTATACCCTTAAAACGTAGCCATCATCACCATAACACAACAAATTGTCTCAAAGTCAGATTTTTGGATCTAGAACACACGAGAAGTTGTGCCTTTTCAGTTAAATCTGCATATGATTTAGCTTCTGCTTTGACTCTAGCGGAAGAGATCCAACATGCTAAACAACAGCCTTCCCTCAACATCATCAAAGAAGAAGTTTGGAAAGCAAAAACTGCCCCAAAGATCATGTGGAGAGCTCTCTTCGGCGCCATGTCGGTTGCTGGTTTGATCATTCAAAGAGGAGTCAGAGTGATTCTAGGCCATACGTATGGTTTAGAGGCTGAATCTATCAATCACCCCCTCTTCTCGTGCACATTGGCACGTCAAGTATGGGCCCTTCTAATGTATCACAGATTTTACCTGTTTTTCTACCATGATACATGTGTTTTTATAGAGTCTTTCTAGTATGTTTTAGGTATTTATACAGTTCTAACAAGAAAAAGATGATTTGGAACAAAAGGAGCTAAAATGAAGAGATTTGGAGCAAAACTAGCAAAGGAGCTGCAGAGACAGAAATGGAGGCCAAGAAGTCGGTCGACCTTTGACCCACTTACCCGACCAGCCAGGAGACGATATACATATAAAATTGTAGACACGAGAGTTAACTTTCATTTGCAATTGGAATCAAGCCCAAAGGATCCCTGAAACCCAATATTTAGTCGCTTTACTGAAGACATGTCATTCTGACGGGATTTACAAGACTGACCCGATTCATTCCGATGAAGCCTAACTCAAGTTTTAAGGAGGTTCTACCCTAGTACCGACCTAAGGTGCTATAAGAAGGTCTTCAGCAGCAGAAGAAGACACCAAGTCACGAAAATTATTAAGCATTCATAAAGTTACCTTGTTTCCAATTCATTGTTATTAGATCTAGGTTTTTTACTTTGAGAAGTTAAGAGGTTGTCAATACTCCTTGGAGATCCACGACCCTATGATCTTCCCTTGTCTATTTTATTTTTGTATGCAACTCATTAATCCAAAAATGATTTGTGTTACCATAATCATGTCTAAGTAGTTTCATATTAGATCTAGGGTTTTCAAAAGGGTTTTCAATGGATCACTAATTCGATTTTCATTTGTGGACAAAGCCACAAGATTATTCACTATATATTGTGTTTACACTTAGAAGTGACGTAATTAACCATGTCTAGATCATCTAGGTCGATTCCTCTACCAGAGACAGATTGGAAGAAACCCGATAATTCTGTAGTGAGCAAGGTGTGTTTTGTGTCATAGCCATCGCTTGTTCAGACACCTTGTGAACAAATCTAACTTGCATATTTGATGCTTGTTTATTTACAGCGACAATCCAAAGGAGATTTTGAGATTTATGGTTTTAAACAAAGCCGATTCGCTAATACACCCTTAGGAATTTGGAAGTATAATGGGTTTAGAGTTTAAGAAGTCACCTAATAAACCGAGATCCATTGTTGCCTATAGAATTCCTCTAGATCTAATGCTTTTAAGTCTTACATACAACAAATCAATCAATTAGCTTAAATCTAGATATTCATCAACCATTAGTTGCATTAATCCGAATTAGCCCTAGCTTTTTGTGGGATCGATAACCTAAATACTACATATGTACATTGTGCATTTACAGTCATATTTTAGATGAATTACTTCACCCATCACCTTCTCAACTTTACAATACCTGAAGGAGGTTTCCACAAGCAATCCATCTATGTCAACATGCGGTTTAATTCGACCAAAAAGGTGTAAATTTCCGCTGAGATTCGAAGGAGTTACCCATGGGCAGTCTAGTATTTGTGGAAGAATACGAATAATTGCTTTTCTGAAGGGAAGGTCTTCTAGCATATTGATATGACTAAAAATATTATTAAATAATGTGATTTATGATTCCAAGCTCAAGAATAATACAAATAAGAGGGAATTCAATAGAGACATCTCAATCATAGGTCACGTGCTCCTTAAATTAAATGCAATATTGGGGTGCGTGGTAAAAAGAAACTCTCTAAGCGGGGTTGCATGGGTTCTTAAAGACAAAAATGGAGAGGTTTTGATGTACAACATAAGAATGTTCCTTAGAATTGACTATTTATTCCAAATCTAAATCAAAGGTCTCTTATGGGTCAACCAAGATATGTCCTCCTTGAAGACAACTCATGTTGTTTTCGGAATCGAAGCTACAAAACTAGTTGGATCATTTAACAGGCCAGATGTATGGCCTCGCATGGTCTCTCCTCTATATCTAACTGGTCTTTATAGGTGGAAATAGTCTCCTCAAACAAAGGTGCTTCTTTCATTACACGGTTTGTAACCCTTGATGATCGCTTCAGATCTTTCATGGCATCAATCATCCCTTTCGGCTCGTAGGGTTTTTCACCAATGAGAGACTTCAATCCTCTGTTTAATGATTCCCAATCCGATCTCTGATGCTTAACGTAGGCAAATAATATCTCTTTTTGTCGTTAAAAGGGTTTGTTCCCTTGAGGTTCTCTTTCGTACATCAACTGAGTCTAATGACTAACATCTTGTAGTCCCAAATTTTTGGCTAAGACTTCATTAGATATGATTGGTAACACTTAATCGAGCGGTTGAGTTTTTTTTTTCCCAAAATGCTACCAATCAACAAGGCGTTTGAACATAGCGGTTGGAAATGGTGTTTGTAGAGAGCGGATAAAAAGGGCGGTTGGAAAGGGTGTTTGTAGAGAGCGGATAAAAAAAGCAGTTGGAGATGATTTTCGGCGGTTGAGAAGGCGGAACCAATCGCTACTAATTAGCAGGGTTTGGATATTCCGTTTGCAAATTACGGCGGTTAAATATTTTTTTCATAATCGTTAAAATATTTTTAAAATAAATATTTCTATTTGATATAACAAATAGCATACTCAATTAAAAGATGCTAACAAAAACAAGTTTTATTTTTTTTCTCTAACAATTTTTGTTTTCAATAATAATTTACATGTGAAGAAAAATCTTTGGGACGAAATTTTAATTTATAATGATCTTTATAAGTTAAAAGAAATATAATTGTAGTCTACACTTCTTTAGCATTATGAAAATTTGAAAAAAATAATTGTAATCTATACCTTTTTTTTTCTCATAATATATTCTTCTTAATACTTAATATTATTAATTCAAAATTTTTATTTTTCAATGTAATTATTTAACCAAAAAATTTTAAAATAAATTGACACTATGCAACCACTATATAATGCAACCGCTACAAAGCAATCCTAATCATACCAAATATTCAACCGCCTTCTGTAATCGAACCATTCTCTCCAACCACTGTTTCTAACCGCCTTAATTACAATCGTCTTATTTACAACCGTTCAAAATTCTATAACCGCCTGGTTTAAACGCTGTGACCAATCGCACTCATTATAGGTCGACTATAAATTAACTATTGACAAAAAAAAAAGAAATGATGTGGCCGGAAAAGAAAGTGTGCTTCATCCGAAAAAATTTGGAAATGGAGAAGACGAAGAACCGGTCCTAATTGGTAAACAAGGGAACCAAAATAAACCGTACTCAAATGTCAAATCGATCGGGCTGTCTTAATTTAAAAAAAGATGATCTCGGGAAACCCTAACCAAATCGACCTAGCGGCCACTTTGGTCACTTCCTCGGGGTTTTAAAATTGAATTTCCTAGAGAAACAAAATTCCAAGTCTCTGTAATTAAAAGACTCTCCCTCGGGTGGTGATGGAGATCGATTTGGGAGCCAACGCGTTCGGCATCGACTTCCACCCGTCGAACAATCTAGTGGCTACTGGTCTCATCGATGGCCACTTGCATCTGTAATTCAAAATCCCTTGTCTCTTTCTTACTTGTTTCCAGTCCACAAGTCTCAGCAGTCATGTAATCTCGAATTGTCTCTTGCAGATACCGATACAACTCTGATTCTTCACTTGTCAGGTATTAAATGCTTTTTCATCTGCAAAGATGGCCTCTTTGTTGTGGTTCGTCTAAGAGATGTCTGAATTTGATGTTCGGTAAACTAGGGAGCGTAAAGTTCGTGCCCATAAGGAGTCTTGCAGAGCTGTTCGGTTCATCGATGGTGGCCAAAGTTAGTAGCTTTAACTTGCAACGATTCGAGCTCATCTTCTAACAACTTTACATTAAATACCTTTTTTTTGTTGGGTTCAGGAATTGTCACAGCTTCAGCCGATTGCTCCATTCTAGCGACCGATGTGGAGACTGGTGCTAGTGTTGCACGTCTTGAAAATGCGCACGAGTATTCACTTCCCCCTTCTTAAATTGGATACAATTTTATTTTTTCGTGATTGAGATATTTCGCATTGGTTTTCTAGGGATGCCGTTAATACTTTGATAAATGTTACTGAGACAACAATAGCATCTGGTGATGATAAAGGCTGCATTAAGGTTTGTCCAACGATTTTCTCTTTCGTCTTTAAATCATTGAGAAAGTGAGTGAAGAATAAGAACCCGTGTTCCTTAGTATTTTCAGATGTGTGTGTGTGTGTCTTCTCCCACCAGAACTTAGTGTTGCAGTGTCTTAAGTTTCTTTGCCCAATTTGCCTTACTCTCTTTTGGAGTGAACTTGCGTGCTTTTTCTTATGATAATGTATGTTCGTCTGTTGAGGTTTGGGATACAAGACAGCGCTCTTGTTCTTATGAGTTTAATCCACACGAAGATTACATTTCCGACATGACCTTTGCATCTGATTCAATGAAGCTAGTGGCAACAAGGTTTGGATTTTTGTAGTCATCTAATTCAATGAAGCTGAGCTTTTTCCACTTACTTCTTCGTTTACACTAGTTTCTTTGACACTGTTCAGTGGAGATGGGACTCTGTCTGTGTGCAATCTAAGATCGAACAAGATCCAATCTCAGTCTGAGTTTTCTGAAGACGAGTTACTTTCTGTTGTCATAATGAAGGTAATTGCATTTGCTGTTCCTCTTGTATCATTCATTGATGCATCTATCGAACAGAAAAGTATGTGTAGCCAGAACCTGTTTGCTATTGATTTCAGAATGGCCGTAAAGTTATCTGTGGATCTCAGAGTGGTACTCTGTTGTTGTATTCTTGGGGATTTTTCAAGGATTGCAAGTAAGTCATATGTCTCTGACACTAACTATGTTAATGGTTCAAGGCATTGGGATATTGAGACCTAACTTTTTTGAAATGTTATTTACAGCGATCGGTTTGTTGATCTATCTCCAAACGCAGTTGATACTTTATTAAAGGTGAGATGATAATTTTGCTTTTTGTTACGGTAACATTAGAGGGTTTTGGCTAATGGGAGTCTTGTGGAATCTATGGTATATAGCTTGATGAGGACAGAGTTATCACTGGATGTGATAATGGAATACTTAGGTAACACAAAATAACTCTGTCTCCGTCATATTTAGATTGTCACCTAATTAGCGCAAAAGTAATTTGCATTTTCCCCAGCCTCGTTGGAGTACTGCCCAACCGAATAATACAGCCAATTGGGGCTCACGAGTTCCCTATTGAAGCTCTCGGTATGATTTTTTAACAGGAATTTGCTGATCTTTATTAGCTAGTATACAAGTTCTGACCTTTTTGTTTGTAGCTCTCTCGCATGATAACAAGTTTCTCGGTAGCACAGCGCATGACAGTATGTTGAAGGTATGATCTCTCCTCACGGGTTAAAATCTACTTCATAAATAAATCCCTGATTTTACTTTTTGTTCTTTTTGATGAAAGTTGTGGGACCTAGAAGAGATTCTAGAGGGAAAAGCATCTGGAGATGCAGGAGACAGTGACAGCGACAAGGATGAGATGGACCTTGACAATGATCCACCTCCCAAGTCTTCCAAAGGTAAAGAGACAACTTTGCTGGAACACTTGACAACAGTTTCTTGAGATAATTAGTGTTTTTTTTTTTCTTTTTTTTTTTGCTTCTACAGGTACCAAAAGGAAAACAACAAGCAAATCGAATCCTTTGGACTCTACAAATAGTTTCTTCGCAGACTTGTAGATTTTTGTTTCAGATTTGTGTGGAGAGCACACCAGTTTCTTACTTTAATTGTCTTAGGCCAATTTTGTTAACTGACATCATCTTTTCCTCAATGCTCTCTGCTCATGGACAATCGAACATGTCTATTACGGATTGAGTGTTACTAGTGAAAGGAACAAATGAGTTTGATAAGCAAAGCCTTTAAAAAAAAAAGCCTGAAAGAAGCAATTCCAATTCAACTTAGGCGATGGTGGATTTGATTGCCTGAGTTTCTGTAGGATGCCACCATGACTTGTCAATAGAAAGCAAGCCTTGATTGTCTTGATAGATTCCAAACAAACCACGTTCATATATGATTGGAAGTGTATCGGACGCATCCTTAGGAACCACATTCATCACCCATAATTCAGATCCTTGAATGCAATAGCATTTCCTCCATAGAGTGATCTCATGACCACCATATTTCTTACATTAGACATTTCGATCAGCATGTCATTGAGATATGATTTTGGAAAACACTATTCCACTTGTCTTGTCTTGGTCGCCTTTGAAATCCTCCTCTAGCCAAGACGGATATTGAGAGGGAATATTAAGTTTAAAATGTTGGTTTAGTTATTTGGTCTTGGTTTACTTAAATTAATTTGTGAGTGTTGGTTTACTTTGGTTTGGATAAGTGTATACAAACCCTTTTGAAAACCAGTCGCTTCTTTAATGAGAATGAGAAACATAACATTTCACATATCTCGATATTGTTAACTCTTCGATCTGTTTTGTCTAGATTTGGCCTATAAGGACTGAATCAGTAAACACAGATTGACATCTTTGCAGGCTGATGCGATGTGTTATATAAAGTCAACTTAAACGCGCGGCAAGGTGTTTTAAGTGACGTGGCATTATCTCTATGGTCCTTTTACAATTAGATGAACAGCTTAACTAAATCTTTTTATTTCTGTTTTATCCAAGAAATAAAAATTCCCTTTTTTCGGATGATATGATTTATTTCCTTGAGAAATACACATTCTATAATGGATCTCAATCTAGTTTGATCATCCAAGGCAAGGTTCGGTTCGGTAGTATGCATTTGATTTTTATGTTTGACTTGTAAGACTTGGTCAGTTGAGAGAGAAGAAAAAGTCACTTGTCAAACTTAGAGTCATGGTGTACCACAAACAAAACGAGACTCTTTAACACAAGAAAACGTGAAACCCACCTGCAATATACAAGGACACGGTTACAAAAGAGAAGCCAACAATGACAGAGACACATACAATAGCATAGACCCGGCCTCTGTCTTTATTTTGCTTGTTAAATTCTCTCAGCTTTTGGTTGAGCAGAGCAATAACGAAACAGATGATGGGGGCTGCATCGTTAGTTACCTTAAACCACAAGATTGTCCGACCATGTAGGAAACTCCTGATCAGAATCACCAAGAGCTGTCCTGGACCTCGACGCCATAGCCGGCATTTGAAACTCAAGAAAGCCTCTTCCTCTTCTTCAACTTCTTCAGGGAACAAGGTCACCAAAGTAGTGGCTTTGTTCTTCCTCTCCTTCCATAAGAAGAAGCAAAAGAAAGAGAAGATGAAGCGGCTTAACGAACTCAGGAGCTTCTCGCACGCCGTCAGTGACCAGAAGAAAGTCCGAAACCAAGAACCAAGCAAGAAGAAGAAGAAAGTATTCCCATCAAGGCTCACCATGTCTTGGCTTGGTCAGGGTAAAGGTAACAACACGCAACAAGTCCCGCAAGATCACGATGCACGTAGAGACAGCACAAGCGCTTTCATTCCTTAATTTTATCTTTGTTAAACTCCATTCTATGGATATATATAGGCTCTCTCAGGTTATTGACATTGACAGACCCTAAACTAAGATATTATTTAAACGAACAAGATTGATGCATATATATATATATATATATATATATATGATTTTGTAATGGAGTAAAACTAAAATTAGAATATCATATCATAAAAGGATTACAATTTCAAGAATCCAAATAAGAATTTCCAAACAGAGGAGAAGATAGATATTGAATTTATACATCTATCCTACAAAGCACGGACCAATTTGCTTCATTCCCTACCCGATCTCAGGCATCTCAACTCACCGATACCGGGTAAGTATCCTCCGACCAGTTCTTGGAAGCATCTCCATTGTATCAACACCTAAACCAGGCACAAACAAAGGAGCAGTTACATAGACAAATTTGAAAAGCTCAGGGCTTCTTCTACCATACTAGATTCAGAGCACCTATTTATATTTTAAATATCGCCGAACATTACAGGTATGATTCTCCAGAAACTGAGAACAGGCGAAGAACTGTTTCAGCTAAACCCTAATTGAAAAACCAAGCAGATGTAATCGGAAATATTATATTATAAATGCCAGAAATTTTAAATTATTCAACCACATTGCGGCTAGAAGAAGAATCTTGAGAGGAAAAAACACAAAAAAAGAAAAGTAGCGGAGCTAAACTTACTCGTTGGAGAAGAGAAATGAAGCGGAAGGAAATTGTAGCAGCTCAAAAAAAGGAAGCCATGGCCGTATTAGCAGTGGCAGAAGGGTGTTAAACCCTAAGAGAGAGAATTACAGTGTATTTAAGTAAAGTAATGCTCTTAGGTGAGCGCGTGCTTACAGTCTACACACACAGACACAGTTTTCAATAAATGAGAGAGAGAGAGAGAGAGAGACTTTTCTTGGTTTTTCGACGTTTCGTGATTCGAATTCGAAGGTCCCCTTTGTTCCGAGAAATGTAAAAAGAATAAAGGTTTGCGCAACGGGTATGAGTCTTTGATGGGCCTACTAATGGGGTCAGTTGACTGGTTATGGGCCGGATAGAATACCAAAAGTGAGGGGTCAAAATCTAAGTTTGACTTTCTCAAGTAAATGCCCTTTTAGAGTGAGTAACAAAATGTCTGATTGCTGTATTGGTCAACGATAAGCACCCTTTAGGTCTCTCAAGAGCGGCAGCCTAATCAACTCTGAAGCCAGTAAGGATGTGGAGAGAGCGGTTGAATACTTGTTCTCGTCATTTGACATTGTCAGAAGTGAGATTTGGTAGTAGAAGCAGAGAGAGATAATGGAGAGAGTAAAGACGAAATGGGTAGCAGCAGCAGCGAGCATATGGATTCAAAGCTTTAGCGGAGCAACCTATACATTTGCGATATACTCTTCGACCTTAAAATCATCTCAATCATATGACCAATCTACCCTCGATGCCGTTTCCGTCTTCAAAGACATCGGTGGTACCTTGGGCATCTTCTCCGGCCTCCTCTACACGTCCATCACTTCCAAGCCCAGCGGTCGTGGTGGACCCTGGGTTGTCATTTTCCTAGGGTTGGTTCAGTGGTTCGTGGGGTTCTTTTTCATTTGGGCTTCGGTGGCTGGCCTAATCGCGCCGCCGCCTGTGGCCGTGATGTGCTTCTTCGTGTTCTTGGCTGGTCACTCCCTGCCCTTTTTCAACACGGCCAATGTTGTCACCGCCGCTCGTAACTTCTCTGACTACGGTGGAACTGCCGTCGGCATTATGCAGGTACAAAAACTGTTTGCTTGGTTTTGTTGAAATTGAAACTCAATTACGCACTCGCTTGTATTGGAGGAGTTTCTATTTATGACAATTGCAGAGATGATAGGATAAGTCTTTTTGTTGATTATAAGGCCTGAATTGTTTCAAAAGAAAATATGCTTCACAAAATATTTGTGTTTTTAGCTGTGGATTGGATTGTCTCACTACTAGTTTCCACAGAGCACTCTTCTCCAGCTTTGTTCATCTTTGCTTCTGTACCCTGTTTCATGTCTAATATCCAACACTGGCTCATTTTACTCTAAAAGTGTATAAATTTGATTTCTGAATTCAGGGATTTCTAGGTCTGAGTGGAGCAATTCTGATTCAGTTATACCATGCTGTGTGCGGCGGCGAAGGTAACCCTGCCACTTTCATTCTTCTCCTGGCCATAGTACCAACGCTTGTCATTTTGTCGACAATGCCTTTTGTAAGAGTTTATGAGACGGTCACCACGAGTGACAAGAAACATTTGGATGGTCTCTCTGTGATCTCTTTGACCATCGCTGCCTATCTTATGATCATTATAATGGTTGAAAACGTTTTGGGTTTGTCACAGTTGATGCAGATTTTCTTCTTTATCCTTGTGCTTTTATTGCTTGCCTCTCCTCTCTTGGTTGCGGTACGAGCCTTACGTGAAGAAACACAAACACTTTCGTCTCTGGATTCTCCTCTTCTTCTCCACACTGAGCTCAATGGTAATTGGTTTTCATTAGGTTTCTGTATTCTGAAAAACAATATTAGTAGTGACTATTCTTTGTGCAGTTGTGGTGGTTACGAAAGACTCAAACTTAATGGAAGCAATGAGGACAGTGAACTTCTGGCTACTCTTCTTGGCAATGCTATGTGGGATGGGTTCCGGATTCGCGACTATAAACAACATTAGACAAATAGGCGAGTCTCTTCGTTACTCTACTGTTCAACTCAATTCTTTGATCTCTTTGTGGAGCATATGGAACTTTCTTGGCCGGTTTGGGGCCGGTTATGTCTCAGACACATTCTTACACAAACACAGCTGGCCAAGACCGGTCTTCATGGCCATAACTCTAGGCATTATGGCTATAGGCCACATCGTAGTCGCCTCTGGTTTACAAGGCAGCCTCTATGTTGGTTCGGTTTTGATTGGTATGGCTTACGGTTCGCAATGGTCTCTCATGCCGACAATCACATCAGAGATCTTTGGGATCCGGCATATGGGAACGATTTACTTCACCATTTCGATTGCAGGTCCCATCGGGTCGTATCTTCTCTCTGTGAAAGTAATAGGTTACTTCTACGACAAGGTAGCTTCTCCAGATGACAATTCTTGCTTTGGAAGTCAATGTTTCAGGACATCGTTTATGATTATGGCTTCTGTGGCGCTATTCGGATCTCTCGTTGCTTCTGTATTATTCTTCCGCACAAACAAATTTTACAAACAGCTTGTAGCCAAAAGGATCTTGAATTGAACTTGCAAAATCTTTAAAGCTCTTTCTAGAGTGCATCCATGAACCTATAAAAGTGTAATCTTTCCAAAAATTAATAAGGAGCCGTTTTTCAATATAAAGCTATTAACTTGGATGGGATAAATGTAGGACCTGAAATTCTACTACAAATCAAATGTGTTATAAGACAAGTTAAGGAAACGATTTTGTATTGAAAATACGAATCAAAAATTCGATCGAAATCAGAAACCAAGGCGAGTTACAAAACTCTTTTCTTAATTTTTAAAATCGTCTGTAGTGCGACGGGATCACAATGATTCCAAAGTCCTAGGATGCAACCGCTAAACAACCAATTCACAGCATTCGAAATGGCTCTATCAAACTCTTATTTACCTACTCTCGAAGACACTCACTTTCATGGAAGAGATGTTGAAACTTTTGTGTGTTGATGTGTGAAACTCTCTCTAGACCTCTATCACTCTGTCCTAATTGAAGACGAAACTCGTCTTATATAGAGATATGGTGAGCAGCTCGTTTTTGAATTAGTCCACCCGAACTAAACAAAAGGAGAAGCGGATATAGGAGATGATGACAAGTGGGCGACGAGATAATTGTTGATGGTGGGGTTCTACCCCTTATCGATAGTTTGACAATAATTGGAGTTTGTTCCTTGCTGAGCTCTTCCCTGATAATTTATTAGGTTATAAGTCCCGACAACAGAAATATTAACCCTCGGCCCAGATGACCGAGGGATACCTCGGTGAAGAATGATCGAATTTAGTGTCCGAAGCGGGGGTATAAACAACATCGTCCTACGCCGAAGTCTAAAGCTCGGACAGTATAAGATCAAATCTTATCATAGATTCCCTAGTCTTGGAAAAATGGAAATATTCCATTTTTCCGAGGTTAGTCCATGGGTTTACTAGACCGACTATTAAGGATATATAAATACATAACCCTCCCCCCCTCCTCACTAATAATATTCATTCAGAATCAGGGAGAAGAAGATCTAGATCGCCTAGGTTTTACTTCTCTTTGATAAAGTTAACTCGGCATTCCGAGCTAACAAGCATTGTAACCAAAATCATTAATAAAACATCATTTTTCCGAGGTTTCTCCTTGTTTTCTAACTTTATACTTTTCCAAAAATGAACCCCTCTAATTATAAATAATTAGAAGTTGAACCTAGTATCAACATTTGGCACGCCAGGTAGGAGAATAGATATCACTTTTAGCAAAAGAAGAAAGAGACCTTGGAAAACAGGAGGATGAACACAGAAACACCATCTACAAACGAACGTCGAGACGGCGAAGTTGCGGAAGTAAGCGATGAAGAAGGTACGGTCCAGAATACCAATCATCTAGCTAGGGAATCGGCCAGGACCCTATTTGAGAGTCGCAATCCCATAGTCTGTGAACTGAGTTACCCTCAGGCTACACCCAGTCAACTCGGCGAGCAGGAATTCATAACTCCTACCAATCCAATAGTCGGAGCTTCAACAGCCGAGACCCGGAACTCGCAGGAATTACCAAGCGCGTCAATAACTCCTCGTCTTGATCCTCAAACAGCCGAGCAACCCGCGGGAATAAAATCGTCAAATAACGGAGAATAACGCCATATAAAAAATCAATTTTCCCAATGTAGAAGAGGTGACGACCCCCGAAGGAGCAATGATAGGAACACAGCAGCAGCGTGAGAGTTGGCTGGCAGAGCAAATTAACCATCAGCAACGGGTTAACCGAAGTCTAATCGACCAACTCGCAACCATATCAGAAGAACTCCAAGCTTTGAGAGCCCAAAGTCATAACCAAATTCTTAGAACGACTTCGGTTAGACCTTCACGAACAACTCCTCAGTGGGTAACGTTCGAGGACGACCAGACCGGCCCGAGAGAACTCAGGACGCCCACTACCCGCCAAAGTTTGAGAAGTGGGGATGATGTAATTCAGACTTCGAGTACCGACCAATCGATCGCAATCTTGAAAAGGGAACTAGAGGAGATGCTATCGCTAGTCCATAAGGCAACAAGCATCGCCCCAGAAGTCGATCAATTACTTGCTGAAACGGAAAGAAGTCCGTTCACTCATCACATCACACGAGCGTGAGTCCCACTCATTGACAAGCTAAGACTCCGAACCTACGATGGAACCGGAGACCCCGCAGTCTACATGAGGGCCTTTTTAGTCAAAGTCGGCCCAGCCGAGTTCCAAAGAGGTGAAGAGGACGAGGGAAGATGTCAAATTTTCTTAGAGAGCTTGAGAGGAGATGCCCAAGCCTGGTTTACTAGTTTGCCCCCCGATTCAATCAGTTGTTTTGCAAAACTCCGCAAAGCTTTCTTCAAGCAGTACATGCTTCATCTAGAACAACATGCTACAACATCGGACCTCTACGCAGTAAAACAAGGACCAAAAGAGCCACTCCGAGACTTCATTAAAAGATTTAAAGCAATTTACTCGCGACTGAGGATTGACGACGACCTAGCAATTGGAGCACTTAGTGCGGCGACTTGGTACCAATCGAGGTTTTGGGACGAACTGTATGCTCATCGGCCCCAGTCTATGAACGATGATTTTCATCGAGCAAATACTCACATAAGGATCGAAGAGAATTGTGCCGAACTCGCCAAAGTACACGGATCCACGAAGATAAACAAAGAGACGAAACCAGAGGAGAAAGGAGAAGGGCGACGAGTAGAAAGGGATCAACCTCGGAAGGATAAATCAAAGTCGGAAATAACCTTTTCGGTAACAAACTCGCCAGAGGATATATCTCAGAAGGATAAGTCAAAGTATACATACACCCGAGATCCTGATGATCCGACCACCCCCTGGTGCGAGTATCACAAGAGACCGGGCCACAAAACCGAAGATTACCGAAACTTAAAGAATCATCTAATGGCCATCCGATTTGAACAAACCAAGAAAAGGAGAAGCGTAAAACACGCGAAGGTGAGGAAAACCTACCTTCCCGCGAAGATAGGGAAGAAGGAGAAGTTCTGCCTTCACCGCCCCCAAACCAGAGAAAAAGGATTAACATGATAATGGGAGGACTCGCAAACTGTGAAGATTTTGTTCGATCAATTCAGCGACGCATCTTTAGATTGTCTGCGGATCAGGTTCCACGAAGCTCCACTTTGCAAAAAGAGCTGACATTTACCACCGAAGATCTGAAAGGAATCGACGTTCCCCATAACGATCCACTCGTAATCGAACTTCAGATAGGCGATTGCGACGTCCAAAGGATACTCGTCGACACTGGAAGCTCGGTGGATGTCATATCTTTAGACATACTGCAAAAGGTGGAGGTTAAGGATCAGAATATTAAAGCCTGGGTTAAATACCTAACCGCTTTCGGAGGAGATACAGTCTCAACTGTCGGAACCATCAAACTTCCAGTATCGACCGGAGGAGTAACAAAAATCGTGAAGTTCGAAGTAGTAGAAAGAGCCACCATTTATAACGCGATCGTCGGAACCTCGTGGCTATACTCTATGGAAGCCGTTCCATCTACTTATCATCAATGCCTGAAATTCCCAACTCCAAAAGGATATTTCACGGTCCGAGGTGACCAAAAGATGGCTCGGAGATGCTTCGTAACAGAAAAAAAACTCCGACGAAGTAAAGAAGAATCCCCGAATCAATCTCTCACACTAACCGCGGTCAACAAGAAGAAACCAACATCTGCTGAAATCTTGGTGGAACTTTTCGAAAGGGAACAATACCTAGGAAGAACAACCAAGAAAGGTCGGAAGGGAAGAGCTTAGTTTTTCCCTGAAGGCAAAAAAAAAAAAGCATTGATCTCTCGGATCTTCCGAGATAGTCAACAAAAATCTACAATTCGGAACTACGTGTGGCTTGATCCCCTCCGGGGGTACGTAGGCAGCCTTTCACAAGGTTCAGCTACAACACCATGAATCCCGGTTTTAGTCTCGAAGTTTACGACTTAACTATGCCGAGGTTCAGACAAAGTCGGAACCTTGATCACGTTCTTGACTAAAATAGAAGAATTTTATTAACGTCCAAGAAATATATTTACAAAGAGAGTGTAGTTGAGTTTTTAATAGAAGGATTACTAATCTAAATATTAAAATCCTTATTTCGAAACTATGGAATCAAGATAGTATTTGCAAGCTCGGCTTGTTGGTCACTTTCCTTCTCGGCCACAACAACATCCTCTTCTAGAATCGGAAGTCCCTTGTCAAGAAGAAGACGAAGATTCATAGCAACAGCCGAGGTCTGTCCATATTTGTTAGCTTTGCTGAAGGCATCAGAATAAGCTTCGGAATACTCGTTAAGAAACCCACGAAGGTGGTTTAACTTTTTTCGACAAATGTCAGTGGCTGCGCGTTGTCCCTCCCGGTACTTTCGGCACACTTGGAGTCCAGAATAGCTTTATTGACATCCCGCTCCTCCGAGATATCAACTACCTGATGTTTCACCTCAGCCAGTTCAGTGATTAGCCGAGAGTTTTCCTTGAAAATTCGGAAATCCTTGATTCTTCCTCGTCAAAGTGTGCCTTCATTTTACCCAAGCGTTTATCCCTATTTGCGATTTCATTTTGCGCCTCGGATAAAGGTTTTTCGGCGTCAAGGGACTGCTTCTCTAAATCTTCGTTCTTGGGTTGAAGAGAATCGATCTTCAAATCTGATTGTGCTAGCCTATTTTCGTACCGAAGAAACGCCTGGCCGACGAAACCCACCGACTGGAGCAGACATAAGGAAAATGTTAGCAGAAGTTTCTGAAGAAAAGAAAAATTCGTCTCGGTTGTTACCTTGAAAAGTGAGCAAGAAAGGGCTTCCAGAGTATCCGATTTACAGCAGACCTCGGGCAGACGACTGTCATAACCGCTTGCCTTTCGCAAGAGCTCGGCGCTTTTCTTCTTATCCTTAAAAAGCAGGTGTTCACCATCAAATTCGAACTTGAATGCATGGTGATCCTTCACAAGCAAGATGAGCCTCTTGTTCTTGGCATTCTGCTTATTTACGGCCTCGGAGCTTTGTTTCTTTCTCGGGAAAAGATTCTGATTTCTTCCGGAAGCTCATTCGGGGTTTGATCTTTTCATTCTAAGAGAAGGGTCGGTTCCTTCCCAGTCTTCTCGTCCTGCAGAAAATCAATTATAAAGTAAGAGGGAGCTCGGTAAAGGATTAGGAAGTTCGAAGTAAGCGTACCGGCCCAGGAGCGAGCTCTAAAAAACAAAGAAGGAAGTATATCGCCCCACTGAAGTTCTCCCTCTGCTTTAAGTTTTTCGAATTCTTCAGAGAAGTTCGTCGGAGGTGCTCGGAAGCAGCTTGGTTTAACTGAAAAGGAAACAAAGAGAGTTTAGCATCAGAATAAAAAAGGAAAGAGAAGACCTAGTTTATACCAATTATGATCTTCCAATTTCGGAAGATTGTGGCGTCGGATTTGTAAACCGAAGCTTCATTGATTCGAACGTAGAAGTAACTTCGGAACCATAACTTTGCGCCTGTACGAAATCCAGTGAGGATTTTCTTCTTGGGTTTGATCCTTAATTTGAAGGTCCCTTCTGGGTTTCCAGTACCAGAAAGGTTCGTTAGTTCTTCTAGTTTCCGAGAATTTAACCGAACGTTGCACCGAGCTGCGAGCACCAGAAGCCCGTTGATGATTTTTACAGAGTTTATTGTTAGTTATGACATCGCTATTCCTCGACGGGCGCAGTAACTTACCATTAACTGCGGGATCGGAAACCAAAGGTTGGCTTCGACAAAGAAGCTTTCGTTGAGACAGACGTAACCTGATGGTGGGGTCCAAGGTCTCTGATCGGACCTCGGAACCAGAATGTCAATCTCTTCGGGGTTTAAGGCTATATTTTTAATCGACCCAATTTCAGATCTAGGGAAAAGAGAGGGTCCAACATCCGGGATATTTGGCCAAAGACGAGTATTCCCAGAAATCGAAACCTCGAGATCGTTTCTTCCGGACATTGCGTAAAAGGATATTAATCAGAGAAGGAAGATCGAAGGTTACCTCGGAGAGCGGAGAGTCGATTATGGGAGAAATTAATCAACAATCAGCGGTTTTATAGAACGAATAAATGATGATGAACGCTTCGTTTACAGTAATGAAAGGGTCTGAGGCGAGAGGAGGCGCCTTTCTTCTCATTTATTTTCGTCTGTTTTCGAGATGAGACGTCACTTGGGAGGTGAAAGGTTTTGCAAGAACCAAGAAGTTTGCACGAATGGACCTTCCGTTATCCGGTGTTTTCCCGCCAAATTGAAGAACGAAGAATATTGGAGAATTAAAACTAAGACTATTGAAGACGAAGATTGACTGATACCGAACTTCATTTATTAACAAGCTATTTAGAATGGAATTCGCCACGCTCCCCGAAGACATCCTCGGACGAACAGGGGGGGACTTACTGTTGATGGTGGGGTTCTACCCCTTATCGATAGTTTGGCAATAATTGGAGTTCGCTCCCTGCTGAGCTCTTTCCTGATAATTTATTAGGTTATAAGTCCCGACAACATGAATATTAACCCTCGGCCCAGATACCTCGGTGAAGAATGAAGTGTCCGAAGCGGAGGTATAAAAAACATCGTCCTAGGACGAAGTCTAAAGCTCGGACAGTATAAGATCAAATCTTATCACAAATTTCCTAGTCTTGGAAAAATGGAAATATTCCAAACATACCAATGTCACATTTATGAGCCCAATCCCATTTCAATTCATACATACCCAAATAATAATCCAAAAGTTATTATTTTTTTTTTCAACAATCCCGACCTTAATTAAATGAATCTAAACATATGAAGATTTGAAAAATTTAACAAACTATCCTAGATATTGACTCGACCATACTAGACACTGACTTGTCTGGACTAGACAGAATTTTCCGAGAGTAAGCAAATATGTTATTGTATAAAATAAATAGTATGTTTCAGCTTTGAACTTATCATTTTTTCTTATGTCAGGTTTACTGGTTAGGAGGTACACATGATGTCTTGAACCACCCGAATTTAAATGTAAACCGAGAAAACATAAATCGCATAGCAACATTTAGAACTGAGTTCTCTATTGAGTCCATTTTGGCCGTGAACAATCTTGGTTTTCATGAGTGAACTTAGAGAATATAACCTACATATTCTCCTAGAAGCGGTCCCATTTCACACTCATTAGGTGATCTGCCATAGCCTTCCTTTCAGAAGTATGTTGTTATACTCCACAATTTCGAAGCTATGAAATCATTAAAAAAGCTAACGCTTAACCTCATCCCACACATGTAGCACTGTTTATAATCCTAAGAACTGGGTATATTTACAGTGCTTTACATAGAATCAACTTGACTTAGTTTTCCCTTTAAACCTAGATCTTGGGATCTCCAATCACATAGGTGGGGTTTCCATCAGGCATCATCTTTAATTGTAGGCTTTAACCTATTTCTCTTGATGATTTTACATTTTTATCTCATGATAGACCTTTAACTATTGGATCCTAAGTTGTTATCCGGATGGACATAATCTATATAGATTCCACCATACGAGATCAATTTTCTAATGATTTTTTGTGTCATATTATAAAAATTATGCACCTACCATATAATACTTATACAATTGGTCTGATTAACACTTGTCCGGAGGTGGCATTACAACCATTGCTAGGCACCCACCCACCACACTTTCATGTATTTGTACTAAGTACTTTATCAATGACTTTATTTTGGTAAGCAAAGTGTAACACCCTGATTATGAATTATTTATTTTTAATAATTAATTCAGAATTAGGGTGGTGATTTTACAAACATATCAATGTCCTATTTTGTCACATCCGGAAATGGAATTTAAACTATATAGGAGGTGGGTATCCTTGTCCGGCTGGGCGGTCGAGGAATTAGATCGGGACGGGCCACCGGCTAGGTTACTCACTCGGATCATGATGGGAACATGGTCTTGACGGCTTGACCAGATGGAATCAATGGAAATGTGGCTATGAGAATCCAAATATTTGAAGGACTTAGCTGGATCGAAGGAATGATCGATAGCTTGGCCGACCGGTCCGCAAGCTCATCAGTTCACCGAAACATTCAGTTTGATCGGGTGGTTCCGAGTCGGAACTAATCAGTCCGTGATTTTCGGGCCAGCTGGGCAATTATTTTGACCAAGCGAGATTTTCAAACCAGGACGGTTGGATTCCGACAACACTGTCAAATTCAGACAGGATGATTATGCCGAATTATCCAGTCAGCCGAATTAATTATAAGATAATTAAATTCCGCGCATTTATTTTAAGCGGAAACGGTTACTAGGTTTGACGCAAGAGAAAACACGCGAGAACTGGTTAGTGTGCGCGTGCACACGCGTGAACTGATCGTAGGGGTGATTTCTGGACGAATATTCGAAATATTTCATCTAACAGCCAGTTTAAGGAGGAAAAATCGAATTTTCCCTTCATTCTCAAGGGGAAAAGAACACAGAAAGAACTAGCGAGAAAGGAAGAGAAAAAAACTATTGAGAGACTAAGGAGATATCGCTTGTTGGTTGAATTGTGATCGATTGGACTAGGCGAAACGCTCTGTGTGGAACCTTGGTGATTAGGCTTGCCAAGTTTTTTCTTGTAACCGATGGATTGACTGTTGCTTGTACGAATTTGAATTGACTTGGTGAGCGGCTTAAGCACACTCACTAAGCAACCCGTTTGCTTACGCTCTTTTTGATTCTTAACTCAGGAAAGGAACATGATAAAAGTGGCTAGGATCATGGGACAAAACGCAGTGGAAGGAAGGATGGTGGTCTTAGTATTTATTTAAGGGTAGTTGGTCTTAATATGATGTAATAGCTTATTAGCAAACTTACATTGTATTCTGAACCGATGTTAAGTTAATTCAAGTTATATGTTTAAGCATAATTCAGCATATGATCGATGAACCTCAGAAATGTTAAGTTAAAACAATCAGCCTAATTTAACTTAGCTAAAAACTTAAGAAAAATTGGGTTGGGGTGTTTCAATTTGGTATCAGAGCATGGTCGATTCTAGGACTGATTTTGTGCTAAATGGGTTAGTGGGCTAAGACTATCCTTCTAGCGCCTATGTCTCGCGGTAAGTTTTTAACTGTTAAGGGTGTAGACCCAGGTTACTGAGACCTATGGTCTAGATTTTGTTAAGGGTTGAAACCCTAATTACTGAGACCTTATGGTCGAGATTCTGTTATGGCTTGGGATCCGAATTACCGAGATTTTGTGTATGAACTGTTAAGGGTTAAGGAATCCAAAAGACTGAGGTCTTATGTTATGAACTATTAAGGGTTATGGAACCCGATTACTGAGATTTGATAGTCTGAATTGTTAGGGGTTTGACCCGTAGACTATGTGTGTCTAAAATAATGTATGTGATAAAAACCTAAGTTAGTGCTAGGGCTAATTTAGTGTTTTTTTTGTTGGTCATTGTAGATGGTCAGGTGTGCTACACAAAGAACTGGAAATGATGGGTCGAGTGTGAATCAAGACAGTGAAACCACTTGAGAGAATCCAGAGATTGTGAACACTACGAATCCATTTGATACCAAGACTGCTGAAACTACTACTGTTGAAGCGGCATGTGCCGAAGAGGCTGTTGGCATTGTTGAACTAGTCCGTGTGGCCGACAGGGCTCGGATTGCCGAGGCAGCTCGTGCTGCCGAAGCAGCCCACGTAGCTGAAGAAGCTCGGGTGGCAGAAGCAGCTCGTATCGCAGAGGCGGCGCGTATTGCTGCGGCAGCTCGAAATGTTGAAGCTCATGGGGGAATGGATGCATTGATGGGCATGCTGATTTAGGTTATGGCTAGGGTGCCGGTTGCTGGAGCCCCATATGAGCACAACCATAACGATAGTGAGGCCAATAAAGTTCCATCCTACCTGAGGATGCTGGAACATATGCGAAAAATAGGGACTAAGAATTTCCCACGTGGAAATGATTTGATGGAAGCTGAGGAATGGAGGAGTCGGTTGGAGAGGAACTTCAGTTTCATCCGATGTCTCGAGTAGTATAAGAAGATATTGCGGTTCATCCCCTTGAGGGAGATGCGCACCTTTGGTGGCGCAGGGTGTCTGCTCGAATGGCAGACGGCAGACCCAAACTATGCCTTCGAGACCTTCATGGAGAATTTTCAAGCCAAGTACTTTCCGGATGAGGTCTTTGACATACTGAATGTTGAGTTCCTGGAACTTCAGCAGGGGGCGATGACCGTCAGAGACTATGAGGTCAAGTTTAACAGTCTTAAGGTGTTTGCGGGTCGTTATTAAGAGACTGAGAAGGCTCAGGTCCGTCGTTTCTTACGTGATATGAGGTTTGAACTCCACAACCGCTGCATTGTACATGATTACAACAGTCTGATTGAGTTAGTGGAGAAAGCGGCTCTGCAAAAGAAATGAATGAACAAGGAAGCTGAGTTGGCTGGGGATAAGCTAAAATCCCAGATTGCTTCACAGTTCAAGAAGTATGGTAATGTCGTAGGGCAGAAGAAGGGTTGGGTGAAAGGTTCGGGTGCCAGAAAGTCATCTGCCATCCGCAGTGTGTGTCCGACTTGCAGCAAGATGCATCAAGGTGCATTTCGTTCTGCTTCAGGTGCTTGTCCCCGCTGTGGCAGCATGGACCACAAAGTCTGGGACTGTACTAAAGAGGACTCAAGGGGAAAAGATCAAGAAAGAGATGGTTCTGTAAAGGTGTGTTACCACTGCGGTGAAGCTGGGCACATCAAGATGATCTGTCCTAAGATGGGACAGCAGTAGACTGGGAAGCGGGGAAATGATGGCTCTACACCGCATGCTAAGAGGCAGAATGTATCACCACGTGTTTATGTGGCTGAGACTGCTCTAGAACCGAATACCTTCCGTCTAATCACTGGTTAGTTCACTAACTTACTGAAATTATAATTTCTGTGTGAAATTGCATGAATTGGTAGGTTCTTAGCATTCTAGGTGAATGTGTAGGAACGTTAGTCATGGGAGATGTGGCAACCCATGTTATTTTTGATACCGGAACAACCCATTGCTTCGTTAACCTAAATATGATTGGGATATGAGGATTCTAGAGAGATCCTGAGGGAGAAGTTGGGTAGTCGAGGCAGCTGGCGGGCAAGTCATGCCTACACTCGGAACGATCAGTAACATGGCGGTTATGATCGGTTTGGTGAATATGCCAGCAGATCTAAGGATCTGTCAAGTGATGTCTGATGCGTGGAGTTATTCACCCAAAATTAACTGCAAGTGCACAGTGTACAGTTGTAGTATATATTAGGTTATCGATCCCACAGAGATTATGTCGAGTTTCGATTCTATTAGAATGCAATCTATCTGGTAAGTAGTTGTATAAGTTATGGATTAAAAACGCTAGACTTAGGTAAATCGCGGGTAATATGGGCCATGCACGAGATTGAATGTTGCTCTACTCTTAAACACAAAAGGCAAATGTATACAATACCAAATCTCTTTGCGTATTGCGCTATGAATCAACCAACATATCAGAAAGGATGCTTTTCAACATAAATAGCTAATGCATGCATTGGGAATAGATTTGATTGTTCATGATCTTCCAAGCCAAACTCTCGTTTGTACAAAGACGAGATCACCTGCCAAACCCTAAAATTCAATATTCTAAGTGATCAAGTCAAAGTATTGTATGAATTAATATTAAAGCAGAGAGTAGTCACGAATTCAGCAACAATTCATGCACCTAATGACCCATAAAACCTTTGACAACCTAGATCTAACTAGGGAACTACTCACACATAGCAAACAAACCAATCATAATCATTAATATCAAGATTTTGCAATATGAAAGCAATATCAAAAAGAGATCAGAGCAAAACGTGGTTCTCTCTCTATGTAAAACTAAGAGAACAGGGGCACAAGAAAACCTTCACACAAGGGTGCTCCCTGAAAACAAAATCTAAGTAACTTTTTGGTGATTTTTGGTAAAGAGATGCTTGAATGCTTCAAAAGCTTGATGGAAGTCGTCTCTCTCTTTTTCGTCTTCTTAAGGTCGAATATATAGCCTCTCTAGGTCATGCATGAGTCGGCTAAAAATTCTAGAAATTAGGGTTTCAAACAGAAGGCCCAAAAAGAATATCCTTTTTACTAAGGCGGCCCCTGAGTCGGTCGACTCGGGTTTCAGATCATAATTCTTCATTTTAGCTCTAAATCTTCTATATTCTTGCAAAACACCTCAGCATGTGGAATCTTCCATTTAACCTGTATAAAATGCAGAAAAGACTCCAAACAGCATAGAATATCATCGTGAAAACCGGTAAAAATAACAGTATATCAAATTCCCCCAGACTTAGCTTTTGCTCGCCCTCGAGCAAATAAAGAGCTAGTTAGTGGTCAAAAACTAATCTGGTTTACCGTGATCAAGCTATCAACTTTCAGCAACCATTTGTTTCATTGTGACATCTCCAACAGCTGACCAATACGCAGACCAAGTTGTATTCTCTAATGAAAAACTTATTAAGAACAAATTAGAGTTATCCCAACCACAATGAAGACCATATTTCAGATACCATCAAAGCAACTCATTCTACTGTCATCACATAGCCGGAAATGCTTATCAATCGTCACCTAATTTAGCACAAGATGGTCTTTTCGCTCTCCCCCAGACTTATCCTTGTTTAATCATTCAGTTTATAACTCAAGATTTCTCAAAGTTTAGGCGAATAATGGCATTGTAGGAAATTTTTCTAGCCTCGCTGTCAACTGAGTTCTCAAAGGTTCAAATGCATCATGGTATCGTCGGGAATTTCCCTAACCGCATAGATCCTGAGCTTCTAGTGATGAATAATTGGTGTCTTAAAGAATTTCTCTCTACCTCATCACTAGGTTTTTACCAAATACATACTTTTCATCAAATTTTCTTTAGGGAGAGCTGAAGATCGAAAATTATGCTGGTGAACGAATATTTAGCAAGACATAATGGCAAATGTTGAAGGGAATGTCCTGGATATCATACTTGTATTAACTATAATATAGTTGTGAAGTCGAGATAAGACTATCATGTAATACTAGGTAGTTATAATGCTTTGCTAGAAGCCGCTTATAACTTATGAGTTATGAACTCATTGCTAGTATTGTATGATCCTACAGGGTCACACACCTAAGCAAACTGGATAAACAAGATTGAGATTGATCATTAATGTAATGATCAAGTTGATGTATATTTGATATACATTACTATGTGTTTTGGCTAAGTGTGTCGACCGACACAAGTAGTTGTGTCGATCGACACAATGACTGAAATTAAACCGACTGATTTGGTTTAATGATCTAATTAATGATCGGTTTGGCCCGGTTATTAATTAGGTTTTCGTGTTCCCTATATAAGAGATAGAGGCACGAAATTTTCAGTTAGACTTAGATCTGCAGCCACCTTGAAACACAGAATTCCGAGAGCTCTTCCGGCACTAGCATCCCGGTGATCTAGTTTGTGTGCGTGTGGACTTTCCGTAGAGGCGCAGCATCTGAGGCGCTCCTAATCTCGACATCCTGATCGATTCCGCTGCTCATAAACTCCAGGTATGATCGAGATCCGAGTTTATGATTCAATCAACATAGATCCTGGCAATGAATTAGTGTTTAGGGTTTATGAAAAAGTTTTAAAAACCTACACAAATACCTTCAAATGTGACAAACGAAATGATACAGACTTAACTGTATTGTGCTCTGGCATTGCTGAAGAATTCAAGAAAATCACGTGGGTCTATTCCGTATTGTATCTATCAAGCTCTCTGGATTTCCATATGGTTGGTCCTTGTCAATACTACTGAGTCACTCAATCATAGTTAAAGAAGGTGGAAAGTAATAATAGCATCATATCAAACAACAAAAAGTTCACCAAAGATCCATAAAACGAAAGAAAGTCATAATAGTCCCTCCCCAGACTTAAATTTCACTGTCCCAGTGAAACCAATTCAAAACAAAAGTGCAAAGAAAAATCCAGAGAAAAATAAAAGTAAATGCTGGAAATAAAATGATAGAACCGTGTGTAATCGCGAGGACTGCGAGTGCGTCTCCTCTCAGCTGTAGGGTCAAAGTCGTGAGAAGAACTGGTGCCTCCAAAGAAATGTGGTGGCACGTGGCTCATCATCATCGGATCATCCGGGAAACTCGTCAAGTTGCTCGGCGCTGTGGAAAACTGCATCGTCTCTCCTCTCTGTGCCGCAGTCGACCGACTCAAGGTAAAGTCGTCCGACTCGGTCTCCGCATCATCATCATCTCGTCGGTCCTCAGTATCTCCAGTTCTCTGCGGCTCTAGTACTCTCCTGGTTGGCTCGTGGATTCCTTGGTCAAACGAACAACCTGTGAAAAACGAATAAAACCAGCGAGCAATCTTGTTCTTCCTCCTGTGGCGCTCCATCTTGTAGTCGTACTTCACCTCTAGACTCGCCTCAAATGGTGGCTGCTCGAGTAAATCGAAGAAATCTGGCATTCCGCCAGTAGAGAATCTTGCTCCAGCAAATGGAAATTCATCAGCTCAGTGTGAATCACGCGGCTGGGAAGTAGAAGTGCGCGGTGGCTGGGTGGCGCGTCTGGTATGGCGAGGTGGGGCATGCATGGCCTCTGGTAGCAAAGTCGGTGCAGCGGCTATAACCATCAGCAAGTCAGCAGGTGGGTGAAACCCAATATCCTCCTATGAATCGAGCCTAACATGACTCTCGTTCGGGAGGCGAATCAAACAAGTCGCGCCATCATCCCGAATAAACTCGTGCCATCCTCCCATACGAACAATCTCAGAATGATCAAGTGAAGCCTCATCTAGAGTAATCTTTGTCGCATCGGCGGCCTCCTTGGTGAATAGGTCAAGTGGTACCTCACACCACTTCATGATGGGAGTCAAAAGGCTCCCCACGGTCTCCTTCTTCTGAGAAGTAGCGCTTCCCAAGAAGACGTGACTCCTCGTATCAACCAAATGGCGTGCAAAGAGGGCACCCATGTTCCAATCAGTATCCTTAGGTGCGTCTGGAAGCAGAAATGAATCACCCAAGGCATAATAAAGTAAGGTCAACTCCGACTCGTAGAGTCGGTCGACCTCAGTCCGTCTCAAGAGTGTGTGGCTAATAACTCTAGCCAAAATCCGAAGGGCGGGGTGGCGGATCAAAGACTGCTTCGTCTTCGTCGGCTCGTAAACTCCAGACCCAATAATAGACCACATCTGGTCACGCTCTCCAAAGCTCTTCAGGCTCCAATATTCAGTTCCCCGTCGCTGGAAACCGAAAAAACGACAGATATCCGCCACTGTGAGCGAGTAATGCTCACCACGGATCTTCAAATGGAGACTCCATTGGTTCACGTCCTCACAGCGGCGCGGTATCTCCAAATACATTGAGGTTAAGAACTGCCTTGCCGCCTCCGGGTATATATCATAGAAAGTGAAGCCAATGATCCCCATGCCGACATTCTTCATCAACCGCTTCAGATGGTTCTTCAGCTTTAGACGGGACATGTAAGGGATGTCCAGGAAATGCATCGGCTGAATGAGAATGTCTGTGTAACTGTTGTAGAAAACCGTGTCATAATCATCATAATCCCGGTTTTTTCTTGTCCGGCATGCGCGGTCGTTAACAACATCCGCGTGGTTTCTCTCGGGAAATGGGTCCTCGAGCTTCTCGTTCTCTGCTTTGTCTCAAATGTTGGCATCACTCCCGGAATCAGAGGAAGACATCTGCAAAACAAAAAAAAAATCGAAATGAATTTAAACCGTTTTTATCAAAATTCAGAGTCCGCAATCGACCGATTCCTCCATCGAGTCGACCGACTCGGATCGCGATTTTTTTCTTCATCAAACCCACTATAATTCATCGTTTTAACTAAAATTTCTTGCATAATCAAACACAATGATTTTCGGCCACCCTACACTAAATTCAACCTAAATCCCACTCTAAATCATCAACATACAATTTTTCAAAGTTTTTCAAATTTTTTCTCCAAAAATCGTGAAAGAAAACGAGTTGAATCAGAAAAATACCTTGCAGATCGTAAAAACCGTTAATACAGGATGATAAAGCTTAAAATATCGATCCCAGAGGACTTTGAATCACAAAATTTGGTTGAAAATTGAGAGAGAAAATCTTGTTTGAAGATTTGAGTTTTAATGAAATTTTTTAATGAAATTATGATAAAAAACTCGGTTTTAATAAAACTCGACTGTCTAGTCGACCGACTGCTCAGCGCAGGGTCGATCGACTGGTCCCCTAAAAAAATAAAATTAATATTTTTTTTTTTTTTTTTTTTAATGACTCAATCTAAATTGGGAGTAAAAGCACGAAATCCTAAAGAATTAAACTAAAACAGACTCACAAGTGGGTTGCCTCCCACTAAGCGCTTCTTTACAGTCAATAGCTTGACTTTGTTTGACTTGAATCCTTCACTTAGTAGAGCTCATCTCAGCTCCTTGATCTTCTTCTTGTTCCTCCATAGGATCATTTTCACAATCCTCATCATCATCATCTTCAGTAAGATCCACAAATTTATCTTTATTCTCAGCTTTCTTTACTAGTTCCTCAATCTCAATTCTTGCAGCGAACAGTGATTGTATGGTGGACACATGCTTCTTGTTCCTTAGGATTGGAATGTAGGTTCCCTTGTAGATGGCGCGTTCAAAATCTTGAGGTGTAGTTCTAGTCATCCTCATCGTCTCTTCTTCAATGGATTCAGCAGCTCTGAACTTAACTCTTCCCGTTCTGCAGTCTATCTCGGCGTATGCGGTGTGTAAGAATGGTCTTCCAAGGATCAACTGGTGTTGAGGCTCACTTTCAAACATTTCCACGTGGATATCTACTACGAAGAACCGGCCATTGGCTCTCACAGGTACATTCTCCACTATTCCCTTGGTTATCTTGTAAGTATCATCAGCTAACCTCAAAAACACGCGCTTGTTCACCATTTGGTCAAACTTCATCATTTTGGCAACTGAGAGTGACATTAGTATCACATGAGACGTTCTCAAACCATGTGTGCCCAATCATAACACTAATCTCAGCTCTTCCAAAGTCTCCAAGCTTCTTTGGCATTGATTTCTCGATTACTTCATCACACATCTTGGCAAGTCTACTACAAAACTCCTTGGCTCCCATCCTATTCTTCAGTAAGTATGGTGTCAACTCTTGTAACTCCGTCTCCATTCCACATTGCTCCATAAGTGACCAAATCTCCTTACATTCTTTGATAAACTCCTCCACATCATATTTGAATTGTGTCTCAAGTACCTTCAATGAGTTTGCAAAGAAAGTGATTATGTCCTCAATGTGCTCAGGTCGTATCCAACGAGCAGTGGATTGAACACCTTCATCAGTCATAGCAAAAGTTGTCATAGAAATTGATCTTCGTTTAGGTTCAGGGGAGTCGGGTCGACCGACTGGTGGCAGGGTCGACCGACTCGGGCGTCGAAAACTCTTCCTTATGGCTTCTTCGATAACTCTCATCTTTGGTTTGGAACTTGTGATGACTGCCAAACTCTTTTTCTTCTTCTCTGGGTAGTAGCAAGCGAAATCTTCTTCTTCAACTTCTTTATCCTTGATCTTGAAACTAATGTTCGGACTTCCCAGACCTCTTAACGATATTGTGTCTTCCGAGCAATCGATTAAAGCTCCAGCGGTCTTAAGGAACGATATTCCAAGTATAATATGCTCTATCCCATCTTTCTCATCAGCATAGCAAGTCTTCAGGATGTAAAAATCCAAAGCAATGAATCTATCACCAATCATACATGGAAATCCAGTAAGTTTTCCCAAAGGTACAACAGTTGTATCATCAACTAATCGCATCTCCTTCTTGGTAGTCTTCAATTCGAGTGGTCCCAATCTTTCCATGGCAGACAAAGGCATGGTGTTACCGCTCGCTCCTAGATAACACAGGCATCTCTTGAAGATTTGATCTCCAATTGTCAAAGTAAGCTCAAATTATCCAGAATCCTTCTTCTTGTCTGGCATCCGGTACATAATTGCTCTGTCACAAATCGCAGCGAACAGGCAATTCCCATCTTCTGGGGTTATCTTCCATCTCATCACCTTACTGAGGACGTCTTCAAGTTCAGCGTTCAGCTTGCAGGCTCTTGCAAATGGCATCCTCCTCATTAACACTTTATAATAGGTCTCAACTTCTTTCTTGAGCTCCCAATCATCTTCTTTAGCTTCTACATCAATTCCTAAGTCATCAACTTCGTACTCATGAATTGGCCGACCTTCATCAAAGGACATCCCACTTCTTCTTCAGAAGCTAAGAGTCGGCCGACCTTCTCCTCGGTCCACCGACCGTTGACACGTCGACCGACCATTGATGGCAGTCGACCGACTGTGTCAGACGATCCTTCTTCACTTGTTTCTTCCAGGGTTTTCTCCTCTTCAATCTCCTTGGTATGGATAGCTCGGATGGATAATGGATACTTGGTGACTCTCCTGACTCCCACAAATCTTTCAAGCTCTTCCATTCGCTCATGAAGTCTTCCGACATCAATCTGAAGGTGGCTTATATGCGAATCAAGGGTAAGGAAAAGTTGATCCATCTTCTTCAAAAGGGTAGCATAAGTTCTGTTCTGCATCTCCAGGACTTCTTCAACTAGGCTCTCCGCTCCATTTGTTGGTGGCATTGGCTTGTAAAATGAGTGCGGGTTGAAGTATCCATCTCGGTATTCGTTTGCTCTCACGAAATCCACATCCAGCTTCCCATCTCCTTTGTGTTTTCCTTGCATCATTTTTTGTCTATCAAACACAAAAGAAGAAAAATATTCAGTAGCTGTTTTTATCATAACTTTCTAACTCTTAATTCTAACGAAAATCGAAAACATCATTAAATCCCCGGCAACGGCGCCAGAAAAACTTGATGCGTGAAGTTATTCACCCAAAATTAACTGCAAGTGCACAGTGTACAGTTGTAGTATATATTAGGTTATCGATCCCACAGAGATTATGTCGAGTTTCGATTCTATTAGAATGCAATCTATCTGGTAAGTAGTTGTATAAGTTATGGATTAAAAACGCTAGACTTAGGTAAATCGCGGGTAATATGGACCATGCACGACATTGAATGTTGCTCTACTCTTAAACACAAAAGGCAAATGTATACAATACCAAATCTTTTTGCGTATTGCGCTATGAATCAACCAACATATCAGAAAGGATGCTTTTCAACATAAATAGCTAATGCATGCATTGAGAATAGATTTGATTGTTCATGATCTTCCAAGTCAAACTCTCGTTTGTACAAGGACGAGATCACCTGCTAAAAACAAGGTTCCGGGTTTAATGTAAAATGGGTGTATGATGCAACAAACCCTAAAATTCAATATTCTAAGTGATCAAGTCAAAGTATTGTATGAATTAATATTAAAGCAGAGAGTAGTCACGAATTCAGCAACAATTCATGCACCTATTGACCCATAAAACCTTTGACAACCTAGATCTAACTAGGGAACTACTCACACATAACAAACAAACCAATCTTAATCATTAATATCAAGAGTTTGCAATATGAAAGCAATATCAAAAAGAGATCAGAGCAAAACGTGGCTCTCTCTCTCTGTAAAACTAAGAGAACATGGACACAAGAAAACCTTCACACAAGGGTGCTCCCTGAAAACAAGATCTAAGTAATTTTTTGGTGATTTTTGGTAAAGAGATGCTTGAATGCTTCAAAAGCTTGATGGAAGTCGTCTCTCTCTTTATTCTCTGCTTAAAGTCGATTATATAGCTCTTTTAGGTCATGCATAAGTCGGCCAAGAAGTTCTAGAAGTTAGGGTTTCGAAAAGAAGGCCCAAAAAGAATTTCTTTTTTACTAAGGCGGCCCCTGAGTCGGTCAACTCCTCCTTCCAGTCGGTCGACTCGGGCTTCGGATCATAATTCTTCATTTTAGCTCCAAATCTTCTAGATTCTTGCAAAACACCTCTGCATGCGGAATCTTCCATTTAACCTGTATAAAATGCAGAAAAGACTCCAAAACAGCATAGAATATCATCCTGAAAACCGGTAAAAATAACAGTATATCAATGTCCTATGATGTGATCCTTGGGATGGATTGGCTTGGAAGGTACAAGGTACATGTGGACTGTCACAAAGCGCGAGTTCATTTTGAAACTGATCGAGAGGTACTGACCTTCCAGGGCATCATACAGACTTTGGGCTGTTAGTTTTTCTCAGCCCTACAAGCGGAACATATGTTATGGAGGGGATGTGAAGCTTATCTGGCTACCATCACCATTGATGGGGAAGGTATGGATGCGGAGCTCAAGAGTATTCCAGTCGCAAGTGAATTTGAGGATGTACTCCAATCACTGAATGGCTTACCACCGACTCGTTTTGATTCGTTCACGATAGAACTTGAGCGTGGTACAGCTCCGATATCCAAGGCACCTTATCGAATGGCACTGACGGAGATGGCTAGACTGAACAAGCCGCTAAGCGAGCTGATGGGAAAGGGTTCTGAGAACGAGTATGATAGGAGCTTTAGGATTATTTCACCACATCATTTCAACGGGAAACGCGTACAAGAAAGACCGGTATCTTATCAGATACTTGATCAAGTTACTGATGTATGTATCAAATGGCAGAGTTCGTGGAACCGTAGGAACCATAACACACATAATATTTTTATTTATTTAAGTTATAGCTGAATTCGAAGGGCCTTCCTACATACCCCCATAAGAGATTAAGCCGTATTGTAGTTCATGTACAATAGAGATAACCGAGCGATTTGGAAATCCGAGGGTTCGCTGGTAAAAACTAAAAGGAGAAGGATTGTTTTTTAAGGTTCGGACGCATAACCTTTTATTTGGAAATCCTCCCAAGAAGTTTCTTTCCACGAGGGATGTGGGCAAGGCTCCAGCCAGCGCTTGTTCAATTTTTCTTGGAATAGCGACTATGGCTGGGCGAACGTGTTCAGAAGTCAGAAGTAAAAGACAAATCCTTACTTCGCTTTGATCCTTTCTTATCGTGAGGATTCCTAATGGTGTTGGAAACTTTATGTATTGATGAAAGGTAGAAGCTACTCCTTTAAGAATAATCAGGGATTGTCTAGAATCACATTGTAGACTGTGGATCTCTCTATTACATCAAAGTCGGCGATTTTAACAATTTTCCCAATGCTGACGAAGAGTTCGATTGTTCCCACGGTTGGGACGTCTTCGCCTCCGAACGCGGTAAGATCCCTTATCTTAGGTTTGATCTTCATTCCTTTTGTCCAGATTTCCGGTAACATATCTATGCAGATTATGTTGGAAGAACTTCTATTATCAATGAGGACGTGAGGAACCATGCGATCTCCAATCTGAAGTTCGACTACCAACGGATAAGAGTGAAGTACCTCGACTACCCATAAATCATCGGAAGTAAAAACGAGCTCTTGCTTTAAAGTTAGTTCTCCATGTGCACGTACTGACAATGTTTTGTAAAGGGTTTGTTTTTTTCAATTTCCCAGTTGATACATAATTTGTATTGATCCTTCGTCTTTGGGTTGAGACATATGCTATGGAGGTATTTAGAGGGGTAGAGTTCGTCGTCTGGTCTTCTGCTGTCATACATTTTTCATTCGATATTAAAGATCGACTTTTATAGGTCCTCTACAAGAGTGTTCCTTCTTTCAATCTTTCCATATACTTTGTTAAAAGATATTCTCGAATATGCTTCCATTCATCGGTCCTATGGCCCGAGAGTCCGTGATAGTCACACCATATCGAGGGATCCTTTTCCGAATCATAGTATGGACAATGAGTTTTGGTATGGTTCGTTTTAGGGTGAGCGTTCCACTCTCTCTTTTTATATCTCGACTATGCAATAGCTAAGGCATTATTTGTTCTAGCCCTTTCCAATTTTTCATATTCTCGGTCATAATGTTGACGCGGCTTGGCCTTATGCTCAGGCTTCCCGTTCTTATGCCAGACCGTAGGGCTGAAATATTTGGCCAATCTTTCTCGGTTTTCTTCTATTTTTGTATAAATTTTTGCTTGGTGAAACGTGTCATTCATCGTTTTTGGTCATTGAGCAGATAGCTCGTCCCAAAACCTAGACTCATACCATGTTCTTCCAAGAAGGGCATCAATTGCTAATACATCAATAATTTTTGGCTCGGTAGGGCCATGTCCTACAAAGTATTAATTAGAGGCGCTGGTCTGACGTCCGAGGAGCTTATATATTGTTTTAGGAATGTTTGACGAAGGTCGTCGAAAGATCCGATGGTATTTGGAGGAAGAGTCGTAAACCAAGCATGTGCCTCACCCCTTAGGGTCTCAACGAAGAGTTGGCAATATCCTTGATATTTCTCGTCGGGCTGAAGTTCTGCTTGACCGACTTTGACCAGGAAAGCTCTTAATAAATCTTCGGGGTTGCCTGATCCATCATACATGGGGAGCCTTAGCTTCTCATTAATAGGGACGCGCACTCTGCTTTTTAATGGATTCCTTTCCTAATCGTTAAGAATTTTCCCGTGCTCAAGAATCTGAAACGTAGATTTTTGGACTAGCGACCTCACTTTTTGTAGTTCTCTTTCGAGGATCGATATTGACCTCTCCATGTCAGGAGTTTGAACATTGCCTACTGAAGTAAGTCCTGCGCTATATACTCTTCCATAGTTTGGAGTATTATGTCGTGGCGTCTCTTTTATTGGCGAGTGGAAAAATCATGCAGCTCTAACGAAAGGTACTCTGTCGATATTCCTCGTGGAGCTCACAGGACAATGAGATCTCGACCAAGCTAAATTAATATGGCTATGACCTCCTTTTAGGGCCGCTAACTGATCCGTTAAAAATTGTTTCGCCCGTTCTTAAGGAGTATTGAATCAGACTGTGCTTGGCTTGTCCCCCTAATCCAAACTCTGAGGCCTTCAGCATAAATTTGTGGCATGGTGTCTTGGATGGAGATTCTAGATTGTGCAGCCTCCTTGGACCGCGCATCCACCATTCTTGGAGAAGCGTAGCGGATTACCCTCTCTGGTATCTCTTTGACCGGTCTCTGATCCCATCGTGTGACATGCGCTGTTGGTCGAGGAGTGTCAGACATGTTGCAGGCCCGAGTGAGTTGGTGGTAACACTTAACTTCTTTTGCTTTGCTAGACCCCCTACCTGGCGCGCCAAATGTTGATGCATGAGTTCAAATTTTAATTCTTTTTAATTAAAAGGTTCGCAAAAAGTGAATAAGCAAAAAAATAAGGTTTGTTCGAAAAAGTAAGTTTATTGATTGCCGGAATACAAGGGTGCAAGTTTGGAATGTCGAACTTGCTTCAATCAAAGAGAAGGTAAAAGATGCTCGGTGCAATTGCTTAGTTCTCCTCTCCGATTCTGAATGATATTTTCGGTGTAAGAGGGTATCCTTGTATAGGTCATGCAGTCGGTTTTCTGAGCCCATAGGCTAAATAATGTACAAGAAAGGTTTGCTTATTCTTCAAGATTTAGGGAATGTGAGAAAGATTTGATCTTATCCTTACAACATATCAAACGATAAAATATTTACTATTTGAACATAAACTTTTTTACTGAGATGATTTAGGAACTTACAATGTTGATCGAAATCAAAACGATGTATCTTTAGGTGCATAAAAGGAAGTTAATTGTAAAGAATTTTGCAATGTAAAGGTAAAAATGATTGAAGTAAAGAAGGATATGTATTGTTAAAAGATATATCACTTGATCATTTTATATTTCGCAGAGCAACTCAACCCATTAATCAACTGTTTTGAGAACTATACATCCAAACTCTCTTAGATCATCGTAAATCATTTGTAATAAGTTCAATTCAATGAATGAGGGATAGCTGGATAATATATGATTATAATGGATGAAAATGTTATTCTCTAAATTTAGATATCTAATTTTTATTTGTTCAAAATTCTAAATTTACATGTTTAATATGCAAATTAATATATTTTGATAGATTAAAAAATTACGTAAATTTATTTAAAATCATGTAACGCAAAATAATCTGCGCGTATGTGTGGATAATCACCTAGTGATAGTGATGTATAAAACCTTGAAATGTGTTCTTAAAGATAATTATTTCCTAATTTGCTATTAAAGTCCATCCAAATTATAGATTTCTTCTTATATAGCCTAGAGACTATGCATAATCAAAACCCAATCTTGATCTATTAGGAAGCTACTCACACATGGTTGAATGAGTTTCCATGGAGATTTGCAAAAAAAAAAAAAAAAAAAAAGCATTAAAAAGAAAAGACAAGGATTAAATGAATATAAGCTTAGAATATTAAAATGAGAAAGTGGTTCTAAATCATTCAAACATCAAAATAGCAAAAACCTAGCTCCAAATCCCAAAACAACATCCTTTAACCTAAGTTTAGACTAAACTATTTATAGAGGAGGCGTGTGGTCTACGTTGGTCAACTTTGGCCATTCCCTCTTTTTTATTGTCTCTGCAACCAACACAGTATACTTTCCGGGTCGGCAGACTCGTTCTGCTACTCCCTGCCTTCTTTCGTCCTGTCTCTTACCATGGGTAGAGACTAGAAATGTCAATAGCTTTGTCTCTCTGCTGATGACATAGATAGTTTGTGGGTAATCTTCTTCTTTCTATCTCTTCTTGCTTGTTCCATTCTCGTTTATATTCATGAAGGATAATTGTAGCGTAAGTTGCCAAATGAAGAAGTCAATGTTTTATAGGAAGACAGTAACCCAATATTGGGAGAGGATCTACCATTGCGAAAATAATAGCTTGAATGAAACCAACAACGATGCTCTCGAGAAAAACGGTGAAGAGAAGTGGTGAGAGTAGAGGGACGTAGTGATACACGCGTACCATGTGATGGGGATGGAGGGTTTTCTTAATATACTCAAGTTCAAGGTCCAAGGGGACCGAAAGAGGAGGAGGAAGAAGACGGGGTCAGGGTTTGTTGTGAGGCTTAGTTTCGCAGTGGTGGAAAGGATGAGAAGGGTAATGGAGGAAGGAGGGTGGGTGTAAGGAGGGAGGAAGGTGGTGAGAGTGAAAAGAGAATAGCAAGTTAGGGTTTGTAGAAGAGGTCTAAGGGATATGAATGGTAGAGATTGGAGGAGATTTGGGTGATATGTGTTGGTAGAGATTTTTGGGTTGAGAAGATCAGATGGAATTTTGGACATACTTATAAACTCAGATGTAAGTGGAAATAACTCTTCATTAAAAATATTAAACTCGTGGAGCTAAACAGCAATAAATTACTTATTTAAGATTAATCCATTTTATGGCATTATTCACACTAGGTAATTACCAGCGCATACCCACAAGTATTTCTTCATTTCTATTGTGCATGTTGTTCTATATTAATTATTCAAAGTTTAATCATATTTTTCTTAAAATTACAAAAAGAGGATTACAACATTTTAATCTACTTACTTGAAATATTGTTTAAGTTGTTCATCAAAATGATAAATTTTTTAAAAAGTTGTATAAAAACTCTTCACTTCTCCTAGAAAATCTAAGATTGCTCGGTCCCTAAGTATACCAGTCTTAGAGCCTTAGTTATTTGTTGATACTTGAATTCAACTTTTAATTATTTATAATTAGAAGGGTTTGTTTTTAGAAAAGTGTAAAGTAAGAAAACAAGAGGAAACCTCGGAAAAATGATGTATTATTAATAATCTGAGTTACAAAGATGTCAACTCAGGATGCCGAGCTGACTTTATCAAAGAAAAATAAACCTAGGTGATCCAGTTCGCCTTCTCCCCGATTCTGAATGAATATTATTAGTGAGGGGGGTATGTATTTATATATCCTTAATAGTCGGTCTTGTTAAGCCCATGGGCTAACCTCGGAAAAATGGAATATTTCCATTTTTCCAAAACTATGGAATTTGTGATAAGATTTGATCTTATACTGTCCGAGTTTTAGACTTCGGCCTAGGACGATGTTGTTTATACCCCCGCTTCGGACACTAAATTCGATCATTCTTTACCGAGGTATCCCTCGGTCATCTAGGCCGAGGATTAATATTCCTGTTGTCGGGACTTATAACCTAATAAGTTATCAGGGAAGAACTCAGCAGGGACCGAACTCCAATTATTGCCAAACTATCGATAAGGGGGTAGAAGAAAGTCCCCCCCCCAGTTCGTCTGAGGATGTCTTCGGGCAGCGTTGGCGAATTTCCATTCTAAATAGCTTGTCAATAAATGAAGTTCGGTATCAGTCGATCTTCGTCTTCAATAGTCTTAGTTCTGCAATATTCTTCGTTCTTCAATTTGGCGGGAAGACACCGGACAACGAAAGGTCCATTCTTTTATGGCGCGAAATTCTCGGGTATTACAGGATCCTTCCATTTTCTGATGACGTGTCGATCATACACTCTCGAATCATCCGAAGCGACTTTTGGCGGGAAAAAGGCGATCGTGGTTCATTCATTGAACCCTTATTTCTCCTAATACAATTTTAACACCTCTTGAAGACGTCAGATGATCTTCTGTGAATGTTAAACCGCCTCTCTCTAAACAACTATTTAAAGAGACTAAATCTCTTTCCTTTGTATTACTCTCGCAATTCTTCTAAATCTTCTTCTTCTCCGAAATTATCCCAAAATGTCGCTCACCAAACAAAATTCTCTTAGCTCAAGTTCCAAAACTGATTCCACCTTGACTTCTTCTTCTTCCGGATCCAGCGAATCTCAGTAGAAAAACCCCGGAGATCAATCAATCGATTCCCCGATTGATATCGAAGGTGTTTCTTCCGTCGAGAAGGAAACTAAAAACCCTATCCTATTGAACTCCCCATCTAAAAGCAACAGTTCCGAGACCATCTCCGACCAGGCAACCACAGGAGAAGAACTTTCTGAAGAATTTGGAGACTCTACCTTCAAAGAAGGTGACATCGACACTCTCCGCCTATTCGCCTCCGAACCAGAAGGTCTCGATGTTCAGATTCCGAAGTCTGGAGAAAACCTTGGACTCCTCCCGAGGGATTCATGTGTCTCTACTTCCACTTCTTTACCGAAGCTCGTCTTTGGTTTCCCATTCCTTTTCTTCTGGTTGAGTTCTGTAAACAACTGAAAATTGCTTTCACTCAACTAGGACCCGGTGCTATCAGACATATGGTAGCTTTTCTTATCCAAGCCAGCAGGGCCGACATTACCATTCCGTGCTGGAAATTCTCCGAACTTGCCAAACGTGTCGATAATCGAGATGGCAAAACCTGATATACTATGGTCAAGAACGCCAGTAAACTAGGAAAATGATTTACTTCTAACGCCAAAAACTGGCGTACTAATTTCTTTTACGTTCGGATCAACAAGGCTTCTATCTTTGGTCCTAGTGCCGAGGTAATTAGGAAATGGTCGGTTGATAGCTCGACAATCATAAAACCGATCCTTTTTAAAGAACTCCCTCCAATCTTCAAAAAGGAGATGGACCAAATGTATAACCTCCTCTGGTATTCCCGAAAATTCCTGAGGATCTAGTCAATCTTGCTCGCCTACCCTTAGGTACTTCGAATTTCTTTTGAAATTTTTATTTGCTGCTTCTTATTGTTCGGGTTTTATTTTATAGGCTAGTGGTTTTCGAATCTGACTGTCCACTGGAAAGATCACCTTCGGACTATACCAATAAATCACTTATCCGAGCTCCCCCGAAAAGGTCGAGATTCCAGATATCTCAAAAAGGCGAGATTGACTCCTCTGCCCACAAAACTTCAGCCTCTTCGGAAAGAAAACGTGGAAAAGCAACCACCACTTCCCCGAAAACTAAGTTTTCAAAGAAAATGTATGCTTCTTCGGTTATTGGGACTCCTTTGACTAAAAGAAAGAAATCTCAATTTGAAGCCGAGGACGCTCCTTTTAAGTTCGAATTCAATTCGCCACAACTTCTTTCAAACGACAAAGAAAAGAGAGTCGAACTTTTCTGGAAGATGGCAGGCTGTAATTCTTTAAAGCCGGAAGGTGATTTACTTGTGAAGGAGCATGTATCCGTTCTTGCAAGGAACTACATTCGGGTTTGATGATTTGTCTCTATCTTTGGTTATCTTTTACAATATTCCTAGGTTTTAACAAATTTATTTTTCAGGAAGCTCGGAACACTTTTCTCATCGTGGGTGAATACGAAGGCTTGTTGAGGGAGAAGAATGATCACATTGACTATCTCGAAAAAAAAATGAGGCTTTGGAGGTTGGCCGGACTTCTCTTATTCACCAAGTCGAGGCTATGAAGAAGGAAGCTCGTGCTGTTTCTGCTTCTTTAACTCGTAAGGTACAATCCACCAAAAAGGTGATGGCTGAGAAGATCCAATACAAACTGAGCTCCATTGAGAAAACCATCCAGGCTCGGGAAGAAGGTCTCGTAAGAACGATGAATCTCGGGCAAGTCCAGGCAGTTTTCGGAGTACTTAATGAACTTTCTTCTCAATGTATAAACGTTCCTGCTGATTATTTGAAGCAAGTGGAGAACGACGCCAAAGCAGCCGAACAAGAAGTTAAAAATTATAATTTTCCTGAATTCGAACCAAACGCCTTTAGTTTCGAATTGTAATGTTGTTCTATTTACTTTTTATTATTATTATTATTATTTTTATTAAAGAACCTTTGAATGATAACCCTCGGGGTCTTCCGAGATTATATTCTTGTGTCTTTCTTATTTCTATCTTTCCTTGAATTTCGAGAAAATATTCTTCGAGTACTCTGTATGTTGGTTTTTTTGTTTTTTAAGAATTTTCTCAACAGAATACCGGATAATCATGAGCAGAGCCGAAAATGTTCAGTGAGTTAAACCTTGACTGTTTTGACCTCTAATCCTTAGATCCTACTTTATCAGATCATTGGATTCTTTGGGTATGAGTTTTATGTTTTTCAACATAAGCGGGAATGTCCCGACTTTGCCTTAAAATCCCTCGGCCCTACTTTATCAGGCTCCGAAACCTTTAGCTATATTCGGTATAGAATGTGTTAGGAGGGATAAACCCTGTTATCGAGTACGTGATCAAGGTATCAATTCGTATGTTTTTTTTCTTTTTTTGTGAATCGTAGTTAAGTACAGTCAAGTCATTGAGACTTCATTACTATATAACCAAGATTAAATATTTGTAGCTGAATGAAAGGCTGCCTACGTACCCTTGGATGGGATCAAGTCACACGTAGTTTCGAGGTTTCGTTAATTATCTCGGAGAATCCGAGATATCAACGATTTTTTTTTTTTTGCTCTATATCCGGAGCCTTTTGAAATTTAAAATTTCCTTTCCGAAGGGAGGTTTGGCTTTTTTCTTTTTTAGGTCTTCTTGGAGGCATTATCTTGCTTTGGCTTGACTTCCTTTTATCGAAAAAATTCCGAGTGGAGTTTGGAATTTGAGGCATTGGTGATAGGTTGAAACTACTCCTTTCATTAGAAATAGCCAGGGGGTCCCGAGAATTATTTTGTAGAGAATTGGCTTTTCTATCACATCGAAGTTAACGATTTTGATTTTTCCTCCAACCGTTACTGGGAGTTGCGCTGTCCCAAGAGTCGAGACACTTTCGCCATTGAAAGCTGTTAGTTACTTGAGCCCTGGTTTAATTCTTTTTTCTTTGACCATAATTCTTGGAAAACATCAATACTTATAACATTCGTCGGGCTTCCGGTGTCTACTAATATTCTAGGAATTTTGTAATTCCCAACTTGTATATTTATCACCAAAGGGTCGTTATGTGGGACTTCAACTCCTTCTAAGTCTTCGAGAGTAACGATGAGCTCCTTTTTTAAAGTTAACCTTGGCTTCGTCTGCTGCTTGGCTTGCTCTTGTGTTTCTCTAGGGAGTTCGGAGATAACGTTTATCCTTCTGTGATAGTACGAGGGTCCTTCTTGGGGATATTCCCTCCTTTGACGATTATTCTTCAAGAGTCGCTCCTTCAACTTTGATTGGCGTTTTTGGGTGAGGGTTTCTCTTGGCTGCTCGGGAACCCGTTCCAAGTATTTTTCCAAAAGATATTCTGGAAGGTTACGACATTCTTTTGTACTATGTCCATAGGTGGTATGATAACAACACCACGCTGGGGGGGGGGGGGTTCTTTCTTTTTTGGTCCTAGCTTTCTTCTTCTGTTCTGGATACTTATCGGTTAGGAACGAGATTCTCGCTCTGGCTCTTCCTTTCTGCTCGAACATTTTATTGTAGTGTCAGCGAGGTTCTTTAAATCTTTTCCTTATGTCCTCCTCATCTGAAGTAATTTGATCGTTCTCGGATAGTCGGGTTCTATTCTCGTCCGTCCTGATGTATACGATTGCTCTGTAAAACGCATCTTCGATGGAGTGAGGCCGGTAAGCTGAAAGTTCTTCCCAAAATCTTTTCTCATACCACGTTCCATTAGTTAGGGCATCAATGGCTAGTTTGTCCGAGATATTTAACTGGAAGTATATGGTCTTGAATCTCTTCATGAAACTCTGAAGTGACTCGGTTAACGTTTGCTTTACGGAATAAAGGTCGGAGATCATTGCTGGTCGTTCGAGGTTAAAGATATATTTCTTCAGAAACTTTTGCCGTAGTTCGTCAAAATTTATTATTGAATTAGGAGGTAAGTTGGTTATCCAAGTTTGGGCGTTTCCTCGTAAGCTTTCCGCAAAATACTGGCACTTCTTTCCCTCCTTCTCCGAAGGGTGAATTCAAGCTTGGTTGATAGTAATCATAAATAATTTAAGGAAAGTTCTCGGATCACCTACTCCGTTATAGGTTGGTAACTCCATTTTCCTTTTTTCGAGTGAATCGGGTCCGAACTTGATTGTCTCGGATGGGTTCTTATATGTATTCTCGAACATTTGGTTTAGGTGTGGGATGTTGATCGGAGGATTCTGAAGCAAAACTTTCATGTTCCGAAGCTCGCGGTGCAGTTCTGCTATTGAGTCACTTGTAAGAGAAGTCAGCTCGTCATCAATTGAACTTCTGCTTATGATCTTTTCTTGAGTTCTTGTTGTCTCGTTTTGCCTTTCCTCTATCTCTTACGTACCTTGTTCTGCTTCACCCGATGATTGACAGTTTGATAGAGGGTTGCTTATTGGCTCGCAATCCTGTTCACTTGCTTCCTTGTCCTCCAGAAGATTTTTTGAAGATTCTCCACGCCTTTGATTTATCCACCGAGTCGGAAATCCAGATTTTTGATCTAAAACCTCAATGGGCGGTTGATCCCATCGAGTCATTTGTGGTCTTCCGCGAGTTGTAGTTATCATTTGGTATATCTTTTCCCGAGGTCTCTCTGTTTTATTAAATAGAAGTCACCCCCCCCTTCCTGGCGCGCCAAATGTTGATATTGGATTCAACTTCTAATTATTTATAATTAGAGGGGTTCGTTTTTGGAAAAGTGTAAAGTAAGAAAACAAGAGGAAACCTCGGGAAAAGGATGTATTATTAATAATCTGAGTTACAAAGATGTCAACTCGGGATGCCGAGCTGACTTTATCAAAGAGAAGTAAACCTAGGCGATCTAGTTCGTCTTCTCCCCGATCCTGAATGAATATTATTAGTGAGAGGGAGAGTATGTATTTATATATCCTTAATAGTCGGTCTTGTTAAGCCCATGGGCTAACCTCGGAAAAATGGAATATTTCCATTTTTCCAAGACTAGGGAATCTGTGATAAGATTTGATCTTATACTGTCCGAGCTTTAGACTTCGGCCTAGGACGATGTTGTTTATACCCCCGCTTCAGACACTAAATTCGATCATTCTTTACCGAGGTATCCCTCGGTCATCTGGGTCGAGGATTAATATTTTTGTTGTCGGGACTTATAACCTAATAAGTTATCAAGGAAGAACTCGGCAGGGATTGAACTCCAATTATTGTCAAACTATCGATAAGGGGGTAGAACCCCACCATCAACATTATTTACCTCAGTCTAATCCATATCAACCAAGTACTTTATACACGGATTAAACCAGATACATTTCTCGTAAAATCAGTAGATTTTAGAAAGATTTTTAGATTTTCAAATCAATTAAAATTCATAAACTACTAACAACTCGTCGCCACAACCACAAGTCTTTTGCCACAACCTCAACTCCCTCAAACACTCGGAGCTATGCAACTGGAGAGATCATAGAACAAGTCATTTTCCTGAAGAATATGTGTTATTTCTGTTTAGGCTCTTGATTCTCAGTTAGAATAAATTTTTTTTTCTCAGCAGATTCATATATGTATGCTAAAGCATTAAAAGCTATTTGTAGAGCATTAATATTTCCTTCCTCTACAAATGAACTCGTAAAGCTGTCATCAATAATTTTCGTCATTATCTTCATTAGACTTGTACATGTTTTCAAAATCATCATTTTCTTTTCACCATTCTTTTTGTCGAACCTAACTTAAAACCGGTTTCTTTATAAACAAACACCAAGCTCAAATGCCACTCTCTCGCTTCTCCATCATTGTGAACCGTTCCCTTTTTCCAAATCTCGTCGAGTACCACATTGTTAGGGCCCAGAAGCACCATAAACCCGACGATGATTTTTGGCCTCCACAAGCAACATACTTTCTCCTAGAAGTTATGTTGGAGATAGTCCATCTCCCTTAGCTTTTGGACGCAATTGGAGAAATTCATTTCGTCTTTGACATCAAAAGCAACCTTCTCTAAAGAATATAAACACTTGAACATTTAAAGCATATAAGAAATCTAAACATTATAAATATATATATATATATATATATATATATATATATAAAGAACAAAATATCTATAAAGTTCATTGAAGGAATTTCAAAGTTCGACTAATCAAATTTCGGAAGGAGACCGATAATGAACATCGTTAACATGATTTTTCTTGTTTGTAAGGTTCACTAAAGGGACACAGACCATACATGCAAAAGTCTAACTTAAAAAAAAATCAAATTATAATCATAAGAATCGAGTAATCGAAAATTACAAAAAAAAATTACGTTTTAAGAAATTGTCGGGTGAACATAATGATGGTTTAAGTCGGAAAGCTGGGATTTAGCATTGGAAGTTGGGGGGGTGGGGGGAATCACTAAAGGGAGAAAACATATGATTCTAAAAACTACTATTTTTTTTTTTATTTCAGAAAAACTTAACATCCAAATCAAAGTAGAAGAAGCCGAGAATGAGAATCAATACTTAATTTTCCGCAAAAGTCATGCAAATCTGAATATCATTAATTCTACCAGCTCTAGAGCCGGTCATTGTGTGGTGGTACAAGCTGTGTAGGATGGTTAGAAAAAGGAACTCTTATGTCGAAGAGAATCTTAAAGCATTGATTCTATGGAATTTTAATTGAAGGGGAACGAATATGCAAGCGATTAGATGAAATTTGAGGAGACACGATACTTTTTTTGTAGAGGAAAATCGACTAAACAAAACAAATCCCCGAATAAAAAGATAAAGAATAAACATTGAATCTTTCACATTTTTAAAACCAAAATTTTTAGAAATAAATTGCCACATGTCACTTCTTAACATACTGACATGACATCTTTCGAAAGATCTCTTCTACTTTAGTATAGTAGATTTTTATGTATTAAATCTAATACGAAAGAAGGTCTCTAATAAATCTCTCACTAATGATGGAACAATTGGCTAAAGACTACATCTCTTACATCCGATGTCTACCAAAATTTTGTATTAAAATATTTAGGTCAACCTTCAAAAATTATTCTATCTATTTTTCTACTGATGAAGAAGTTTTGCTATTCTCTTAATTATTTTAAAATATTTGACTGCATAGTTAATCAATTAATTATTTTCATAAAATAGTCAATTAATTTTCTAATAAAAATAATATCTTAAATGATTTATTTAAACTCTATTAAGTTTGTTTCTAATAATGTTCAAATTTTATGTAAATTATTATTCTCATATTTGGAAAACGGTTACTTTTAATTTTGGAAGATGAAAACGTTAGTATATTCATTATAATTTTTTTACATTAAATATATAACGCTTAAATATTTTTTATTTTTTTCTCTATGATTGTAATTATTAGGGTACGAGACTAAAGTTTGGAATTGAATTTTTCTTGACTCCCCGTTTTTGCAATCTCATGTATCAAGAGGGAGCATGGTTTAAAATTCTCAACTTTGTTGTCTTCCCTAATCAAGACGTGAATGTTTTCACAGACCATACTTATTACTGTTCTACTAATTATTCAACAAAAATATATAAGATAGATCCGATAAACGACGACAACTATTTCAAATTGAAACGAATCCGATCTTAAATGAAACCGTCACCGACATATATCTTATTCGTAATAATTTTAACATTATGATGTCATCCATATATTTTTTTGGAATATAATTATAATTTATTTTCTCTTTAATTATTTTTGATCTTTTAGATACGATTGCATATGTTGACTTTGCGTCTGGCTTGAAGGAAGTTAAGCATGATATTACCGAAATTTTTTATAGTTTTTTATAAGAGATCTGCAGTAAGTTATCACTAATATATGAGTTTGAGTTTCATATTTGAATCGTTAATAGTATGTATAATATACCTCTTCGATTTTATAACTTTTCAGTATGACATGAAAATTGATTAAAGACTTCCTCAAGTATTATCATTAATTAATAGGTAACGATGACCAATTTATTTCTTGGTATTTTTATTATTTTGTATTGAAAAGATTGAATTATATATGAACTAACATTTGTTTAGATGTAACTTCCTTACTTTTGAGGATTTATTCTGGAAAATTTCAGGACTTTGTTAAGGGTATCTAGTCTAACGAGGGAGTTTCTAAGAGTGCTGCGTCAAATAGTGTTAGTGATTCGGTTTAAAAGAAAGTTTTATGTATTTACGAACATGTCTTTGCTATTTCGTTTTAAATTTTAATCTTACCTTTAATTTAAAATTATTATAATAAAATACTATGAATTAATTTACATTTTGGAGACAAATTGTTTAAATATGTCTTTTTTCACAATGCATATCAAATTAAGAGACTATTTATAAATGTTAGAAATATACATATACATAAAATTGAGTCAACAAATATTTATCTACATTTGTAAATGTTTAGATGGAGAATAAATGTTTTATGCATAATATCTTTCTACCAGTCCGATTTGATGTGCGTGAATCAAGGTAGACTAAATAAGAAAATTAAATATTTTTTTCATATGGTAATATATAGTCATCATTAAAACTTTTGACAATTAGCACTTCATTTATTTCATTCTTCAGAAAAATCTCCTAGTTTCAATTTGTTCAAAAACAAAGTGTTTGATTTTCTTCAACTATTCAATGGACACAATTTATTACTAATAATTGGACTGTTCTCATTAGTATGTATAAATAAATAGAGTCAAAGACTAAGATTTCACAAATCCTTCATTATCACCACTATTTTTCTAATTTCTTTATTACTCTACCTTGCAAAACAAAAAAAAAGGATCGATTTTGTTTGATGTGGTATGTTAACCCTCAACGTCGGGATTGAAGTGTAAGAGTTAAGATTGTGAGGAAATGGTTCACGCGTCTGTATCCGCATGGTAAAAAGTGTCATGTTATCCTCGCTGATGCAAATGAATAAACAAAATTTTATGAATAAATCTCTTATTAGTTTTTCCACTATTTTGATTTCTCTTACAACAATAGTTTACAACAGTTTTAATCTCAGGGTTACAAGGTGCATGCAACAGTATCACATAATTCTATCGATCGGTTTATGGAAAATTTGAGGAAGGAGATTGGAAGTGTCTAAATAACTTTCAAGTGATGGATATGCGTGGTTCCTGTAGGTTTACGGTTTCTGAAATTTCAATCATTTTAGATCGATATACTCACGTCTCCAATTCTTACGCCGTATCTCCAAAGTATTTTTACGACTTTGTACACTTCAGCGACATAGTAGATGAGAGATTTTAAGCTAATTACATAATCGGTAAAATGCATGTTTCATTAATTAAATCTGTTATAGAAAATCATTGATTTCATGGTTATAATTGCATTAGGTTATGGAAAACAATTTGTTTATGGTTACTTATGCTATATAGTTTTGAATAGATTTATATTTATCTATTTGTATTTTTTTTGTTGTAAATGTGATTGGTGCTATTTCATGGCTTGGAAATTGACTGTTAATGAAAATACATATTTTGGGGAAGATGTTGACGATCAATTTAAGAAAATCCATTTCGAACTCAGAGAGAGGTAGTAAGTCAAATTCAATATCGATTCCCATATTTTCAAAGTCTATATTATGTCTTTTATTATATTAAATTAAAATCTTAACATCTGTTTTGAAGTGTGACTGTTATAAGATGCGTGGCAAGGGAGGGACGAATTTCTGTTGAATTTATTAGTCTTTGAAATTCTATTGGAACTTATGAATCAGTATTGTTGCTAAATTATTGGCGAATTAACTACAGAGGTAATAAGAAGAGTATTCTCATCAGTTTAAGTGTTTTTTTTTTTTTTTTGCAATCAATTTTAAATATCTAACTTTCATTACAACTAGATGATAACCCGCGCTCAGCGCGAGATGAGGTTGAGTTTTCAATATAGCATTATTCAGATGTTGTAAAATATGTTGATTTATATATAAAAATGTATAAAAAAGTTCATGGTGTAATTTTAGAAGATGATACAAAGGAGTTTTCTAGAAATATATATAAATGGAAAAACTTATTAGGGGTGGAAAACCAACAGACTTAGTTTTCCTTTGGTCTGCATAATTAAAAAAATTGGTAAGGCACATTAATATTGAAATTATAAATAAATAGATTAAAATTGGATAGGAAATGTATATTATCTGAGATTTTGGAAAACCTCTTTGAAAACAACATTTATTGTTTGTTTTTGTGGTTTGCCTTCTTTATCCAATATAAGTACTTTTATGTCGGATTTAGACGTCACCCGAGATAAAGCCATGTATAGCTGACCGTGTGAGAATACAGGTTTTGGAAAAAACAAACCAACGTTGGAAAGTGTTTGACCTTGGCTCTTATTGATTGTCATTGCGAAAGCAATTGCTAGTGGATATTACCTCCTTCTCATCCTAAACAGATATATACCTTCGGTTTGTGTAAAAAACACCCTAGGAATATGAGCTGTATGTCCGCATTTTGTCCCCGTTATTATGGTTGTCTCGACAATATGGCTGGTTAATGATGTGACCAGCAGTCTAGTCCCATTACACAAACCGTCTTTTGGGCTGATGTTTCGAAGTAGCATCACATGAGCTCCAACTTTCAACTTAATGCTATGGTTAGGAAGTTCATGAAATTTTATGGTATTGAGGAAATCTGACGAGTTCAATTCTGTATCTTTTGATCCAGAATCTACTGGATATATGGTATCCGCACGAAGATATGTTTTCTTGGAACCTGTTAGATAAGGAAAGGAAGGTTGATAGTTAATTAGTTAATATTAATATACTAGTACAGAAAAATAAATTTGTATTAAGAATAAATACATGGTAGTAAAGAAAGCATGTACTCGTTGACCATATCGACATTATCATTGGTCAGACATAGAATAGCTCTATTTTGGTAAAAATTTGGATCCATTGTTTGAACAAAACCTTCTCCATATACTACATCCACAATAGATTTGATAGGTTTATGACCACAGTCCGTTATAAGAATATCTTATGGAATGTCAATTAAACTTCGCCTAAATTTGGCTCGTCGACCATCACCAATAGCAAGGAGCCATTCTAATTACTATTAATACCACCAAGAAGCTGCATATTCTTAGTCAATCTCAAAATTTCGCAATTTTCCATAGATGAGAAGAGTTAAGTGAAGCCATAACAATTTCTGCTCTACTTCCTTTGCGTATAACCGGCAAAATCTGACGAAAATCATCACCAAATACAACCACTTTACCACAAAAAGGAGTAGTTTATGGTGTCTTAAGTACATCACACATGCTGCGATCCAATTTTTCAAAGCAATTTCGACTCATCATTGGTGCTTCGTCCCATACTATTAAAGAAGCGTCACTAACCAATCCTACAAGGTTCGTTCCTAGTTTCGTATTGCACATAGAATACTCATCTGAATTCAAGGGGATTCCAATTCTTGAATGAGCCGTGCGTCCTTTGGGTAGTAGTAATGAAGCAATACCGCTAGATGCTACATTTAAAACAATTTTACCTTTGCTCCTAAGGGCAGCTGACATAATTGTCCACATATACGTTTTTCCCATTCCACCAAATCCGTATAGGAAAAACACACTTCCGTTCCCACTGTCAATAACGTTCATGATAGTAGTGTAAACTCCTCTTTGTTCATCGGTTAACTTCGGCAACAAATTTTCGTGATTTTCAGCCAACTTAGCTTTCAGATAATTGGTCTCATCAAATAGAAGTCTATTGACTGACATTTGACGAAGGTTATCATCTGGAAGAGACATACCATCAAACCTTGCAAGAGAACTTCCATTGCTTCGCAAAAATAATTCAATCTCGACTAAGGTGTAATTCTTAATCTCTTCTTCATTCAGCGTTAAATCTGAAAAAGTAAATAATGTGGTAATTAAAATTGAGTATTTTAAAAGTTTTCACTCCATGAAAGAGTAGAAAATGTATTTAACTTAAGAGCGTAGTCTATTGGTTTATAAAGTAGAATATTAAATCTAAAACTTGTTTAATATTATAAAAAATTCATACAAAGTTTGTTAATAAGTTGTTGGAAATAATTAACATATATATAAATAAATATAGGCGTATTATATATGAAGATGCATTATTAAGTAGCAAAAATTATTTAAGTGTGTGCAAAGTGTGTTAATTTTTTTTTTTATATAATCATATATTTGTCTATTAATGGAGTCCACATAATGGAAGGAAAATATAAAACAGTTAAATATTAATATTAACGCAAGTAAATTTTAATTGTACCTGGATGTTTTTCTATTTCTCGTCTTTTGTCGACAATATCCTCCGACAAAAAATGCCAAGTCTTTTCCCAAACGTGCAGTGGCATAGACAAACATTGTTAAGCATAATAGCGAAAAACTTTTTTAGAGCATCTCTGAATGCTACAAAGCTTATTTCACGTATCCCTTCTATGTACTCTTTATCATCGTCTAGCAGCTCCCTTGCAAAGCAAGCATCTTTGTATGTTTGAAAAACTATTCCATCATAATTCTTGATATCATCGTTCAAAAGGATCCTCAAATAATAATGTTCGCCTGAAGTTGGATTTGCATGAACTAATCTTCCAACTGAAAATCCATGTTCTTTTGGATTCCATTTTCTTGCTTTTGAATTGTAGACGAATTTTATGGGGATATGTGGGTAAGTGAGATCTTTAGCCAACTCTTTGTATTTCTTGTTAACAGCCAAGTATGCTAAGAACATCAATTCACAAACTGTCTCTCAACTCAAAACATCATCAATTTCATCATCATCATTATAGATAATCGTTTGTTGGTCAAGAAGATGAAATGATAGTTTGGTACTGGAGTAGTCCGATGATGTATCGGATTTGAAAGGATTCGCCATGTTACTTCGCAAGCGGATATGTACCTAAAAATATATTATATACTTTATTAGATCATTAACGTTAGTATTTTACTTTAGTATAATATGTTGAATATGAAAGAAAGACAAAAAATCGAAAATTAAATTTCATATATACATTATTTATAATAATTAACTGATAAATGTTTGTCTAAAACGTAGCGAGACAGCTCCTTAAAAAAAATGTGAACACTAAGCTATAGTACATGTTAATGCTACCCAATAAAGAGTTAATTAAGCAGGAAACATAAATTTTAAGTTGATGTCTAATGCGAACAGGATGGGTACCGTTGTCAGAACATATAAAATGTATATATCTATAAAAATTTGTAATTAACAAATGTTAGGATGGGTACCTGCAATCAAGATAATTTTGGATCTCGTCGACATTCTTGACAGATGGTGTATTCCAAGGAGGATTTGAGTTAACATCGCCTTGCGGAGTTGTATCAACGGATGGAGCTTTTTCTATGGTGGCGGTAATCTTATCTTGTCCCTTATTAGTATACTTGAATAAGTATTTAATAGACCGTGTTTGATTGCACTATTCGACATTAATATGAGCTCTGTAATGAATAGATAAGCCTTTATTATAAGGCACTACAAATCGGTTATCGCATTCAACCATCCCCTTAAGAATCTTCGGACCATCCCTCCTCCTTTTATATACCGGATACCCGTCTTCATCTACCGTGGTACTATCCATAAATTTTTTTCGGAAATGTTTTGAACACTTATTATCAACCATGCAAGGTGACTTAAAGTTCCCTTGTCCACATGGACCATGTATCATCATTTCTGTAACGACTTCATACAAATGTGGATCACTTACTTTGTCAGGTATCTCAGCACATATTACCTTGTCAACATCGTCATGGAATGGGAATTTGCATGTGGGAGTGCATGAACAATAATATGTGCACATGTGGGAGACCTCGGTTTTGAAATTCAATTATATACATACCTAAAACGAAGAAAGAAAAAAATATAAACATATATTATATTAGGTTCCTGCAATTTTAAGTGTAAAACATAATTAAGTGACTGAAAGTAGAATATATTCTAGTCATACCTGATATTTTCCTCCCTAGTAGATGATTTTCCGTTAAATCAGTCATTAAAGTATCAAGTTTAATCTTGAAAATTCGACTACAGGCGTCAGGTCTATCTTCTGGTCTTAGATGCCGCTCTTCAACATACCGTGATATCTCAGGCCACCTTGAGTTGCATGTGAAAGTTATAAAAAGATCCGGAAAGCCATAGTATTTGCAAAGATACATTGCATCGAGGTAATTATTCCACATATACTGAGAACCACCGGTGTAAGATGCAGGTATGATAACCATTTGTCCTTGGTTGGAAATATTAGAAGCCCCATCGTTTGCGGCCTGAACTAAATTAAAATATTTCTCGACTCTCAGTTTCTTTTGGTTCTTCCGAATATAATGTAGACGGCTTGTTTCAATCATGGTATAACCGTCCACCAGGTATTGTTGGTACAAACGTCTTGCACGAATAACAACTTGAGATTCCTTCAACCTATCTTGGATTCTGAAAGCAAAATACTCCCTCATGCTAATGGTTGATCGTTTCCTCTTTTTTTTTCCTATGTTTCTTGTTTTGATGCCTACACTAAAACCATCCTCACCGTAAGGAAAAAGAAGTGGATATTGAAGAGGTAGATACCCAGGATGTAATTCGCTGATGCGTTGCAATCAGCCAAATTGAGTTTCGAGAATGATATCTCTTTTATCGATGATATATCGAAAATCATTTGGAATCAAAGCTGCTACTTCAGATGTAGTAGGCAAATTGTGAGTCCTCGCATCCTTAGAATGATTATGAACCAACAACAATTGATAACCATCATAATTTTGTTGCCCTTGACACTGATCTCTATAAGAACGAAATGCTTTCACCAAAGGGTTACATATATTCAACATGTTGCTTAAGGCATCCACTAATTCTGGGATTAGTTTTGATTTATCTCCGCTATTTTGACTACATGTAAGATAAATAAGACAATCAATAGTGAGTAATATATATAATTAATTACTTGAATTAGTAAAATATATCTATGTACTACAATTTACCTGTAGACAGATATTCGATTTAGCGTCTCGTTTTCAGTGTCATGAATATATAGTTGTAGAAACTTAGGATCTCCATTGGCGTTTGGAATCATACTACCAATCAAATGGTAGTTTGCACCGTGTAGGTGAAAAATTTGGGGACCGCCTCTTTTGTTTTTTGAGTGGTTGATTGTTCCTCCAAGAGATGTGAATGAGAACATCATGTTGTATGCACGAATGTTGTCGTGGAAATGCTTGCAAATATCGTCATCACTTATAAATAAATACATGAGTAGAGGAGGTGGTTGTTGGAGTCAAGGCAAAGTGACTTTTCCCTTTATACAACATAAGGAAAACTCATAGTTTTTTGTTTTCCTTTTTTTTTTTCCAATTCGTTCATTAAACCACATGCTAGCGTCACAATGAGTGCATTTGAATATAGGATCTCCATCATCAAAATAACCTTTTTTTTTTTGCAAGAAAGTATACAGATTATTTTGAATGAAATAAAATGAAAATTTGTAATCTTTAACATATTTAAAGAGATCTCTTGAATAAATTTTTTAATTACGCTACTTACCATTACTCATCATCATAGGACCTCTAGGTGTGGTTGAAGCGCCACTCGTAGAAGGTAAATTAGTTTTCATAGGGGATATGATAGTGTTCGATTCTTCATCACAGTAGTCAGATTCAGATGATTTATCGAATAAGTCGGCACCGTCGATCTCGCTACCGTAATCAATGTCTCCAATGTTATCATCATAGTGTAAATTGGTATCTTGAACAATAAAAATTATACGTAAATATGACATTTGAATATCTATATGTGTATATATATATATATATATATATATTGTAACATATAATAATAGTCGACAGAGAGGAAAATGATAAAAATGATAGATGATATTAATACATACATGATGCATTAAACAATGGAGAATCTGGAAAAAGATTTTCAAGGACGTAAATTGTAGGTGGACGATTATGTTTTATTAACTGAAACATAAATTATATATTGTTAAGTATTTTAAAACAAACATATGTATATAACGGTAAATACTAATTTATCACATATGTAAATTTAGAAAACTAATTTATCAAATGTGTGACTATAAATTTCTTGAGTTTACCTGTATTATTTATTATTTATCAAATGTGTGACTATAAATTTTTTGAGTTTACCTGTATTATTTGTTAATGATGTTGAGAGAAATGGAGTTGGTTGGATTAGTAGAAACGGAAGAGATCATTTGCATAACTATATGAAAAAAATATTTTTGTAAACATAATTCTTGTAGAAATTAGAAAAAAATAGTTTAGTTGTAATTTACAGTAACATTTTACAAATCTCTTGTTTGAATGTTTCTGCTAACTTGCAATTTTATTTGATTTTGCACAAAAGTGTTGGTCAATGAGGCTATTAAAAAAAATGGTAAGATGATTTTATATTAAGTGAGTAAGAGTATAAGTTGAAATCATATTTATATTTTGATATAACCTACCTCGAGAAAATTTGGTTGTTTTTCTTTTTGAATTTATAACATTTTTTCTCGCGGTTCTTGCATTTTTTGTTGTTCAAACCACATGGTTATATCATTCTGAACTTTATTTTATTTTTCTAATAAAATAGCATCCCACGATTTGACCACTGTAATATTAAATAAAAAAATATGAAATGATAAAAGGTGAATGCATGGAAGTACTATATAATGTTTAGTAGAAAGAGTTAGATGGGTACTCGAAGTCTCAATGCTTTCAATAGGTTTATGAACCTTGGTTTTCCTTTTAAGCTGCGCTGGCAAATTTCTGGAAGTGTCACCGATTGTGGCTTGTGATTGGATAACTTTTCGCTTCGATCCACAACTACTAATACACGAAATATCTCTTGTAATTCATGTGGACGAGAAAGAAATTTGATTAATATATAATATGGCAATCTTCTGTAATCAAATTACTTAGTAAATAGGTTTTCAATAGTAGTGATGTAGTATTAATTAAATCAAACGTAGGTTGAGGTAGACAAGGAAAATATTTCATAATATATTGAAGGTTGTTATAGTAGTTGGTTTATAGTAAAAATAATCTAACAAATGAATGAAAATATAGTAGACTTACTCGACGTTGGTGTAACGTGTTGAAAATATGGAGTCGATATGGGTGGATGAACAATTGAAGCGGAGTTAGTAATATCACTCAAAATGGATGGTGAACTAAAGTTTTCATTAATTTTCATAGTTGAATAAATAAAATAAATTTGTAGTTATAATATGGGGTTTGTCCAGAAAAACTAGTGTACTTATTATTTTGCTTGGGTCAATCCGTCACATTTTTCTTGTGCCAGTCAAACTCATTACCTCACGAAAAATCCGCAATACATCCCGTCTCTATATTGCCTACGTGTCACTGAACAACTCTGTTAACGGAGTTCAAAACGGTGTCGTTTTGATTTTGAAATTTCAACCCAAAATTTACAACATGTGAGATTCGAACCCTTGACTTTTCCGGATAATTAATAGAATATTTACCCAATTGTGCTACAAGATTTCTTTCCTACTTAGGTAAACCGAAACAAATATATTTGTAAATAAGTGAAAGAGAGAATAAAAGCAACAAATAAGCTTCGTTTTCTCCAGGATCAACAAAAAAGCTTCGTCTTCTTCGTCTTCTCTACTCCTCTACATTTCTCAATCCTTCACCTCTAGCCGAACAATCTCCGAGATTTACCGGTTATTCGATATTACAAATTAAGGTCTTTTTCTTGTCATTGACTTGGGTTCTTGCAATTTTGTTATTTGATCCTACTCTTTGATCATCAATGTGTTTGCAGAAACAAAAGCCGGATTGCAAAGAAAATCGAGATCATAGAGAAATCATCGCAAGAGGAAAGGAGAGATAATGCCAATCGATCCGAATCCAAAACACGATATCAGATTTACGTCATAGTCGCCAGAGATGATAGAGGAGAGGGAGAGGATGTGAGAGCGTTGCTTGGAGACTGAATCTTACCAGAATTGGATCGGCTCTCCATCTACGACGGCGGCGGCAACAGGGGAGATTCCGGAGACTACGACGGCATGGGTTGGTGTAGTGGCGGATTTGAACCGGTTATGAGTGGAGGAAGAGGTGGAAGACGTTGGATAAGGTGAGCCGCCATGAGGTTTGACGGAGAAGTCCATGAGATTTGGGTCTGATTTAAAATTTTGATTTGAATCTTACTTAACCCCAGAAAATTGATATGAAATCTAAATCTTCCTAGTCTCGATCTACAAGCCATTTGTTCAATTAATTGTATTGCAACTAGACTTTTTACATCTGAATGAATTTTGAATGAATTTTCAACAACGAAAAAAAAAATAGTCCAGCTTAGCTCTAATGGTGGTGACATTGTAGAAGGTGGAGTGGGAAAGATGATGGGGATGATATAATAATATTGTTTCGGTTTTTTATATTATTAACGAAATTGAATAGCACTATTGGTAATGTGCTTCGTTATCAAAAGTAGAGAGGTCAATGGTTCGAAATGGTTCGAGTCTCAAATATGGTAAATTTTGGATTTAAATTTCATAATCAAAACGACGTCGTTTTGATTTCTGTCAAAAAATTAACAGAACCGTTAGCTGCCACGTCGACAATATAGGGATGGGCCGTATTGCGGGTTTTTTGTGAGGTCATGGGTTTGACTGGCACAAGAAAAAGGTGACGGATTGACCCAAACAAAAAAATAAGTATACTGGTTTTTTTGCACAAAACCCTTATAATATAGTAAAGAAGGACATAATGATAATAGAGAATGGTATTGTTTATGGTTAATAAATTATTTAATTTTTGGTGTGAAAAATATATTATTAAACAAACAAAAAATATTTTAGTGTTAAAAATAAATAATAAAGGATTTGAATCTAAAAATTTATAATAAAGGGTAGCTTACTTATAAACCAAACATGAATACAATATATGTGAAAAACTTAAAAATAGTTATTCAAAATCCAAAAAACATGATGTCGAACGGCCAAGGCTTTTGTCGGGAACATATCGGAAATCTACTTTTGCTTTCCCCTTATTTCGAGGGTCAAGGTTTTTTTTTTTCTTCATTGTAGAAGAACTGAAAAGGAAAAACAATCGGAAGCCGATGTATAACGAAGCCAATACATGTATGAACATAAAGGGTGAGGACGGAGAGTAAATTAAACCTTTAAAGAAACTTGTATTTTCCGGTAACTACAATCTTTTTAAGATGAAAGTGTTAGCCACTGTGGTCATAGTAATACATATATAGAGGTTAATTGGAGTTTACGTTTTAATTTTCAAATATTTTTCTTTATTTGTGTAATCAATTTGAATGATGAACACTGCGATAATCAAAGAAACATCATATAGGGAAGGAAAAAAAGTAATAAAGTTGCACATATTGCGCTCATATAGGGAAGGAAAAAAAGTAATAAAGTTGCACATATTGCGCTTGTTGATTGAGATTCAAAGTTTCAATTAAATATTACTAAAATAGGAATTTACGTAATTAATTTATTTGGTAACGACATATTCCTAGTTGACAAATATTACAGAAATAAATAAATAGGTCAAATAGATGAAACGTATAAGATTTAATACTATAAAGAGATAATTAGTACCTGATTTTAACGTACTTATTGAAAACCTACCTTAATTATTTTTATTTTTAAAATTTAGGAGTTATGAAATCTTAAAAAAAAATTCAAGTGAGAAAGATAAAGTTGTTGGGGATTGTTAATTTGAAATGGGAAAAATGCATGATAACATGAATTTTATGTAATAAAATGTAATAATTAGTAAGATTTGTATTTTTTAAATCACTAATGACTATGTTTTTCGAATACATCAATTTTTTTTTTTTCAATTTAAGGAATCTCGTAGTTGATATTATAAAGTTAAATACTTTGATCAAGTATTTTGACTTAAACTAAAGAGATGTATTTAATTAATGTTATAGTTGTTAACAAATATAAATTTTGTTTGTTAAATATTATTTACTCATTTAATTTTTTTTTTTACAAATATTTACTTTTTGGTGAACCAGTTACAAAATCATCCCTTTTTACACGCTAATTAACAAAATTTTAAGAGAAGACAACCGATTGCAAGAAGAATTAAATTGACCTTTTGTTGAACCATTGAGGAAGTAAGACAGAGAAAGAGTGGATACTAATTTGATCTCAGTTAGAACTATGTATAGCATATGGAACATATTAAGCAATTAAAGTGACATAATTCACAAAAGTGTACCGAAGAAGGTAAGTAACAAATAAAAGGCATTTTAAATAAATCATGCTTTTATTATTGATCGAAATTATTTAAAAAAAAAAACCAAAGGACCGAAACAGATCCACCAAAAATCCAGAAAAAAATAAACAAACACGTGCCTTAGAGGACAATACTTAACAAAGGGAAAGAGAAATATGAAAGAAAGCAGGATTGGAAATTTACTACATAGGATATTATGATATCTATGGCTTCTCTTTCTTGATATTTTTCAAGAGTGGGACTTCATCTTCGATCGAATTCATCTTCGTGACGCACACCTTCTCACTGAATTGGCATCTAGCTCATTGGGTGCTTCTGAGGTTGAACTACTTTTTCGTTTTGATGCAGGAGTAGATTCATCAATCGCATTATCAGTGATGAGGATAGGACCCTAACGACAACAAATACAATTAATATTTTATCATTATAAAATTAGTTATCTTAGTAGAAAATTTTCAAAAATCATAGTTTTAAACTATAATTTAGTATAAAATTCAAATTTATCCATTCTATACAAATAAATATGATTATCCACGACATGAGTATTAATTTAAATAGTCGACTAATACCTCAAAGGAGACATTTTCAGAAAACTCTTTAATTGTCTCACTTTCAGTTATAATAGTGAGCACCTTGTAAATATCCTTTTGTCCAAGAATGTGTTCATTTTCGATGGTGATCTTGAAAAGAATTCACATTTGTCAAAGCTAGAGGTAGATTATCCGGACCTTGAATCTGCATTTGATGCTTCACAAACAATGAGTCAAATTCAATTAAAAATTAATTATTAAATTTTTAAATCGTTAAATAGATTAGTTTATTCTCTTCAAGAGATTGAGCTAGCAAAGCAGCTGTAGCATTAACAAAGCAGATGAGAAATTTGGTTTCTCCAGTGCTATCCATAACACAAAATGTCACCATAAACCTAATATGTTGAGTAAATAAATTGTTAATATTGAGTTCGCATCTAATGGTTAACCAAAGCATGAATGAATTTGTTAAGTATATTGAAATATTAAATTTTCTTATATTTAAAATTATCTTGGACTGATTTCAGACACATAGTTAGTGCACTTGCCAGTACATTTCCACAGCTGGGTAGTAACTGGTTTAGCTCTACCTTTATTAACTTCTTCTATCTAAGCTGGTAAAACCTTTTTAGAACAAACCTTACATGCCAGATAATACCAACCATATTCGGCATCTATTCACATGATAGTACATATAGTGACACAACCCAAAACCTGAAGCAAGGATTTTATTTAAATTCTTGAAAAAAGAAACAATTGTGGAAAATATGTTCGATCATGGTTAAGATTTGTACCTCCGAAGCAGATAAGAAATCAACGATACTTCTCCTTGGACTGTGGATGAAAAAATCATCCTTCACAGAACTTGAGTTGACAACTATTAGTTGTTGAGGATGCGAATTGGAGAAGGTCAGACCATCTTCAGGGAGACTGCATTACATATTTTGTAAAATAAAAGTACAAATACCCAGAAAAAATCATAAGTGAAACTCATAAAGGTATAATATATAAAATATGCTAATAGCATGTGAGTTTTTTGGTTACCTGTTCATGAAGTCTTGGACGACTTGGAAGTCGTTGTCAAAAAAAATTCTAGAACAGTTGTAGCTATTACCAACACTCCACGTTTCTAAAAGAAAGTATTTAAAAATATGAATTAGATTGTTTAAAGTATTATAAAAGTGATGGTTGTATTAACGAAAGCACGTTTACATACTATTATATAGGTTGAGTTTTTCGAACTGGAGTAGGAAAATGATAACAACATCACTTTTATTTTTCACGTAGGCTTCAAATAGATTGACATATTTTTTCCATAGGACACATGTGATGCGTGTGTTACTTTACAGAAATAGTGAAAGGTAAATTATTTAGGTAATTTTTTTTTTGTATATTATTGAAATTAAGGACAAAAATAAATATTTGTAAACTTTAAATGGAAAAGATATTATGGTGTAAGTATAAGGAGTAATAAGTTTACTCTGTATCCCGAAGTTCCATCGAGAGTTTTTTGGTATATTTTCTCTTAACATTCAAGACTTGCACCCGATATAATCATAACAACTTGGCCGATAATATCTGTTTATAAAATAACACATCACCACACGGTTCATTACTGAGATTTAAATTATCATATAATATAATTTAAAAATATATATAATTATAGAGAAATAGAGTTGCAAAAGTATGAAACTAACCTATCAAATAATATGTGTTTTTCATCCAACATGAATTTCACTGAAATTAACCAAGTTCAGTCCGGTTATATTCAACGGGAAATCGTTGCTTGGTTTGATCCAAGTAGTGTCAACAAAGAAAATTTTGTAGACGTTTGATGACGTCTTAAAATGGCCACCAACGTGAGAAACTTTGAAAAATGCTAATAGCAACTGCAGTATCTTCAACCAAGTAGGTTTTATACTTGTTGATTAGGTTCTTTTTGATGGTTACATGAATCTTATTATTATGGAAAAAAAAAACAATGTTATACTGGGTAATATAGAACCGTATGGTGATTATAAGTTCAAATAGTATTACCTTAGGATCAACGACTACCGTTTCCATTATCTTGGTCCCGTTAAGATAGCTTTTCCAGAGCTTAAGCACCTTGAATTTGATTTTTCATTGTGTCTTGTAAGGTTTCAACTTAAAAATTGGTCAGAAATTGGCCGTTGGAAAACAAAACTTGTTTTTTTTTTTTCCTGGAAAACAGAAATTGGCCGTGTGATAACTTTTTGCTATTCTTACTCGATGGTGAATTGTGGTTAACACTACATGTATTTATATATTATTTTATTTTGGGTACTAAGGAATTATAGAATATATTAATTTATTGCAGATATAACATATAAAATAAGTAGTTTCCAAAGACAAACGGTGTTAATTGTAATTTTAGATTTGTGGAGTATTGTAGGAAAAAATTTCGGATATCTGTAAGGAAGATTGACGTATTCAGTAAAATACAATCATTGCGTAAATTAAGTAAACATAAATGTATAGCAAGTAATGGCACCAAATCATTGTAAATTAAGAAACTTAGCAATATCAGTGCGCTAGAAAATGATTTGTAGATATGTGGCAATCGAGGTGATTGAAAATGAGATCTGGTGTTGGTAATAAAACCAGTAAAATAGTGTTAATTTTTTTTTGAATTTATTTTATTAAAGAAAAAAGTATATTAAATTGGTAAAGCACAATATTTTTTTTCTATTCAGTTGCCAAAAATTTGAAGTAAAAAGTCAAATCTTTAGCTGTCAAATTAAAATGTCAAAATGTCAAAAAAAAAATATATATATATATATATATGGAAAACTGTGGAAGGTAGGATAAATGGCGTACTAATTTTGATGACTCTTTGAATTTACCATTGAGGGAAGTAAAATCAAGAAATACTATTTTAGTATGTGCTTAAATTAAAATAATTAGCTTTTTATAATATAAGTTAGGTGATATTAAAGTTTGTAACATCGCAATATAATTTTGTTTTTTTTTGTAAGTATATAAATAATTGTGGAGACAATAATATAAAACCCATTAATATGATTCATGGTTATTACTTTATTATTAGACTCTCGATTTTTATATATTATTTTAACAAATGGCAATTATGTTACACAAATTTTTGTTAGATTCAGTGAGCATTGCATTTGAAGTGTAAAATTTCCAAGAACGGACCAGATGTAAATACTATTATCATAATTTATTTAAATAAAAGAAAAAAGAAAAATACTAAAACTTGTACATTAATTTTTGTAAATAATAATAGTTAACAGATTTTTGTAAAGGCTATGGGATCATAATTTATAAATTTGTTGAGTAAGCTCAATGTATTTTCCACATTAAATTTAGTATTTATATGAAAATCCTTAAATATACTATATGTTGTATAAGCTAAAAGCGAATCTTCTATTTAGCTAACTCTAGTATAGAAAAATTTCTGAATGTTTAAGCTGATAACCGGATAGATTTGCCGATTTATATCAAGTTTTTTATATGATATAAAAATATATTTTTTGAGACGTAAATATTTTATATGGTGATATATAGATTTTAGTGTAATGGAATTGTATATAATTTGTTAAAAAATTGCTTTATATTAAATGTAATAATGTCAAATATGTATGGCAAAAGAAAGAACATGATCACGTTATGTAGATTTGGGCTTAGCGCATGATATATGTGGAGAGGCGAATAGAAAATGATTTTTTCTCCATACGTTTATTAGTAAACATAAATTAAATCTAAATTATTGGTAATTAAATATAATGAGTGAAATGGACAACCTAGTAATTTAATATAATATTAAAAATAATTTATTGGTAACCGTTTAAAAAGGTCCGAAAATATAGCAACTAAAAACCTTAAGAATTATTGAGAATGAGAACTAAATTCAAAAAAAAATGGAAACTTGATAAATTCTTGTCGAACACTAAATTCGACATTCAAAATTTGGGCTTATTTTGCGGATACTTCTTGAAATTCGTCAACTTCGAGTATCGCGGGATTGACCATAATCTCAGAATAATTATATGTAGTGTTTACTATTCATTCGCCTAGACATTAATGTGAATTATAGTTATGTAATTTTTATATTATAAATAATTCGAAATTGAAATTAATTCGATAAATGTGTTAAACAACCTTGCCAATTACTGAAACTCGCAAATCTAATGATACAAACGTTTTTCTCGGGAAATGACACCTGCATTTGGTTCTTAAACTCAATGGTGTATTGATTCGTTAAGCGGCAAGGAATGAATGAACCTCTAAAAATATAAAATATAAATAATATTGAGAAATAATTAATTCTACTACAGAAAAAAAGGTATGTGTATCATAATGATTGATAAATAGTCATACCTTCCATCGTGGAGATCAAATTTGACAACGTGAGTAATATTTTTGTCTTCTCTATCATAAAAATCATCAGTTACTATATTGTCAACTTTTCCAATAACATCTGTCGAAATAAAAAATTTCAACATCAAAACATATAATGATGTACTATACAGTATATTGGGAATAAGTTATTAAAAAAATCTTAATTTTTCCAACACAATAGTCAGGAATATCACCACTTTAAAAATCCTCATAGTCTACAAAATCAAAATGATATCCTTCCCCTCTAGATTGAATGAATCGAACAAATGTAGTGGAAACAATCTTAAATTTGGCATTATGATTTGTTGCGTTAAAGGTTGACAGTACAGACGTGAATATGAAATTAGTCAACCGTAGCCATCTGCCAACAATTAATTTATTTTTCAAATCGCCGTATGACAATATTCTTTGGATTTTATTATCCTTCAATAATAATTAATTTAGTAATTTTTTTTTAAAAAAGTGTAAAGGTGTATTTTTCTTATGATCAATCACAATATTGTATAGCATTATTAGTAATAAGAGAATTTGATAAAAATAGGTATTGAGTAAAGTCAGAAAAATGAAAGAGATATAGGATGATTGAAATAATTTTGGAAAACGAAGTTGTAATGCAAGATCTATTAGTACATAAGTTATAAAGCACCTTATTATCAACCAAAATCAGTTCAAGCGATTCTTTTCCACCGTTATCATGAATGAATTTACGGATAAGTTTGATCCGAAAGATCCATTCGTTGACATTAGGATTAAGTTGAGAAACTTTGAATTCTCTTTTTGATTTCAGAAACCGGTTTGGAGAAACCATTTTTTTTTCCTTCGAAAAACAACGTATGGGGACGATGGATAGAAGAACATATATATATATATATATATATGCATCAATTATGTTTACATTTATCATTTGTGTGTTATCATTACAGAATCATTGAATTTAATAGTAGTTGTACACAAACAAAAAAACAAAAGAATATGTGAACGCCGAATTTATGAAATGAGAATAAAAATAGTGAGGAAAATATGATTTTGGAAGATTAATTTAAATAAAAAAGATAGTTTCCTTATTTCTTTCAAATCAATTACGTTAATTTTGATTTGGTTACTTTATTTGAAGCATGGATGAAGAAATCATGGGATTAGGAAAAAAAAATATTCAATTCATGATTTTTCGTAATAAGTAATTGAGTTGAATGGATATGAATTATGATTCCAATTTTAATATTTATCCCACTAATAACAGGATTTTGAAATATACCAAAATATATATGATTGAATCTTTTAATATTGAATTGTATGATAAATTTTATGGTAAGTTATGTATACGACTTGATTAACAAGTGTGATATGGATAATTAGTAGTTGGTGTCGATATTGTGATGATTACAGTTATATATATGGCATGAATTTAACATATATTCATACTTTTTATCTTACTGATTTCCAATAAAGATAAAAAATTATTAATTTAGAAACATCTTTTATCTATTATCATTTAAAATTTGATTTTTTTAGTTATATACTAAATTGATAGCAATTACGTAAACTGATTGATGCATTTGTCGATTCATTAAAAATGGTGCAAGGAAAAAGTGATAAAACTTGAAGAAATTAACGATCAAAAACTATATGAGTAATCTGGATCTGATTATAGTTACTTGAAAAATAAAACAGAAATAGTAAATCAGAAAATTGTAGATTTTGCTAAATTAAAATAAGAACAAAAAGCAATATTGCGAGTGAATAACATATCCGGCAAATTATTATGCGACCAAATAAATCTGATAAACTGAGTAGATCTAAGACTTGCGGTCCTTTTTCACTGGCATTTGTTCCTCGCTTGCAACGCCTTCGTCTTTAACCTCAAAGATTTTACGTTTGACAACTCGAGGAATAGTTATGTTTGGAAAATCCAAACTAACCATATCTTTGTCAAATGAATGAACTTTTATCACACGGTAGAGATCATATTTAGCTACAATATGTTCATACCCAACACGACTACTAAAAATGAAAGTTTTTCCCACCAAGGTATGTAAGGCTTTATGGATTGCATTATTATCCTGAGTATAATTAAATATAGTTAGCATCTATATTATTACACTGTACTATATATATATATATATATATATATATATAATTATGTCCCGACGGTGTCAAAAATCACAAATTTTGCAATACAAGTATTATCCATGACACGAACATTCAAAGCGTATCTGAAATATGATGAGAGTTTGGTAGTGGAGAAACATTATAAGTTATTTAAAATTCAGTTTTCAAAATAATTTATATAATGTTCTTGCGTCATAAGATAAAAATTAGTTTGTGGGATAAAATCTAATTTTAAAAAAAAATTATTATACATGTATTCAATAAGTTACAAGGAATTATTGGTATTAAAGTATAATTAATTATATAATATTAAGGTAGTTTAGACTATTTTTTTAATGTACCTTTTCTGAAACAAATTTTTAATTTTCAAACACTTTGTACACCATTTGTCGTCTGGTGAAAATAATCGTCTCAGCAGAGGATCTAATTCCTCAAGTGGTTGTGGAATAACCTTAGTGTCGCAAGTGGGGCAGAACAACAAATCCCAACCGTAGGTGCAATCAAGATTGACTATCTTAGATGCAACGGAAAATGAACCGACCTTAAAGTAGAGCAAGTTAAAAAGATAATTGAGAGAGCAACAAAAAAGAGGAAACTGTCATATAAAAATATGGAAAAATTGCAATATAACTAACCTCGTCACATTATTTGACGTAAATTTTTTAGTGGAACTGAAGACATTTTTTACCTTTGTTTGTTTAGGTTATAACAACAACCTTACTTTGATTTATATTAAATCCAAATGGGAAAGAGGTTTTATATAGGTAGATGCCAATGGGTTTAAAGGTATCAATATTTAATTAGAATACCACGTAACGTAATATAAAATATCAAATTTTCCCGCCATGTTTTGAAAGACACGGACATTTAATTTTGTCATCGAAGAAATAATATTATATCATTTAGGTACAAATTTACGGTAATTTAAATCCATATAAGTAATTTTATTTAAATATATGGAAAATTGTACTCGGTGCAAATTTGAAAACCTATGACAACATAAATATTAGTAAAAAGGATAGTTTCCTTAACAATATAATCAATTACGTTACTTACGATTTGACTATAGAAATCATATACTTGATTGAAGGAATTAGGGGATGAGATAAAGTAGTATCAGTCAATAATGTTTGGTAATTAAAAAAAAAAAAAAATCAAAGCTGTATTAGTAGCAACCGCCGGTTTGTCCGAATATATATGTGAAACGGCTGATATACTATAATTGAATTAGCATTGGAAAATGAATTTATTTATATGAAAAATTTGGATTGAAGAAAAGAAAAAGAAAAGGATGATAATTTAATGGAAATAAAACCGATAAACAAAGAAAATAAAATATTGAATATTTTTGAAGTTGAGGTACAAAAAGTAATCTTATAATGTTGATAATAATAGAGCAATAAGCTGGTTTGCACAACCTTTTATTTTAGAATTAGATTAATATCAAGAATGACATAGATGTGATGGACAAATTAATAACGATGGGAGTGTAATAAAACTTACAGGTGAAAGAAATTCAATAATTAATAAAAATAAGAATGTGCTGTAAAAATTGAAAACAACTAAGTTGGTTATTTGATCAAAGGCTATCATATTTCAGAATCAAGAAGTTTTTCATTCCTTTGACTGTAATTTGTAGGGTGGAATAATATGTTGGGAAATTGAGCCGGTTCGCACACCAAAGTGGATATAGTGAAACTATATAGCTAATTAAGCATTTGTATTAAAAGAATCAGTAAATAACTTATTTTAAATATTTTAATGTCTTAAAATATTGGAAAATGACATGTGATTATGTTGGTAATCGTAATTGTTGTAACATTAAACACTGATGAAATTTATTCATCCAATCTAATAATAAAAAACGATATTACAAAGTTTGGATATTATTAATTTATTGGAAAAACTGAGAGTCCATGAAATTGAAATGTTTTTAGCAAGTGAAAAACATATTAGTTTTTTGGAAATCGTAGTATCGTAATCTTTTTTGTCGAACTGCCAGTGGTAGCAATGATACCTTCGATGTCATCTAAAACAAACTTTTTGAGTTCATTTTGGGTTAAGGTAAAACCTAGAAAATAGCAATAGAAAGTGGATACTATGTAAATATATATATATTTCTAAATAGAATAAAAGTTAATATTAAGAGTAATGATATTTTACTTGGATCCTTCTTTTGATGACTTTAGATTTGTAAAATATCGTTAGAAAAAAGTTCCAAAGTAACATTCCAAACTTTAAGACGATATTCCATGCAATCGTGTTGCAACATGAGAGCAAATAGTCCGCGGAAAAATGCACTTGATCCCCAACTTTTTGCTTGTATAAGGGTTTGAATATTCTCATCGTCAGTTTCTAGATCATGATTAAGTGACATGGAGACAAATAATGTGTTGGGTGATAAATAATACGAAAGCTGATAGAAAGCAATATATGGAGAGAGTAAATATGGTTGCAATGGAAAATGACGGCAAAAAATATAGCGTAATTAAAGACATGGTGAGATCAAAGATTTTATAATACCATATATAACGATTGACCAGCTATAATGTTTGAGAAATAAAAATATAATCAATCTCAAATTTTATTTGAAATTCTAGTTAATAAATTGTAATAAAAATAATAGAATAAAAGTGGAAATATAAAAGTTATTTTTCTATAGTGATTAATAGGTAATTTCGGCATTTCTGGTGTTCAACTTCAGCATCTTTTTGCTTTGCATTGACTTCTTCATTTCTTGTACCCATGGATCGAAATAAATCCGAGAGCATTGAGATTGTTCACATAATCATGTACCTGTACACGGAAATTTTTTTAAAAAAGTGAAAAATTGTTTTATCGAGCAAATAACATCAACTATTAATATTGGTAACATATTATTACTAACCTTCATACTTATCAATAAGTCCAAATTGAATGACACATATAATCGGATAACCTTGGATACAATTTTCCCAATACCACATAACTTCGTAAGCAAGGAGATAATTATATGTATAAGTGATTTTACAATGTAAAATTTCACCTCTGCATTTAAAATTTTTTTGATTAGCTAGCATATATATATACTTTGTAATTGCTCATGCTTCTTACCATGTCAAATTCTTTTATATCTTATATCTATTTATAGATATATCTATTTATAGATATATGTATATATATATATATATACATATATCTATAAATAGATATAAGATATAAAAGAATTTGACATGGTAAGAAGCATGAGCAATTACAAAGTATTTTTCAAATCAAAAGTTATTGTCTTCCAAGTCTGGCCTTAACTCTACTTCCAATATGATTTGAGGTTACCATAGTTAAGAACCTGCGCACACACGTCTACAAACAAAAGTGGAATGAAAGTTAAATTATTTTCATTAAATATTTTTAATTAAATAAGACGTACCAAGACAAAGGTTTCGTGGGTGTAACCCAACGAAAATTTTGCGAAATTCCACGAAATTGAAGAAGAAATTATCTACTGGCCCGGAAACAGAGTATAACGTTGTCTTAGATAGAAAAACTATCTCCAATGGTACTGTAGTTTATTGAAAATACCCTTTATATGGACGAACTTGAAATGAGTCAAGTACGATTGTTTTATCTTCAACTATGATATTTTTCCAAGTGTCATTCCAAATATTTTTTGGAATGATGGCATGTATTTTATCACCCTATATGTAATCTAAGAGATGAACGAAGAAATTTATAAGTTTGAAAAATAAGGAATATATAAAACGATTTGGTACATTAAAATTAAAACTCACACGATAATATCAACGGTTGGATCGATGGGGATATGCACTTCGTCCACCTTCGGACAATGCGAGCTTTGATTTTCCAGTTTTCATTTCGAGGTGATAAAATAGAAATTGGATGGAAATGAGTTTGAAGGTCAATATCTTTGGATTCCATAGGAGATTTAATTTTACTAATTGTCGTATGTGGCTATGGAGACCATTTACTTTATATATAGGAAAACTTACCTTTAGTATTTAAAGTATAATTATTTTTTTTACGGCGTAAATAACAGCGAATAAAATAAAAATAATGTTTTATTGCGGAAAGAACCAAAATTTCGGCAACTATAGATATGGTAATTACTTAAAAAAATTATAGTAATTAAATAATATAGTTGTAAAAAATGAGGAAGTAATGTAATAAATGTGATTATACTCAAATTGAGTAGTAAGGGATATATCACCTATAGTAACATGAGTAATTAATATAAATAGTAACGCATAAAAGAAAATATTAAAAATTTTGTAATTTGGTAAAGTGAGTTAACGTAAGTTGAAATATGATGTAATATAGTTAATATTTATTTTTAAACAATAGGATCAAATTTAGAAATTATAATGTCATTAAAATGAATTAATTATATATGGATCATTATATGTTTAAATAAAATATGTAAGGAATCTTTAAAAATACTGATTAAGTTATATAAAAGAAATTGGAAAGTTAGTAAATGTAATTTTATGAGATGAAAAAAGCAAATGGAATGATAGTCAATGGTAAGTATTAATATCAGGAAGATGAATAACAGAATACCAAAAGAAATGACAAATAAAATACTGAGCCCACTCTAAACGACGTTAAATAATTGTCCGGATATCTATAGTTGGAGGATATGATAGTTAATAAGGGTCACGTTAGATGGAGGTAGAATTAGGTTTTTTATATTTTATGTGATTTATGATTTCCGTTGTTGGTGAAACAATCTATGATAAAGGTAAAATAATTATTATAAAATGGTAATGTATTATCGATCCATTAACTATAGAAATTTTAAATTGAAAATCATGATAACTAATTATAGTGGTTGATGTGGTGAGATGTTGCCTTGGTTGAGGCTGTTCAGTCATTAACATTGACTGATTAATTTAATACAGTGTGAAAATGGAAAAAGAGATATGTATAAGTTATACTAAGATGTTTTCATGATGACAGCAAAATTAAAAATATATTGTCAGTTTTAGATATATGTTTTATAGAAAAGGACATAGTGACTTCGACATTTGTTTTAATATATTGTGATAAACAAAGTTGCAAATATAATAAATTAAGGAACCGATATAACAATGTTGGATTTTAATCGTAAAAGAAAACAAACATAATTGATGAACTGAAACAATAAAAATGTTGTAGATTATAATTTATTCGTGGATTGGACATAGCCCAAAAATGAAAAAAAAAAAGTTTGATTTATTGGTAAATCATTTTTTATATGCTTAGCGAATGTCATGAGAAGTGCCTCAAATCTGCCAATTATTCCTGCAAGATGTATTTTCAAAGTATGAGGGCTAAATACACGTAAATTATAGGAAAAAGTGTACGTGAGATTTGATTAAAGTATAGAAATGGCTTATATAAAATAATCGTCGTGAACAATCTTTGGGATTGCATCGTCTACTAAAACTTCGGACTTTTCCCCACAATTAATAACATATTTTTTTCATACAATCACAAATAAAAATTATATATGTATAAAAATGGAAACGATTACAAACATATTTTATTAGAAAAAAAAAGAAAAAATATTTGTAAAAATATTACCTTGGATAATCTCAATCTGACAGAATCGTATAACACAATATTGAATACAACTCGGACCAAGCTTGATCGAGTGGTAAAGTTTTTTGGCGATGTCTCCGTACAGAGAACATGGAATGAAATTGTCACTATCGAATGTAAAAAAGTTAGTTCATTAAGAGATGTATTTAATAGTGAAATGTTTAAGTAAATTGGGACACATGAATATAGCAATATTACCTCTCATCTTTAAGTTCAAACCTAATGCAAAAAATTGCATTTGCACCTTTTTTGCGAATTATGTGAAGATCTTCAACTGCACGGAGTAGACCAATAACATCTGAATAAAAAGGAAAAAAGTATATGATATTTTCAGTAGTGTGAATAACATTGGGAGTAAATTAATATTAAGATATTACGATGACATACCAAATAAATAAGTGTTATCGAATTTTTCAATCTCAAAATACTTGACGAATTCACAGAAAAGTCGATCTATTAAACCATAACTGGGAATGACCAAAGTGTTTGATTTAAACACAATCTTCAATGGATGGTTAGTAGACCGATTCATTCATACTTGAGATATTATAAACAATTTGGAAATATAGAACGAATTGAAGCCCTTAGATAATAGTAAGTCATGTTTTATATTTGAAGCTTTTTCTAACCAAGCTTCGATTTTATCACCCTGCGAAAATGATAACGAAAAGATAGATTAGTTACTCAAGAGTATGGTAAAAAATCAGACAATAGTCATATATAATAAATAGTAGAGTAATTGTTAATATTACTGTTTCATCCACTAAAATGAGGAAGAATGAGCGGTTTAAAATGCAACGGGCATGCCACTTGGCCACGATTGTTACATAAATGGAGCAATTGGCCTTAGTAAGGACAAATCTTCTAAAAGTATGTAATCACTCATTGCAAAATGATAAAAGAGGAGGTAAAATTTAGATATTTGGTATGTGAAGCAAATACTGTAATGTTTGGGTTTGGAGTCTATAACAATTTTTTTTTTTCCATATATCAATTATGTTTCCTTAAAACTTTTGGAGAAATATTGACTAATTAAGTATAACGTGTAGATTATGGAAATATAATTATATAAAACGTGTAGACTACGTAAATATAGTTGTATAATTGATCTATTAGAAAGGAAATTAAATATACGGTTTATAAATTTTCTAAGTACCGACATTATAATATCCAAAATATATGGTGTAATTTTGTTAATTAGAATAATTGAAGAAACAGCATAATCAATTGTTTTTTTTTTTTTTTCTAAATTAGGAAACATGAATCAATCATATTTAGTGGCTTTTAAAGACCTAATAAAAAATATAAAATAATGAGACCGTTATTATTTGGAAAATTATTATGCATGTGATAATAACATGGTTAACTATATACTTGTATCTATGATTTATTCGCCTGCAATAACATTGTGCATGTAATAAAATTGTGTTTTTTTTATACCCAGTGTACAGTAAATGTGTGCATATTAATTTTAAAACATTAAAAAATGTAATATGCATGCTAACGAAGTCGGGTTGATACGTTTTAAACAAAATACACATTCATTATATTTATAATGGTGTATAGTTTCTTTTTTACTAAAAATGCTAAAGTAGGAACATAAGTGACAAACATGTAGGAGCTGTAAAGTAGGAAGATAACTCAATAAGTTATATCTGTTGTATTTTATTATATTTAATTGATAATATGTTACTTGACTCACAATAAAATTTACTAATTCAAGTGAATTAAAGATAACAAAAAAAAAATTCATTAACCCAAATATAACCAACATCTTTTACTAAAAGAACTATTTCATCGACTATAAAAATTATAAAAAACTTAAAAAGACAGATATAGGTAAAATAGTAAATTATGCAAATCGTCCTCTTTAAAATAGAAGTCTTTATGTTTCAGCGATGATCTCTTGGTTTGTTGAACCATGGGGTCTGATGGGTCAAAAAATATCTTTTAGCATTGTGATGATTCACACAACCATCATTTACCTAGATGAAAGTTGGTAAGACCCAACTGTCAATGATTCACACAACCATCATTTTTTTTAAAATATCAATAAATGGAAGTACAAATTAATTCTAAATATACTAACCTTCAATAAATTCAATTAGAGCAAATTGTATGACGTAGGGGTGTCAAGCGGGCCAGTCCGCGTCCGTGTGGACAAACCCGCGGGTTTTTTCTGTTAAATGGATATTGGCGGGCCAGCCCGCTTATCCCGCAGACCAAAATATCAATGTCCATGTCCGCCCTGTTAGTTAAGCTGCCTTAGCGGGCCGGCCCGCGGACCCTTCCATTTTTGTTATTTTTTTTTGTTCTTCTTAATTATATGTTGTCTTGGTTTCAAAATTAGAGGTGAGAGTTTTGGTTTCTCAAACAAAGTACAAAGTAAAACATTTTTATGTTAGTTTTGTGTATTCTTTTTTCTATAACGCTTTTTCACACCTATTGTATATGTACTAGTGTCAAACGGGCCAGTCCGTGTCCGTGTGAACAAGTCTGCGGATTTTTTCCGTTAAATGGACATTGGCAGGCCAGTCCGTTTAGCCCGCGGACCAAAATATTGATGTCCATGTCCGCCATGTTAGTTAAGCGGCCTTAGCGGACCGGCCCGCAGACCCTTCCATTTTTATTATTTTCTTGTGCAGTTTATGTTTATGTGAAAAAAATGGTTATACGAAAATCCGTGATTATATGAAAAAAACTTAAAAATTTAGATAACTTTGTTAAAAAAATATGTATCTCATATTTCCATTGTCTATTATTGTAAATATAGATAGTTGTGATTCTCTAAGATTGTAAATATATAAACTCTTGTAATCTCTCATAATCAAATACATAACAATTACTTTTCTATATGATATCAGACTCTAAAGGTCCAAAACCCTAAAATTCTTCTTGCCCTCGTCGTCGACTTATCATAGTCGCTGCCATCGTGCTCGTTTTTTTTTCTCCTTTTGTTGTCATGTCATCAGTCTCTTCTGAAACGGCACACTCCTTGCCCAATCCGGCGGATCCGTCCTGCCCAATTCTCTCCGTTAACATGAACGGAATCACCAAGCTTACTACGACAAACTGTATGTTGTGGTGTCTGCATATTCGTCTCTTCCTTGGTGTTCACGATTTAGCCACCTGCATCGATGAAACCGCTTCCCCTCCTGAACAAATCGTCACCGTCGATAATGTTCAGACAACCAATCCCAAGTATACAACTTGGGTTCGACAAGATGAATTGATCTTCACTGCTATGTTGGGGGCTATCACGCTGCCGCTCCATCCGCTCATTGTCAACGCCACCACCTCTCTTACTGCTTGGAAAATTCTTGCCAAAACATACGGAAATCCATCTTGTGGTCACATCAAACAATAGAGAGACCAGATTTGAAAGACTCCTAAAGGTACACTCACCATCGATGAGTATATGCAATTAATGAAGTCCAAGGCAGATCAATTGTCACTCCTTGGAAAACCAATGAATCCCAATGATCTCATTGAAGATGTTGCTTCTGGACTTCTCGATGAATACAAATCTGTTTGTGATGCTATTCAGAATCGTGAATCGACTGTTTCCTTCGAAGAATTTCATGAGAAGCATCGCAATCGAGAAGCTGTTGTTGTCTGCAACACACCACCGCTGACCTCCTTTCTCGTAACCAACAATTGGCTCATTCACGTCCTCCATCCAATTACAATTCTCGTCCTAATTCTCGTCCTCCCTATGAGAATCAAGGATCCAATTCTCGTTCTGACAACCGTTCCGCTCCAACGGGCAATGATCAAGGTCGTGGATACTTGGGTTGTCGTCAAGCTTGTGGCAAGCAAGGCCACAGTGCTCAGCGGTGCTACCAGTATTGTCTTGTTCAGAATCAGCAGCAGCAGCAGCCACGAGCTAATGTAGCTCAAACCCCGAGTCATGACACTCCGTCTTGGTTACTAGACAGCGGAGCCTCCCATCATATCATGTCAGATCTTCATAATCTCTCTCTCCATGATCCTTACACTGGTGGTGACAAGGTCATCATTGGTGATGGCCAAGGTCTTCCCATCTCTCACATAGGCTAGATCTCTCTTCTCTCCACTACTCATAATCTCTCTTTATCTCGTGTACTTCATGTTCCCGAGATGAAACAAAACTTGATATATGTTAATCGATTGTGTGTGGATAATAATGTTGCTGTTACATTTGATCCTTGGATGTTTCAGGTGAGGGATCTCAGCTCGGACTCCCGGTGGTAAAGGGAAATGTTAAGGATGGGATGTACGAGTGGACGCCTTCTTCAGATTTTTCTTCTTTTCGTGCTTTTTCAGCCTTTAAAACTTCTCATTTTGATTGGCATTCTCGTTTGGGACATCCCCATATTGAGCTTTTGTTTAAAAATTTTCATCTTCCTTTATCTAATAAAGTTGGAGCTTCGTTATTTTGCCAATCTTGCTCTTTACATAAAAGTCATAAACAACCATTTGGAGAAAACACCATTCGTTCTTCCAAACCTCTTGATGTTGTTTATTGTGATGTCTGGACATCTCCCTCGTTTTCATTTGATGGATACAAGTATTACCTTGTTCTTGTTGATCACTTTACTTGTTATACTTGGTTTTCTCCACTCAAAAAAAATGTCTGAAGTATTTGAAACCTTTGTCAAATACAAAGCGCTTGTCGAAAACAAATTTCAAACTCGCCTTATTACGCTCTATTCGGATAACAGTGGAGAATTTATGGTCATGGCTCACTATCTTGCTTCTCATGGTATTTCTCATTTGACTACTCCACCACACACTCCGCAACTTAATGGGATTTCTGAGCATAAGCATCGCCATATAGTTGAAACTAGCCTTGCACTACTTTCTCATGCTTCTCTTCCCGTTGAGTTTTAGTCTTCTGCTTTTGCTACAGCGGTTTACCTAATTAACCGGCTTCCTTCGTCTGTGCTTTGTTTTCAAATTCCATATACTATTCTCTTCAAAGAGCCTCCGAATTTTCAAAAGTTTCGTGTTTTCAGTTGTCTTTGCATTCCTTGGCTTCGTCCATATGTGACCAATAAGCTTAGCCCCCGCTCTTCTCCATGTCTGTTCTTAGGATATTCACCAACTCAAAGTTGGTATTACTGTTTTGATCCAAAAACATCTGAGACTATATGTCTCTCGTCATGTCGAGTTTTTTGAAAATATTTTTCCGTCGTCTCGGGATTTTTCTTCGCCCTCACGGCCATCATCTTCTCCCAATGACACGGTCACCTCTTCCATGACCGTTGCACCACTCCCACATTCCATCATCATCCCGGAGTCGAGTCCAGATCCCTCACCGTCACCGGCTGGTACAAGTTCTTTACCCTCTATTGCTAAGAACATCAATGAATCTCTTCCTGCTGTAACAAAACCAGTGTCGATCGCCATCGACCCAGTGTCGGTCGACAGAGCGGTTGAACCTGTCTCAATCAACACCGAGAAAGCGCTTGTGCCTTCCGACTTTCTTCCATCAGCGTCTTCTTCGATTCCAGTTGTGGTGCCACCTGTTAATGATCAGGGTATGAAGACAAGAGCTAGGGATGGGATCAAGAAACCTATTCAGCGGTATGGTTTTCTTGCTAAGACTATGTCTTCGTCCTATGATGAAATTGAACCTGCGACACAACGCCAAACAATGACTACTTGACATTGGCGAAAAGCCATACCCACTGAGATTGATAATCAAATCCGTGTGGGACTTAGTTCCTCCAGATGGTGTTACTAATGTTGTTGGTTGTCATTGGGTATTTTGTATCAAGCAAAATCCCGATGGATCGATTGAGTGCTACAAGGCGTGGCTTGTTGCAAAGGGCTATAATCAATGCCCAGGTATTGATTATTTCGAAACTTACAGTCCCGTTATTAAGCGTAGGGTTCTTCTTGTTTTGAGTTTAGCTACCTCGCTCGATTGGCCTCTTTGCCAATTAGATGTCAATCATGCCTTCTTGCAAGAACCCTTGGAGGAAGAGGTTTATATGGAATAACCACCTGGTTTTGTTGATGCTGATCGTCCTGAGTATATTTGTAATTTGAAAAAGGCTATCTATGGCTTAAAGAAAACTCCTCGAGCATGGTATAATGCTCTACGAATGTTTCTTCTCGAAGCTGGGTTCACAAACTCGTTATCTGATGCGTCATTGTTTATGCTTCAAGTTGATAAGGTTGTTCTCTTTGTGCTTGTTTATGTTGATGACATCGTTATCACGGGTAACTCTGAGCAGCGGGTCAAGTAGTTTATTCAGATGTTAGGTGATCAGTTTTCCTTAAAAGACTTGGAGCTCTCTTATTTTCTTGGTATTGAGGTGGTGCGGAATTTCGATGGACTCAAGCTAACTCAATCCACGTATGTCACTGATTTACTTCGTCGTGTCAACATGTTAGATGCTAAGCCCGTGTCTACACCTATGGCATATCGGCCTTCTCTTACTCGTCTCATGGGCACGGTTCTATCTGATCTCACTTAATATTGTATGGTTATTGGCAGTTTACAATATCTTATCTTTACTAGACCAGATATTGCCTTTGCTGTCAACAAGCTCTCTCAGTATATGCATCAACCCACCTCGTAGCATTGGGAAGCAGCTAAGCGTGTCTTACGTTATCTTTGTGGTACACAAGATCGTGGTTTGTTTTTCTCCTCAAAGAACTCTTTGTCTCTCCATGCTTACTCTGACGCTGATTGAGCTGGTGACAAAGATGATTACTCTTCTACTGGTGCACATTTGGTTTATCTTGGCAAACACTTGATCTCTTAGTCGGCCAAGAAACAATCGACGGTTACTCAGTCGTCTACTGAAGCTGAATATAAATCTGTCGCAGACACTTCGTCTGAAGTTCAGTGGATTTGTTCTCTTCTCACTGAAATGGGTATCTCTCTTTCTTCTTCTCCGGTGATCTACTGTGACAATGTTGGTGCTACCTACTTATACGCGAATCCGGTGTTTCATTCTCGCATGAAACATGTGGTTGTCGATTATCATCACATTAGGAATCTTGTCCAAGCTGGTGATCTTCGTGTCTCTCATGTCTCGTCGGCGGATCAACTTGCTGATGGTCTCACAAGATCGCTTTCTCGAGCTCGTTTTGTGCCATTAGTGTCCAAGATTGGACTAACTTAGTTTGTCCATCTTCCCCTCTGGGTGTGTTAAGGAAATATGTATCTCATATTTTCATTGTTTATTATTGTAAATATATTGTGATTCTCTAAGATTGTCTTATGTGTATATAAACTCTTGTAATCTCTTTTAATCAAATACATAACAATTACCTTTCTATAAACTTAACAAAAAAATTTTGAATTTTTTTAGCCACGGATTTAATATGTAGTTAATCCGTAGCTATTTGAAAAAAAATGAAAGTTGAAGAATTGAACAAAACATTTTCGAATTCTTTTGTATAAGATTTGTAGCTAATTCGTGGTTATATATAGGGATTTATCTGTGGCTATTCTCTTGCTATATATAATAAGGGATTAAATTGTAGTTGATCCCTTACTATATATAGCAAGGGATAATCCGTGGTTAAAAAACCACATATTAACCATGGATTCGATATGTGTCTATTTAGCAACTGAATAGCCACAAATCTCATGTTCCATAAAATTTGTGGCTATTTTCAAAATAGCCACGAAAATTTTGTGGCTATTCTGTAACTACAATATAGTTTTCTACTAGTGATTTTCATATAAGAGATATTTAAAGTTATTCATCTTGTTAAAATTATGAAAAAAATAACGAATTAAGTGAATAAATCTTTATAGTTTGTGTTTTGATAAAGAAATAATTTGATTTAGAAAATAAAAAAGAAAGTCCAATAAGATAAATTATATATATGTATGTATATACAAAGTTAAAACGCACGGAAGTAATTGTAGGAGTTCTAAACCAATTACATCGTTCGTAGATTTAAATTATGGTAATGATATGTTTTTGTTGTCGATAAATATTGAAACTTATTATATATTTTTGTGGTAGATAAATATAAAATATTGAAACTTATTATATATTTTTTTAAGATAAATATCAGAACTTTTAACTATATATATATATACATATATATTTATATATTTATATATATATATATATATTAGATTATAACCCAAGCCCAACTTCGGTATTATGTATTCATAAAATCATTTTATAATATATTTAAATTAAATTATTTTATATAAAACTAATAGTTAATTTATGGTATAACGTTCTTAAAATATTTATATGATTTATGAACACATGTTATTGCATAGTTGTAATTTTTTGTTTATTTGAAAATTAACAACAACAAAAAATAGATATATATCAATTAGAGTCTCATTATGTCAAAAAAATTTAATAATTATGTGATATGATATATTTTATAAATTTTAAGAAGGAAATCATGAATATGAAATTTCGAAACTTGTTTTAAAAACGTATCCCGTTTGGTGAAGATATTTCAGTGATGAGCGGAAATTATTTTTGGTATGCAAAAGGAGATGGGAGAAGATGTGTTACCAATTCTGAATGGGCTGCAGTCTTATATATTTTATTTACTAATGGGCTACGAATTTTTAATGACATGGCTAAATAGAATTATTTCATTGGTTAATTTTTCTTAAATTGTTTTCAGTGAGACACATGGCAACTGTCTTCTCAATTAATTTCTCAATTAATATATAGGGGATGTATCGATCATAAAGTGAAAACACATGAGACTAAATTTCGGAGTTCTATAATTACGATTTTTGATGAATAGTCATTAATTCATGTTTCTATTTTTTTCCCCTTGGACTGATATCAAAGCAGAAGATAATGATAAACATTTTGTGTTGAACGTCGAATTGGGTTTTAATGAATTGATTTAGATAATTTAAACTGGAATTCAAACTAGAAAGATATAAAACATCATCATCGAATTCACGCGTCAAGATTTGTATCATCAAATTTCTCATATGGCGGAGATGAGCCGTAGCTCTCTAGATTCGGAAAGTTTTTGCTCTTTTCTTCGTCTCCTAGAACTTCATCGTCTCGGCTTAGAAAACGATCTAAGGTTGATCGATACCAAAATCTCATCTTTCGTTCTCTCTTTCTGCACAATTTTGTGTAAGTATCAAGGAGTTCTGGCATCTTCATCGTCTAGATGTGTGTCTCGCGTCCATATTAGGAGCGTAGGGTTAAAGTTCCGGCAATCGAGTGTTTGAGAAAAAAAAATTTAGTAAGATGAAATTAGAGAAGAAAACGGGTGAAGAATGATTTAGCACCAACGTTGAGTAAGAATTACTAGATGGAGCATTCGGCTGATTTTACTGTTGAAGCCATGATGCTTGACTCGTGAGCTTCTGATCTCGACCAAGAAGAATCACCCGAGTTACCCAATTTCGAATCTTTTTCTCTTATATGTGTGTTTCCTCATTTTAAATTTTTCCTAATCCGATTAAAGTAGAAATCGAATCATCTATCAGAAAAAAAGCACTCGTTTTCTTTGGAACTCTTTCCAGGTTTTGAATATCCAATACCAGGATTATTGTTGGTCTTTGGTTGGCTTTGCATGCATTGGCTATGTTTCTAAAATTTGACATGCGAGTGAACTCTAATCGGGCACATTTGATATGTGCATTGCCTGAAGGTGTGTTTTTTTTGGTGTGTTGATAAAAATCTTAGAATCAGCCCTGCAACATAACTATAAATTTTGTAGGAGAAAAGAAAGAGTTTTGATTTTATTGAGTTTTTCATCTTTCTTACTTGATGTAGCTTCTTTTGTTCTCACAACCACATGCATAGAAGACGGGAAAAGAGTAATGGTGTCGTTGTAGAAAGACGAAAAGGAGACGCAACAGTTAATATGCTTTCTTGCTAGAAATTGTGAGTATGTGTAGGTAACATTCCATGTCACAGTAGAAACATAAATCCACGATAAAAAAAATTAGTAATTTCAAATATTAATTTCTTCTAAAGATGAATATGAATTTTTTTGTTGGATTTTTATGATATTTTTTTTTGTTTACAGTGGTATTCAATACATTTAATGAAAATTGAAAATAACTAGGGGAGCAACTTAATTCTGATTAGCCGTATCCAGTATTTTTGTGGAAGAATAAAATGCGAAGATTGGCACATTATGAAATTTTTTATTTTAGGATCAATATAAACACCAAACAAGTGTTCAAAGCTGTCTGGATTCTCATGATATTTAGGAAAGAATATGTGTTTGAATCAAGTTATAAGATTTTAAGAATTTCTTCTTTTGTTGTATTACTTTGGTTTTCTGTTTTCTTTGGACAGTAGAGTTGAAGTTATACATAATTCAATTGTAGAGGTGTTAGCTACCAAAAAACCATCATCTCCTGGTTATACACGATAAAGATATGTTTAGTTAGAAAAATTGTAGCAGAAACAAAGGAGGGTAAAATAAGGGTAGTTTAATTGGATATATGTAGTGTAACTTATTGTCCATGGGTTCTCAACTGATACGTTTGAAACTTTTTAGATGAGGTCGGATATGATAATTTATTTCATCTTTGCTTAATTCAATTATTTTCATCTCATATGTTCATAGTTTTAATGTTGGAAGAAATAGTACAACCTTTGAGTTTTTAGGGTATTATTCAACATGATTGTATAATTACTAAAAAAGTCCATTGTTTTTTTTAAAAATAACATATCTCATATTATGATTTTGGAAGGCAAAAAGAAAAATTGTTTGATTGTCTGTGATCATCTTTCCCCCCCACTCCATTTTTTTCATTTCAAACTCTATTTTGGATTAGAATCTTCTTCAACCCTACTCCATTTTTAGCTCATTTCATTTTTTACTTCAAAATGGAATAACTAGTAAACAATGGAGTTATGAATACTCCTTATTAGGAGTGATCTCATTTTTTTACTCTATTATAGAGTTCGAGTAAGGAAGTATAAGGAATTTTTTTAGTTCCTATGCGTTACGATTTTCTCTTAGGTTCACCAGATAGTATAAGGGTTTTCAATTAAATCATCAGAACATCTACGTATAAGGAAAGCTTTTTAGCTTATGTGCGTTACAATTTTCACCTTATCTTCAACAAATAGTGGTAGAGTTTTAAGTTAAACCATCAAAACATCTACGTATAAGGAAGGCTTTCAAATTCTTGTGCGTTATGATGTTTCCATTGAGTTCACCAAATAATGATTGAGATTTAGATTAAATCATGAGAATGCCTAAGTATAAGGAAGGATTTTTACCTCCGGGAGCGTTACGATGTTCTTATTGGGTTCATCAGATAATGGTAGGATTTTAGATTAAATAATATAAATGCATACACTACAAAAAAAAATGAATTATTAAATCATTTATTTTATGTGTTTACATTATTTATAAGTGATGCAAATGATATTTGCCTCACTTATAAAAGCGTCTTAATATTTGGTGATGTAAACACTATACATCATTTTAAACAATTGTTGCAAATATTTGTATCAATTAAAGTAAGCGATGTAAATATGTGTCAATTGTGAAAAATGATTTTATTATTTGTGACGGTTTCAATAACTGATGTTAAATGTTTATATCACTTCTATATAATTGATGTAAAATTTGTATCATTTTTTTAAGCGATTATAACTATTGCATCATTTATTTTAAATGATGGAAAATATTTATGTCACTAATAGATGAATGATGTTAAAATTAATATCGATTTTCATAAATGATTTATAAATTGTTATATCACTTGTTAATAAATAATATTTTGTTAATAAATAATATTACATAATTTTGCATTATATAACACGTTTTTATCACTATAAAATACATTTTTTATTCAAATTAATTATAAATTAACAGGTATTTAAATTGTAAATCATATTATATTATAATTAAAATACAAAATATTGGCAGAAACTTACAAAAGTATTAAAACAAAACAAATCAATGATCAAAGCACATGATTTAACATATAAAACTTAATACATTAAAAAACAAATTACATAACTAAATTATTGTAGTCCCATCTCTTGAATTTTTTTTGTTTTCTTCATCTCCTCTTTAATGTTTTGTTCAATTCCTCTCCTCTTTGAACCATCTTATGGTACATGCTCCTCCAATGAAGTTTTTTGCTCCGTCTCTAATCATTTAAACCTGCAAATAAAAGGATAGAAAACTTAACTCTTATCACTTCTAAACCATGTTCCAATAAAAAAATAAAATTATGATTTGAGCATGGATCTTAAATTTATCCTTGGTAAAAGAAATGAATAGAACCGAAATCAATGCTATTACATATATCATATATCTATATATAATTTAAAATCTATAAAATAACTTCAAACACAAAGAAAAACCGTTAACTTATCTTCTCAAATTTACATGAGATTCAGAGATCTTTGTCATGGTGAAGATGCAGTCAACGTTATTTTCCTCCATCGATGGATATGAAAAGAGAGAGTGGAAGAGAAATAAAAAATCAATATTAACAATTATGGAAGAACGTGAGAAAGTCTTATGGATAATAAATATCCTGATGAAGAATGAGAGATTTTAGGAATTTTAGTTGCTATATATCATTAACAACCAAAATTAAAAATTTGTTTGTTTTTGGAAAACAAATATTGAGATTTATTCCACATCTTCCTTGAAAGATCTTTTAGCCTTGATTATTTGCATATTCTACCGTGAACTATTTTCTTTTAATTTATATTTTTGTAACATATTAATTGTTATTTTTTAACTAATCACTATTGAACTAAATACCATTTCTTTTAAGAAAAAAATTTCTGATACTTCAGAAAAATTCATTCTTTGCATCTTGTTTTTTCTAAATTCATATTTTGCATCAATATTTTATAAGTGACATAATATACTAGACATTTATACCAATTTTGATGAACCGATGTAAATAAATTCAATAAAAACATCAAATATGATGACTGATGTTAGTTGAAATATTCTACATCATTTTGTGATGTTATTTAATTGATGTAAATTTATATTTTTTTATCAATATTATATAAGTGATGTAAACTAATAGAAAATTGTATTTTTTTTTAATAAAATGATGTTAAACAAGTAAATAATAGCATTAATTATCATAAGTGATGTTAATCCACATAATTTGTATCACTTACTAATAACTAATTAAAAATAGTATCACTTAGTTTTATGATTTTCTTAAATGATTATATAATTATTTAAAACCTAATTAATTAATTTTTTGCATCATATCTTCTTGATGTAAAATTTGTATCAAATTTTAAAAATGATGTTAACATTATTTTTAAGAAACATTAATTATGTAACTGATGTAAAATTGTATTTTTGTATCAATATCATATAATTGATGCAAACTAATAGAAATTTGTATCATTTTTAATAAAATGATGTTAAACAAGTAAATTATAGCATCAATTATCATAACTGATGTTAATCCATATAATTTGTATCAATAACTTATATAAGTATACTGAATTCATTTTAGCTCATGTGTATTACGATTTCCTCTTGGGTTCACCAGATAATGGTAGGGTTTTAGATTAAATAATTTAAACTAATAAGTATAAGGAATTCTTTTTAGCTTGTGTGTGTTTTGATTTCCCTTTGGGTTCACTAGATAGTGGAAGGGTTTTAGATTAAACCATCATAACATCCACGTATAAGGAATAATTTTTAGCTTTTGTGCGTTACGATTTTCCACTTGAATTTACAAGATAGTTGTAGGGTTTTGAATTAAACCATCAGAACATTCACGTATAAAGAATTAGCTTATGTGCATTATGATTTTCTGCTTAGGTTCACCAAATAGTAGTAGGATTTTAGATTAAACCATCATAACATCTATGTATAAGAAAGGCTTTCAAACTCTCGTGCATTACGATGTTCATATTGTGTTCACCAGATAATGATAGGTCTTTAGATTAAATAATCAAAATTTCTAAGTATAAGGAAAAGCTTTATCTCACGTGTGTTACGATATTCCCCTTGGACAGATAATGGTAGAGTTTTAGATTAAATCATCTAAACGCATAAGTTATTCCTTTTACTCATGTGTGTTACGATTTTCCTCTTGAGTTCACATGATCATGGTAAGTTTTTAGATTAAACCATCATACCATCTACGTATAAGGAAAAGATTTTTAGCTCGCATGCGCTAAGATGTTCCCCTTGGATTCACCAGGTAAGGTTTTAGATTAAATCATCAAAATACCTAAATATAAGGAAGACTTTCTAACTCATGTGTGTTACGATGTTCCCTTTGGGTTCACCAAATAATGGTAGGACTTTAGATTAAATCATCTAACTGCATAAGTATAAGAAAGGATTTAAATTAAACCATTAAACCGTCTACGTATAAGGAGAGATTTTTAGCTCTCGTGCGCTACCATGTTCTTGTAATCACCATCACCATATAGTTGTAAGGTTTTAGATTAAACCATAAAAACGTATGCGTATAAGCAAGCCTTTCAAGCTCCCGTGCGTTACGATGTTTTTGTTGGGTTCACTGTAAGTATTGTTCTAGATTTAATAATCAAACAAAATTTAGCTCATGTAAGTTATGTTTTTTCCCTTTGATTCGCGAGGTAGCGTTGGAGTTTTCTGTTCGACCTTCGGAAAATTTATGTATAAGGAATGTTTTTTTAGCTCCTACACATTACGATGTTCCCTTGGGTTATGGTAGGATTTTAGATTAAATTATCAAAACGCTTACATATGAAATAAGACTTTTTAGATTATGTGTCACGATTTTTCCCTTAGGTTTACGAGATAGTAGTAGGGTTTTAGATTAAACTATCATGACAAATACGTATAACGACAGCTATGTATTATTTGTGTCTAATTAGTTATAAATAAGTTTTTTCAATTTTGATGAAAAAAAAAAAGTTTTCTAAATCTTGCTCTTTTCTTTTGGGTTTGTAATTTTTTGGGTTTCTAATTTTATTTGTTTGTGTTTTTCTAGTTATTACAATATTTGGGTGTTTTAAGGGTTTTTTAAGATTTTGATATTTCATATTTTATCATTTATAATAATTAGTATTTGTATTGGGTATAGACATTCACCTAGTAAAAAAATCTAAATCAAAGGAATATGAAAATCATTTTATTAAGATTTTGATTTTGAGAAAATAGAATACTAAATCTTTACCTTAATAGTAAATAACTTTAACACAATTCAAATGAAAAAAAAAAGAAAAAAAAAATTATAAAAAAACAAAATAATAGGAAAAACAAGATAAATCATTTCCTGTGGTATTCTCAATTTTATTATATACTCTTTTAGGGTAGGATACTTTAACTATGTTTTAATTTTTTTAATCACTGCTATAAAATATATGTTCATATACTCTTTTGTCTTCAATATACGCTGGTGAATACTAAGAATTTCACCGAAAACTTACTCTAGTAAGTGGACAAAATTGTAGAAAAAGAGGTAGCTGCATTTTTCCTATCCAAGGCAAACCTTGTACAAATCCGAAAAGAATCCTTTTATCAACTCAGGAAACCAACAATACAAAATGGACAAAAGGGTCTTTCAAGTTTCAGAAGTGAAAAAATGTGTTTTAAATAAACTATTGTACTGGTGAGAGAAGACTATTACTTGTTTTTCTTTTTCCCAGCCGATTTCTTTTGACCACTCCTCTTGAATTTTTTTAACTTGGAGGCGGCAAGTGCTTCCGCAGCGCTCTTGCCTTCCAGCTTCTTTGTGAGCTTCACGACGCTTGACATACCTCTAACTGCAACCGCCCGCTGATCTGGTCTACGGCTCATCATCTTGCGATCAAGTGGCCAATACGCATATGGTTCGAGCTTATCTTTCCTCTTTAGATCACCACTTGCCTTTTTGCTTGCATACTCTTTGCCTGTGTAAGCGTACCCAGACTCTGATGTCTTCATCCGCTTTTGGTTCTTCCTTGATGAGTTTACAGAGAAATGGCTACCTTTGCTGCTCTTGGCATCCGAATCTGCATCATCAGATTTTTCCTTCCTTTTACCTTTCTCTCCTTCATGGATTATCATCCGTCCTTCCATATCAAACTCTGCTTCTTCATCTGAGTCAGCTTTCCGTTTGCCAAGTGCACTTGATCGAAGAGCTGATCTTGTTTTGTATCGATCCATCAAGTCAAGCGGTTCATCATCTGACTCATCCACTTCAAGATGACTCTGCTTCTGATTTTTCTTGGATCTGTATTATGTCACCAACAAGTTAGGTAGGCAGAGATCCAAAAGCTAGCAAGCTAGGATTATTACTGCCAAAACGTGTATACAAACAACCAACCTCAAACCGGATTCCTTGGACTTCAACAAAGAGGAAGCCTTGCTACGGCCATGCGACTCCGCATCCATGTAGTCTCCATCGCTGTCCTCGTCTTCATCCGCAAAATCAGAAAATATTTTGGTATCATTCCATCGGCTAGCCCTGTAAGACATGAAATCAAGAACAATCACTACTTGACCACTCAGAACTTCTATGAGAACATCTGTCAAATAGAGTTGGAAGCATACTTTGATGAAGTTTCTTTTGAATGCTGCGACCTACTCATCTCAGAGCCAGCTGCATACTTTTTGTCTTTACGTTCCTTGACCTGAGATTAACCAAGGGAAGATGTATGACATAACACAGATACTAAAATCTGGACAGCTTTTGGACATTGTTAGCAAACCTTTCGAATGTTTGTCAGGAGTTTCATATGTTCCTCAGGCATCACAGACTTGACAGCCTCTGTTCCACATTTCTTGATAAGCATCTCCAACAGAAGCCTCACCTGTTATACCAACATGACTCTTTAAAAAAAGGACAAGAATCCGCAAAAAACAAATCCTATGCACCAAACATGTCATCCTGGACATACGGCGGTATTATAAACAGACCTTTGCTTTGAAAAGGTTTTTCGTTCCTTTTGGCCACTTTAGTAATCCTTCTACCATGCTCTGTAAGTTTGTGTGTAGTCCTTCAACGGGTGATTTAGCCACCAACACCTTCAACAAACCTAAATTCGCCTGTTTTCCAAAGTAGATTGGTTGTAGGTTTCAGGAAAAAAGGAAAACAGTTAACTGAGTCTCGTTGATAAACAAGTGAGACAAACGGCTAACTAAGTTGTGGCCTCTAGATAGGGAAGAAAACTAACTTTTGTAATTTCCTTATTTTTCCTCTGGAGGAGAAGAAATGTGGAAGGAAGCAAACTGTAAGCACTAGCTATGAGTTCAGAGAACTCATATGTCAAACGAGCTACGCCCTTGACAGCAGCACTAATCATCTGAGGTTTTTCTCCAGCTAAGCAACCAACCACCTGCGACAGTTGTAGCACAAGTCAACAATCAATCTTGACGCAAGAAGGAAAACCAAATATCCTGAAATGAAAAAAAAATATATGTTACAATTAGATCGAACTTACCATGTTGAAGTATCCATGTAATTTCTCATTGTCTCCACCATTTTCCTCATCTGCGTATGCATGACCAATCTGAACAAGTACATCATAAGCTCTGTTTCTTGTTTTTTTATTCACCTGTAGAAACAGCAGCGACCTGAATAATGATTCTTACACAATCATAGTTTGACACAGAATGGTTTCAAGCAATGCTTTAGTACCTCCTTTAGGGCAAGTATAACTTCAGGTAGAAAAGAAGAAACAATGTCTTTTCTCTCCTTTAAATCATCCTGTACGGGAAAAGAACCATCAGCATCTGGGACGACTATTTGATATTTCCCTACAACTCAAAACGAAATAAAATTCTAAAACTAAAACCTACATCTCTATCATGATACATTTGGTCAATATACACATAAAGGCTAAACGGTTTAGATTCTTACAGTCCTTGACGCATGAGCTAACAAGAAGTATAAACAATCAAGTTTATGGCGCTTGGCAGAAACATGGCATATATTGTGCATCAGCTCAAGCAACTCCTCGAGGTTCTTCGAAATAAATCCGTCAGAACTCTGGCCAAGGAACATTTGAACCAAAGACATTAGTGAAGATTTATTTGTAAATAGCTTAAGTTAATGGTTTTCAAGGACCTAAACGAAACAGCATCAGTGTATACGGGACGTAACTTAGTATCAGTCATGTACTGTTTAGCATAAAGTAAGCAAACATATAATATCTTTGATGATGTAGAAATAAAATATTATCGATGAAATTTTAGATGCATAAAATCAGTCGGCTGTACACAAAAAGAATCTTAAGGCAAAAAGAGTAAAACCTTCAAGATGACCGAAAGAACTTTGTACGCTTTCTTTTGAATTTGGCCCTTGGGATCCTGCAGTTTAAGATTCACGTCAGCACTCATCCATACAATTCATAAAAACTCATCTTCATGTAGTAAGAGGATAAATCACAGAATACAGACCTGCATTGCAGGCTTCAAAGAACTGAATATGGTATCTACTTCTTGACCATCCAAACCAGGTAAAAGTGAAACTAACAGATCAAACAACCTCGCCCTGAAATTAAATGCAAATTACAGGGTTAACTTTGACAGTGGCAACTAAGCAACTAATAACAAAGATTCGAGTAACAGTACCTTAAGTTGGAAGAAGATTTTTTTTCTACAGTGTTATCCACATCCATCCCACTAGCAGAACTTTCGTCTTGTGCAATGGCAGTTTTGGTAGCCTCTAGAAGCTCCCGCAGTGTCTTGAAAAGTAACCTCGAAACAGTCTTTTTCTCCGCTATAGATGCCAGGTTTCCTATCGCAGACTGAAGACAGCTAAAGTTATCAAATACTGTGATAAGATCTGTTTACGTTAAGTTAATCTAAGCAGAAGAGGGTCACCGACCAGTTACACGAGAATACAACATAAAGAAGAACAGTTCTGGTAACATTAACCTAACTAAAATTATAGTCTAACCCATCATAATTTCTATGATGTAATGAAAGTCGAATAAACTGCCCTTGAAGGCTGTTAATTACCTGAAGGGAACCGCCATCATCGTCTCCAGATTCATGAAGTATCCTTGACAAAACATCCATTAATTTAGGAGCAAACGACCGCAAAATTTTCAAGTTAGCTGCCGCATGCTGTAAATCATAACGAGCAGTAGCTCGTAGCATAGCAGGACTAGCATCATTAGCAGATATTTCTTTACCATCCACAACTTCCTTATTTTGTTGAATCAGAATATTCAAACTGGAGCATATAATTCCACGGGCCTCAGCCTGTGTTTGAAGAGCTCCACATAATATTGGCCCCAGTTCCGCAAAACTTTCCACAGTATCCACAGGATAATTACAATATGAAGGTAACAAGGCCCATAACGAATATACGAGAGAATCCACACTCCTGGATGCTGCAGTAAGACCTTGTAACTTGAGCTGCCATTAAATACAATTAGCAACATTAGAGAAGAAAAAAAGTTAAGAAATCAAAGAGCGGGAAGAATAAAAATTACCTGTTGAGCTCTCTGGCTCATTGTTTCGATCATTGTAAAAATAGTCTCTGTGAAGAAACTTAGCCTTCCTCCAACTGTGTACTGCTTCAAGATTGGGAAGAGCCATACATTTACCTCAGACAGATCACTTGCCTCGAGGTTTAAACGCACAATGCTTAAAAATGTTTCAGGTCCCATAGCACCAAGGGCTGATCCTACACACTCATGCAACTGGAGATTGCCAACACAGACAAACGTCAGCCAAACAAACAGACAGGAAAATACAAAACGTCACCAAAAGAACTAAGGTCTAATACATTGATTCTATGTTGCATTATTATATCGTAGAATCATTCACTTCTAACTAAAATGAGAGTAGGTCCCCATAACAACTTCTGCATATATATTTTGTGTATTAAATTGCTATACCACAGCATCAAATCCACCACTGAGTTTTCTAACAAACACAACGAAGCAGAAAAAAGTTAACACGAAAATGTAGTGAAAATATCAAGCATTTGAGACTTCAAAAAGAAATCAACACAATGGAATATCTATAGAGAAGGTTTCATATGCTCACAGCATTTCATTTCTTCCCACCAATCGCCATATAGGTAACCTAATATCATCACTGGCGTTTCATTGTAAGAATAAACTTAGATCTAACGATGAAGCCAAGATAACAGATCACAAGTGACATCACATTCAAGTAATCAACAGCAATCTAAAACCCCAGCAGATGGTCATTACGCTCCAGGACTAGTACAGTTACCTGCTTCCTATAAGGAAAGCCTTCATCAGGTAGATCTTGCATATCTGATAAGTCCTCAAGGGTCTTCTTCAGAAAATATGTAGAATCTTCACCTGAAAATTGAGTGAAAGAGCACATGAACAACTAAGCAAATAACTGGTCAAATAACTCCGTGAGGTACAAGGATCTGTATCTCAGAAAGGAGAAAAACCCTTCAAAAAGAAGAAACAGATGAAATGTCGGAGAATAAATGAACCAATTACCTAATTTATCAAACATCGCTGTAACTACTTGAAAAGCCATATCCCATACTGCATGGTACTTGTAATCAAGCAAGCTCTCAACTGTTGCACACAGCTTTTCAATGACAGTTGGACTAGGCTTCCTTATATCCAAGTTTGAATTCCGGGTTCCGTTGATGCTTTCTCTGATCAAGCCTTCGTCAATGCATGAACTTATCAAACTCTTCAACGTATCCGTTGCTGCAAAGATTGCCTCCTCGTGTTCAGATGCTATAATATCTGCCAAAAGAAGCACAAAGATCAAGGCCAGAGAAGGATAAACCGCATTGACAAGAAAAGCAGTATTTTTGAGAAATACTGAAGGAGCAGATACAACAGCATACCTTTCAGACCATTGAAGACACTAGGAAGTTTAACGACGCAAAGATCTCTGTTTGAGGAAAAAGCCCTCAGCATCCCAACTTTCAGCAAACGTGCTGTGGCGGTCATGGTGTCAGCAGAAGTTTCATATGCCGAGAACAGTCCAGCTGCATGAGATAACACTTCAACCAGCGCCTCAACTGGAACCTCGGAGGCTGGATTGAGACAAACTGCATTTAAAGAGTCTATCAATGGCCTTGAGATGAATGGAACGGGCAGAATCATTAGCACCTTAAAGCCCTCGATCAGAGTAGCAATGTGCTTTCTCGACATCAAGGCCAAGCACTCTTTTAGAGTGCTGAGAATGTAAAGCACTTGCCGTGCCCCCCTGGCTCCTTCGGTAGAACCTGCTTCCGATTTACTAGCGAGGTCTAAATATTGTTGGAACAACTCTGCTATAGCTCCACTGACTGATTGACAGGCCTTTGTTCCATGGGATTTCTGCAGGATATCACGGAGACATGTATTCGCCAGCTTTCTCACCTGGATTTAAAGGAAGAAGAACATCAAAAGTCTGATGCAGAGCGGATATATTCACCAACAATGGTAAATTTGTCAATACCTTTCCATCTGAATGAGTAACAAAATTCAGCAAGATGCTGTAGGATTCAGAGCCTTCGTGCCCCATAAAGGAATCGACAGTTTTGAGCAGATGGGCCAAACACTTCAATCCCGAGATTAAGCACTCGGGCGTGGCTGATTTTAGACGCAGTACGCTGAGGACGAGACGCAAAGCTAGCCCATTCTTCTTCAGTACTCCTGCCGAGACTTTAGGGAACACAAGGGAAAGGATGACAAGATGTGGTTGGATTACATCCAGAGGTGGCTCGGCATCTTTGGACAAGAGGTTGTCTAGTGAGACGCATGTGGCAGCGAAGTAAGCCACAGGTGTCCGAGAATGATTACCATCTGCTAGAGTTTTTGATAGCTCCTCGATGACAGCACATAGATGTTTACAGTCTGATCGGCTCGACTGCAATAAGCAAGAGCGCATGAACTCCCCAAAATCTTCACAGAGAGGCAGGGGCGATTCTAAGGGTGTGAGGCACATGCCGGTGTCAACGTCAACACACAATGATTCCATAATTAGGTTCCGTTACCTTGGCTAATTCAGGGGAATGTTCTACACAAGAGAACGGGAACTATTAGGTTTATTAATCACTTTACTTTGAGACAAACACATATCTAAAATAAACTTACTTTTCGTAAAACTTCAACTTTGGCTATAAATCCGTCAACTAACTGTTAAATGGTGTTATTGTGGCCACAAAACGTGAAAAATTGGTGCAAAAACGAAAGAAATATTTAAAGAGACGAAACAGAAATCACAGTAACATTGACGGCACTAGGGTTTTCAAGGTAGAAGATGACTCTTAATCAAATGGCGATTTTGCCCCTCTCATTAATGTTTTAAAAATGGGTAATATATTGTGATGGGCTATGTTCGAACCCAAGCGCTGGCCAATAATTAGAAGTCTTTCAACTACTGTGCAGCTGTAAGCCTGTAACTTTCAATTTTATTTTTTATAAATAGTTTTCTATTCTAGACTTTTTTTCTTTTTTAACCGGCAAATCATTTCATTGATAGACTTAATGACAGAAGGTTACAGAATATTGGGCTTCTTGGGCCACATAAATAAAACCAAAGCCCACAAAGCAAGATAAGATTACAGAACCGTTTGGTTTTAGAGAGACACGTGCTAGATGATTAAGCCTTCTTAGGAGCAGCCACGCGTCAAGGCCGGAAAAAGCATCACCGTTCACACCAGCCACCGGGAAACAATTCCGATCGCCGCTAACTGCATTGCCTTCTGCGAGATCCGCTTCCCTTCAGAAATCTCATCAAGTAACCACCATCTCAGAGAAATTTAACCTCAGTGAAATCATACGAGACCATAAGATGAAACTATGTAAAACATATCTCGATCAAATAATCAGATTCAATAACAGAGAGCCATGGCCTTGATAAAGATAAGAGAAGCCAATCTTCATTCCACCATTCCCGATTGAAGAGTTTAGAGGCCACCGGGTTTGAGTATAATTCTCACCATCACCAACCTCACCACCAATCCCAAGGAAGCTTCGGTGGCGACTAATCAACATACGATTAGTCCTATGACAAATTTACCCGTTCAACTCGATCGGGATTTTGAACCACCGGAGATATTACTCCAAGCGAAATTGACAATTAAGTTGAAGAAGGGAGAAAATCTTCAGCGCCTCCAACGAAATAAAGCACCGTGGAAGAAGATCGATAAGATTCCGGAAAAATTTAGATCTTAAAAAAATTTATAAGAACAGCAAGATCTAAACCCGGAAAGCAAAGAACACCGGCAGGAAAACCGGGCCCGAGGAGGCGGATCGGGACCGCAAAATTTATTGGCGATATGAATCGCAGCCGAAGAGTCGCCCGGAGGCGAAAGGAAAAGTCGCCGAAACGGCGAAGATTATTGGCGGCTAAGCCGCAGCCGAGAAAGAAAAGGAAAAGGGAAAATTGGTTCCGACCGTCAGCGTGGCTGAAAGCACACCACCAACAGCCGGAAAACAAGAGTTACGTTTGTTGTTTAAGAAAGTAGAGGGAAGGTGGAGCGAAATTTTAGAGAGAGAGTCTTCAACCACTTCAGAAAAATTATATCCTATTCTAGACTATTACATCAAATATCAATGTTTATGTCGAAAATAATTTTATATAACCATATATCTGATAATTATCATAACATATTTGTCGTATCTATGTCGTCCCTGATTTTACAAATTTTGTGTTTTGCCGTTTCGTACCCGTTTCCGACCCTCCTTTCCATCGCCGTATCCATTTCGGTGCAACATAGGATATAGATTCTGAGATTATGTGAGATGATAAACAAATAAAATAGCGTAAAGAAAAGAAATGCAATTTAATCAAAAGTGATTTGCACTAATATTATTTTTATATTATCTATTTGTAAAAATAAACACTAATTGCAAAAATAACAAAAAAAATTTTTAATTATCTATTTTATCCATCACACTCTTTCTCTTGGGACCACATCACACTCTCTACTTTTAGGACCACATTACATTCTCTTTCTCCTTTTGGGACCACATCAATTGTTTCTCTCTCTTATTTTTGGAACCACACAACTAATGTATATTTGGAGGATAAAAGTTTATGATATGCTACATAGAATAACAAATGTAATTGGTTAGACTTTCTTTGATCCGTCGAGATAAGTAACTACTATGTATATGTAGTTCGTTATATATTGAGTCTAGTAGTTGACTACTTCGTAAAAAGTGGTTGTTTAATTGAAAAAACTATAAGACGGTCACGTTTAGCACTTATCTCGGCGAAAATTTGAGTTCTTCATGCCATGACATCCATAAAGACCTTTTTCAAACTCTGCATTGCGGACTCCACAACAACACAAGTATGCGACTACTTATGGGGATAGTAGACATAAAGTGGATAACTATTTACGCACCTCCCCAGATGTATTTATTTGTCATACGTCTTCGCACCAAACATCTTTTGAGGATATAAACCCACTTTCAATTCAACTATGTAGTCAACTACTACCCTATAGTTAGTCAATTACATCAACACGTCATGTAGTACATCTGAAGTGTTATCCACTTTCACCAACTACTATGCTAAGTAGTTCTTCAACTACATCAACACTTCGGTTAGTTCACTTCACCGTACTTTTGCACTTTTTAGTCAACTACTATCCCCAAATAGCCATCATGCGAATCATTATGTAGTCAACTACTACTCTAATACGTTAGTCAACTACATTAACACTCCGGGTAATACATTTGTAGTGTTATCCCAGTTTCACCAACTGCTACGTTAAGTAGTTACTCAACTGCTTTTGCACTATGTAGCTAACAACTATCCCCAAATGTGAATCCCACCAACATCCAAATCCAAGCAAATCCCCTGGTACTAGTTAGTTAACTACTACAAGTAATAGATACAAAAATACATGAAACAATAGTTAGATATGTCTGCAAATTTTCACAATATAATCAATTCTGATTTCGTATCTCGTGGACCACATCAAATTAATTTCAGCGTCCTAAAATGGCGCGCATACGAGGAATTCAAAAGTAGTCTGAACAAAGTTTTAATCCCAGACCACATCATACAAAAATGTATGTTTTGTGTGGTCGTCACCTACTACATCCCAGACCACATCATACCCTAAATAGTTAGTCAACTACTTCACAAAATGATGGTACTACATATGGAGTGTTATGCCCAATCTCACCAACTACTACGCTAAGTAGTTAGTCAACTACATCAACACCCCGTTTAGTTCATTTCACCTTGCTTTTGCACTTTGTAGCCAACTACTATCCCCAAATAGCCATCATGCGAATCCCACCAACATCTGAACCCAACCAACACTACTGACACGTTCTAAACCTCTTCGTCCAACTAGTTATTAAAATCTACGAAACCTCCTGCTCAGCTACTTTGCACGCAACCGCACTAAAATCCACATTTTCTTTTAACCGTTGGGGAAAGACATGTCAATCTGGGCAAACATCTCTTTACTCGTTGGGTAAAGACGGGATAATCTAATAAATTCAGCTGTTATACACGATGTTGGTAAAAGTCTAAGCTATCCATAAAAACGATAATACATTTACATAGAATGTACTTATTTGACATACGACGTCGCATCATGCCATCATTTGTTTTAATATACCCACTGTAAATTATAGTAGTCAATTAACCTATATAGTTGTTCACCCGGTGCCTGCATTTTTTCTAGCGAAGTAGTATCCACAAAATAGTAAACAATTCTGTAAATTCAAAGCATATTCAATGGCATATAAGTAGTCAGCTATTATGACTAATAGATTGACAGAAATCTATAACAATAGTTATATTTATTTGTACCTTTTAAAGATTTATAAAAACGCATTTCATTTCTTGTGTGCCACACTGTATACAGCGGATAAACGAATAAAAATAAATAATCTGAAAAAGGTTTAAAATGAGGACCACATCATATATATTTTTTTCCTTTTGTGTAGTCCAAAAAATAAAAATAGAGAGAGAAAATTTGATGTTGGACCACATCGAGGGGTAAGATAGGTAGCACAGATGGCAAAATACACTATACTATGTTAGTTTTGCTAATACGGTGAAAATACATATTACTTTTGCAAATAGGTTATCTAATAGTAATATTGCTGCAAATAACTCTAATCAAAAACTGAGTAAGAAATAAAAATACTCGAAATTATCATATCAATCAAAATTAGTCATCAAAACATATATAATATATATAATTAGTAGATGGGGTCTGCACGTATCTCCGGACTAAAAACAACTTTGATACGTATTTTATCTTTGGTTTATTCAACATGTGTATATTGTGTATCAGATATATAAAACAAACATACAATTTAGTGTTCATTCGAATTTTTATGTGGTGTATGAGTTACATATGTGATATCATAAAATAAGACCCATATATGAAATATCATTAGATAAGATCTATAACTATTGGTCCACCTTAAAAATATATAAATATATTACATATATTACATACCTACATAAAGTAGATACGGTTAATTAAACCGGATACAGACTAAATCAACATAAAGTTGAAAATACTTAACCGAAAATTCTTGAGAGGAACAAAAGATATTTGATGCAATCTTGTTAATGTCAATCGTGGACGAACATTTAATAGATCCATTGACCGTTTATTTGTAAAAAAACTGTAATTCAATGTACTTTGAGAAGAGGACTCGCCACTCTTTACTATGTACGGTTATACACAACACACATCTAGATCATTATATATATATATATATATATATATGATCCGACATTCTTTCATTCCCTTATCTCTTCTATTTTTGACACAGAGTCAACACACTGTTCTATTTTCTTAAAAAAATCTTCAAATAAAAACGGTGAACATCTTGATAAATCTATGCGTTTATTATTTAATATATTCGAACATAGTCAATAATCCTTAATAGTCTAACTCGAACACACCAATTGGATTGAAAATTTGTTATTTTTTACAACATGTTTCCCTTTAATCATTTCAGCCATTTAAGTGCATAGGGTTTGCGAAAATATAAAAATGTGTTTTGTTTTCATAATATACAAGAAAAAAGGTTTTTAATAGCGGCTGAAAAACGTTATCTAACGTTTTTTTAGCAGCTATTTATTCGCCCGTTATAAAAAATCAGACGCTTTTGGTGGCGTTTTCTTGCACTGCTATTGTATCGGAACTTACAATAGCGTTTTTTTTAATGCAATTAAATTTTATTTAATAGTGTTGCCTTTGTGCTATTATTATATTTTTAATAACGTTTTTGTTTTGTTATTATTATATTTTCAATAGCGTTTTAGTTTATACAATAGTTAATTTTACAATAGCGTTTATTTTTCGTTATTAATTAGCTATATATTAAATATAATAATCATTTTATATTATATATTTTGTCATAATAATCCTTTTATATTATATATTGTCGATTTTGGTTTTTTTCTAGCTGATTTTTCTAAAAATATTGAAATAAAATGACTGATTAAACTGAACCAATTTTTAACATTACAAACCCCACAATGTTAACAAAACAAACCTCACAATAGAGTTATATCAAAGTATTACAAAAATAGAAACAAAATTAAAATACTCCTAATTTTGTATACACAAAGAAAGAGATGGTTCAATGTTAAAGTTTCAGTCTTTGTCACTACAAAGCACATCCATGACAGCCATTTCCTCAATCGTTGTCATCCTTTTGGTTATTGCTTCATGTGACATATTTCAGAATATAATCATATATCAATTGTTGTAAAAAAAAATTTCAAGAGGAAAGTTGACAAAATACATGTTGCCATTTCTCAGCCAATCATTAAACATCAAGTACTTTGTGATTCAAATTAAAAAAACGAACATGAGATATAAAATAGATATAAAAGTCAAACTACTTACAGCAGAAGCTCTCTTCAAGGAAGGAGACATCTTGTTCAGTCCAATTGAGGATAAAAGATGCAAACTCTTAGCAAATTGAGATAAACCTACAACACCTAAATCAAAGTAAAGCAAAAATGAAGTTAAACCCTTAATGAAAAGCATTAGCCATGAGTTCTTTGGAGAATAAGAAACGATCAACATCTTGTTCCTCTTCTGGTAGTAATAATATTATTTTTCTCTAAAAGTAGATGAAGACGAATTGATATGTGTACCACCCCACTCCTCTTTAGCAATTCTTCACTGATAAGATAACTTGAAAGAAGTCATTGCATGAATTTAAGAATGGGGCTAAGTGTTGCAAATGTCTACAAAAAAAAAACCACAACTTTTGTTGAGATAAAACACCAGGTTGCAAATACGTAACAAATACGTAAGACATAAATTCAAACTACTTACATAAATTTTCCAAGTTTTATCCCCACCAATTCATGCTGCAATTGAATAAGTCATGAGTCAAAAAAGGCTTTTTCGCGAATAAAAAATTGAGAATTAACGAGAACAAATGCAAGATCTACTTAGACGCAGGAAGAGACCTGAGTTGAAGAAATCGAGTAAAATAAAGCGCACGTTGCTTGGTTCTATTGTATGGGACGATTATCCCACAAATCAGATTTGAATTTTTCGGCTCACTAACTTCTTCGGCTCACTAGATTCTTCGCTCTTACTCTCCACGCCAATCTTTGTGTTAAGCGCATAACCAGTAGCTTCACATTTTGAGAATTATCAACATAACCAGCAATTTTTCGAAGCATTTCTTTCGTAAGACTACAAAAAACTTTTTAAAACTGACACAGACTTAAAACTAGGAACCGTCTTCTAAATCTAGCAGTGAAGTCCTCAACAGTAAAAGAAATGAGGAAAAAGCTAGATTGGGGAAGTAATAATAATAATCAAAATAATAATCAGTAAAAATTCAAAGCTAAAGAACAAAGAAGAACCAAACATCATAGATTCGAAGAAATAAGCAGTGAGAACAATGTTTTTGGATTTTACCTCTAAGCATGTTCTCTTGTTTGTGATAAATAAGCTCACATAACACATTAGTGTATTTGGATAAACAATTATCAAACCTAAGAATATACTCGGTTACTGATGAAACTAGATGGGGTATAAATAAAAGAAAAGAGAAGATGGAGACCGTGCCTTCACGAAGCTTACACCGAGTTCTTCTCTCGAATAGCCTCGGTTCAGATGTTGATATCCTCTCACTTTGTTTAGTTTCTTTAAATTTCTCAATGGACTTTACCTGAAGAAATAAAAGTCAAAACAGATATAAAACATAATAGATAACAAGGAGATACCAAAAGTAAGAACCTCTCTGTAATGATATATTTACAAACTCATTGACATCGTTTTTAGCTCCATTGCTGCAAATAAAAAACAGTACTAGAAGTACATATAGACAGAGGAACTGAAACAAAAAACAAGTAAAATTTCTTGATAATGTTACCTAAACTTGCGACGAGGCTTCTCAAACCCGAACTGTGTCCCATTGTAGATCTGCATTAATTGAAGCGTTGTTGAGAGAAGTTAGTACTCGAACTAAGCACTTGCATATTCCATGTGTCTAGCATCTCCTATTCTTCACAAGCTAAACAAACAAATAGAAGAGAAATTTAAGAAAAAACTAGTAACTCAGAGAGAGAAAAATATAAAATTCGAATCGACTCAAGGATCTCTTTTTTCACCAGGCATCCATCAGATCTAAAGGTTACTGAAGTCTAGCTCCTAAAAAAACCGTCGAGTTCGAGGTCGAAGTGGATTCAGTGGTGGAAGAGGTGGAGGCCGTGGATCTAGAGGTGGATACGGTGGTGGTGGTGGTGTAAGAGACTGTTACAAGTGTGGTGAGCCCGTCTCCGCCCTCCATAGTCTCAACAAATCCAACAAGAACCTCTTAATCTCCTCCCTTCCTCCACCGCCGCTTGATTCTTCTCTTCCCACTCGTTACCGCTGCCTTCACCGCTGGAAAACCCTAATCCTTCCTCCACGAGATCCAAGACCACCCATCTTGTTCTGTGAAACCAAAGCAGGTGAATTAGAAGAATGAAGCATAGAGATGATTGTAGAAGAATGAAGATCGAATTGAACGATGGAGAAAAAACAGATCGAAAAGTTTTTTTTTGTTTTTCTTTCTCCGTTTTTTGTTTAACAGAATTAAGTTTGTGAGGCAAAATGATAGCTTTTGCGTTTACTTAGTCAAAATTTTGGCCATTGAAAATTGTAAGCGGGTTTGATTAAAAATTATAGGGCACTTGCGAAAAAATGAGGCAGACATTAAAAAATTTTAGGTGCTACATTTATTTTAGCATTTGCAAATTTGTAAACGTTATGAAAAAACTCAAGGTCATATCAACCATAGCACACCTAGAAAAAACGCTATCCTCTACTGCTATTAAAACTCATATTTTTTGTAGTGACACAATTGTTCAAAAGAAATAATATAGAATATAACTAAAATATGTAGGCTTAAAAGATTGAGGTTTTCTATGCACTTTGCATTAATCGATTTTATGGTAAAGGGTTTAGTCAAATAGATTATGCATTTATATCTAAATATGAAAATATTTAGATTCTTTGGTATCTAATAATATTTATTCGTGTATTACAATTCACGAAATTTGTATCATAAATAGGTATCTTTGAGTTATTCCTAGTAAAATCTCAAAGAGAAGTATTAAACATAGGTTGTCTATGTTGTGAAACTAAAGGTTTATGTGTTGTATTATTGAATGAATAAGAGTACATATATATAGGTGATTACATGACCAAGAGAAAAGGAAAGTCTACATAAACAAGGAAAAGGAAAACCCTAAAGGGTTTGGGCCTAACCGCCCATGTATGGGCCTAATGGGCCGCTTGGTCTTGATCAATGTATGAGCCGGTTATGGAGTCCATCCTTTAATGATTTATAACACTCCCCCTTGGATGACATAACCATGCGAGATACTAAGAGATCATTATAATACGCTGAGGATGTTACCTCATTAAAATCTTACCAGGAAAACCCAGTGGGACAAAACCATAGTGAAAGAAAAAGAGTACAACACATATTACTCCCCCTTTTCTGAACATCACTGAAGATCCTTGAGTCTCCGCATCCCGATCTGATGCGTGAGCTTCCTTAATGTTGAGGATGGTAAAGACTTTGTGAAGAGATCGGCTGAGTTGTCACTTGATCGAACTTGTAATACTTGAACTTCACCGTCCTTCTGCAATTCATGTGTGAAGAAGAACTTTGGCAATATTTGCTTTGTCCGGTCGCCTTTGTTGTAGCCGTCTTTGAGCTGTGCGATGCATGCCGCGTTGTCCTCGTACATGATGGTCGGTTCCTTGTCTTCGACCATGCCACAATCTGATCGTATATGTTGAGTCATCGACCTCAACCATACACATTTGCGGCTTTCTTCATGGATCGCCAGAATTTCTGCGTGATTGGATGAAGTTGCTGCAATGGTTTGCTTCATAGAACACAAAGAAATTGCTGTACCTCCATGTGTAAACACATAACCTGTCTGCGATCTAGCATTATGTGGATCTGATAAATAACCTGCATCAGCAAAACCAACTAAACCTTCTTTGGTTTGATTAGTATAAAATAAATCTAAGTCCTTTGTTCCTTGTAGGTAACGCAGGATGTCTTTGATACCGTTCCAGTGCCTTTGAGTTGGACATGAACTAAATCTAGATAGGAGATTCACGGCAAAACAGATATATGGTCTAGTGTGGCTAGCCAAATACATTAAAGCTCCTATGGCACTGAGGTATGGCACTTCTGGACCGAGAATTTCTTCATCGTCCTTCTTTGGGCCGAATGGATCACTGTCCAATCTGAGGCTTCTCACAACCATTGGGCTGGTCAATGGGTGGGCCTGGTCCATATTAAATCTCTTGAGTACTTTCTCAGTATATGCCAGTTGATGCACAAGGATTCCATTATTCACGTACTCAAGTTGCAACCCCAAACAGAATTTCGTTTTACTTAGGTCTTTCATCTCAAACTCTTTCTTTAAGTATTCAACTGTTTGGGCGATTTCTCCAGAGGTTCCAAGTATGCTCAAATCATCCACATACACTGCTATAATTACAAATCCTTTGTTTGTAAACTTCTTTATGAAAATACATGGACTGATGGGGTCGTTCTTATAACCTTCTTTGACTAGGTACTCACTTAACCGGTTGTACCACATGCGACCACTTTGTTTCAGTCCATAAAGGGATTTGTTCAGCCTTATGCAGTGTTGTTCTCGAGGACCTTTCTTATCTTTGAGCTCAATACCCTCTGGTAATCTCATGTAAATTTCATTATCCAGTGGACCATATAAATATGCGGTCACTACATCCATTAGCCGCAAATCAATTTTCTCTCTTTTATAGCCAGACTGATCAAAAATCTAAATGTCGTAGCATCCACCACAGGGGAGTATGTCTCCTCATAATCTATTCCTGGTCTTTGTGAGAATCCTTGTGCAACAAGCCGTGCCTTGTGTCTCACGATTTCACCATGTTCATTTCTTTTCCTCACAAAGACCCATTTGTATTCCACTGGTTTTACATCGAATGGTGTCCTTATTATTGGACCAAACACATTCCTATTTCTTAATGAATTCATCTCCACATTTATGGCTTCTTTCCATTTTGGCCAATCAAATCTATGAGTGCACTCTAATATAGACTTGGGTTCCTGATCCTCCTTCAAATCCGCTATCTCAAGTGCTACCTTGTAAACAAATGCATCATTTATGTCGACATCTCTTCGGTTCCATTGTGTTCCAGACATGATATAGTTTATAGAGATCTCATTATTATCAAGACCTTCAGGACCTTGAGATTTGGCGTCCCAAACCTCATTGATCGGTACCTTAGGGTCAGCCGCGGCCATGTCTATGGTTTCCCGAACCTCGGTTTCATGTTAAGGATGTTTGATTCCATGAAATTTCTTTAACCAGCTTGTTAGTCTCTCCACCTAATGTCGGATATGTCGATTCATCAAAATGGCAATCCGCGTATCTGGCCTTAAATAGATCACCCGTGGTTGGCTCGAGATACTTAATAATGGTGGGAGAATCATATCCAACATATATTCCCATCCTCCTTTGAGGTCCCATCTTTGTTCTTTGTGGTGGTGCAATGGGTATATAAACGGCACACCCAAATATCTTTAGATGGGATATGTCTGGCTCATAACTCGTTAGCAATTGGGATGGAGAATATCTATGCTCACTAGATGGCCTGATGCGTATAAGCTCTGCTGCATGTAATACTGCATGTCCCCAAGCAGATACTGGAAGCTTCGACCTCATGAGTAATGGTCGATCAATCAATTGGATTCGTTTAATGAAGGATTCAGCTAATACGTTCTGTGTATGTACATGTGCCACGGGATGTTCCACACTTACCCCCATGGACATACAATAGTTATTAAATGCTTGGGACGTGAATTCACCAGCATTGTCTAGACGTATAGTCTTTAGTGGAAAATCTGGAAAGTGGGCTTGCAGACATATGATATGGGCCAGTAATCTAGCAAACGCCAAGTTTCTAGTGGATAATAAGCAAACATGCGACCATCTGGTCGATGCATCAATAAGGATCATGAAATATCGAAATGTCCCACATGGTGGGTGTATTGGTCCACATATATCTCCTTGTATCCTTTCCAGAAAATTCAAAGTTTCTTTAGTTACTTTGACTGGTGATGGCCTTACAATGAGTTTCCCTTGTGAACATGCTACACACGTGAGATTCTTAGGGATAACTCGTTTTTCTTTCAATGTATGCCCTTGTGAATTTTGAATAAGCTTACGCATCATGTTAGAACCGGGGTGGCCAAGCCGGTCATGCCATTTAGTGAATTCGGTAAACATCTTGTTTTCTGTGGAATTAGCCTCTATCATATTGACCTTTGCATAGTAAAGGCCAGTAGATAATGCGGGTATAGTTTCTAAGACCTTCTTATGGCCTTGGGTGATCTCAATAATATTTAGGAATTCTTTGTTCCCTTCACCCTTGGTTTCAATGTAAAAACCATTTAAACGAATATCTTTAAAACTCAGTAAGCTCCTTTTAGAGCTGGGTGAATATAAAGCATCTGATATCTCAAGATGCGTGCCCTTAGGTAAAAGAATATGGGCTTGGCCGTAGCCTTCAATGAGACTGGATATACCCGCAATTTTGCTAATATTGGCGTTTTTCAATGTTAGATTCACAAAGAATCTTTTATCTTTCAAAATCGTGTGGCTTGATCCACTATCCACCACAAGTATGTTCTTGTCCTCTTTCATTACTTCATTAAACAAGGATTATCTCTTAGACATTACTTTTATTGAAAACTTAAAAACAAATCAATCATAATCCATAAATCATAAAGAAAAGTCATAGAACATAGAAAGCATAAAAGAAAGCCAAAAACAAAATAAAATTAAAACACTAGATGTCAAAATCATTTAGCCTCTTTTAGGCAATCCGAAGTCTCATACTCCATTAGGTCATCATTCTCATGGTCAAAGTCTCCTTCACCATCGTGATGAACCAAATGAGCTTATGGATTCTTCTTCAAACTCTCTTGATAGAGATCAACAAGATGATTAGGTGTCTTGCACGTCTTTGCCCAATGGTTTCCCATATCGCATCTGTGGCAAGAGGATTTGGCCGAGTGTTGCGGTTTGGATATACCGCAACCTCTACCTCGACCGCGACCGAAGTCGGATCGGTTTCCTCGGCCGTAACCACCATAATGGTTTCCTCGGCCATTTCCACGACCGCTACCACGTCCGGTCCATCTTCCACGGCCGGAATGCTTATATCTTTGGACGTAGTTGGACTCTTTAGTCCACTACAAGAAAAAAGTTTTTTAACTACTGCAATATCAGTCGGAAATCAGTAGGTAAACATGTTTTACCGACTGATAAGTGCTGTAGGTTATTGTCTAGTCGGCATTCAGTAGCCATATTTAACGACTGATTCCCTACTGACTTAGCGACTGTATATTTGTAGTCGGCATTCAGTAGCCAAATTTGACGACGGATTCCTGACTGAATAGTGACTGAAATTTGCTACGGAAGGTGTTGTCAGCAATTAGTCGGTAAATTTAACGACTGATTTGCGACTAAAATTTCCCACTACAACATTAGTCACTAATGAGTCGATAAATTTTGCTACTATTTTACTGACTAATTTACCTACGAATTTAGCTACGAAGTGACGACTAACATACGCTTCGCATTTGCATATATGGACATGATTTACCGACTGATTTCCTACTGTTTACCGACTGATTGTATCAATTTTTACCGACTACGTTGGTACTGAATTCGAAAATTAATTATCAGTTTCTTAATCTTGTTTAGATGCTAATTGATTTGTTGATTCTATTTTAAACATGAAACAATCAATTACAAAGCAAAACAAAGAAAACATGAAGAAGCAAAGTAAATCAATAACAAAGGATATATACTACAAAAGGTTACATCTTAATTCATGTTCTACAAAATATGGGAATCCAAATCCGAGTGATTAAGTAGCAAAAGACATAGCATATATTTCAAGTTATAATTCAACTACAAAAGTGAGAAATTGGGGACCTAAATCAGTGGAGAAGATTGACCAGCTTCATCAGTTCTTGAGGCAAGGAATGCGACGAATCTGTTGTCGGTTTGCAAGAACTTGTCGACAAGCGCAAGGTGGACGGTATGGGCCTGTTGAGCAGCCGCAAGTCGAGCATTCTCTGCTTCCTGCCGTGCGAGAAGAGCAGCTTGTTCCTTCAACTGCTGTTTAGCCTCTTCAAGTTGTTGTTGCATCTGCCGGAAAGAGGCAGAGGTTTTCGGCCTTTTCCCATTTCCCTTGACCACCAGATCCTCCTTCAGGCTTCCAATGCCAAAAACTTCTCCTCTATCGTTCACATAGGTAGACTACAAAAGACAAAAGAAATCAAAATAATCCCAATATCATCATCAATTACAATCCAAAATACAACAACACAGAAGAAGCACTTAACCTGAAGAAAGAGCTCGTTATCCTCTTCTACTGATATGTCTGGATGACGACCATCAGAAACCTCAACGTGTATCAACTTGTCTCCCTTTTTCTTCATATAGATGTCAGCAACTTGCTCTGCCTTTTTATCGACAAATGTTCCATCTTTCTTTGTATTAGCCCTGATGAAAATCTCACCGTAACTCACCGGTCTCCCCAATTCGATAACCTGAAAAAATACAAACCAAAGCAAATTATGAAATGAAAACTTGAATGCAATATTCAATCAACAGATATAATCAACTCATGGAACTTGAAAAGCATTTACAAAATAAAGATTTCCTCATCACAGATTGAAAGAAAAGTCAAGTTTCAAGTGACTTACCATTTTTTGTCCGACTTGTCGGTAAGACTTCGGTCTTCATGTGTGTTTGTGAGGACCGAGACCTCTACGCTCAGACATTCGAGCTTTTGAGGTCTTCGCTCTCTTTGAAATTTGGTGTTCCGTGGCCCAATGTGCTTTCATTTCTGCCCAGATCGTATCAGTGATCCATTTTAGTTGCTCGTCAAGACTCCTTGCATTGCTCACCATGTCTTTCAAGCGATTTTGAAGTATGGCCTCGAAATGGTCTTGAACCAAAGTTGTTATTGATGGATCCCATCTATGTTTTTTCTACAAGAAACAGAGAAAGATTGGTGTTAGTCATTATATAGGACACACAAAAATGGTGTTACATCGGAGAGATTGTTACTGCAAATTCAATGAACCATCGTTCTATTCTTTCCCTAGGAACAGAGGAGATATTGTAGTAAGGGCCATCAAACTTACGGACGAAACACTTAGTGACCTGCCGGGCGAGTTTGGATCCGTCAAAACCAAACCTACAAAAACAGAGAAACTGTCAGTGCAACTAACAATGAAGAGATGTGATGACTAAAACCGTAGACAAAGAGTGCAAGAAAATTACCAAGTAGAATCAGTCTCCAGGAGATCTGGATCAAGGATAGTCACTTTGTTTGGCCGAGGGCCAAGTAAAATCGAGTTAAGAGCCTCCAGCTTGTCTTGGTCGAGATTAGGCTCATTTGGAGCATCGACATCAGAGAACTGCTCGACTTCTTCTTCTTCATCTTCTTCGTCTGCGACTGTCGTGTGTGAATTCTGGGCTTGAGAACTGCGAGGCGAAAGAGGTGGTTGAACTTGAGGCGATTGAGCTCCTGGAATCTGAGGCGATGCAAATTAATGAGATTGAGACGTTTGAACTAGTCGATTCCCAAATGAAGCAGGTGCTCGGTTTTGCGGCGGTTGAGAGGCTGTATACGGCGGAGCCGGTAGCTGTGCTGGATTTGCAGACGATGTAGACCTTTGAGGTTCCGTGGGACGAGATGGCGGATACAGTGGATCCGAAAGAGCGGCTGCTACGGCAGACGGTGCATGCCATTGAAGAAGAGCATAAGGCGAAGCTGTGGCTGGAGTGTTAATTGGAGTGTTAAACAGATGCACCGGTGGAGGGTAATCTTCCACAGACGGCTTGCGATTGTTCTTGCGAGGAACCGGCGGGACAGTTTTTGGTGTCGGATTTGGAACGAAGTCATATCGAACGGGTGGCTTCGCCGGCGATCTCACCATCGACGCTGTGGGTTTGACATGAACTCGCTTTCTCTTTATAGTCATCGTTACAGGAAAACACGGATTTAGGGTTTTCGAGAGTGTAAGAGCTGAAGAGTTTGAGGGTGAAAGAGATAGAGATTCGAGGACGGGGGTTTGTTTTGGAGTTAAGATTGACAGAGAATCGATGAAGAATCGATGAAGATAAAGATGAACAGTTTTTGATTAGGGTTTGGACCGTAGAGAGAACTGAGAGAGAGACGAAGAGATTTTTCGATAATGTCTAAGTGTTAGACATTCTACGGTAAGGTGAAAGAGATTTGGGCCGCAAAGTTACAAGGTTACGCGGGTAAACGAATTTTGGCCCAAATAATTTGGAGGGTTAATTTTCGCGGGTGATTTGAACCAAAAATTTGGATTTTAATTCCAATTTAGTCGGTAAAAAGTCGGTAAACAGTCGGTCAATTTAATCTACATGTTTTTAGAAAATTCAGTCGGCAAATAGTCGGTAAACAGTCGGTAATCTAATTTCAATTTTCTTGTAAATTATCCTTAATTATCAGTATGAAACTCAAACTTTTGTATATTTTTAAATAATTAAGCTTAATTAACAATGTAATACATTAATTAAGTTAAATTTTTTCACAACTAATCTTATTTCATAATGACATAATTCATAGGGTAAAACACATTATACATCGTCATCATCATAATTTGATAAGTAAATATTGATCGTTCGTTTACATATTGTCATGAAATATGTCTGGTCGGTTTTACGTTTGTTTAGGGTTGATGGTTAGTTTAGTGCACTATACCCTAAACCCCTAAACCCCTAATATAAACCCACTTAATTAGGAGTTAGATAACAATATATGTTCTTCGGTGCACTTAAAAACCCATAAGTATAGTGGACATGAGTTATTTTTCCGTATACGAAGTTTCTTGTCAAAAAAACAATCCTTCGAAGTGAATCAACATTTTTCACTATATGATACGAGACGAATAAGTTATACAGTAATTCTAGACTACGACAGTTTAATTGTTCTTTTTAATCTCAATTAAGTTTAAATGTTTGTATAAATCAGATTTTGTACTTAAATGACATAAAAGTAGTTTAATAAGTTAGTTAGCATATAAACTTCACATAATTACAAGGGTTTAGGGTTTAGCTTAAACCCTAAACCCTTGTAATTATGTGAAGATTATATGTTAGACGTATTAGTTGATGTATTAAATATGTAAATTGAGTTGAAATATGTTAAATAATTACAAACTTAAGCTTAATCGTATAACTTTTTCTAATTTTTGCCGACTGATTACCGACTAATTACCGACCGATGGCCTAAAAAAACAAACAAGTGGGCTTCGCATATTTAGCCCAATTGAATTCGTTGGCCCATCTACCCTATACCCGAAAAAACCTAATTTTCGGTCAGTTAGAGAAAAAAGTTTCTGCTTTTTTCCCTTTTCTCTCTGAAACTCTCAAACCCTAGCCGTGCCTTCTTCTTCGATTCCCAGTCGATTTACAGTCGATTTTTCAGAATTAAACACATATCTCCGTCGAAAATCATAATCGCGTGTGTCTCCTCCTCTGATCCACCCATTTTCTCTGTCAAAACGCTCAATCTTCTCTCTTTTGTCCAAAACCCATTTTCAACAGAGGTATGTTGTCCCGATTAGGGTTCGATTTTGGTTAGATTTAGAGTTTGGTTTGAATTAGAGTGTTTTTTAGGTTCAATTAGATTACTCGAACTTTCTTTTGCATTAGTTTCTTCAGCTTTAACAGTAGTTGGAGAGTTTAATTGGTTATTCTTTTCGATTAGGATTAACTGTTTGGTGTTTGATTAAGAATTAAGCGATGATTTTTGGTGTTTATCAAGCATGTTGCGTATATGGTAATGCCTTTGTTTCATGTTTTTCTAGATAATGCGTCCGGTGCATTTCTTCAAACCTCTTCTTCCCAACTTCATGTCTGGTTTGGTAAGTTCCGATGTATATCTTGAAATCCTGGTTCGAGCTCTTCTTTTGCTTACTATAGTCTATGTTCTTCTGTGTATTCGTCGCAGGACATTCCTCTGAGTTTCTTCTCTAAATATCTAGAAGGAGGATCACACAAGAGGGTGGTGGTGCTTTGTTCAGACGTCTCTGAAACGAAGTGGCGGGTGAGATTAGAAGGTCGCAAACTCACCGCTGGGTGGAAGCAGTTTGTCACTGCACATGGCTACCGCGTTGGAGATTTCCTCGTCTTTAGATACTCGGGATGGCTCAACTTTCATGTTACTGGAATGGGACCCAGTTGCTGTGAGCTTCAATATGTTAAGGAGACTGAAAAACAAGAAGACAGTCACTGTAAAAGTCACCAAGGACACAATTGAAAGAAGCAGAATGGTTAGTAATCTAACTCTAAAAATATTTGATATTTTTTGGTCTTGGTAAGATTTTTGAGTGGTGTGTGATGTTGATGCAGTTCATTCCAAAGGAGTTTGCCAATTCGCATGGACTATCTACAGCTGCAGACGAGACGATCTCTTTGATAAGCGAGACTGGAGCTAAGTGGCCTGTGAAACTGGTGAGGGAGTGTGGAGATAGGAGAGAACGACTTCGTTTAACCGGCGGTCTATCAGATTTTCTTGTTGCCAACAACTTCAAAGCTAGCAACTCCGTTTGCTTAGAAGTTATATGGGAAAATGCAACAAATTTGGTGCTCAAGGTTGTCCAATGAAGAATCTATGATGAATTCCTTTGTCTTTTCTCTTTTGTTTATTTAGTCGATGGATGCACTTTTGTATTTTGTTTGTTGACTTGTGTTTTCTTTATGAGTTCTTGTGTTTTCTTAATGAACTTGGATGCACTAGTGTTTTCTTTATGAATGGTGAAAAAATTATGTTACTTTGATTTTGATTTTGAAACAATTATAACATCCAAGTTCTAATTAGGAAAAATAAAGTTAGTTACTTTGATTTTGTTATTATTTGATCTCGACATAATTAATAGGGTGCAACACCTTCGACAACGTCGTCATCAGATCCCGATAAGTTACATCTGAATTCGTCATCTTGTTCCGCATCGCCTACTTCGTACTCGAGGTTTATTGGGTTTGCTCTTGGTAGCGAATTCTCTACAACGAGATCTTCAACTGTAGTCAACATGACATGATCATCAGTTTCTTGTTGTAAAAGAGTAGGTTCGGTGTTTTCATAATCTCCTGAAATATTTTTCCTCGGACTGACTTTAACAACATTGTGCCATAGACTCTTCGGTTTCCTGCCCTTGTATGGGTACGGGATATAACAAACTTGATCGGCTTGAGAGGCTGTGCAATTTGAATGTATAAAATTAGACTTTTATAGAAATTGATAATAAAAATGGCCGATTTAGTAGCGTACGTACCTAGAATAAATGGTTCGTATTTATTGTATCTTTTCTTTGGAAGAATGTCTACAAGACCACCATTGCTCCTCTAAGTGCCTCTACCGATCACAGGGTCGAACCACTTACACTTAAAAAGTGTGATTTTCAAATAAACCGCCCCCGTATACTGTAGTTCTAGGATATCAGTCAAGATACCATGGAAATCAGCTCGATCAGCTGGATTGCTATAATTTACCCCGGTAACAGATACATCGTAGTTGCATGTATTTCTTTCCTCGTTGTGCTTCTGGGTATGAAATAGATATCCTCTTGTATAATAGATGAGCCAAGTTTTGACCATCATCAGGGGTCCTTGAATTATGTCGAGCACCCACGTTGGAAAAGAAAACTCCGCATTCCAGGCTATAACCTACGTAGAGGTAGACAATAAGAAACATTTTGAAGTAAACTAAGTAAACTATCAAATATTTAATAGACATACATATTCTTTGATCCAATCTGCATATTCCTCGACTCGTCTAGCCAGGATGTCTTCCTCGGTGAGGTCCGGATATTTTGCAGTAATAAAATGTTCGAAAGATCTAAATAGAACACCAAAAATATATGAGACATCTAATGTGGACTATATGTTAGATGTCAGTTATAGACATTCCAAATTATACCTCTCAATTTGCTCGAAATAGCCACAATTCCGCAAAACATATGAATGTGCGCATTGATAGTCTTTTTCAGAGAGCCAGATTTCTTGCATTTCGCCGCTAGGTCGACCCACATGAGTAAATATTGCGGGGATTCCATCAAAATGATATTCGGGGACTTCACATGGAGTGAATCTTGTTAACCTGACGAGATTATATAAAATCAATTGATAATATCTATTACGTGTAGCTGAAATGGTAGTGAACATGCGAATATTTATAGCGTTTACCTTGATGTCGTTGGTACATTCGGGGGAAAATAGTGCTCTGTGAAATAAGATACCTCCTCCCTTAGATATGACTGAACAATCGGTCCTGCTGCATACCTTTGATTCTTCGCTTTTGCTTTCAACTTTTTGAAAAATCTTTCAAATGGGTACATCCACCTGTATTGCATGGGGCCTTCTAATTCAGCTTCGTAGGGGAGATGTATAGGTAGGTGTTCCATGACGTAAAAAAAAGATGGTGGAAAGATCTTTTCCAAATTGCATATGATCAACACTATGTTTTTTTTCTGAATTTGGAGGTGACATTTTTGTAACGTTCTCGAGCATATGTCACGGAAAAATGTTCCAACCCCTAGAAATTATTAATTAAAAATGCAAATGGTTAATAAAATCACTATAATCATATTTTCATGATTTATTTGTACCTGCTATCACAGTGTGGACGTTCCGGTTTATGAGATCAGTTAAGATAAATGGAAGTAGCCGCTCCATAAAAACATGGCAGTCATGACTCTTCATCCCAAAAAACTTTTCTTTGTCAAGATCAACACAACTAGCTAAGTTTGAAGCATAACCATCAGGGAATTTCATCGAATGTTTCACACATTTCAGTAAGTTTCTTCTAGCGTCGTCTGTCAAGGAGTACTCAGGAAAAGGGGCTCTATCCTCACCATCAATATGTAAGTGTGGCCGATGACAGAGTAGTTTTATATCACATCTTGATGGGATGTTGTCTTTTGATTTACCTGGCAACCGCGTAAGAGTATTCATGATGTTTTCAAAAAAATTCTTCTCTATATGCATCAGATCGAGATTATGTCGAAGAGTGAGGTCCCTCCAGTACGGCAATTCCCAGAAAATGCTTTCTTTGTACCAGTTATGATCTGTCCCAAAGCCTTTCATCTTTTTATCGTGACCGCATCCACCAACATCCTTTGTTCTCGGTGCCTTTGCCCGTTTGACCCGGTATAAGTAAATTCGCTCACTAGTCAAAGTCTCTAGTGGAAGCTCATTCCGTGCGTCTTTTCCCTTCAAAAAGTCTTTCTTATTCTTCCTTAGAGGATGATCAAGAGGAAGAAATCTTCGGTGATAGTCGAACCAACACGTCTTTCTTTCGTGCTTCAAATAAAAAGACTTTGTATCTTCCATGCAAATTGGACAAGATAATTTGCCATGAGTGCTCCATCCTGATAACATGCCGTACGCTTGAAAGTCGCTTATCGTCCACAACAACACTGCTCTTAGATTAAAATTTTGATTCAAAAACACATCGTACGCCTCAATTCCAGTAGACCACAATTCTTTCAACTCATCAATAAGAGGTCGGAGGAAGATATCAAGACTGGCTCCCGGATGATTTGGCCCAGAATTCATAATTGTTAGAAACAAGTACTCCTTGTTCATGCACATACCAGGGAGTAAATTATAAGGTGTCAAGATCACCGGCCACAACGAATGATTTTTTGACATGTTAAATGGATTGAACCCATCTGTACACAATCCAAGATAAAAGTTACGGGGTTCTTTGGCAAACTCGGGATGTTGATCTTGAAAACTTTTCCACTCCGCCGCATCAGAAGGATAACACATTTCTCCCTCATTTGATTGGTGCTCAGCATGCCATCTCATTGCCGCTGCAGCCTTCTCGCTCTGGTACATTCTCTTTAATCTGTCTCCAATAGGCATATACCACATACGGCTATATGGTACACTAGTCCTACGGTTTTGCTCGTTGGGCATCCATCTTTCTGAATTACAAAACCTACATCTTTCTAAACTTTCATCTTCTTTCCAGAAGATCATACAATTTTTAATGCAAACATCAATTGCATGACATGGGAGCCCTAAATTGCGCATCATTTTGTCTGTCTCGTAATGTGAACCGGTTGCCTGGTTTCCTGCCGGTAAAAAATCTGTCAAGATTCCGCATACCGAATCCACTGACCTCTCACTCGCATTATGATCTGTCTTATGTTGCATGATTCGAGCAACTAATGATAACCGTGACTGACCTTCACGACAACCATCGTATAACGGAGTATTCGCTCCATTTAACAAGTCAAAGAATATTTTTGAATGATTGCGTACCGGTTCTTCGACATTCTGATAACTACCATCTTGTTCATAGTAGTTATCAAAACTCACGTTATCACGAAACGCATCATTCACCATTTTCACGTATCTATCATCTACTACATTGTCCACATCTTCACTCCTATTAACATAACTCGTTCCCAAATTCATATCTAGTTCTTCACCATGTCTATACCATATGTAATAATCCTCCATAAATCCTCTACTATACAGATGCCTCATAACTCTATCACTCGAGATAAAATTCTCATTCTCGCAAAGAAGACAAGGGCAGTAAAACTTACCGCGATTTCTTTGTGTTAGTTCCTGGCTATTTGCAAATTGTAGGAATTGGTCCACCCCCATTGTAAATTCTTCCGAGAGATTTCCCGTCACTTTATCCAACCTATTATACATCCACGCCCGAAAATTACCATAATTGTAATTTCCCGACATTGTGAGTTGAAAAACCCTTTTTCTTCTTTGTTTTGTGTTTTTAATCTCTTTCTTTCTTTTGTGTTTCTACAATTGTGACATTAAAATCCGAGATTGGCTATTATATAGAAAATTTACCGACTAATCTCCGATTGTTTACCGACTGATATTTAAATTAGGTATACCAACCACCAAATGATTTCCACGTGCTTATAACTACTTTTACCGACTGATTTGCTACTGTTTTACGACCCGCCAAATTCAGTACCATAACAGTCGGTATTCAGTAGCTAAATCACTGAATCGTAAACGCACCGAATTCAGTAGTAAAGCAGTCGCTAAATTACCTACTGTTTAGCTACAGTCATTTTCCGACGACAATTGAGTCGGTAATCAGTAGCCAAACTGCTACTGATTAACAACTGAAATGATTAGTCGCTAAATACCTACTGATTTCCTACTGTTTCGTAATAGTCGCTACTCAGTCGGTAATTAGTCAAAAATTACCGACTGAAAAATCAGTAGGTATTATCCGGTTTTGGTGTAGTGGTCTCTTTAGGCTCTTTCTTGGCCTCTTCAGCTTTATTAGCTTCTGGTAATGGGGCTGAACCAGCAGGTCTCATTGCACTATTCATCATCAATAACTCATCGTTTTACTCAGCAAGTAGCAAACAAGAGATTAGACTTGCATAAGTATCAAATCACTTTTCACGATATTGTCGTTGTAGCACAAGTTTATTTGTGTGAAAGGTCGAGAATGTTTTCTCTAGCAAGTGATTATCAGTCACCTCCTCACCACATAGTTTCAAGATTGAAACGATTTAAACAAGATCGAGTTATACTCATCCACAGATTTAAAATCCTGGATTCTGAGATTCTTCCATTCGAATCGGGCTTTGGGTAATAGCACCGTTCTTTGGTTATCATATCTAGATTTCAACTCGGCCCAAAGATCCAAAGGATTCTCAATAGTGAGGTACTGGTTTTTGAGACTCTCAGCAAGGTGATGGCGTATGATAAGAATCGCCCTATACTTTTCTCTTTCAGTGGTTTCATTACCATCAACAATACATTCACCAAGGCCTTTTGACTTTAGGATAATCTTAGTATCCACGACCCATTGTAAGTAATTATCACCAGAGACATTGAGTGCAGCATATTCAAGATTGTTGATTTTCGACATCTGAAATATTATGCGGTTTCAATCATGCATTCAGTTTCATCAATCTTAGAAAATGATTTAATATGCATGAAACAACCCTAAACAAAAACGTGGTCTAATATGAACAAGCAAAATCGGATCATATTAGGGTTAGGGTTTCGGGTTTCCTATTTTGACTTAGATTAGGTTTTTCCTCTTTCTTTTAGGATTAGGGTTTCACGATTTTAGGGTTTTAGTTTTTAGGGTTTTAATCATGCAACAAACAATCTAACAAACCTAAACCACAAATCAAACTATTGGAGATCGGATATTCAAAGCTCGAATTGAGGTTTGAAATCGCGATTAGGGTTTAAAGTTTTTTTTTAGGGTTTAAATTTTTTTTAAAAACACAACTTTAGGGTTTAGATTTTGAAATCGTGATTTTAGGGTTCTTTAGTTTAGGGATCAGCTGTTACCTTCACCGAATGAGGTTGAATGGATTATCGAGACTGAACACGAACTGATCTTTCACCTAAGACGATCGCGAGCTGGAACGAGACGATCTTCACGCGGACGATCGAGTGCGCGAGTTGGAGCGGTCTGATTCTTCACCGAGTGAATGCGCGAGTTGGTGCGGTCCGATGATTTTCTCCGAGCGAACGAGTTTCGCGAGAACAGAACGATCCGATGTTCGAGTGCGCGAGAACGGACGGAGCGAGCTGCTGCCGGGTTTGATCGGATCGATTGAATGGATCGATATGTGCACCGACAGGAACGAGCGGATAGGATTTTGGTGATGGAATTAGGGTTTTGGAATTTCGAAGGTTTTAGCTAGGGCTTTAGAGAATAGTGCTGATAACGTGTTGTGAAACTAAAGGTTTCTGTGTTGTATTATTGAATGAATAAGAGTACATATATATAGGTGATTACATGAACAAGAGAAAAGAAAAGTCTACATAAACAAGGAAAAGGAAAACCCTAAAGGGTTTGGGCCTAACCGCCCATGTATGGGCCTAATGGGCCGCTTGGTCTTGATCAATGTATGGGTCGGTTATGGAGTCCATCCTTTAATCATTTATAACAGTCTAGTAATTCTTCTCCCCGATTCTGAATGATCTCATGTAGTGAAGGGGAGGTGTGTATTTATATATCCTAGTAGTCGGTTATCTAAGCCCATGGGTTAACCACAGAAAAATGGAAATATTTCATTTTTCAAATATTAGGGAATTTGTGATAAGATTCGATCTTATTCTGTCCGAGCTTAGACTTTGGCTTGGGACGAAGTAGTTTACACCCCCGCTCGGAACACGAAAATCCGATCATTCTTCACCGAGGTATCCCTCGGTCTTCTGGGCCGAGGGTTCTAATCCTGTTGAAGGGACTTATGACCTGATAAATTATCAGGGAAAGATCGGCAGAGGCCGAACCTCAATTATTGCCAAACTATTGATAAGGCGTGGTAACCCCACCATCAACAATTTTTTAGGCAAAGGGAGATCTTTGGTGGCTTGAGCCTTGACTGTCTTGCTTCTTGACAACTTGAATCTAATTTTTCTGCTTAGGAGCGTATATATAGCTCAATAGACGTGCATGGGTCGGCAATGAATCCTTAAGTTTTTAGGGTTTGAATAAAGTCTCGTGAAACAATTTCATTTCTTCTGGCCGACCTAAACGAGTTGACCAACTATTGCTTAAGTCGGTTGACTTCTGATTTCTTCGATAAATTCTTCATTTTCGCTCCAAATCATCCAAGTCTTCTCCAAATGCTTCATCTCGTGAATTATCCTGTTTATCTTGTTAAAAATATGGAAAATGCTCCAAAACCATATATAATGTGTATGTGAAAACCGGTTAAAATATTGATACATCAAGGGCTAAACTTGGGATTCCTGCCTTAAATATTATAGTCTCCATCTCCTCAAAGTACTCTTCTACCGACCTACTTCCTTGAGTCAAAGTTCTAAACCTAAGGTGTAGCTCGCTATGGTAATGGTTAGGTACAAACCTTCTCCTCATAATGATTTTCAACTGGTTCCACGAATCTGAGAAGATCTCCTACCCTTCTTTTAGAGGTTACTAATTGATCCCACCAACTTAAGGCATAATCTTTAAACGCGGTTGGTGCTACTCTAACATTGCTATCATTAGTGTGTTCCCTACAATCAAAGACTATCTCTAACTTCTTTTCCCACTCTAGATACTCCTCAGGGTCATTAGTTCCATGGAAAGAAGGGATCTTAATTTTATGGCCAACTAAAGGGTCGCGGGTGTTGGTTTGGGTGTTTCTAGGTATCCGATCTTCTTATGGCCTTCTCCTTCTAGATTGGTGTGACCTAGATGAATGGTTATAATACTGCTCAGTATCAAAGGGTGGTAGATGTCTCCTAAGTCTATCCTTTATGGATATTTCTATCTCAACCCTCATGGTTTCCATACTCTCATCCATCATAGCCTTGAAGGAATCCATGAGATGTTGGTTGATAGAGTTTGAGAATCTTCTCTATTGTGGTCTGTTCCCACCATGGTGCCTAAAATATTGAGACAACTAAACAAGTAAAATGCTCAAAAGAAAACACAAAACTTGGAACATCAATTTGCAGACACAAGAACAAAGGCAAACCCTAGCAAAACATGTTCTAGACCTTTGAGATTCCCGTTTTGAAAAGAGTGAATCTAACAACTTTAAAAAAGTTTTTCAAGCTGATTTCCAGGTTCTTATAAGTTATAAGTTCAAGTTTAAGCAAGACTTAAACTCAGAAATATTCAAAACAAAATCGAAAAATGGAAGGTGAAAGGTCTCAAAACGTTTTTGTGAAAAGGTGAAGAGGTGCGAATGGTTTGAGAGATACAACCTGGTTTGGAGTGAGCTCTGATACCACTTGATGTGATCCTAGGGAGGATCTAGTCCCTGAATGACTCTAAGAGGCTGTGAAAGTGATGGTGTGAAGATCAAGGTTGCGGAAGTGAAGTAATGGTGGTGAAAGTTGCGGATTTGTGAAACTTGAAGTGGATGGATCCGAGACAAGGATGGAATGAGTGATATTTCTCAAGAATGGTGGAAGATCCTTGGACTATCTACTTGCTCATTGTGAATGATGAAGACCAGACACGGTGGACAAGGGGTGAATTGAAGTGAAACTTCCAAGGGGTGCGAAGATTCCCTTAGACTTTCGACTCTTGAGTGAAATGGGATAATGATCCAAATTTTAGATTCAAGAGATGACCAAACGAGTTTAAGAAGATGTCTTGATATTAAAATGTTTGATGATTTAGAAAGGAGGATACAATAGAGTACTTATAGTAGTCTAGAGGTGCATATGAATCAAAAATGACTCCTAGGATTCCACCAAGACAATTATGAAAGACTAGAGAATTACAAAGACATTTAATAAAGAAGACTAAGACTTAAACACAATCTTGAATGTATCTTTGACTCCAATTTCGTGCATGACTGAGATAGAATAGGGCTTGATTCACCAAGAGACTATGGTAAAGTACCTTAGGCTTGCCTCATTAAAAATCTATCTTAGAAAACCCATTGGGACAAAACTAAGAATATGGAAAAAGAGTACAATCCAAGGCACATCTCTTGGTGAGGTTTAGGTGGCTTGAATCACAACCAATGTGGTTGGATTTGCACACACTAAACTGGCCTGAATGGTGTTGAGAAGGTGTTGTAGTGTTGTCTTAAGTTTGACTGGCTTGGATGGGGTAATGGAGTCATTGAAGATTTGTAGGCTTTCATCTCCAATATCCGCAGGTTCTAGCTGCTCCTTAGCATCTTTAGTGGCTTCTTCCTTCTTTGGTTCATGATCTTCCTTATGTTGTGGTTCCTTGCTGACCATGCTCACATCAATTCGGCTACCGTATTAACCATGGATGGGTTAAGAGTATTGTCAACCATTAGATGAATATCATATTTAACAATTTGAGATAAATTTAAATCGAGGGAGGTTCGGAGGAAGGTCTTGTGATAGGTACTTCAACACGCGCGTTGGGGGGCAATTGTTAGAGGTGGATTTGGATCAGACCCAAGTCCGGCCTAAGAGTCTTCCATAGTAGGATGGAGATCCTGGATAGCTTTAGATCTAAGCTGTTACGCGTGAGACGTAAAAAGAGGAGCGTATCTAACTGAGGAAGGTAAAGAAGCGGAGATGGAGTTAGATAGTTATTTTTAAGGTAGGAACCAAGAGCTTAGAGGTTCAATGGTATATTAATATCTTTGAAAGGAGAGCAGAGTGAAACACCCCAATCCTGTTTTACTTAATTATTTTATTTAGGTTTAGGACGTTTTGTTTTCTTTTTGTTTTTAACTTAGCATTTTTGAGTTTCATCGATCTTAGACTGAATTACACTTAAACAAATAACTTGAATGAGCATAACATCGGTTCAAAATACAATGTGAGTTCGCTAATAATCTATTACATCATATCTAGACCAACTACCCTTAATAAAATACTAAGAGCACCATCCTTCCTTCTACTGCACCGTGTCCAGCAATCCTAGCCACTTTTATGATGTTCCTTTCCTGAGTTAAGAATCGAAGAGAGCGTAAGCAAACATGTTACTTAGTGAGTGCGCTTAAACCGCTCACCGAGCCAAGTCAAATTCGTACAAGCAACAATTCAATAAATCAGTTACAAGATAGAATTCGGCAAGCCTAATCACCCATATTCCTTTAGTCGATCATCAAACCGAGAATAGCAGAACATAGAATCTAGATTCTAGCAATAATTAAAAGAAACGATGCAAATAAACGATCTAGACTAAGGAATCGGTTTAGAACACTCACCTTCGAGTTTTGGGTTAGTTTCTTAACACCTTTTGCACACGTTTCCTTAAGATCGATCTCACCAAACAGTTCGTGATCCACACAGAGCGGTTCACCTAGTCCAATCGATCGCAACACCGCCAACAAACGATATCTCCTTAGTCTCTCAGTAGTTTTCTCTCTTCTCTTCTCTTTGGTTCTTTTATGTGTTCTCTTCGCGTAAGAATGACAGAGAAGACAGAGCTTCCTAATTAATTCGGAAGTTAGGCGGAATATTTCGAATATTCACCCAAAAACCGCTCCCACAAACCGCTCACGCGTGTGCAAGTACCCACTAGCCACTTCCAGCGTGTTTTCTCGTGCGCCAAGCCAGATAATCGTTCCTGCTCAATTTTAAACACGCTAAATTTAACCAAGGCGGAAATAATCCAACTAACTGGATAAATCGTCGTAACCGTTCTGTCCGAATCCGATAAGAGCTGTTTGAATCTAACCACCTTGTCCAAATCTGAAAGGACTTGTCCGAAAATCCCGCTTGGTCGAGATAACCGTCCAGCTGACCCAAAAATCACAGACTGATCTGTTCGGACTCGGAACAACCCGATCGAACTGAATGTCCCGATCGACTGATGAACACGCGTACCGATCGACCAAAATATCGATCACTTCTTCGATCCAGCTAAGTCCCTCAAACATTCCCATATCAGCATAACCATCGATTCGATCCCGTCAAGCCGTCAAGACCATGTTCCCGTCATGATTTGGATGAGTAACCTAGCCGGTGACCCGTCTCGGTCTAGTTCCCCGACCGCTCAGTCGGTCAAGGATACCCACCCCCTATATAGGTTAAATGTCATTTTCGGATGTGATAGTACAAGACATTGATATGTTTGTAGAGTCACCACCATAATTTCAAATTAATTATTAAAAATAAATAATCCAGAATCAGGGTGTTAAACAGAGTTTTCCACGTTTGATTAGTCACTATTGTATAGCAGTTTTACACTTAAGGATACTAGACGAGTAATTCCCGGTGAAAGGTTTCACCAAACGTCTCTCTTCTTTGCTCATTTACTACGAATCGACTTATCCTTCTTCTACTTGGGTTTTTATCTTACCTATGTTCTCTAAATGTATTATGTACAGGTTATTAACAAGAGTTTTATTCAATTTGATAGAATTTAACTTCTTAGACAATTCCATTGTTATTCAAATTACATATTTTTTTTAATTCTATTAAATTCTTGTATTATTCAATCAAAAGATTTCTTAATTATAGTGTTATTCAATTTTATAATATGTTTTAGTGTAATAGAATCTCACTACAAAATTGTGAAAAACCAATCACAAATATTTTACATGTTTTTTCTATGGAATTCACAAAATCCTATCAAATCACACGTTTTCCAATTCTTTTCAATTCCTAACATTTCAATAATCTCCGGCAACATATCCTCCAAATAGGTTATTGTAATAGAATCTCACTACAAAATTGTGAAGAACCAATTCCAAACATTTTACATGTCTTTTTGATGGAATTCACAAAATCCTATCAAATCCCACATTTTTCAAGTCTTTCCAATTCTATCATTTCAATAACCCCTTATATACTCGTTTACCTTTGGGCAATATATTCTGCAAATAGGTTTGTAGTTTTATCCACAATGACTTAAAAGTTGGCATGGTTAGAATTTGTACTCTCCTAATTTTGTACTCCCCTTAAATCAGACAATGATTTTGTAGTAATTTTTTTGTGATGATGTAGAATGTTGTGCTCTTAATTATAAAATCGACATCACATTCGGAAAGTGACGATCGAAATTTGTTGTATTGTCACATTGTGTGCCATTCAACAAGATGAAAGAAAAAAAAAAACAGAGTTGACCACAAGAAAATAAACTCGGCTTTGTAACAATTACCAGCAAAAGGGCAAAAACCGAACGGACAAAAGAAGCCATCGCCTAGCGAAACCAACAACCGTTCGTTCGGGTGAGTTTGACGAGAACGACGTCGCATCTACAATCTTCTCCATCCTTGAAGCAATAGCTTGTTCACTTCAGATCCTTCTTCTTCTTTTTCTTCGCCTTCTCTGTGTTCGCACTTCTCTGCATATATCTCTCTCTTCATGTTTTTATGTACTCCTAGGGTTTCGGATCGTCTGCCTTAGTCTGAAGCCGATACCATAGATCCGACGGTGGAGTGGAAATCACTTTCGCTGTCTCTTCCCATCTTTTTGTTTCCAGTGTCTGATATTTTGATCTCTGAAGAAGCCTTCGTAGATCCAGTTCAATGGCGGATTTGGAGCCAATTACACCTGGGCAGGTACTGTATCCTGTATTTTTGGGGTCTTCTTAATTTCATTTTTTTGCGAACTTCTTCCGCGGGTTTATAGATTTGGAATATAGTTTGCAGTTGAATGTGACTTGTACTCCTTATTTTGGATCACTTTTGTGGAGAGATCAAATTTGCTGCCTAAACGATTCTAATCTCATAACAGAGACTCTATGCTAGTAACTTTGAAGTTCAGCCCGTCTACTTGTCTCCAACTCGACATTTTTAATTTCGAATCTTGAATTTGTAAATGATTCACACTAGAGAGATTGGATTAGGACGAAGTATTGTAACTTTTGGTTGGCATTGCAGAATATTTTTCGTGATATCTTATTTTCTTTAATGCAGGTTTCGTTTCTGCTTGGAGTAATCCCTGTCTTCATAGCATGGATATACTCGGAGTTTCTAGAGTATAGAAGGTCTTCATTGCATTCCAAAGTGTATGTATTGGGAATATATTTCAAATGGGTGTACTTATTTACAACTTTTCAGTAAGCTATATCTTGTTTGTTTAACTGTTTTCTGGTTTCCAATATGTTTACCTCTTATGCAGGCATTCTGATAATAATTTGGTTGAACTGGGTGAGGTGAAAAACAAGGAAGATGAAGGAGCAGTTTTACTGGAAGGAGGTCTTGCACGATCAATCTCTTCAAAGTTATATAGCTCACCTGTCAAAACAAATTTGATTAGGTAGTTATAGCTTATTTCTGGTTTCCTAGAGCAGAGTGTTCTCTTTACAAAATTGTTCTTCAACCTTTTATGTTTCTCTACTACTTAGGTTTCTGACTCTGGAAGACTCTTTCTTGGTTGATAATCGAGCAACCTTGAGAGCGATGTAAGTTCCTTAATTATTAGAGCGGATTCATGCTGATCATCACTCTCTCTCATGACCATGTTACTTTCTGTCAGGGCTGAGTTTGGAGCGATTCTTTTTTACTTTTATATTTGCGATCGAACAAGCTTGCTTGGAGAGTCTACAAAGGTGCCTCTTTTAAATTTCTTTGACGAATTTCCCTTTCTCAGTTTCAATCCGATCGTGGAAGATATAAAATAATTTATGTGCTGTGTATTGTTCATATTTTGTCTTTAAATCGTTCTGAAGTAGAAAGCTAATATCTGAGTCTAAAATGGTTGGGCAATTGATAATAATCTTTATTATATGGCTTCCATTTGCAGAATTACAACCGAGATCTCTTCCTCTTTCTCTACTGTCTTCTCATCATAGTGTCAGCCTTCACGTCCTTGAAGAAACACAATGAAAAATCACCAATAACAGGGAAAGCCATCCTCTATCTTAATCGTCACCAGACTGAAGAGTGGAAGGGATGGATGCAGGTAACTGATTCAGTCTTTTCTCTGTACGTGTCCATTGCCTTTTCATTTTTTTTTTGGGTTCTACTTGGCAGCATACTTCCGTTGGATTTTCTTTTTTTGTTTTGCAACTCATTTCCATGCTAATTTTCCGGGTTTTTTTTTTCTTTATTGTCGTTGCAGGTTCTATTTCTGATGTATCATTACTTTGCTGCGGCTGAGATTTATAATGCAATCAGGGTCTTCATTGCTGCCTACGTGTGGATGACTGGTTTTGGGAACTTCTCTTATTATTATGTCAGAAAGGATTTCTCCCTAGCACGATTCACGCAGGTCATATCAACATTTTCTATTGCCACTCTTAATTAGTTTACCATGAGATATAATGCTTTGTGTTTTTCAATAACTCAAGATGCTCATGAGAGCTTTTACTTATTTCAGATGATGTGGCGTCTGAACTTATTCGTGGCGTTTAGCTGCATTATTCTCAATAATGATTATATGTTATACTATATCTGTCCAATGCACACTCTGTTCACTCTAATGGTGTATGGTGCCCTTGGTATATTCAGTCGGTATAATGAAATACCATTAGTAATGGCGGCGAAGATTGCTTCATGCTTTATGGTTGTTATCCTGATGTGGGAGATTCCTGGAGTTTTTGAGATTTTGTGGGCTCCTCTAACATTCTTACTGGGTCAGTGTCGGACTTTTCTCATATCTATTCTGATTTTAGAATGGTTGACCTGCATATCTGTCATTGGAATCTGTGATTATGGAAACTGACTAACATTAAGTTTCTCTTGTCTTCTTAATCAACTGCAGGATACACCGATCCAGCTAAACCGGATCTACAACTTTTGCATGAATGGCACTTTAGATCAGGACTTGACCGCTATATATGGATAGTTGGAATGATATATGCCTATTTCCATCCCACGGTAACTCTAGAAACATATTGTGCTCTCGTTTTCTCATGACACCCACCATTAAAATCTTTGTTGACATTTTGATCTCAGGTAGAGAGATGGATGGAGAGATTGGAGGAGTGTGATGCCAAGAGAAAGATGTCAATCAAGACAAGCATAATTGCAATTTCCTCATTTGTGAGATTGGCCTCTTTTTTTTTTCTCTTGCTTATAAATCTTATGTATTTGATATTATTATTCTGATGCCCAATATAAATGTTCAGGTTGGTTACCTATGGTATGAGTACATATACAAGCTTGACAAGGTTACATACAACAAATATCATCCCTACACTTCATGGATTCCAATAACGTTAGTATGAAAACCTTCCTCTGTCACCGAAAAGGTCAGATAGTTATCTGGATTCTGACTTGAGCTTTGAATCTGTGTCTCAGTGTCTACATCTGTCTGCGGAATTCCACACAAGGGCTGCGGAATTACTCCCTAACACTATTTGCGTATGTTTCTCAATCGTAGTCCTTATGATTTTGATTATGGCTGTAATAAAAGAGCCATAACTGTGATGATTTTCCTAGGTGGCTCGGCAAGATAACACTGGAGACGTATATATCTCAGTTTCACATTTGGTTAAGGTCAGCCATCCAAGAAAGCGAGAAATATCATTTGTCTCAAGTATTTGTTGAACTTTTAACTATAGATATAATATATACATGTGTGGTGCAGATCGAATGTGCCTAATGGACAGCCTAAGTGGCTATTATCAATCATTCCGGAATACCCAATGCTCAACTTCATGCTCACCACGGCCATCTACGTTTTGGTATAATTATAATTACACTCGCCCTTTATTAAGCACTCTAAGTTATAAAACTTGTAATTTGTTTTCTTTTTTAATTTCTTTCAGGTGTCTCACCGCCTTTTCGAGCTTACCAATACGTTAAAGTTTGCTTTCGTACCCATAAAAGATGACAAGAGACTGCTCCACAATGTCCTTGCGGGAGCTGCCATCTCGCTCTCTTTATATTTAACCTCTCTCATTCTTCTCCTGATCCCACACTAACCATGTAATATTAACTCCTTTTTTTTAACTCATCCACTCTTTTGTTAATAAATTCGAATGAGATTAACAAGCTAGAACCATGTTTATTTTTACAGGAGGGACTCTAAAACATGAATCCATGCTACAGAGAGGTTTCCATCTCAAATTTGCTAAAACAGTTGCAACACGTCTCATATATCGACAATAAAGAAGTAAATTTTGAAGCTTGCCAACTGAAGCGTCTTTGACTAATTAAAACCAGAGGAGTCTCAGAAAATGGCTTAAAGTGAAGCATCTTGTGTCTTAGGAATACTTTTGTTCCTTTTCTTCTTCTCTCTTGTAATTTTGTTATAAACTTCTAGTATATAAGCTTCATTTGCCTTTTGTTCGTCCCTATTGGTAGACTTTCCTGATACACGACATACATCAGCTACAATTGTGTGAATTTTACACGAATGGATAAATTCTTTTCACAGAGTGCTGTGATTAAACGCCAGCACGGTTGAGGAAAAGTAGTTCGATGTCTCTAATCACACAGGAAAATTTCACAGGGTTTACATTGCAAAAACTCTATTTATCTGCTTCCGCTTGCATAACATCTTAAACTCTCCTAATTTTAAGTTTAAAGTAAGAAAAAAGGGTTTCGTTTGTGCTTTTGTATTAGTGAACAAATGATCAAGCTAGGGTTTGGTCGTTTAAAGGGTTAATGGGGAATCATTTAACAAGAAGTCCTTGTTGTAGAAAAGTAAGATCTTTTCATGGAGATCATGTCGAATCTTTTAGGGATTGGTGTTATAAAAACGTTAATATGTTGTGCTTCTGCAGCAGCCGCAACAACAACAACAACAACAACAACAAGGCTCAAGCTCGGAGCCAAACCGGGACACGTAAGCTCTTCTTCCCATCAGTTGCCTCTCTTGTTTGCTTTCTTAAGCAGAATATAGAATATTATCTGATTCTTTGTAACATGGAACGGTTGGTAGTGAATTTCAATGCGTCCACCAATATATCAGGAGCATACACCTCTATGATATTTGTTACTATAGATGTCCATTAACTCGCTGTAAGTAACCAAAAAAAAAACAACTTATTTTCCTTAAAATGATTTCGAATTTGAGGGGTTATAATGTGTGCTAAAAGATACCAAACAGGAGTTTAGTAATGAATGGAATGTGGAAGAAACTCCAACTATTCCTCAAAAATGGGAGGCAAATGGATAAACTTGTGGGCGGAGATGCTGCAGAGCTTCAGAAGAAAACAGCTGCTGCTGCTGCAGATCTCCTTCCCCGACAATCTTAAATGTCTGATTCCATTAAAAAGAAACGGTTCCGGTTCAACGTTTAATGCATTCTGATAGTGGTTATCTCAAACAATCTCATGCATGGCGTTAAATAACGTTTGAAAAGTTTCTAATTCTTAGTATAATTCATACTTTTTCAGGAAGATTCTATGACTGCATGCGTGAAGTTAAAGCATTGAAGTAGGAGACTAATCTGAATGAAATAAAAATGAACTCAATTGTTTTCTTAATCGATTATACAAACATACTAAGTCAAAAATCCAAGAAGATGATGCTCTCACTCTCATTTATCAACCTCAAATCAGAGCGGAAATCTTCATATAGCCTAAGTCTATTCCTTCAATTTAACGTTCTCAAATCATTGCCTTGAACATCGTAACACAGAATGTGTAGCTGAGAAGTAATTTCCAGTGGTGTCAAGATAACTTTTCCATCTTGAGTTTATCTCTTACCATCAATTTATTCTCAAGTAAACGACTTTGTGTGAGGCTGCAAAACCGGAGTCTTCTTTGACCATACGGTATTGTCTAATATCCATAAATGCACCATAACCTTGTCGTTGAGATGGAACCAGCTAGTTTCCCACCATACTCTACGAGATTCGTTGTCATTACAAGGTCAATCAAAAGTATATCCCTGATCTCCTAAGGTCTTCAAATGATAGTCAACTCTTCCGACCTAAAGTCAAAACTCACAACCGCACAAGTAGTATGCTCCGCACAAGGATGCTTACCAAGCCTATGTTGGGAATGTCCTGAAATCATACTTGTATTTGCTCTAATGTAAAATTTTCGAGATAAGACAATCATGTAATACTGGGTGATTATAATGCTTTGCTAGAAGCCACTTGTAATCTATGAGTTTGGAACTCATTACTAGTATTATATGATCTTACAAGGTCACACACCTAAGTAAACTGAAAAATAATATATTGGGATTGATCATTATTGTAATGATCGAATGATTACGTTTCTGGACAGTGTGTCGACCGACACAAAGGTTGTGTCGATCGACACACAGCCTGAACCAGAATTGTGATTTTGGTTTTCGGTATAATTAATCATTGGTTATGAACTTACAGTGGTATCATACCCTAGTGTTTTATTGAATTTGTAGCATGTAAGTTGAATTGGACAAATTCAAATTGATATATATATAGGATTTGCATGCTAGATATTTTGTTCAAAAATCGTTTTGATGCAAAATTGAGAAACTAGGGTTTTCTGCGAAGGTGTGTCAATCGACACGGCCTGTAGAATCGCGAGAAATTTTTTTTTTAGGTTTTCAAATTCCTGTGAATCGATGTGTGTCGACCGACACAAAGGTTGTGTCGACCGACACAAAGGTTGTGTCGATCGAAACTAGTTGATTCATCGCGGTCAGTTCAATCGATCGATTAAATTGGTTAATCGTGATTGAACCGGATTTTGGTTGGTGTCGATCGACACTGATCGGTCACCACGATAAATTTTTTGCGGATATAGTGTCGGTCGACACTAGTGTAGTGGGCAGTGTCGGTCATCGACACAGTCCTAGAACCTGAAATTACATAACCAATCTCGCATTCTAGATCAATTAAAAACCTTTAATTAAATTAGAAGTTTATAAAACTCTAGGATACATATTTGATATGTATTAGTTCTAGAAAGTTTTGTTCCTCAAATAAATATCAAATTTTATGTCTTCCCAAACCTTGTCAACTGTCAAGGCTCATTTCATTGTATGATGGGTTTGCCAAAGCGAGGTGTCCACAATTACATGAGTGAGACATGTAGTAATCGTTACTACATGACTTAAAGGTTTGGTTTATTTGACTAGGCTATCAAAATAGTTTTGGGCTTAGAGACATAGGGTTGGATCAAACATAAGATGTCATCCACAACCACGAATTATATTGGATATAATTAGCAAAGTTGTTGCTTACCTAGATAAGTGAAATTTGGACGATGAGTCAAAGCTCACTCAAGTTTCAGTGAAGTATGGATCTTGGAATATTATATTCATTTAGAAGAAATATATTTTGATTATAATGCGAGTTTTCTTAACTGTTAAGATTTCTCATTTTCTTGATCATCATAACTAAACCCTTTTCCTTTCTTTTGATTTAGCTATGTCTACCACTCATCACAACTCCTTTTCCCTTGGATCCGTCCTAGAGAAGGAAAAGTTGAATGGATCAAACTTCCTCGAATGGTATCAGAATTTGAGAATTGTTCTCAAGCTGGAGAAAAAGGAATATGTCCTTGAAAATGTTCTTCCTGCAAGAGCAGTGCCCAATGCCCCACATGCAGAAAGGAATGCTTGGGATAAAAATTCGAATGATGTGGTTGATGTGTGTTGTCTCATGCTGGCTACCATGAGCTCAGACTTGCAGAAGCAATATGAGAACGTGGAGTCGCCAGTTGAGATGATCATTAGCCTGAAAGGGATGTTTCAGGAGCAGACACGAACTGAGAGATACCAGACGGTTAAGTCTCTCATTGAGTGCAAGCTACCAAAGGATGGTCCAGTTAGTGCTCTTGTCATTAAGATGATAGGTTATACTGATAACCTAGAGAAACTGGACTGTCCCATTAGCCAAGAGTTGGCTACTGACATCATTTTGCAGTCATTGCCGTCAAGTTTTGATCAGTTTTTTATGAACTATAACATGAACAACATGACGAAGCCTTTGACTGAGCTGCATAGCATGCTCAAGACAGCTGAGCCTAACATCAAGAAGGGCACTTCAAATGTACTTCTGGTACAAGGGGGTAAGAGGTTTAAGAAACCTAATAAGGACAAGGCAAAAGACAAGGCGGTCCAGATTGTGAATAAGGACAGGCTTGAGCCCAAGCCCAAGTCTGGCCCTTCTGATGTTGATAAGTGCCATTACTGTAAGGAGACTGGGAATTAGAAGAGAAACTGCAAGAAGTACCTGGAAGATTTTAAGAAGATGAGGAAGACGTACGAGACTTCTTCCTCAATTATTTATGTTATAGAAGTAAATGTTACTACTTCAAGTTCTACCTCATGGGTATTAGATACTGGTCGTGGTGCTCATATTTGTACTAATATGCAGGGCCTAAGCAACAGTAGAATTTTGGAGAAGGGGCAAGTGGACCTGCGCGTTGGTAATGGAGCAAGAGTTGCTGCTTTAGCCGTGGGAACATTTCATCAGTTATCCTAAGGAAACCAAGGCTTACTACTTTTACAACCAAACCGAGAACAAAGTGTTTGTTGCTCGGAACTGTGTATTTCTTGAGAGAAAATTTCTTTCTAAAAAGAATAGTGGGAGTAAAGTACAACTTGGAGAAGTTCGAGAATCACAGGAAACTGTTCAACCTGTTTAGGAAGAGCAGCGGTTAGATTTACGAAGAGTCATAGTATCTACACCTGTGGTGCCTGAAGTTCGCAGATCCAAAAGGATTCATCACGAGCCCGAGAGATATGGATTTCTCGTGACTAACTGTCATGGTCTGTTGATAGTGATTAGCCTGCGAATTTTGAAGAAGCAATGATGGGCCCTGACTCCAAAAAATGGCTGAAGGCCACTGAATCCGAAATGGGCTCCATGTCACAGAACCAAGTATGGGCTTTGGTAGATTAATCTGATGGTATAAAAGCCATTGAGTGTAAATGGGTTTTCAAGAAGAAAATCGATGTGGATGGTAATATACAGATATAAAAAGATAGGTTGCTGGCTAAAGGTTTCAAGCAAATTCATGGTATTGACTATGAAGAAACCTATTCCCCAGCCGCTATGCTTAAGTCTATTCGGATTCTCCTAGCAACTGCCGCTCATTATGATTATGAGATTTGGCAAATGGATGTGAAAACAACTTTCCTTAATGGAATTCTGGAAGAGGATGTGTACATAACACAACATGAATGTTTCATAGATCCTAAAGCTGCTAGGAAAGTATGCAAGCTTCATCGATCCATTTATGGATTGAAGCAAGCATCTCGGAGTTGGAATCTTTGTTTTGATGAAGCAATCAAAGAGTTTGATTTCGTGAGAAACGAAGAGGAACCATGCGTTTACAAGAAGACTAGTGGGAGGGCAGTTGCATTTCTCATTCTGTATGTTGACGACATACTTCTTCTCGTAAATGACGTTCCGTTGCTACAGTCTGTAAAGACTTGGCTCGGAAGTTGTTTCTCGATGAAGGACATTGGAGAAGCCGCTTACATTCTTGGAATAAGAATCTATAGAGATAGATTGAATAAGCTAATTGGACTGTGTCAGGATACTTATATTAATAAGGTCTTACACAAGTTCAATATGCATGATTCCAAGAAGGGCTTCATACCAATGTCTCATGGCATTTCTCTTAGCAAGATGCAGTGTCCTTCGAGACAAGCTGAGCGAGAACGCATGAGTAGGATTCCGTATGCTTCTTCTATGGGATCCATCATGTATGCCATGCCCTGTACTCGTCCAGATGTTGCTTGTGCTTTAAGCATGACGAGTCGATACCAATATGATCCCGGTGAGAGTCACTGAACTGTTGTTAAGAACATCCTCAAGTATTTGAGAAATACTAAGGATAAGTTCTTAGTGTATGGATGAAGTGATGAGCTTGTAGTGAGTGGTTACACGGATGCGAGTTTCCAGACAGACAAAGATGATTTTCGATCTCAATCTGGATATGTCTTTTGTCTGAATGGCGGTGCAGTTAGCTGGAAGAGTTCCAAGCAGAGCATCGTAGCAGACTCGACGACTGAGGCGCTGCTTCTGAAGCGGCGAAGGAGGTTATTTGGATTAGGAAGTTTATCACTGAACTTGGTGTGGTTCCTAGCATTTATGAGCCTGTGGCATTATATTGTGATAACAATGGTGCCATTGCTCAGGCAAAGGAACCCAGGTCTCACCAGAAATCCAAACACATAGAGAGGAGATATCATCTTATCTGTGATATCATTCACATGGGAGTTGTTAAGATCAGCAGAGTTCCGACGGACGAGAATGTCGCTTATCCTTTGACTATGCCTCTCCCACGGCCTAAGCATGAGAGTCATACTGCTGCTATAGGCATTAAATTTCTTAAGATGTGATCTTGATTCTAGTGGTAGTTGTTTTTTCATTTATGTTATGATGTTCTTGTAGACATACATTTGGTTATGTTCTATTAATGAAATTTGTTTCAGTATTATTTAATTGTGTTATTAAATAATAGTCTCAAAGTAATTTATGGCATTCTTATAAGTCATCAACTACGTGACTTGATCATGAAACCTTATAAGTTATAGATGACATAAATTATCTAGGTCCCTAGTCGAGGTTATTAAGATGGGACATTAATAACTGCGAGAGACTAGTATGTGAGGTGACTGATGACTATGTTTCATGGAGTCATTAATATGAGTATTAAAGTCAATCACAAAGATATGTGTTAGAGAACACAGTATTGGACTTGACCCGTTATGAGAACTCTACAAGATTGTTATATGAATGTCTTAAGAGTTTCTCATTGCAACTATAGAGTATAGTCCTTAGACCTGAGTTCATCATGATTTATTGCACATAAATTGGCATGTTTTGATGTTGTCAAACTTCAGCCGTAACAGGTGACTATAAAGGCATTTATTGGGCATGTCATGAAGTGTGTGATGAACAGGGATGGAACAAGATGAGATTTGTCTCTCCTATATAACAGGAGTTAAATATCTCTGGGCCTATCGAAGATTTGATACTGAGAAATGTGTGGCCGCGCTCAAATGAGGTGATTGTCAGTCGTTTGTTTTATCAGTATAAATCAGAGTTCGATAAACATGGTCTAGCTAAATAAGGATGACACGAGTTCTTGCCTTATGCTAGATCGAGATATAGTGACAAGGGATTATAGGAATAGATGATTCCAATACAAGTGAGAGATTGTTGGGAATGTCCTGAAATCATACTTGTATTTACTCTAATGTAAAGTTGTCGAGATAAGACAATCATGTAATACTGGGTGATTATAATTCTTTGCTAGAAGCCACTTGTAATCTATGAGTTTGGAACTCATTACAAGTATTATATGATCCTACAGGGTCACACACCTAAGCAAACTGGATAAGAGTATATTAAGATTGATCATTATTGTAATGATCGAATGATTACGTTTCTAGACAGTGTGTCGACCGACACAAAGGTTGTGTCGATCGACACACAACCCAAACCAGAATTGTTATTTTGGTTTTCGGTTTAATTAATCATTGGTTTTGAACCAATGGTTAATTATATTTTCACAAGTCTCTATATATATGATATGCACGACTTTTGAGAACTTTAACCTAATTCCACAGCCACCAGAAACACAGGAATCCCGAGTGCTTTCATCAGAGATTTGATATCTCCCGGCACTAGCATCCCGGCTTTCCAGTTTGTGTGCGTGTGGATACCAGTAGAAGCGCAACATCTGAGGCGCTTCTGATCTCGAATCCCTGACAATCTCCCGCTGCATAACTCCCATGTATATTCGAGATCTATTGTTTAGATTCAATTGACACTTGATCCTAGGCTTAGAATTTGTTCTAGGGTTTATTTTAAATTGTTAAAATACCTACAAATTCCTACAGCCTAGCCATATAATGTACTGACCCAGTAATGATAGACCATCCTAATGAAACACGTGAGGATCATAATTTTCCAGCCCAACAACTTTTTTCCAAGAACCTCCAGCTTCTAGTACCAAGACCCAATGCACCGACTTCAAATTATTAAGTTCCGAGGACATGGAAATTGTGCAGAGTAGTTTGTATTGATCATTAACAGGGTCATGTCCGAGATAGTACCTTAATTTCTTCCTTTGATCATATTCAGCAGTGAAGTCGGATATTATGACGGGTATGGTCAAGAGTTGCATGGTGGTGGTGGGGTTATATATACATGCCTTTTCGCCATCAGAGAAACACAACAAGCCACGATGGCCATTTAAGAAGTAGCCGCCCGCGATGCTCAAATCTTGGTCTGCCACAAAAGAAGTGTTTTCTGGAGATGTTGTTGATGATATCAGACTTAGCAATACACGTTGTTGCTTGCCTTTCTCTACTAAAGATATGTATAGACGCTCTTTTTGTTGTGTGATGGTATAAAAACAGTTGGTAAAATACTGACAGAAGATGAAGGATGACCATTGCTTTAAGACACACTTGAACTTCATCAGGGACTTTGCTGACAATCTCAAAAGAATTTCCATCACCAGATCATGAGGTCACACGCACATATCTTTTCCTAATTTTCTTCTTTTCTTCTTAACTATAATTTCTCGTTGGGTTATGGATTGATCGGATGAAAAATTCATTGTGTTGGATTTTTAAATAAAGACAAGGGTCGAAAAACTTTTACCCAACCAAACCCTAAACGCCTACTATAATTCTAATTCTTTATCGTCTTCTTTTGTTATTCCCCATGCCTCTGGTCATTCCTTTCTCTCTATATCGAGTGAACGCCCTCCGCTCATTCCTTTTTCTCTAAACGACCTCTTCATATTCCTTTTTCTCCATATCGAGTGAATGGCCTCCGTTTATTCCTTTCTCTCTTATTGGCCTCTGCTTATTCTTTTCTCTCCATATCGAGTGAACAATGTTGTGAAAAGCATATCTTGAGAGAAATGATATTGTGTGGTCTAAGACAAAGAACTCCACGATAGCAACCCAATCTTGAACAAAATGGGTGGTCCATAATTTTGTACCAACTGTTACCATACTTGCTTCGTGTAAAAATAAGAGAAAAGCACGTGGTCCCTCGAATCCATTGGATATGAGTAAAACATACATTTTTTATTAACATATGTCGAGATAAATAATACTGTGCGGTATAAAACAAGCAACTCCACGATATCAACCTAATCTTCAACAAAACGGGTGGTCAATAGCTTTTTTTACCAACTATTACCATATTTGTTTCGTATAAGAACAAGAAAAAAACAAATTGTTCCTCGACTCCATTGGATAAGAGTAAAACATACATTTGTATTAGCATATGTCGAGAGAAATGATATTGTGCGGTTTAAAGCAAGCAACTCCATGATAGCATCCCAATTTTGAACAAAAGGGGTGGTCAATAACTTTTTTACCAACTGTTACCATATTTTCTCCGTGTAAGAAGAAAAGAAAAACATGTGGTTCCTCGACTTCATTGGATCAAAATAAAACATGCATTTGTTATTAGATATCTCAAGATAAATGATATTGTGCACTCTAAAACAAGTAACTCCACCATAGTATCTCAATCTTGAACAAAGTGGGTGGTCATTAACTTTTTAACAAATTGTTATCATGGTTCACCGACTCCGTTGAATAAGAATAAAACATACATTTGATATTAACAGTGGCAGACCTAGAGAGTATATTTGGGGGTGAGTCATAATATATTTTAAATATTTAAATATAGTTTAATAAATTAAATTCTATTAATTTTATTTAAGAAATATTACATAACTTATTAGAGTTTCACATAATTTTCATAATAAAAATAAATTTGTTATAAGTGTTAATTGTACTAGAAAGTTTAACTTTTTTTTTTTTTGGTCAGGAGAAAGAAAATTGGATTTAAAAATGAAAAAGTCAACCAAAAATAAATATATGATTTTCAGAAAATCATTGATGAAAAGAAAGAAAAAAAATCTATAAAGTGTTATAGATATTGGAAAACTACAAAGAAAAATATATGATTAATAAAATCGCGAGAAAAGAAAAAGGATTTGGTTTTGGTTTAGGTTTAAAGAGACTCTCTTATTGAAAAAATTTAAGAGGAACAAAAAACAAAATGGATGTCAGCAGGCCGGTCCAACTATTTTGGTTGCCCCAAGCCATAAGCAAAAAAAGTGTCCCCAAACCATTAACCTATTACCTATATCCAAAAATGTGGCCCTAAAAAATGACTTAAAAAGTGAAAAAAAAATGGTGGCCCAAAGCAATGCCTTAGCCCGCCTGTCCTCTGGACCGGGCCTGAAGAGACACTCGAAACGCAGACCTCAAATTTGTGGATTCAATGCAAAGTATTTTAACCAATTTAGCTGAAGTTCACTACATGTACCATGCTACAGTTTGGTGGCTCTTTGGCTGGTCTAGCATCGGACTCTTTAGACTGCTTCGGGTATAACTCTTTCTTCGTCTTCGGTTGTCGTCCTCTAAGCTTCTTCGACTGGGGGCTTTTTTCTGGTGAGCATGGTTGTCTAGTCATAGCTTTAATCTAAATAAGGTTCTCCAGTCCCACGGTGGGCGCCAAATTGTTGAACGTGAGATTCAACCGTTTGTAAACTAGAATAAGATAGGCGAGGAATTTCATTATTTAAATCGAGAACGAAAGTATAAGAGGTCCGCAGCCCGAAACAAGACTTCAACTGTCGAGGTTTAGTCGAAAGAATTAAATCTCTCACTCTAGCAAACTCTCCCTAGGACTTGTTTACGTCCCCTATGTTGAACCAAACCGAAAGAGAATTTACAAAATAACAAGCTAAAAATGAAAGGGCAGTGGTGGATGGTGCGCCACCTTCGAAGTTTGGTGGTCGTTAAGTTTGGTAGTTTAAGTTTTCATTTGTCATGTTTAGGGAGAATCATGTAGATAGCATGCATTTTCAGAAGCATTGGGGGTTGATGAAGATATTTCTTTGTGAATAACCTCTCTTAGCTCTAAAATCATGATCTTTCTAAAAAATTTCATGGTGCTTAAACTTTCAAGCAAAACAAAGAGTCACATTTAGAGCTATTAACCAAAAGGTTGGATTGAAATTGTGAAACATTTTCCGATCTCTAGCTTAGATATATTTAAAAGTGGAACCTTGAACTTGACAATCAAATACTCTTTCTTGAAATTAGAACTATAACTCATGGATATTGGTTTAGGTTTCAATAAACTATGTACCACTCTCTTAAGAAGCCTAGACACCACTCTCAATATTAGAGTGTAACCACACCATTACCTTCCTTCTTTAACAATTTAACACTTCCATGTAATGCATTTTGATTAAAAATGTGGTACATATGTAAATGGGTCGAAGACGTGGAATGACAAGTTCCACACATTCGTAGGCTAGCTATGGACACTAAAAGCTAGCAATTATGAGGGTTTGGCACGTGACATTGTGTTGAGATTGGTGTTGGCAATGTGATGTGGATTTGTGAAAAGGAAGAAAATATAAAAGAATAAGTTCAACGAATTGGTTAAACTCTAAAGTACTAGCAAAAAGAAAAGAGAAAGAAAACAGAAAGGAAAGAGATTAAAAAGAAAACCAAGGAAACTGAGAAAAAGATAAGAAAAGAGTCTTAAGTTGAAAAGAAATGGAATGGAAAGAAAGAACGAGGAAAAGATAAGGAAGTGGTTCACAAAAAGGGATTGTGTATTTAACAAAGAATTTGGCTAAAAGAGGCTCATGGGTACATTTAGGAATTATCTTGGTAAGTTTCTAGGACTTGGGATCAAGGAGAATGAGATCGTCGATTAGGAAGGGTGGAGAAAGTGTGGCCCTTTTTTTGCATCTTTGTCCCATGTCGTGAGCTCTTTTATATAATGTTAAGCATGCTACTTTGAGAAAAACTCTTGTGTGAAACCAAATTGTGATAATTCTTTCTAAAATCATGGAACCATGAACCCTTATAACCAAATCAGTTATGATTACAATGTCAACCGAGAGCCCACCAAAGTACTTAAATGAACTTTAAAGAGCTACTCTAGGGTGAAAGCATGTGGAATTTTGAAGTTCGGCTCTATGGTAAAAAATTTCAATGTGGCTACGTTGGGTCAATAAAGCTAGTTCATGCCCTATGACACCATTAAGTAAGAGTTCTGAAGTTAAGGCCTTGAGTATTTTTTCCATATATTTGAAAATCAAACTTCTTCTTCGGATTAACCTTGTTCACTCGCTAAGAAGTTTACTATATATGCATACCATGTTAGCTTTCCTTCCTCACTAGCACATATGTATTGGGAGGTATGTTCTAACTGTTGAAAAAACATGTGGTGGTATTGCGGTGAGATGTTATCAAAAGGCATTTTGTCTTCAACACGCAATCGTGAGATACTCTCCGCGACTCCGTTCTAAATACTCTTTTTATCCTTTATCTCAAGATCAAACTCTTGTAATGCTAAGATCCAATGCAGAAGCGGGGTTTAGCATCTTTCTTCTATTAGATATTTCAATGCCGCATGATCCGTATGAACCATTATTTTAGACCAAACAAGATATAAGCGGTACTTCTCCAAGACTATACCATAACAAGGAACTCTTTCTTTGTGGTGGTGTAGTTGCTCTGTGTTTCATCTAGTGTCTTGGAAGCGTAGTAAATCACATTCATCTTCTTATCAATTCATTGTCCAAGAACCATGCCTACGAGATAATCACTAGATCACACAACACTTAAAAAGGGAGGTCCCACTTACTAATTTGGTGCTAGACTATTGAAGCACTTATTAAAGCTCCCTTCAAAGTGTTAAAAGCATGGAGACATTCTTCATTAAAGACAAATTCCCTCCCTATGCAAAGCAATCTTTTCAATGGTTTTACTATTCTAGAGAATCCCTGAATCCTCTATAAAAATCCGCATGACCCAATAAGCTTCTTATATCTCTCACATTCTTTGGTGGTTCTAAACTCATCATTATCTTAATCTTTGCTTTATTAACTTCAATACTATCTTTAGAAACCCGATGTCCCAAGAATATTCCATCACAAAACATAAAGTGACATTTCTCTCAATTCAAGAGATTAATCTATTCATATCTTTTCAGAACTTACAATGACCATGTATCAAAAAATCATGGTAAGCCAAAACTTTGAAGAATGAAAGAAAAAAGAGTGGCAAGGATTTTGAATGTGTATTCGGATTAAGAAAAAACATATGATTAATTTACTAAAAATGAATTTTCAACATTTTGTAACTATTCTATGAAAAATTTATTCAATTTAATTTGTTTCGCCAATAATTATTCAATTATTCCTTATTTTATTATTCATTTTACATACTATTCAAGTTTTTAGGCTTTTTACTACTGTACTTACTGATTTATTTGTTTTTTTTTCCTTTTCACAAGTAAAATGATGTTTAACTGTTTAAGCATTTTGACCCCAAAAAAAAAAACTGTTTAAGCATTTTGTTTCATGTCTTTGATTTACGTCCATAATTTATTTCCTCGTCATTGAGCCCTGTGATATTCTTCTTTTTAAAAATTTATTTTTGTGTGTGGATATGGTAGATTAAACTAAGACGCGGTAATCATGCCGACAAAGAGTTAGTGGAAAAGAAACTCTTGCACTTAGGTCAAGATATTAATGTATACAATGACATTAAGAGAAGACTGAGATATTATTAAGGGTTCAAAGTAAGCTTGACCTGACCAATAGATAAAAAAAAAAGTAATTAAGAAAGACCAAGAATTATGACCGTTGGTTGATCTCCATCGGTTTAGAAACTCAAGAAAAAAATATAATATTAATAATTTTATTTTAGTATAATTAAGTTCTTAATTAATAAAATTGAACCACTCGTAAAGTGAGGCCCCCACCTCACCAAATCATTTTCTCTCTTACAAAAGTTAGAATAGATTTACACAAACTTAGAGTTGTATAAATAAGATGGCTAATTAGTCTAAATAATACAAGTTACTAATCTCGATTCTAAACATTTTATGGCATCAGAGCACGAAAAAAGAGCTTGTTCCCGTTTTACAGTCGTCTTTCCTTGGCTGCTCCGCTTGAATCCTTCAACTTGAGTTGTTTCTTTTCCATCACCATACTCTGTTCTTCATACACGAGAAAAAGAGAATCTGCGCTACATAAACTCAATACCTTTTTCTCTCTCACGAAACTCATCCACCACTGAAAAACTCTGTTTTTTTTCTCTTTTAAAAACAGAGCATCTATAATCATCATCACAATTCACTTACAATCTCTGTTTTTTCAGAGACGAAAAAACAGAACTTATCTCCATTATTTCTCGTCAAACACGGCTGATCATCGTCTCTGTTTTTTCATTCACGAAACAGAGCAATCCTCATCAAACTCAACTTCCCATCGGATTGATTCAACATGACTGAACCCGAGGTTACCACCACAGAATCCAAACGCCACACTATCTCTCCCTATGACCTTACATCGAGTGATAATCCTGATGCCATCATCTCTCAACCTTTGCTCAATGGATCGAACTACGACGAATGGGCACTTAATTTTCAAATTGCCTTGAGTTCACGGAACAAGTTTGGTTTCCTCGACGGAACCATACCAAAACCAGCAGCTACTTCTCCCGATTTTGAAGACTGGATCGCTAATAATCATCTTCTCGTTGGCTGGATTAAAGAAACGATTGTACCAACTATTCAATCGTCAATCTCTACTCATGAGGTCGCAAAGGACTTGTGGGATATCATAAAAGAGCAGTACTCTCTCAAAAGTGGAAGCAATGCTACATCCTCCTCAACGCTTCCACCGGAATGCGTAATTCCTTGTCCCAAAGTCCCTGAAACACGTAAGTTTCTGTATTATTTTCTCCATGCGATTTTTTTTTATTCCAAAAAAAGTTTCTATTTGCTACTATGTCTACATCTTTTGGATATGATATATAGGAGTAAGACATCGTCCTTCTCCGACAAGCGGAAGACGCGGAAGCGGAGTAGGCGGAAGACGCGGAGACGGAGGAGGTGGAGGTGGAGGTGGAGGTGGAGGTGGAGGCGGAGGCGGAGGTGGTGGAGGTGGAGGTGGAGGCGGAGGAGGAGGAGGAGGAGGCGGTGGAGGATATCATGCAGGGGATGACTTCCATTTGGGGGATCAAAATGACAGTGATTCCGATTAATTAGAGAACTATTTCATAAAGACGTTTTTTAGTTATGAATTTCTTTCTTTCTTTTTTTTTGCTTTGCACCTCTTTTTCTTTCATAAAGGAGAGTGTTTATTTATTGTTTACAAAAAATATTCGTAAGTTTTTCTGTATAACTATGAATTTATTTGAGTTTCGATTTCTCCATGATTAGATACAATTATATTTGGTAGTAGTAGACTAGTAGTACACATTTGTGATGCTTTGTTTTTAGAAGACTTGGTTTTAAATCCGGAGTACGCCCAAGTATGTTAATATTGGTTATGTCGTTTATTTTGATATTTAATAATATATTTTTATTTAACAATACAGTGACATTTAATATTTCCAATTTTTTATTATTATTACTTTATTTGGTTTTTGTTTTCCAATTTGAAATTGTTTTACTTTGATTTTTTGGAATATATTTAGGAAATAAAATGTATTATTTTTTTAGTGTTTTTCTAATATTTTATGATAAGTTTGTTTATTTTTTCATTAATATCATGATATTTGAATTTTCTATGCGGTGAAGTTATTTCTTTTTTTTAATTTTTATTGTTGTTATTCTTTATTTTTTGTGTTAGGAAGTAAGAGATAGAGTTGAAAGTGGTTTGATTATAACATTGCAAATCACCACAGATTCTCATATTATAGATGTGTTTACAAAAGCTTTATTGTCTGGTCAATTTAATGTATTGATAGACAATATATCATTATAGTCTCTTTCCATGCTAATTTGAGGGGCATAATAGAATAAAGAAAAGAACTGCTATTTGTTAAATATAAACTGTTGTAAACCAGTTCTATATAATAATGATGTAAAGAAATGATTATGATTAATAAGAAACTATAAAATGACACTGATCTAAACTCATGTTACCCATGTTTATTACATTGCTTCTCGAATATGATATTCTTCTGAATCTAATCTTCTGTATATTTATGTATAAAAAATATTTTTGAATGTACTCTCTGCATCACCATCGAATTTAGAATGGGTGGACCTTTAGGATATGTAGACGTGATAGTTTCACGTACAGTTGGTCATGACTGAAAACGGATTGAGGCAAGTATAGGAGAACCGATTTCAAGTTTTGTCTCTAGCTTTTATTAATTTTCATTGCATAGCATACTTTTGTTGAGAATTGTCTTCTTCGTAATGTAAAAGGATGCTTTGAGTCAATTGGGGATAAGATTATTTTTGGCAAGATTTTGTTCCCATGATTATCTCTCCCTCGATTACTCAGTCGCCCAAACATGTTACTATCAATCGTGTACCATTGCATAGTCTTTCCTTTTGATTAATGTTTTGGGGCAGCATTATTGGTACTTCCACTTTTAAGGATAACTTATGTTTTGGTAACCCTGCGAACTCTAGAGAGTTTAGATACTCAACCGTATATAGCGTCTCATAGTTTGTTGATATTGTGTCACCAATTTCTATACGTTAAAATATGAGATATTCCTCTTATTTTTCTGGCAATTTTGATAACATGTATGCATTAATCTCATCATTTGTTTCATTCCGGGGTGTTAGGATGTTGTCTCTGTAATGCTTGCATGTGTATTTTTTTGTTAGTCCGTTCTCTGTATTTGTGGCTTGAAATATATTCTCCATATGATCTCCAGTTGATTGCATTAAGAATTTTGAATCAACTACAACCATATGACCATCAGTTCCATTATCGTTTTTATCTTTAATCTTATGTTCCATATCGACCAAAGCAATGTGATGTCAGAAATAAGAGTACGTGAAGGTCGAGTGAAGCCAATTGATGTACTCTGGAAGCACTTGGGTGATTCAGATCATATAGATATCAAGCTCAGTGGACCTTACATGGTTTTCAAGGTTTTTATAAAAATTAATACTAAAATGTTAAGTGTTAACCTATATTGTGCTAAGTTATAAAGCCTTTCACTTAGGTCTATACTTAAGTTCCATAACATATTTTGTCTCTCGAATCATTTGGATTGTGATAATAGCTGAAAAGAGAAGAAACTTTAGTTTAGAGAAGTTATTCAACAATTTAGACGTTGAGATAACAAATGTTTGGTTAATTCTACATAAGTTATAATTAAAACCTTTATTGAAAATTTATCGTAATGTTAGATATAAGATAACATGAAATTGTGTCAATGATCTAAATCTTAATTGACAATGATTTAAACCCATGTTCAATAAAACTTCTTCAAATTCGGCATAAGAACGGAACCTAAACTTATGCCTTGCAATAAAAGTTTCATCTTGATCGTCTCGGACCAAAGTTGTTTGGGGTGTGAATTAAATCAGGAACTTGTGAGAGGACACCTTGTAGCTGATCTTGTTGTTAATAAACAATAATATTTTAATCCTCTAGGATGCATCGACCTTGAGATTTGCCTCATAAAAACCTATTTTGCTAGCCGGTATGCATGCTTGCAATAAAAATTGTATTAGAGTAAGTTTACTGCTGAGTAGGTTACGGGTGAGTAAATTAACAAATACCTTTTTAAGACCCATAAGTAAATTTTATTTCTTTGGGTTTCGTGATTCTCAACCTTTTTGAAGCTGATCAAAAATCATTGTTAGTTTTTCACATTTGATGTAAACACAATAAGCTATTTGTCTTATTTATCTTATAAATGAATGTTTTTGATAGTTTATGACTCAACATATATAATTATTTATAGAGGAGAGGACTATTATGAATTCGAGGAATTTTCCTAATCCAAAACATAATTGGTATCATTTTCCTTTTTTTTTTTTTTTTTTTTTTTTTGCTGATTGTCCATAATTTCCAAATTCGGTAGGTTTTATTAATAGTAGTAGATGTTGATTTTTCTAAAGTCCTTTTGTTTTGGTTTGTAGATTTTTAAAAATTCCTTTTGTTTTGTTTTTTTTTAAAGAAAAATTGTTTCAAACACTTATAAATTGTTCATTTTCCCTATTTACTAAGGCTTTAATTGATGACCATAATTTGTGGAAATAACAAAGATGAATGTTTTGGTCCTCGAAATTTACACCATTTAGATTAACTTTTGGTCATTTTTTTGAGATATGAGTCTCACATCATTCTTCCTCATTCCTCATAATGTGAGGAACCAATGAACAAATTTATTCCCCAATCAATTTGGCGAGGAACAAAAAGTACTAACACTTTTTAATTTGTTCAATTTTTTCTCTACATTTTTTCCTATTCATTCATGTGTTTACAATTTGTTCAATTTATTTATTTTCATTTTGTTCATTTTTTCATTCATTTATTTTGTTCATCAAGTGGTTACCAATTAAAGCCTAAAACTTTTGTATTTTTACCAAACAAAAAATGAGAGACAATAGTTTAAGTTTCCAACTTATTATTTGCATTCTTGGTTTTTAATTTAGAGTAATCACCAAACTTAGAGTTTAATTCAAGATAACTAAAAGCTTTTTTAGATGGCTCACACCATAAAAGAAACTAAATAATAATAGAAAGAAAAAAAACTTTAGAAAAATTAAATGGCTCACTTGAAGTTCAGTGAGAAAAAAAACAGAGACCACTTTGAAAAATTACTAAGCAATTATGTTAAAAAAAATTGGTCACACGCATGTATGTCACATACATAATTATACCCCATTACTAACATATATGGAAAAAAAAATTGTAACTACATATATTTTCACTATGAACCAAATCTTACGGAAACCAAGTTTTAATACTTTGATTGAATGCCTCATATGTTTCCCCTTTACCATCTTAAAACATTTTCAAAAAGTATTAAAGGTTTTACTCTTCTCATAAGCAAATTTTAAAACTTTGATTGCGAAAATTCAGCGAGAAAATAAGCGAAAAGTAAAGGATTAAGCTTATTTCTACACTTCTTGTTAGCATCGTTTACATTAATCCCAAAATGGTTGAATGAGTGTTAATTACCTTTAAGCTATCAATCCGCAACAAATGCCTCCCATGTTTCATCTGACGAAGTTCTGTGTTGAATAGCTGATTCTGATCCGACGTTGTCTAGAATTTTAGTTTGTTTGAAACATCGATGTTCAATCCGTCGAGAGGAACCAAAATATGCTGCAATTTCAGGATCGGTGTTGATTTTTTTTTTTATCGATTTTTTATCCGCTGAGAGAACAAAATATGCTGCAATTCCAAAATTTGGTCTGATTTTTTTTTAGTGTAAAACTTTGTTTATTTAGATTGAGTTTTCCGTTATTAAGCCTTACGTAATTTTATTTATAAACCTTTTAATTAGATTGTTGAGCTTTATTTATTGGGGTTATGAATGATTTTAATAATTGTGATGATGTGTATTAATGATGATGACATGTAAATTTTTTATTGCTAGACTAAAAATACATGTGGATGACCTGATTTTTTAATTAGGTTAATGGGCTTTATTTGTTGGGTTTATATATGGTTTTAATAATTGTGATGATGTGTATTAATAATGATGACATGTAATGTTTATATTGGTGGACTAAAATCTTATGTGGACGGCCTAACAACACTATACCTTTAACTTTTATTAGTAATAGATTTCTTTATAATTTGTTCTCAGTGAAAGAAAAAAAAAGAAAACATTTAACTATTCTGCATAGCCTTTTTAATGAGAGTATAATGAAATCATTAACTAAGATCCGAGATCTGATTTGATTCATTTTGATCCATTTCAGACTTGGATATTCAAAAATACAGATCCGGATATTTAAATTTAAAGCATGAATATTCAATGTCGTTAAATGTATTATCCATTGTCGATATATGTATGTGTATTAGCAATTCACCATTTGATTCAGTACATATTGATGCATGATGACCGTTTTTTGTCGCTACCATTGATGGCCATAAGTACTTGTTGATGATTATAGTTAGGTCACTTGGGTTTATTTGATGCATTCAAAGTCATATGTTTTACATATCTTTCCTGCATTTCTTCAAATAATAGAAACTCAATATGATAAAAAAAAGTTAACGTCGTAAGATCACATAATTTATATGAGTTGAAACTCTTCAACAAAACTCTTTTGTATAGAGAACGCATCAACATATCTTAAACGTAATTAGTGTCCTTTTTTCAATCCAAAATAACCATAAATAGTGTTTCTTATCAATAAGTTGCCTTCCTTAGTTCTAGAAAATAAGTCTCCTTCTAAGAAGTTTACAAGTAAGGTTCCGATTATCAATCTTATAAGATTTTTGGTTGCCTATGCTATAGTTCAACTTCACCTAAAAGTAGGACTAAGTTTGACCTTAGGACTAAAGCTTATGTATTCATAGGTTATCCTAGTGGCTATAGAGGTTACAAACTATTAGATATGGAGACACATTTAATTTTTATTTCAAGGCATGTCATCTTCCATGAGGAACTTTTTTCCTTTAAATCATCTAATATCGTAGATGTTGTTAAGAACTTTTTTCCTTTATCACAAATACTTGATATCCCTGATGATGGCCGTCTGCCTTTAGAGCACCCATCTCTAGATGAACATCATCAGTGGAATGTTTCATCTTCTAAGTATTTGATTTCTTTTGGATCAAATTCTCCTAGACGAACAAAAATTTCTAAACACATGACTTTAATTGTTATAATAATATTTTTACTATAAATATTTGATATCTCTAATAGTTTTATTTTATTAAATTGGCTTAAATATGTATGCATAAATTTACATACATCATTATTAATTTATGATATTATTGGGACCATATATTTACATAGAACTTGCTAAAAAATTATTATCTTATTATTTTATCGAGTTTTGTTAAATTTTACATTGGTCCGACTTGGAACTAGAGAAATTTATTAATTTATCGTTTTTATTAATTTATCGAATATAAATTTACCGAGGTTTTACTATACTAAATTCTTCCTTGATTTGGAGGTTACTAAATCATCATACGGGATTTAAGTCAACCAATGGAAATATGTCCTAGACTTGTTAAATTCTAGTGGCTTTTCTGGATGTAAGCATGCTTAATGCCTATAAAGCCTAATTTGAAGCTCAATAAAGGTGATGGTTTAGCTATTGAAGATCCCAAGCAATATAGAAAGCTTGTGGGCAAATTGTAATACCTCACCATTACTCGTCTTAAAATTAGTATTGTTGATAAGAAGTATCTTCGAGGATATTCATATTCGGATTGGGGAGCATGTTAGGATACTAGGAGATCACTAACTTGATATGCTATGTTTCTTGTTGATTCAGTATTATCTTGGAAATCCAAGAAACAAGATACAATTTCGTGTAGTTTTGTCGAGGCTAAGTATTGCGCCATGAACATGGCATCCAAGGAACTGCCGACCTGGTATGGTTCTCTCGTTTGTTACAGGATCTTCACATATCATTCACTCCTCCAGCTAACTTATATTGTGATAATACATCTGCTTTGCATATCTCTAACAGTCCAGTTTACCATGAAAAGACTAAAAGAATTGAACTGGATTATCACAAGTTAAGTTCAGAGAACTTATTGAGAGTGGTTAGATTAAGCCGATGTATGTTCGTACTAATCAATAGTTGTCTGATGTCTTGACTAAGGCATTGTTTTCGGCACCATTTCGAGAGAACATAAGGAAGATGGGTCTTCAACTTTTGTTCATACTTTGATCATGAAGGTAATTTGGTTTAGTATAGTTGATCGGTTTACTTATATAGATTACTTCCAGTTAATACGGTATACTCAAATGTATATAAACAATTTGTTATTCTTTTTCAGATAAATGAGAATAATATTTTTTTGAATTCGGTGATGAAAAAAAAAATATATATTTTGAATTCTCTTCAATGGATGTTGAGATTGTAATACTATGCAACATCGAGTTGGGTTATTGTTGTGCTTTCTCCTACGAGAAACCAAATCTTTGTTGTGGTGGCACAGAGAAATTCATGAGAGGATGTTATGAACAAGGAAGCCGACCTAAACTGAATAAAAGAGCCAAGGTCTCTCGATAGAAGCAACAAGGGTCAAGAGTCAAGAGGAGCATGAATCTGGAGGGGATGAGAGATTCAAGAAGCCCATTGAGAAGCTTACCCTCAAGGAATACAGAGATAAGTTGCAGAGAGTCCATCCAATCAGAAAAATTGTTGGTGCAGAACTTTTCGACATTGAATTTTGATTTCCAAAATGAAAGTATTCTAAAAGGGAGCTGGGAATTTCTTTTCAAATAGAATTGGGACAGTAACAAGAAAAGATAAAAACCTTTGGCCAACAGTCACTGATATACAACCCATCCTAGATGGTGGCAAAGAAGAAGGAGCATGTTTTCTTAAAATGTGGTAATCTATTGAGAAAAATCTGAGTCGGTCTCTGATTCATCATCATCATATTCACCTGATTCCTGCATATATTAGTGAAATGATAAGACCTCATCATTCATACTAAGTTTCCACAGCCGGTGAATGAGAAAAAAATAATAACCATTCTCTTGGTATATTCTGTCATTTCTTGGTGAAACTCTTGTCTCTTCTCAGTGGCTATGTCATAATACTTGACCTTTTCCTACAAAACGAAAGAGGAAAGGAGTGAGAAACTTCCATAGTCATCGAAAACTAGAGAGAGTGCAAATTATATGCTCAACAAACTCGAAATGTTTACCTCGTATGTCATTGTTTTCCATTTCTCTCCACATATCTTGCCAATCTGCACAACATAATTCAGTAGCAGCAGCAGTGACAAGAAAAAAAGTAAATATTAAGTAAAACCTGGCGCATGGACTTGACTTGTGGATTCTGCTCCTGATATTGCTTCCGGAAATCCTCCCTTTAGAACCACAAGACAAAGTAATCTGAAATCTCATCCTAGAGAGCAAGACAAGTAGAGAGCACATGAGAGGATACCTACAAGTAAAAAAAGAAAGCAGTGGGAGGTTTCTTAGGCATCTTCTTCGCCGGTTTTTTCTTCTTTGGCTGGACTCTCAATCTTCTAGACCTCCTTGCATCTTCGCTAGACCTTACACCCAACTCTAACTCTAAGTCCCTGCACAGTTTCACCAATCACAATCCTCAATCAACTAATCCACAGATTTCATTTCAGATTGATCCAAAACTACTTCATCGGTAATCACACCAATCACAACTCCTAAACCCTAAACACAGAAACCACAGCGATATAAACCTATCTACTAGGCCATATCTGTATACGCGAAACATACCGACCAGAGCGCGACGGTATCCCTGACCCTGACCTTGACCTGAGAGCTTCCTTGGTCATTTTTTCTCTCGATTTTTCTCGCCACTTTGTGGGTTTTTCCGTAATTGCGTATTCTGAAACACAATTGTGGGATTAATTTATCACGTGGCGTTATATAATCCACAAAAATAAAAAAAAAATATATATAACTAGTTATAACGCTGTGGGAGAGAAGGCGTCGATTCGATTACATGGCAACATCTCTGCTTCTGAGACCCTCGTCAGCTTTCTTCTTCTCTCAGTCTTCCCACTTGTTCAAAAACAACATCTCTTCCTCCATCAAGGTAACATTTCTCTCGAATCGAAACATCTTTATCGTGTATTGGTTTTGGTGGATCCGAAATTGGCTTTGCTTCCGTCTCAGATGGAAATAGGTGAAGGAAATGCAGCGATGACGAATAAAAAGAAGGTGTTTGTCGCCGGAGCCACGGGTAAAACCGGCAAGAGGATCGTAGAGCAGTTGTTGTCCAATGGCTTTGCCGTTAAAGCCGGTGTTCGTGATGTAGACAAAGCTATCGCATCTTTCAAACAAGACCCGTCTCTTGAGATCGTATGTTCCTCGTCTCAATCGCTGTTAGATAATTTGTCTTGAAAGCCACAACAAATCCTCTCTGAATTTCTTTGGATAGGTTAAAGCAGACGTGACACAAGGCCCTGAGAAGCTAGCCGAAGCTATAGGTGATGATTCCGAGGCTGTGATTTGTGCTACTGGGTTTCGTCCTGGGTTTGATCTGTTCGCTCCTTGGAAGATCGATAATTTCGGGACAGTGAATCTGGTGGATGCGTGCCGGAAACAAGGAGTGAACAGGTTTGTTCTTATAAGCTCAATCCTGGTGAATGGAGCAGCAATGGGACAGATTCTCAACCCAGCTTACCTCTTCCTCAACGTCTTTGGATTAACTCTGGTTGCAAAGCTTCAAGCCGAGAAGTATATCAAAAGTTCAGGCATCAACTATACTATAGTGAGACCCGGTGGCCTTAAAAACGATCCTCCATCAGGAAACTTAGTCATGGAGCCAGAGGTAGACCAACTAACACCCTTTCGTCTGCTCTTGTGATCAAACTAAAACATGTCAACTTTCGTCTTCGTAGGATACTCTGTATCAAGGGAGCATCTCGAGAGACCAGGTCGCACAAGTCGCCGTCGAAGCTTTACTTCATGAGGAATCATCTTTCAAGGTTGTCGAGATAGTCGCCCGTGCTGATGCTCTTAAACGTTCCTATAAAGATCTCTTTGCTTCTGTCTCAGGTCATTAACTATTTATTATCGAGTCTGTCTTTGGGTAACAAGAGAGAAAGTAGATGAAAACGTTTTCGGCTCTGCTTTACCAATGTACAACTTTAAGTCTCTAATAGATTATTAGAGTGTATTCTGTTGTTTCACAGTTTGAGATTCAATTTATTTGGCTTTAAACGATATGGAGTAAGAATCAAGGAGAAAAAGAGAAGCGCATAAGAATGGAAAACAAGAGCCATAGAATCCAGAAAAAGTCTTGACTTGAGTTTCATGAATACGCATAAATATAGATAAACAAAAGGAGCAGAATCAAAAACAGGAGATAGTTGCATAAACTTGACCACGATTCTACCAAAAAGATGAGTTGTTGCGGATAACAAGACCTTTTTACATGAACAAGTTGGGTTTGGAGGCCTTGTAAGTGGTCTTGAGCTTCCTGCTTGGAGGTCTCACCTTGCGGAACACCAATGGGAACTTGATCTTACTGTTATGGAACTGCTTGGTGCTTTCTCTCTTGCAGAGCTTGGCTGGGACTGTTGCTGTCTTAATAATCTGGATGCATGGGGATCTGACACGGTGTCGTGAAGCCATCTCTGTGTACATTTGTTCCACAGCTCCGTTTAGAGTTGTGTCACGGTACTCCTTGTACATGTTGTGGTATCCAGTTCTGCTCTGGTATCTCAACCAGATTCCAAAGTTCTTGATCTTTGTTGGGTTCTTCTCAAAGATCTGCAAACAATTTCGTTCATGGTTTACATCAGTCAACAAAACTCATACTCAAACTTGGATTCGGTTGCAAATTAAATCATTTCGAAACTTTGGAACTAAGGAGACTTAATGGTCAAGTTTTTTAAATCTACACGGCTAGATGACAAGCCTAGTGTTTCTAATCCAAGGCAAGAACTACATTTACTTCCCGTAGAGACTCAGATCTTCGAACGACATTATCATTTCACCGATGAGAAAGGAGAAAATGAATACCTCGTTGATAGCGAGCATCTGACCATTACTCTTCTTGACCTTCTTCAGCTTCCTCAAGAAATACCTAGACGAAATCACAGCTCTAGTTACTGATCAAGCCGATAATTCAATATTAAAAAGGGAAAATGCGGAAGAGATTACTAACCAGAACTTGGACTTGGCACGAACCTCGTTCGTCGCCCAGAGCTTCATCCGGTAAATCTTAGGGTGCTCATCCTTCTCTGAAGGGAGACCTCTTCCGACAACCTGGTACTGGTGAAACTGCAGAGGAAATACAAAGCCGATATCAGATTCGCAACTTGAATCAGTAACAATGGAGACTTTTCGAATGGAATAACGGGATAACAAGCTTACCCTGAAAGCGCCCATTTTCGTCCGCGCTAGAATCCTCCACTCGACCAATACAGGCGGCGAGGGTTCTTGTAGAATATATAAACAAGCATATGCACAAACCCTAATATGAAACGAAATTCACAAAGCCCAATGGGCCCTTAATTTATAAATATCTCTTTTAACCCACCCGAAATCTACTTTGTTCTCTTTTTCTTTAACTCAGTGAAGCCAAGAATTAAATTATATTTTTTTTAGTGGTAACTTGACGTAACAAATATTTTGATAATTCTTAAAAAGAACACCGTTTGATATTTTGATAATTATATTTTTTTGGCATTCTTGAATTTATTCAAAGTCTATCTAAACATCGTTTATCGTTGTCTAGTTATTTTTCATGTGGAAACGAGTTTACGATTTGTTTCTTGTTGCCCACTTCGATATCCTCTTTGAGAGTCTCCATCACTTTCATAAAATCATTGAACGTGACTTCTAGAACCTCGTCCTCTTCTGACCTTCCAGGCCATTGTAGACCAGTTTGAATCTCTTTGAACTTATTGAATGCCTCCTCGACTTGCTTCTCAGAACCTCCTCGAAAGTAAAGGGTTATAGTCTGAGAGACAAACGACAATGAATATTTAAATAACTGAAATTAGAAAAACTAATGGAATCTAAACTTTAATTAAGGATTTACTATATATGACTCGCCTGGTAAAGAGGACGTCTTGCATCTGTTATGACTTCATCCTCTAAACACTTACATTTTGAAGCCTCTTCCACGTTTCCCTATTCAAAGAAATGAATTACCGTAAAGATAGTAAAAAAAAGTCATGTAGTTCCATTTATGTGAGAAATGAAAATGAAGAGCAAACCAAGTAGATCAACAACTCCACAAGCAGCATTTCCATCTCATAAGCCTCATGACCTCTCCCTTCTTCTCTTGCTTTCTTCAAGGCTTTCTTCAATATCTCTACTCCTTTTGCTTCTTTTCCACTCATTTCGATCTTCAAAATGTCTCTCTGCAAGAGGAAAAATCAACTAGGGTTCAAACCACTGCCATTTTCCCTAAAAGAGAAAAAAAGAAAAAGAGATTGATGTATGAACAACCTGAAGCAACCCAAAGTCTGGGTTTTCCTTGGAAAGCAAAGATTCAAATTCGATCTCAGTGTTCGCAAGAGAAGAAGAATCAGAGCGATAAGAATGCAAATCAAGCAATCTCTGCAATGCTAATTTTCCTCCTCGAATGGCCCCCATTGAAACAGAACGTGAGAGGGTTCTCTGACCTCTTCCTCGAGAAGCCTCCTTGCTGATGTTTTCAACTTTTTCATCTTTTCTTGGCTCTACAATGCTTTTTTTACCAATGCTATCTCTACCACTGTCGTCTTTCTTTCTCCATAAACGACGACCCATGTAGTTCCAAGCAACATAGGCACCAGCAAGGATGAATACGGGTGCAACCGCTGCTCCGTACTTGGTCTTCATGGTGAATTTTTTCTTGGACTTGTTCACCATATACTTACACCAATTATTTGTTTGCCTGATTCTTGCTTGTTTTGGTGTCAAATATTTTAAATTTTCTTTTTGAACTTTGCTTTTTTATACTCAAGGAATATTGGATGGCAGATTGAAGAGGAAAGCATTTTAGATTATTCTAATCTTAGTCTTGCGTCATAGGCAAAGAAGTTACTGTAACAAAAATGTATTCACCTCAATACGCTTTTTCTCTTATACTTAAGGCATAAGTAAGTGCTAGCATGCTTCTGCAACCATTTTGTTATTTTCGGCAGACTTTTCTAAATGTGTATAGTGATTATTCATTTTAGCTTTGACCAACAGGATACCACTAAACCAACACTATATGAATCTTAAGTTAACAAAACAGAAGATTTATCTTGTAATTTCGGTAAAACAAAAGTTACCAAAACATTAGAACAGATAGACAAACCTATATACTTGCTTCTTTAGGAAAATTTTTTTGATGCCTTCCTGTAAAAGTAAAATTACTTCTGTCTGACGCAACATATTTGATGCTTTCCTTCGCATGCCCTTAAACCGTTAACGTTCCATGCATGAAGAAAATCTAGCAGAAACAAACAAAAAATAGAAACCAACCCCTAAGATAAAATCCATTATTTTGTTCTCAACTAAAAAGAGGAAAAATGGCTTCAACATATCTTCTAGGCCATACTCAGAAATTCATATTTCCGTTCTCTAATCTCACTTCCGCCCATAAACTAAGTCTTAGATCTCAAAACCCTTTTCTTGATATTCCATCCAATGGCGGTCAAGTGGGAAGATTGTTCATCAGATCACCAATTTCCATCGCTAAATCAAGCAGCAAAAGTGATAATCATAATGATCACAAACTCTTAATGCCTTTAAAAATGGCTGTGAAAGCATCGCTAGCACTTACTTGTGCCTTAAGTATCTTGGGCTTTAAGTTAAATTATATGAGCTATGCTGCGGCCTCCGCTGTGCATCCTAGCGCCGCAGACATGATCATATCGGGAAAGCCGACCGCAGCCTTATCCGCTTCGCCGGGGATGTATCCTATGCCTGCTAAGTCTGCATTGCGGTCTCTCTTTGAAGTGAGCTCAATGCTTGCTTCGGCTAAACCCATCCCTTCTCAAACACAATTCAATCTTCACAAGCTTCCTGCTTTGCCTTCAAAGGAAGATATTGATTCCGTCAAGGTACATTTTGCAAAAAAATGTATAAAGATAAGTTTTGCAATTTTTATAGTGCCATGTGAGTTCTTGATTCATATATATATCTTTTAGGAAAATATTAATCTAAATTTGTTTTTTTTTCTCTAAAAAAAAAGATTTTACCCAACAAATTTTGTTTTCAAAATTATTTTCCCAAATGCTTTTTGAAATATATATCTTTCAAATTGATTTTGAAAAATATTTATGAAACGTATAAGTATTATCAACAATTTTTTTTTCAGTTTAATAAAAATAAACTGTAAGTTTTACTATTTTGGTGGTAATGTTAGATATGTACAATTAGTTATGCTATGTAAAATAAGATGTGATATTTTTTAAAAGTTTCTTAAGATATACTCCACAACTAAAACATTTTAAAGAAAAAGAAAATAGTATCACAAAAGTGTAAATGTATCACATGTACTCTATAACTATATTATGTACATAAGATTTGTCTACTAGAAAAAAGCTAACTAAATTTAAATTGGGGGAATCGTAGATTGAGGCAGTCCGGCAGATGAAGGAAGGAAAATGCGAGGAGGCAGTGCAGCTCCTTCGCGATGCAAACATGCTATACAAAAACGAGCCTGAGGTTGAATTCAACGTGCAGATGGCTCTTGTTGAAATTTTAATATTGCTGGTGATTTTTTTAATTTTTTTTTCTATTTCCATATGCAACTGAATGCATTAATCCGTAGTTTATAACTTGTTCTACGTGTTTTAAATGTTCTGCTCTATGTTAATGTTCGTTTGTATATATGATCGATGTATATTAAAGGAAAGGTACCAAGAGGCTGCGGAGTATCGTTGTCTAAATGATGAGAATATCCAGATCTCTGATGTTCGAATCCCTCTTTATAAGGTTCGTGAATATAAGCAAATACTATTTTAAAAACCTGTTAATTTAATAGGGTTTAATTGATTCACTAACCAAAAAGAATCCTAATGTTAGGTTAATGTTGTTTTTATATTACAGGCGATTATATACACGATGCTAGACAAAGATACGGAAGCCAAGCAGTATTGGAAAGAGTTCAGAAAGTCTATTGGTGAAGGATTTGACCCTTTCAGTTTGGAAGACTGAGATTCATTTTAGTTTCAATTTTAAAAAACGTAGTAGTTTTAGATCAATTATCAAGAAATTATTGGCGACCCTATAGACATTTGATCTGTAGCGGCTAGTGGTGAATAAATTTAAAATTGTCTGATGCTAAACTTCTATTTTAATGATAAGCATTTTCAGTGTAAAGCGAGAAGAAGAAAACATTCTTTCCTTTCTACCAACCCATTAAATTTTGCGCAATTGTTGTATCCATTCGATTTTTGCACTCAACTATGAAGATATCGAGTTCTTTCTCAAACCTTGACAAATTAGTTAGATCTATTCCATGCCAGTCCATGAAGATAGTGAGTTTTTTCTTAGGCCTGGCTTAAAGCCTTAAACCTTTTCTAACTGCTAGTCATATGATGATGGTAACAGATTTTAAGAGTGGGTGACGTTTAAATATATATTTCACTACGAGTGATAAGGAAACAATGAGTGAACTGAGATACCTCCTCGAAAATCTCTTCCTCGAGGTTGGATGACTAATCATAAGTTGATTCCTAGTTATGTTACTCAAACTCAATAGGATCTCCCCTCTAAAACCGTGAGTAAAAAGAACTCCCATAAATATTTTTAAATGTTGAGTTTCTTCTGGAATATAAGAGATTTTAATAAAGATGCTAAACATTCCGTTATGAAGAAGTGGATGTATGAACGGAAGTTTCAAATTGGTTGTTTGATAGAGATGAAGATCCAAGAAAAAAACTCAGCCAAGATTGTTAAGAATTTTTTTTCCAAATTGGTCATTTATTTCTAATTATACGTAATCGCTTAGGAGGGATATGAGTTGTTGGAAGTCCAAAAGTTAAGCTTACACCGTGTTTTACGAGTAAACAGATGGTGACTTGTTCGATGCTTCTAGACGACATATAGGATGAATTATTCTTCTTTTTTTTCTTTTATTTATGCATCAAATGGAGTTGAGGAGCGGAAGGAAATATGGGAAGATTTGAAGTTACATCAAGATTCTCCAATATTTCGTAGTAAACCCTGCATGATCTATGTGGATTCTAATGAAATATTCCTAAGTGTTGGCGATCATTTGCATTTTGAGTACTCTCCTCAAGGTATGCAATTAAATATGTGGTGAATTATTGTTGTTTAGACGAGTTTCATGGTCCTACTCATACATGGACAAATTCGCGAAAGGAAGGTTTGATATGCAAGAAACTGGATAGAGTGTGTAGCGCCTCCGAACCGTCATCCCCGCTGACCGACTTGCCCGACCGCCTCGCCAATCAAACAAGAACACTTAGTGGTCGAACATCTCGATCGAGGACCTGTTCGAGTCACTACAATATATGACGATATCTGGTTCCACGTCAGCTAGAGCAATAATCACGAAGACTATCACCCTCCCGAGGCTTTTCCAGACTATCGCCCCCTAATATCTCCCGAAGGAGAACAAGGTTGTGCCGGTTCGACAAAACCTTGTACCAGTGGAGTCCACCAACCGAAAATAAGAATACGCAGCGGAAAACATGCAAGAAAGAAAACAATGAAAACAGTTAGTGAAGCTCCAATAAAACAATTTAAAAGTCGAGTCAAAGCGGGATTTTAACAAACCATTTTCACACAAATGCAAGCAATCAAACAATCAAAGTATCCGGTAGAAAAGCCTCCTAGACTCCTATGATCTCCTTTAACCTAAAAGGGTGGAAAATGGTGAGGGGTGAGTAACACCGACACGTTACTCAGCGAGTGGGATCCACCTAAGGGATCAATTCTAAGACCGAAAATCAACAATCAATAGCCGAAGCAACAATCAATAAAATCAAGCAAGAACATATATCCGCTACTTCCCCTGAAGTAACGAATACTGAACACAACAAACATCACATCAACCCAGCGGAATGACGTCATCCCCGATGTCAAATCCAACTACACTACCGCGGAATAGGAGCACTGTCCTCCATACGATGGGACGTACATCAGACAGTCTCCTATAAAAATCCTAGAAAGAAAAACATCACTCTCCGTCTACTAGGGTCCTGGTGATATCGTAATCCCCGGGATAGTCACATAGACAATCCCCCAATCACCATGTTCTCAGCAGAAGCATGGTACACGGACTCCTCAACAGGACGCCACACCCACGGCCCGATGATCAGTCGGTACTGTTCTCCGGGGTGATTCTGCCACCGTAAATATGGGGGTTTACGGTCACGAAGATCAACTCTCCTTAGGGGATTACAGATACACCTCCTATTAGTGATAGTGTCTCTGACCCGCGGGCCCGGAAACACTTCACTAAAAACATCCAATCTTGCGGAGACTCTAGGGAATCACTCATCTCACTCTAACGCGGAATAAATTACAACCTAATCTATTCCAGACCATACCTCCGTTACTTTCCTAGCTACCCATAAACATCAACATAAATCCGCAAGGTGGTCAAGAGTCTACGCAGTGACGAATCATCACCCTGCGCAACTCCGCAACATCGTTCTCAGCAGACACGATGCCACTTGGAGCCTATCATTCTCACGGCGAGACCTGATAGCTCCCATACACGAGTTGAGCTACTAAGGGTCTACTGCACTCATCATGAGGAACAGCAGACACACTCTGGAGCCCATTATTCGCCCAGCGCGACAAGATGGTTAAAGCTCCACCCAGAACCCCCTGAACTCGAGGTTCCAGTAGTACTCTACTCTCTCACATCTCCGTCCGAGATTGTTTCTCGCAAGAAACAACTCCCTAGCCTAACTCCCAATCTATGTGAATATAGATTCGTTGGCTACTACTCCGTTGGCCCTGTAACCAAACCTTATATCACGATAAGGTTTGATGGCCTCACACCTCATACCAATAGTCGAATCTGTACGATCATAGTCAAAGTTTGGTAGTCAACTCATATACCCGAATACTGACCCACTCGTGGTCTAAGTCCGTTAGCCCGACCGTGTACCAGAACTCTATCAACTCATGATCCAGGTCCGTTGATCAATCCATACCTAGTCTTTCTTCTAGACAAGGGTCCACCAGAAAATTGGGCTGATCAAGGAACCTCTCCGTTCCCGCTCTTGGTGGAGATTCGACCCTCTCCGTATCATACACATCTGTCTATTCCCCAATGGGAGATAGACAGCCCACCGACACCATGCCAAGTGGTCCACAAACAAGTCTATGCTACAAACAAGAAAGTGAGGATAAACAATCAGGGTGGGTTACTGCACCGCTGACTCCTAAACACAATCAATCAATCACCATTCAATCATTATCTACATGCAATGCATCTTTACTCCTTATCAGGTTATTACGAGTTTTACTAGGCATGCAAATAATTATACGCATCGGCCCGTACCGAGTACGTATTCCAGATTCATGGGTACATTCTATAAAGATCCTAAGGGTTTGCTCGGGATCTACATGCATTCTACCTAATGCATCAATCAATCAAACATGCACCCACTCACCTTGGCTATATGTTGTGGCTGATGTGACTGAGTGATGACGATGGAACCCTTCCTGAACCCACTGCTTGACTCCTCCAAGCTCCAAATGACTGACTTGAGTCCCAAGCTTCTCAAGGAATCGATAACTTACTCCTTAAGTTATCATTTCTCTGACTCTTCTCCTCTCTTCCTTTTCTTCTTCTTTCTTCTTTACCAAGCAATCTCTGAATCTCTTGAACCAACTCTGAATTAGGTCTGGACCAACCCAATTTCCTCCTTAAACCTCCAATTTGGCCTAACCAGAGATAACCGGTTAAACCAGCTGGTTTAACTAAACCAATTAATCCAGGATTTAACCAATTGGTTTAACTAAACCGGACCAAACCAAGGTAAACCAACTAAACCGGTCCAATTGAATTAAACCGGGTTAGACCAGTGAACCAAACCAAATCAATTATGATTTAATAAACCAAATGTTGGTTTATCAAACCAAACCGACCGGTCAGCAATGGTGGTGGTTCACGGTGGTTAACGGCGGCGGCGGTGGCAGACCGGAAAATGCGACTTGGGTATCAACGGGAAGATGACGACGGCGGCAATGCATGCACGGGGATAACGGTGGCGACAGTGGTTTTGTCAAAATTTGATTTTTGACAAAACGATGAAACGACTGCGGCTTTGAGGTAACGGACTACCGGAAACAATGCAGAAGAGGGAGGAGATGGATCGCCGGTGAAAAGGGACGCTGGAAAAGTCGTCGGAAAACTCACCGGAAAATGGCACCGGCGGCAATCAACGGCGGTCAACGCCGGTCAACGGCTGGTCAACGCCGGCGGCGGACCGTTGACCAGTGACTGTCGACGGTTGACTGACGGTGGCAGTGGTGGTTGGCGGTGAAGGGACGGTGGCCGACGGTGGTTGCCTCCCTTGAGTGTTCTTCGTTCTTCGTTCTTCGTTTGAGTGTTAGTTCTTCGCTTGAATGTTCTTCGCGTTCTTGAGTTTCCCTTGAATTTGATTTTCAAAGAAAATTTTGAGTTTTTGTTTTTGCAGAACAGTGAAAAATGAATAGTAAATTCATTTCCCATTTTATATAGTCTCTTTTCCCGAGACTTTGCTCCCTCGTCTCCTGGACTTGTACCACTTGAATCGCTTCGGGTTTCGCCATAAGAACTCCGTTTCTTCTGAAATTTTGCCCATAAATCCGTCTTGAATTTACACAATTAACCCCGTTCGTGGCAAGCGGAATTAACGTGTAAATTTATTTTAAAAATTCCAACACTGAAAATAATCCCGAAAATCCTTTTTAATTCATCTCGGATTATTTTAATGCGGAAACTCTTCCGTCTTCACTCCGTCTTCATCTAGGATTTCCTCTGAACTTTCTTGAATCTTCAATTCACTTCTTCGATACACTAATCGCCTTCTTAACCACCTTCTTGAGAATTTTTATTTTGGTCAAAAATTCCCGTCTTCGCTTGTCTTTGACTTTGACTTGCTCGGTCAGCTCCTTGATTATACGGGTTGTTACAGAGTGATTGTCAATGAGGAATGGTTAAATGTGTATGGGCAAGCATATGCAGTTTTCAAACCGGGTGGTTGCTTCGACCATTTACGATGTCGTATAAAGATTAACGGAGAAGATGGTGTGCTTCAACAACATAAGCCTCAAGTTTAAAAATGTTTTAGCGATCCAACCTGAGTTTTTATCTATAGTGAAGGAGAAATGGGACGAGACTGACCCTTTATTCCATTCAACTTCAGCGATGTACCACTTTTCAAAGAAGTAAGAATATGAGAAAACTAGGAAGAGATAGACTCAGTGGCATATCTAAGAGAGCAACGGAAGCATTGCAAAATTGATGAAGACATCCGATCGTTGCATGCACCACAAGGATAGTCGCGCGACCCATTTGTACCATGTTTCATTATGATGCAAATCAGGAGAAAAGGCACTCAACAAATGATCAAAATGAACGTGGGGAAGCTGATGGAGCATCTGGATAACGTGGAGAAATCCCAAGACTCAGTTCTAAAAGTCTTGTCCCGAAGACCCTTCCAAATGGAACTTATTGGCGACCAATGGCTCCAACTCTACTGATGCGTGAAGTTATTCACCCAAAATTAACTGCAAGTGCACTGTGTACAATTGTAGTATTTAGGTTATCGATCCCACAGAGATTATGACGAGTTTCGATTCTATTAGAATGCAATCTATCTGGTAACTAGTTGTGTAACTTATGTATTAAAACGCTAGACTTAGGTAAATCGCGGGTAGTATGGGCCATGCACGAAATTGAATGTTGCTCTACTCTTAAACACAAAAGGCAAATGTATACAATACCAAATCTCTTTGCGTATTGCACTACGAATCAACCAACAGCTAATGCATGCATTGTGAATAGATTTGATTGTTCATTATCTTCCAAGCCAAACTCTCGTTTGTACAAGGACGAGATCACCTGCTAAAAACAAGGCTCTGGGTTTAGTGTAAAATGGGTGTATGATGCAACAAACCTTAAGATTCAATATTCTAAATGATCAAGTCAAAATATTGTATGAATTAATATTAAAGCAGAGAGTAGTCACGAATTCAGCAACAATTCGTGCACCTAATGACCCATAAAACCTTTGACAACCTAGATCTAACTAGGGAACTACTCACACATAGCAAACAAACCAACCATAATCATTAATATCAAAGGTTTGCAATATGAAAGTGAAATCAAAAGAGATCAGAGCAAAACGTGGCTCTCTCTCTGTAAAACCAAGAGAACAGGGGCACAAGAAAACCTTCACACAAGGGTGCTCCCTAAAAACAAGATCTAAGTAACTTTTTGGTGATTTTTGGTAAAGAGATGCTTGAATGCTTCAAAAGCTTGATGGAAGTTGTCTCTCCCTTTTTCCTCTACTTAAGGTCGAATATATAGCCTCTCTAGGTCATGCATGAGTCGGCCAAGAGGTTCTAGAAATTAGGTTTTCGAAAAGAAAGCCCAAAAAGAATTTCCATATTACTAAACCGGCCTCTGAGTCGGTCGACTTCCTCTTCCAGTTGGTCGACTCGGGTTTCGGTTCATTATTCTTCATTTTAGCTCCAAATCTTCTAGATTCTTGCAAAACACCTCAGCATGTGGAATCTTCCATTTAACCTGTATAAAATGCAGAAAAGACTCCAAAACAGCATAAAATATCATCGTGAAAACCGATAAAAATATCAGTACATCATCTACCCAAATGAAGAATACAAAAATTCCAACCAATTTGAGATGCTAGAGGACACCCATGAGACCCCAAAAGACTTGGAAAACAACTTAGCAGACATGAAGACCATCACTTTCAAGATTGACCGGTTTGGACCCAATTTACCTGATAAATCAGTTAATGTGTCCAACCCAGACCAAACCGGATTTTATCTCGACCCAGGAAAATACCTACACTTTAAAATGCTTATTAAGGGCAAGGCTGCTGGAGAAACCCAAAGAGAGGTGCCAATTCAGGCACAAGAAGACCCGTTCCATTTGAATCCCCCAAAAGGCAAGTGTGGCTACAACTTGCCTCCAACTTGTTTTGGTGATTATGTGTAGGAATTTGAGTAGGTTTTAAAACTTTTCTAAAATCCTAATGATTCCTTTTAGCCCTTAAGATCATGTTCATTGAATCTATGTTATCAGATCTCGATCATACCTGGAGTTTATGAGCAACGAAAATGATCAGGATGTTGAGATCAGGAACGCCTCAAATGCTGCGCCTCTACAGAAAGTCCACACGCACACAAACTGGAAGCGGGATGCTAGTGCCTTGAGAAAAATTCTCTTGGGATTCAGGAGTTTCTGGTGGCTGTAAAAACTAGGTTAGAGACTCTCTAGGTCGTGCCTCTATCTTATATATGGCGACCTAGAAGAATCCCTAGTTAACCGATGGATTAACCGGTTTAAATTAAGTCATTAATTAAACCTGGTATCTTTAATCCGGAGCTGTGTCGACCGACACTAACATGTGTGTCGATCGACACACTCTTAAAACCTCCATATCAATGTGTAACAATTACACATTGATGAGATCATTACTCTAATGATCATTCCCAGTACTTGTTATCCAATTTGCTTAGGTGTGTGACCCTATAGGATCATATAATACTAGCAATGAGTTCATAACTCATAAGTTATAAGCGGCTTCTAGCAAAACATTATAACTACCCAGTATCACATGACAGTCTTATCTCGACTTCACAACTATACTAGAGTGAATACAAGTATGAAATCCAGGACATTCCCTTCTATCTCCCACTTGTACTCGAATAAACTTATTCCAATAATCCATTTGTCTTTATATCTCGATTCAGCAAAAGGCAAGAACCTGTGTCATCCTTATAAAGCCAAATCACTTTTATCGAACTCTGATTTATACTGATAAAGGCAAACAACTGACATTCAGCTTGTTTGAGTGTGGCCACACATTCCTTCAGTATCAAATCTTTGATAGGCCCAGAGATATTTAACTCCCGTTATATATGAGGGACAAATCATATCTTGTTCCATCCCCTGTTCCCCACACACTTCATGATATGCCCAATCAATGTCTGAATAATCACCAGTTACGGATGACGTTTGACAAAGTCAAAGCAGACCAATTCATATGCAGAAAATCATGATGAACTCAGGTTTAAGGACTATACTCTATAGTCGTAATGAAAAACTCATATGACACTCATATAACAATCTTGCTGAGTTCTCATTAGCGGATCACATCCGATACTGTGTTCACAACACATATCTATGTGATTGACTTTGATAGTCCTATCAATGACACCATGAAACTTGGTCATCAGTCACATCACATACTAGTCTCGCGCGGTTATTAATGTCCCAATTTAACAACATTCGACCAGGGACCTCAGTAATTTATGACATCTATCGGTTATAGGGTTTCATGATCAAATCACGTATTTGATGACCTATAAGAATGCCTTAAATTATTTTGGAATTATTATTTAATTAATCAATTGCACAATTAAATAATAATGAAACAATTTCATTAAGTAAAACATAACCAAAGTATGTTTACATGAACATCAAAACAAAACAAACAACTCCCACTCAAATTAAGATTACTACTCAAAAAATCTAATTCCTATCGCAGCAGCATGACTCTCATGCTTGGGCCGTGGGACTGGCTTGGTCAGAGGATCACCAACATTCTCATCCGTCGGGACTCTGCTGATCTTCACATCTCCTCTCTCAATGATATCTCGTATCAGATGATATCTTCTCTCGATGTGTTTGGACTTCTGGTGTGACATGGGTTCCTTTGGTTGAGCTATAGCTCCATTGTTATCACACAACAACACCACAGGCTCAGAACTGTTAGGAATCACACCAAGTTCAGTGATGAACTTCCTAATCCAAACAACTTTTTTTGCCGCTTCTGAAGCAGCAATGTACTCAGCTTCTGTCGTGGAATTTGCTACAGTGCTCTGCTTGGAACTCTTCCAACTAACTGCACCGCCATTCAGACAGAAGACGTAACCAGATTGAGATCGAAAATCGTCTTTGTACGTCTAGAAACTAGCGTCGGTGTATCCACTCACCACAAGCTCATCACTTCCTCCGTAAACCAAGAACTTATCCTTAGTATTCCTCAAATACTTCAGGATTGTCTTGACGGCAGTCCAGTGACTCTCACCGAGATCGGATTGGTATCGACTCGTCATGCTCAAAGCACAAGCGACGTCCGGTCGTGTACATAACATGGAATACATGATAGATCCTATCGCAGAGGCATAGGGAATCCTACTCATGCGCTCTCGCTCTTGTTTCTCAATGTCCTCATTGATGTAAGGGTTCTCTCTTGTAGGCAAGGTAGTCCCACTCCTTAGCTCAATAGCATTGATGTATTCCTTCGGATATTCCTTGGATTTTCCCGGAAGTTGGCCTTAACGAGAAGTTGAAGCTCCTTGACTCTTGAGGTGTTTAATCTCATCGTCTAGGTTCATAATCCTATTGGTTAATGCTGATTGTCCACTAAGCATTTGCTGCATCATAGTGACCAAATCCACTTGTGGAGGTGCTTGGTTTGGAGGTTGGGTTTGTTGTCCTTGAGGAAACCCTTGTTGTCCTTGAGTAGAGTAACCTTGTTGAGGTAGATAACCATAGCTTTGTTGTTGTTGCTGTCCATAGCTTTGTTGGTTTGGGTTTGTCCTTTGTTGTCCTTGATTGTACCCTTGTTGGTTTTGATTGAACCGTGGTTGTTGAGGCCTTTGGAAATCCGGTGGTTGTTGATTTGACCGCTGTTGAACAGCGCCTTGTTGGCCTTGGTAGTTTCCTTGAGGGTGGGCTTGTTGAGCTTGATTAGTTGAGATAAATTGGTTTCCTTGAGTGCCCCTTGGAGGATAGTTTTGATCTTGAGGATTTGTCACATTGTTGCTTCTATAAGAGAGATTGGGGTGGGTTTGTTGAAAGTTGTAGTTTTGATTACCCACATAGTTGATCTCTTCTTCGTTAACCATTTCCGGTGCATAGTTGACTTCTTCTTCATAAGTAGCTTCATCGACATAGTTGACCATGTGGTGTGTATCCTTCTTTGTTGAAGATAGAAGTTTATCGAATAGTGTAGCTTGTGCATCCATCATGGCTGTTTGTTTATCCAACTTGTCATTCAAAGCCTTCATTTCTTTATCACGCTTTGTTTCATCTTGATTCGATGTAGCTCTTGTAGTCCGATCATAATCTTCACCATAAGTACCATCACTAGTAGCCAAGTTCTCTACTAGTTGCATAGCTTCATCCACATTCTTAGCTAAGAAACTCCCATTTGAAGCGGTATCCAAGAGTTGACGGAATTTGGGAAGAGCTCCTCGGTAGATGGTACTCAAGAGAGTGGCATTGGTGAAGCCATAATGTGGGCATTGGTGAGTTAATCCGCGAAAACGCTCCCAAGCATCATAAAAGGACTCATTGGAGAATTGCTTGAAGCTTGATATGTCATTCCGTAGCTTCGCGGTTCGAACCGGGGAGAAGAACTTGTTGAGGAATTCTCTCTTGCAATCCGTCCAAGTAGTGATTGATCCTTGATGGAGATTTGTTTCCAAAATGTGAGCTTTGTCATCAAGAGAGAAGGGAAACAACCAAAGCTTAAGTGGATCTTCCGAGACGCCATTGATCTTAAGGAGATCGAGAAGCTTGTTGAAACGATCAATGTGATCAAGAGGGTCTTCACTAGGTAATCCGTAGAACCGGTTGGCTTGAACCATGTTGATGAGACCGGTTTTGATTTCGAAGTTGTTGTTCTCGATTCTTGGTGGTTGGATTCCGTGGCGGTCATCGTGAACATTAGCGGTATCACCAATTCCGACAGTAGCGGGATTGCGAGGAAGGTGTTGTTCAACCATAGGTTCGGTATTAGTCTCTAGTTGCTCTATCAATTGTCTAACTCGAGTGCTTGGTCGACGGTGAGTTGCGAGTTGAAGTAGATCTTGATTGCCTTTAGATCTTGTGTGCATGTACCTACAAAACAGCCCAAAAACCAAGCAACAATCCAATTCCAATACTCACAATTGAGCTCACAATCCCAAACACAAGTTTTCAAAAGTAAAATTTTAAAAGTAAAATGCTTAGTCTCAAGTGAATCTTAAAACTAGATGCAAAAATGAGTTTGGCAACGGCGCCAAATTGATGATCGGTTTTTGGGTCACCAATTACCCTTGTACGTTGTAGTACAAAAGGTTATCAATCCAAACTCACTTATGTTTGACACCTAGAGTATGAAGATCATCTTAATCTAAGTCTAATGAAATTTGTTTGTTGTTTTTAGTAACTAATTAAGCTAAGTGCAATTGATTAGATGAATAAAAGTTATGCAATGATTAAAACAAGAGCCCTTAGATGGGTTATTTATGATTTGGGATCACTAAGCATGGTTTAGAGTATCTAGCTTACACTAATTAGCTATTCCCTAGGTTAATGATCCATTTAATTGACTAACTCATTTCCATGCAATTAATCATGTCACTAATTATAGCATCATTAGCAAATTCCCATTTAAGTGATGATAATTAATGAATTCATTTCCAAATTACTAGATCAACCTAATTAAAACCTTTAGCACCAATCTCTTGGGCATAAAAATGATAATTCCATCTCTAAGCTCTCTTGGACATTTCATCAAACACTTGGTGTTCATGAATTGTCTCATATCATCTTCCTCATTCCCATGCAAGAAGAAGTTTTAAGGACTCTTAGAGATGGATGGAATGTTTGATTTAAACCCTAAACTACCCTAATCCATGCTTAGATCACCCTCATCTAACCCATCCTTAAACCCTAATGGAACTACTCAAGACCCATGATGATTCTCCCAAAACCAAGCTTGATTAGAGGAGAAATCATGATGGATGATAAGATAGATTGATGATGAAATGTAAAAGGCAAGTCTTCTTAAAGGAAATGCAAATTGTATTAAGATTCAACTAGAGATTCAAGAACAAAAGGGAGAATGAGTCTAAAAACTCTTAGGAAAAACTAAGCATAAAAATGTAAATGAGAAAGAAGGGGTTTTTATGAAATTGGGTCAAACCAGGTCGACCCGGGACAAACCGGGTTTCGACCCGATTATTTTTGTCCGAACTAGACCGCATCGGTCTGCGTTTGACTGCTGCAGGACCGCTGCGATCTGGTTTTGTCTTCAGAAGATTGCAGCGCTCACTCCTTGACCGCTGCGCTTGGTGATCGTTGCGAGTGAGTTTGCAGCGGTCAATGAGTGATGCAATACCGCTGCGGCTTGGGGAATTGTCCGGAGGATTTGGCAGCGGTCACTCCTTGACCGCTGTGCCTTCAGTCCGCTGTGGTTGGCTGCAGTGGTCACTCCTTGACCGCTGCACCTGGACCGTTGCATTTCTCTTTGCTCCTCTCTTGTCCATCCAATGGCTTATCCTCCTCCAAATGATCCTCTTAGCTCCTAGTTTCCTTCTATCCTTGTTTTGTACCTAAAAGACAACCAAAATGTACCAAAGACTCTACTAGAACCTAATGCAACACCTAGACTCTAAATGTAATGAAATGTATGATAAAAGTAGCAAAACATGTCAAATATGAAATAGAATCCTACTCTAATGTAAGCCTAAATGATGTATGATATGATAATATCAATTACCATCCACATCAATCTTCTTCCTGAAGACCCATTTGCACTCAATGGCTTTTGCACCATCGGGAAAATCTTCCAAAGACCAAACTTTGTTGATTGACATGAACTCCATTTCGGATTCACTGGCCTTAAGCCATTTTTCGGAGTCAGGGTCCAACATTGCTTCTTCGAAATTCGTAGGTTCGTCACTATCAACGATCAGAAGATCATGACAGTTAGTCACGAGAAATCTGTATCTCTCGACTTCATTACGAGTCCTTCCGGACCTGCGAACTACAGGCACCACAGGTGTTGGTTCCACAACTTCTTGTGAATCCAACGGCTGCTCTCCCTCATCAGGTTGAACAACGTCATGTGATTCTTGAATTTCTTCGATTTGTACTTTACCCCCACTGTTCTTCTTGGAGAGAAATTCTCTCTCAAGAAAGACACAGTTCTGAGCAACAAGTACCTTATCCTCGGATCGGTTGTAAAAGTAGTATGCCTTGATTTCCTTAGGGTAACCAACGAAGTAGCATTTATCAGATTTGGGTGCTAGCTTATTAGATATCAATCGCTTGACATAAACTTCGCAACCCCAGATTTTAAGAAAAGACAGACTTGAAACCTTTCCAGTCCACATCTCATATGGAGTCTTTTCAACTGATTTTGTTGGAACTCTGTTTAGCGTAAACGCGGACGTTTCAAGAGCGTATCCCCAGAAGGATAACGGTAGATCCACATGACTCATCATCGATCGAACCATATCCAATAAGGTCTGATTCCTCCTCTCAGACACACCGTTCCACTGTGGTGTTCCAGGAGGAGTGAGTTGTGAAAGGATTCCACAATCTCTAAGATGATCATCGAACTCTTGGCTCAAGTACTCACCTCCACGATCAGATCGAAGAGCTTTGATACTTTTGCCAAGTTGGTTCTGTACTTCATTCTGGAACTCCTTGAACCTTTCGAAGGATTCCGATTTATGTCTCATAAGATAGACATAACCATATCTAATGAAATCATCAGTAAATGTGATGAAGTACCTAAAGTTTCCTCTTGCATTAATGCTCATTGGGCCACACACATCTGTATGTATAAGACCCAACAAGTCATTGGCCCTTCCATTAAACTTGTTGAAAGGGGCCTTTGTCATCTTGCCCAATAAGCAGGATTCACACTTCTCAAATGATTCATAATCAAATGAGTCTAAAAGCCCATCACGATGGAGCTTTTGAATCCTTTTCTCATTGATGTGGCCCAAACGACAGTGCCAGAAAAAAGTCGGGTTTGAGTCATTTGATTTAAACCGTTTGTTATTTATGTTATAAACATGCATTGATTGGTTGAGAATATAAAGCCCATTCTCTAATGGGGCGCTACCATAAAATATATTATCTCGAATAAAAGAGCAACATTTGTTCTTAATCGAAAATTCAAAACCATTCATGTCTAAAACAAAAATAGAAATGATATTCCTTCTTATCGCAGGTACATAGTAGCAATTCTCCAACTCTAAAATCATGCCTGATGGCAGAGACAAATGATAAGTTCCTATGGCTAATGCTTACTCTTGCTCCATTCACAACACGCAGGTCCACTTGTCCCTTCTTCAGCGTTCTACTGCTGCGTAGGCCCTGCATATAAGTACAAATATGAGCACCACAGCCGGTATCCAATACCTAAGAATTAGAACTTGATGAAGTAACATTTACTTCTATAACATAAATACCTTTAGATGACGTCTCATACGACTTCCTCAGGTTCTTCAAACCTTCCAGGTATTCCTTGCAGTTTCTCTTCCAATGCCCAGACTTCTTGCAGTAAAGACAAATGTCAGTATCACTGGGGCTGCGCTTTGGCTTGGAAGACGACTCAGGCTTGTCCCGGTTCTCAACCTGGACAGCCTTGCTCTTTCTTTTGCCCTTAGCAGGTTTCTTAAACCCTTTGCCCTTTTGTACCATAAGTACATCAGGAGCAGCCTTCTTGATATTGGGTTCTGCCGTCTTGAGCATGCCATGCAGCTCAGTCAGAGACTTCGTCATGTTGTTCATATTGTAGTTTAGAACAAACTGATCGAAGCTAGTCGGCAAAGATTGCAGGATGATGTCCGTAGCCAACTCTTGGCTAAGGGGAGAGTCCAGTTTAGCCAGGTTATCGATATAACCCATCATCTTGATGACATGGGAGCTCACTGGACTGTCCTTTGACAGCTTGCACTCAATGAGAGATTTAACCGTCTAGTATCTCTCAGTGCGAGCTTGCTCCTGAAACATAGATTTCAGGGTTGTGATTATCTCGATCGGTGACCCCGCGTTCTCAAACTGTTTTTGCAGTTCCGAGTTCATCGTGGCCAGCATCAGACAAATCACATTTGTCACATCATCCGAATGTTTTTCCCACTTGTCCTTATCAACAACGGGAGCATTGGACCTGAGGTTTTTAGGAAGAGGTTTCTCAAGAACATATTCTTTCTTCTCATTTCTGAGAACGATTCTTATGTTCTGATACCATTCCAAGAAGTTGGATCCTTTCAACTTTTCCTTCTCAAGGACGGATCTCAACGTGAATGAGTTTGAGTTGTTGTTGTTAGACATAGCTGAATCAAGAAAAAGAGAGTTTAATTAGTTTTGATGTTCAAGGAATGAGAAATCTTAATATTTAAGACTGCTCGCATTATATTCAAAATTAATTTTCCTCAAGTTGAATATAATGATCGAAGATCCATATTTCACTGAGATCTGAGTGAGCTTTGGCTCATCGCCCAAACTTCAGTTATTTAGGTGAGCAAACACTTTGCTGATCATATCCAATATGACTCTTGGTCTTGGATTAATATCCTATATTAAATCCAATCTTATGTTTCTAGGCCCAAAACCATTTTGATAGCCCATTCAAGCAAACCATCTTCGAGTCATGTGGTAACAATTACCACCTTTCTTACTCGTGTAATTGTGAATGCCTTGCTTTGGCAAGCCCATCACACAACAAAACAAGACCCGACAGCTGATAAGATATGGAAAGACATTAAGGATACTTGATATTTTGTTTGAGGAACTGAACATTGATCTTAAAACATATCATATATATGTTTAAGAAAGATTAGATTTAATTCAAAATTTTTTAATCTAATTAAAGTTGATTTAAATCTAGAGCGCTGAATCTAATTCAGACTTCGAGACACCTAAACCAGTTCAATCACGATTAAACCATTTAACCTGATTAAACCGATCAATTTTGATTCAATCCAATTGAACCGGTGTCGGTTTATGTTTGTGTCGATCGACACGTAGTTGTGTTGGTCGACACGAGCTAACCGGTTTGAAATCGTGATTAAATCGACCAAACCATATTAGACCGATCATACCGACCAGATTGAACCGATGGAGATCGACGCATGTCGACCGACACGAACAGTGTGTCGATCGACAGAGGCGATTTCTTGGAATATCGATCATTTGATCGACACTTAACAGTTTTACTCTGCTTTAAGTCTTGTGTCGATCGACACACGCTTTGTGTCGGTCGACACAACCAAGCAGAAATCCTAGTTTTGAAAATTTTCGAAAACCGCCGTTTTGCGAATTAACAGGCCGTGTCGATCGACACACGCTTTGTGTCGGTCGACACGCCTTTCGCAGAAACCCTAATTTTTTGAGTTTTTCAAAACGATTTTGCATCCAAATGATCTAACATGCATCATATATGAATTTTATGAATCAAATTCGAATTCAAAGCATTTAGACATCATTTTACAGATTCAATTAAAACCTATGGCTCTGATACCACTGTAGAAATTTGAGTAGGTTTTAAAAATTTTCTAAAACCCTAATGATTCCTTTTAGCCCTTAAGATCATGTTCATTGAATCTATGTTATCAGATCTCGATCATACCTGGAGTTTATGAGCAGCGGAAATGATCAGGATGTCGAGATCAGGAGCGCCTCAAATGCTGCGCCTCTACAGAAAGTCCACACGCACACAAACTGGAAGCGGGATGCTAGTGCCTTGAGAAAAATTCTCTTGGGATTCAGGAGTTTCTGGTGGCTGTAAAAACTAGGTTAGAGACTCTCTAGGTCGTGCCTCTATCTTATATATGGCGACCTAGAAGAATCCCTAGTTAACCGATGGATTAACCGGTTTAAATTAAGTCATTAATTAAACCTGGTATCTTTAATCCGGAGCTGTGTCGACCAACACTAACATGTGTGTCGATCGACACACTCTTAAAACCTCCATATCAATGTGTAACAATTACACATTGATGAGATCATTACTCTAATGATCATTCTCAGTACTTGTTATCCAGTTTGCTTAGGTGTGTTACCCTATAGGATCATATGATACTAGCAATGAGTTCATAACTCATAAGTTATAAACGGCTTCTAGCAAAATATTATAACTACCCAGTATCACATGACAGTCTTATCTCGACTTCACAACTATACTAGAGTGAATACAAGTATGATCTCCAGGACACATTCCCTTCAATATAAACGTGACCTGAAGAATTCAAAGAAACCAGAGACTCACAAATATGTCTTGTGATTGGATTGGATTGCTAAGAAGCTCACTTTATTTAAGACTTTCGTTTTGAAGACCAAATTAGCCATTATGGTAAAAACGGCTAGTTTCTTAGTTAATGTTTGATGCTTCACCTATAAAAGCTCAGCTTAGTCCTTTGTTTCATTTTTATTATCTTTGAATTATAATCTTGCATTTTTGTTTTCATACAAAATATTTTGTCTTTTATTTTTGTTGAGGAATCCAAAAACCAAAAGTCTCCATTTTTCTATATCACAAGATATCACCTCTTGTGTGGTCTAGAACCTCACCTTCCATCATCACTTCGCTTAGAATTTAATAACACAAATTAATTTAGTACCTCTTATTAGCTTCGCCCTCTTCTTTGTTGGATTGATCTTCAATTCCATGGAAGGTCACATCAAAAATTGTGTGAGTATCAAATGGCTACTATGAACTTTCCTACAAAGGAAAATATTGAAAGAGAAAAGGATCATCATGCACTATGGCAGCTTATGTTGGATCATGAGGAGAGATTTCTCTCAAGCAGAGATTGAAGCTAAGCTGGTAACAGGTTGGGGATGGAAATAGTAAAGCCTTCCAAAGAGCTGTAGCAACTCGAAAATATCACAATTCGATCAAAGAGATTAAATGTATGAATGATCTGGTTGTGGAGACACAAGAGGAGATTAAAATGGAGGCTGAAATATTTTTCCATGAATTTTTAAGTCATATACCAGAGGACTATCAACTGATTGATACATGGGAGCTAAGGGACTTATTGAATTTTCAGTGTAGTGAAGAGGACAAAAATAAACTAACTCAAGAGGTCACGAAGGAGGAAATTCCTAAGGTTTTTTTCTCAATGCCTAGGGATAATCACCAGGTCCGGATGAATTTACAATTGAGTTCTTTAAGGAGGCATGGGTTGTGGTAGGTACAGAATTCGTGGTCGCTATTCAGTCTTTCTTCCTAACATGCTTTATGCCAAATAGTGTTAACACAACAATTTTGGCTCTTATTCCAAAGAAAGAAGTTGCAAACGAAATGAAATAATATCGGCCTATCTATTTTTGTAATGTGATGTATAAAGTCATCTCAAAGATTCTAGGAAATAGAATCAAGGGTCTGCTTCCTCGGTTTGTCTCACCAACACAATCAGCTCTCATCAAAGATAGATATTTGGTGGAAATGTCCTTTTAGCTTCAGAGTTAGTTAAGGATTATCATAAAGAAACAATTTCTCCTCGTTGCGCAATGAAGATATACATTTCGAAGGCCTTTGACTCAGTTCAATGGCAGTTTCTCCTCTCTACTCTGGCTGCGCTTAATCCTCCACCCATGTTTGTCAGGTGGATTGAATTGTGCATCAATGCGGCATCATTTTATGTCCAAGTCAATGGAGAGTTAGCGGGTTTATTTAGAAGCGCGCGTGGATTACGTGAAAGTTGTTCTCTTTGTCCATACTATTTCGTAATCAGTATGCATGTGCTTTCAAAGATGATTTATCGAGCTGCAGTGGACTGTAAAATTGGATATCATCCATCTTACAAGAAGCTGAAACTCACACATTTATGCTTTGCCAGTGATTTGCTTGTGTTGACAGATGGAACAAAGAGATCAATAGAAGAGGTACTTCATGCTTTTAGACAATTTTCGAATGCATCAGGACTGCGTATAAGCATTGAGAAATCTAAGATTTACATAGTTGGAATTTTCATTGATGATAGAAGATATATATTGAGAAGATTCCATTCGGTTCAGGTTCACTACAAGTCCAATATTTGGGACTTCTCCTATTGAAAAAGAAGATGACATTTTATGACTACTCTCCTCTCGTTGAAAATATTAGGTCTAGGATAGCTAGCTAGATAGCTAGATTCCATCCATTCCCGGCAAGTTGCAACTAGTCAGGTCAGTTATTCATAGTTTTACAAAATTTTGGATGGTTGCGTTTCGATTACCAAGTGGTTGTGTTGAAGAGATAAAAAGGATTTTCTCTACATTCTTATGGCCATGACCAACTTTAAATGGCTATAATTTAAAATGTTCTTGGACATATGTGTGTAAGTCTCGAGAAGAGGGTGGTCTTGGCCTTCGCTCTCTTAAAGAAGTCAACAAGGTAATATGTCTGAAGTTAATATGGAGTATTGTTTTTGCAAATTCGTTGTGGGTGCAATGAATTAAGGAATATCTTATTCACAAAAGGGTCTGTTTGGTTTGTTGATGAGAACACTTCCTTAGGCTCATGGATGTGGAGAAATCTTCTCAAATATCGAAGCTTAGCGGACTCGTTTGTCGAGTATGGCGTGGGAATTGACAAAACAGTTTTCCTTTTGGTTCGATAATTGGTCTTCTCTGGGTCGTACATTTAATATTACAGGCCACTGAAGAGTCATTAATCTAGGCATTTCTTTAACCGCAACTGCAAAAGAGGTATTTCTAAATCATTGTAGACGAAGTCATATAGTGCCTGCCCTTTGCGATATCGAAGAGGTGATTGACGAGCTTAAGAGTAGAGGTGAGGCAGAGGATAATGACCATGCTCTTTAGAGAAATATTAATGGAGAGTATAAGAAGAATTTTGCTACGAGATTTTCTAATCCTCCTCGAGCTTAGTCGATGGGAATCTGGTTCAACTATGCAACTCCTAGATACTCATTTATTTCTTGGTTTGTTGTCTTTGATAGGCTTTCCACAAAGAGATTTTTGAGATGTAATATGGATGCTAATCCGAAATGCTATCTTTTTCAAGGTATGATTTAAAGTCGAAGTTATTTATTCTTTCGATGTTCCTATGTGACGAAGATATGGACAGTTCTGGTACAAAAGCTCTTGGGACGTAAGTTTTCATTGTCATGAGACTCTAATGTGGCCATTTTGACGGATAGAGGGTTAGAGAAGCATGTGCTGTTCTTATTTTTTTTACTTATTCCAAACGGTCATCCACACAGTTTAGCTAGAGAGAAATTGGAGGAAGTATGGAGAAAAGCAAAAATTTTGATAAGCCTTTTAAAAACTCTAGAAAAAAAATGTTCGAAACCGTATATCTTCAATCTGGATGTTGGGGGATAGAAGATATGGTGATTACAGGGACATATGGCTAGCCACGAGATAGGATAGTTGTGATTTAATACTATTGATTGAGCTTTTTTGCAAAAAAGTTAGAAACTTATGGTGTAAAAATGTTTTTTTTTCAAGATAATTTTCCATTAATACAAAAAATATTAATGCAACACCCCAACCGGAGTTAGTAAAGATAACCAAGTGGTGTTCAAAGTGCTGAATACTTCAACTATAAAATCCATAGTAAAACTTGATTTGCGTTTCACGCTACCCAAAACAGTTATTTACTCGTGAGAGAGCATGATTTGCAATTCCACGCTATCCAAAACAGTTATTTACTTATGAGGGAAAAAGAGAGGGTTAGTAATAGCTAACACAAGTGTGGTCTAGTGGCAACTAAGACCTGGGAATGCATTAGCAGTGCTCTCCAGGGTTTGAACTTCCTTAGAAACAAAGGCACAATTGTGTTTAACACCAATCATGGGTATTTATTTGGTTTCCCATGGTTGATTCAAGAACCAGCTAGAATAGTGAGGTCCAACTACTTGACTCGATGCTTATGGTGTCCATTGAACCAAATCACCTGGTTATAAAAAAAAAAGGGTAGTAATAGAATTATTCTGTAAAGACGATCATATTTACCATGCGATTCTCACTACTATTCAACTAATTCTACGTAAGGGTAATTCAAGCTAAATCCAATCATCATAACACACACATTCTAAGCCACACATATGACTCGTGTGATACATATTATGAGGCACACAGTTGAGAAGTCAACCCACACATAGATTTAACTTGGAAAGTGTCAAGTCCAATACTTGTATACTAGATTTTATAAATGTTAATCTTTACAAATTATAACGATTACACTTACTCGGACTTTACACACATCTAAACCTCCTTTTATGTTATCCCCGAAAAAATCTTAGTCTAAGCCTAATCCTTTATGATCATATTCACCTAACCGTGAAACATAAAAAAACTACAAACACTCATCTTAGCTTTGAATTTAAAAATCTAACACAAGTTATCTAAGCATTAACTAGAACTCTAACAAGCCCTTAAAAATATATATATATATATATATATAGATATATTGATGATATATATATATATATGGATATATTGATAATATATATATGACCATCCTATCCCTAGGATCTTTATGTATTTCCAACAAAAAAACAAATTTATTGTTCAAGTTTACCCCTTCCAAAAATAGGTAAAATTTATATTTATACCCAAAAATAGCAACATCAACGACTCCTTGTACCAAATCAGTCCTACGCATTATTATCAGACTTCAAAATCTTAACACTCCATATCAAAAACTCCTTATAACATATCAGCTCCATCATTTTTTCTCATCATGTGCCACATTAGCAGCTCCCTTGTGGCATGTCAACTTTGTGCTTCTTTGTCACCCACTAGACTCTTGATGCGATCATTGAGCATCATTTCTTGGTCAGCTTTCTTCATCAGCTTGCTGACCAAGAACTTCTATTTTCAATCTCCCCCTTTTTTATTTAGTTTGACACTCAATCATCCTAGTTTTATGAACCTACAGTCACTTGTAGATATATGCATAGACAAGGACAAGTCATACTTCTAGAAAAGAAGCTTCTAGCGTAATCATTAAAACATTGTGCAAAATTTTACATTGTCAAATATGTATAAATTTGAGAATAAAAAATAAACATTTTCCCCAAAAGGTTCTGCTTCCCCTACATTAATCCTTATTTGTACATGAATCTGATATCTCTCTCTACTTTAGTGCATAACTAAGTTAAATAAACTTAATTAGTTAGATAATTAGAGAATATCATCAAAAAACTTACATGCATCTAAGGCCTTTAAAAGGATTTTGATGGCTAAATTCATCACCTTTCTTCTCCCATATGGTGTGGGTTTAGAGTTTATTGTAGTAGCCTGAGATTCAACATCATGACGCTACACAATTAACTGAAACTAAGATGGAAAATGTTACGTTTTGATATATATCATAGGAGTTATATAGCAACATAAGTCGTATGTTAATGACGAAGCATGAAAAGATATGCATAAAAATTGAGCATTTAGACATACAAGAGCACGTTGAAGGTATTCTCTTTCGTTTAGAAAATTCATTGACTCTCGACATCTTACTATTTTGTTTAACATAGTTGTGTAAGACACTGATGACACATTTTAGGTTTATTTGGTTAGGAAAAGTTAAATTTTTTTAGTGTGCATTATAGGTGAAGATAAGGTCTCTCTTTTTTGGATCATGAACAAATGAAGATAAGATCAAGCTTGTAAATGCTGAAGTCGAAGAATTCTGGGCTATGGTGGATGAGCACTGAAGGAAAAACTACAATTCAAGGAAAAATTAAGAGAGATGTGCTGGTTGTGACTAAAAAAAAAAAAAATTGTCTTATCTGAATTCTGAATCTGTTTATTGTTCAAGTGTATAAAATAATGAAAAAGCTATGAATAACAAAGAAGCCAAAGGTATTCTGAGAGGTTATGCTTTTATTATAAAGGTATCTCGTTTAAGAAGTAAAAATTCTATATATAATAATAGAGAAGATATAAAAAAAACGTAGTTCATTATTTTACAAACAAAATGTTAATTCTACAACCCATTAAAAAATATTTTGAAAAAAAAAAAAAATTACAACTATACAATATGTTATATGTTAATAAATTATTATATTTTACATATAAGTATTTTAACAATGTTATACCATAAATTAACTATTATTTTAATATAAAACTAGGTTTTGATCCCGCGTTGTAACGCGGGGTATTATTTTTTATCTTTGATTCTTAAATAGTATATTTTTAGTTATCTTTGATTAGGTTTGACTATTTCACTACCCGAATCCCGTCTCATTTATTAAATATTCTCCGCTTTGGATCATTTATTTTATTCAGATGAATAGGAAAAAAAGAAAAAGTATGAGAACCAGTTTCCTAAATAGTCTTTTTAATATCTAATACTTTTTTAAATGAATGAGAAATTATCTAAATAGTATTCAAAAATTTCCTAAATTTTCTGAAACATTTTGAAATATCCGTCCCGAAATAGAGTCTTATCCGAATTAATGAGAGTTAAGATCTTAATCTTAGTTATCCAAAATTTCACGTTCTCATCCATTTTCCGTTATATCATTTTTCGTCCCGTTTCTTTATCGTGAATACTATGAGAAATTTTTTCAATACCGGAATAACTCGTTCCCCTCTCGTTTCCATTACAATATTTTCCTTTATGTTACCCCAAATAAATATGCCTACTTCTTATAGAATAATATAATATTTGATATATTTAGTGTTGTATCTTTAATGCGTATTTTGGTGAAAATAGAAAAAGAATAATAAATTATGTAAATATTTTTATTATAAAATTTTGGTACATATGCTATCCATAATTTAAGTAAAAAGAATAATATTAACAAATGTTGAAAAATTATGTTAGTTGTTATAGTAAACTAATGATTTGGTAACATATACAAATTCTCATTAAATATTGAGATCAAGTAGAGTATTTTGGAAATAATAGGCCACGTAAAAAATATATATTCATAAGCCCAATTTTTATTATCTATTGTAATTAGTTTTTGTCAAAATTGCCCTTAATGAATATATATCTTTATAACTATTTACCAATAACATTACATTACATGTAATATAACACATCATAATAAGGTTATCTCTATATTTGTACTCCTCAATTAATAATATTAAGATAATTTAATTTAAATATATTATAGAATAATTTTATTAATATATAATACCTAAGTCGGACTCAGATTATAATATAGTTCTCAAAGAGGTTTCAAATATGAGGTTTTAAGGCTTCTGCTAAAATTTTCTTTAAAGTAAGGAGAAAACAAAGAATCAGAGTATTTGTAAAAAATACTATTTCTAAGCAATGAAAAAATAAATAACTAACATCTTTTTTAAAAAATATTCAGTTTCTTTTTAGATTCTTTTTTCGTAAGACATGTATCAATCTCTAATATATATTTAAATCTCTAATATATAAGTAGATATTCCCATATTTCTCACGCTGTCTACATCAGCTATTTTTGCATCCTTTTATCCAATCACATCTGAACACGTATTCTCCATCAAGGAAATTCAAGTGTATTAATTTCATCAAACACGTCAGCCCACGTCATCATGTTCCTTCTAAGACAAATAAATTCCATTACGTGTAAAAAATCAAACTTGCTTTGTCTCTTCACTCTCCTCACGAAAAAATTGATCCAACTTCTTTTGAAATATTTGTAACGACGAACGAACCGATCAATCTTCTTCGATTGAAGAAACAGAGGTAGAAGATGAACAAAAGAAGCTGAAATGTTTTTATGTATATCTTCTATGAGGATGGTTACAATACAATAATATACAGAACGTGAACCTACCAAATTATCTACAAGAGATTACAAATTATAGACATACATATATTTAGGAGATTGATTGATTTATTTCCTAAACATATGTGATTGAGATTTGGTGGCTTGGTGAAACATGGTGAGGGTTCACTGAAAATCGTTAGACTAAGTTTTAGATTAGTTTTTTGTTTGAATTTTTTGTTAGGGCTGCATGTTTTGTTTTTTTCCAATTTTTGTTTTGTGCTTTATCATATCCACTTTTACGCAGTCATATAGAATATGGGTTGATCTTACTATTAAGTTTCGTTATTAGTTTATTATAAAAAAAAAATTATTTAGATAAAACAGAAAATAATTAATATTACCAGAATGTTACAGATCTTTTGGTTATTACTAATATATTTTTCAGACCCAGCTTGCTTTTTAATCACGTTATGACAAAAAACGTAATTACAAAGAATGTCATTACTATTTTATTCCACATCAGACGCCATGTAAGAAATCGCTGACGTATATTAAATAACTCAGCTGTCAAGCATTACCGCGGTATTTATGGCAGAGTTATGGTACACTGTGGTCAAATTATAAATTTTGGCTGATTTATGAGTTCACGGCTGAGTTACTACCATAACTCAGTCCAACGTTACGACTGAGTTACAAAAATTTGGCTGATTTATGAATGCACGGCTGAGTTACGACTACAACTCAGCCAACGTTACGGCTGAGTTACAAAAACTTGGCTGATTTATAAGTTCCTGGCTGAATTACGACCATAAATCAGCCATACGTTACGGCTGAGTTACAAATTTTTGGCTGAGTTATTGCTTCGACACGGCTGACTTATCGAATTCCGGCCGGTTTATTGTCCTTTGTTTGGCTGAGTTATGGGAGTCCGTTACGGCTGAGTTACGGTTTATTAGAGTAACTCAGCTGTAATGAGCTATAACTCAGCCGCATTACGGCTGATTTGCTATCGAAAGATTAATTACTAGAATAGCATGCGTTTGGCGGCTGAGTTATACTACGATATGGCTGACTTATATTTTTCCAGCCGATTTACGACACTCGATGGCTGACTTTCAAACCCGTTTTTTAGTGTTTTAATTACTGTAATAGCATTCACGATGCGACTGGCTTACAATTTTGTTTGAGGGCTGAGTTACTGAGGCTGATTTACGAGATCGTTTGTTGGCTGAGTTGCCACTTCAGCATACATTATTTCCTAATTTCCATGTCATCAGTTACAGAAGAATAAAAACAAGAAAAAACAAGAAAACAGCTGCAAATTAGAGTTTATGCGCCGCCGTCTTCAATAGTTCTCCATCACCATTGTTGTTCTCCATCGACCTTCTTCCGAAACCCAGATTTTTGTTCGTTTTCTTCTTTCTCTGATGGATCCAGATCTGGTTGTTGTTGTTTCTGGTAAATGGGTAAAGAAACACAGATACGTCTTTATCACCGACGATAGAGGATGTAGAGTTGTGGAGCTAGAGGCGGGAACAACACACAAGAAACTCGTGAGTTTAGTATTTGATGACTACGGATTGTATGATTGGAGCCATAAAATAAAGCTGAGCTACATGTTTTCGAACAAGGCTATGAAAACTATTTCGCATGATACTCCGCCAGTTTATGTCTCCAATGATCCGCAGTTGCAATGTTTTCGGACTTTATGGAAAACCGATCAGCTTCGTCTCTGTCTGAAGTTTACAGCGAAAGAGACTACAGAGAATTGTCCGAAGTACGGCTTGCGAGAAAAGTTGAAACGACCATTGAGTTTTCACTCAAAAGTAGAACCTAGAGACGAAGATTACGGTGGTGGATTTGGTGGTTTCTGTCAGCCAAAGTGTGAAGAGATCTGCGACGAAAAATTCATGGACGCTAGTAGAAACCAAACCGAAGAAGACGATGTAGATGAAGACGATGTAGATGAAGAAGAAGCAGATGACGAAGAAGAAGATGATAAATTTTCAAGTCGATTTGATTTTTACGAGGACTCTGATGGTGCGTCATCTGATGATGATAACTTTACTTCATACGGCGAGTCTCCAAAAGAAGACGAAGATTCACCGACTCTGTCGCCTAAGAAGAGACATCAGAACATCGAGATGGGCGGATCGAAAGGTGATTCAGAAGCTTTAAGGTTGGAGATGTCTTCGCTAAACCTCGCGGTAGGACAATGATATACGAGTAAATACGAATTGGAGAAACAACTGAAACTTCTTTCGGTAAGGGATGGATTTGATTTTGATGTACCGGTGTCCAATACGACTACAATCATTGTTAAGTGTTGGGTTGATGGATGTTGTTGGAGAGTTCGTGCATCAACACAAGGGGAATCCCCGCCTTTTTATGTTCGTATATACGAATTGAAGCACACATGTTCTGTAACTGAGCGTTCTAATCGATCCCGACAAGCAACACGTGATATTTTAGGAGCTCTGTACAAGGATTTTCTAGGCGACGTTAATCCGGCAGTGAAACCTCGAAGTGTCGGAATAGCTATCAATAAGTACTTTGGTATAAAGGTAATTGCGGCTGACTTATAGTTATTATTATAGTTGGGTTATGAGTTAACTTTGGCCGACTTATAGTTTTTATATGGTTGGGTTACGAGTTAGGTTTGGCTGACTTATATTTATTATATGGTTGAGTTATGAGTTAGCTTTGGCTGAGTTATAGTTATTATATGGTTGGGTTATGAGTTAGCTTTGGTTGACTTATAGTTATTATATGGTTGGGTTATTAATGCGTTTTGGCTGACTTATCACAGATGGATTATTGGAAGTCACATAGAACGATATGGGGACTCCTGAGTGTGGCTTTGCTGAACTGCTTGCTTACCTTTACATGATAAGACGGACAAACCTTGGTACAGTAGCGCGTCTTCAAATCGATGAGTGTGGACGATTCAAGTATTTCTTCATTGCGTTTGGTGCGAGTTGTAATGGATGGCCTTTCATGCGCAAAGTCGTTGTCGTCGACGGTACGTTTCTCCATGGTAAATACAAAGGAACGCTCCTGACAGCACTAGCTTAGGATGCTAATTTTCAGATTTTCCCAATAGCTTTTGGTGTCGTTCATACCGAAAATGATGATTCCTGGTGTTGGTTTTTTACGCAATTAAAAGCTGTTATTCCTGACGATGAGGGTCTTGCTATAATCTCGGAGAGGCATAAATCGATAGGGAAAGCAATTGGTGATGTGTATCCTCTGGCTTCTCGTAGAATTTGCACTTACCATTTATATAAGAACATCTTGGTGAAATTTAAAGGAAAAGAGTTGTTCCGTCTGGTGAAGAAAGCGGCAAAATGTTTTAGGCTGGTTGACTTTACTGCGGTGTTCAATGAGATTGAAGAGCTTCATCCTCAACTCCATGGCTACCTCCAGAGAGCTGATGTCCAAATGTGGGCGCGTGTTCATTTCCCGGGTGAAAGGTACAATTTAATGACTACTAACGTAGCGGAATCAATGAACAAAGCATTATCAAATGCTAGAAGTCTCCCCATTGTTCGACTTCTAGAATCGATACGGACTATGATGACGAGATGGTTTTTTGAGCTGAGAGAGGATGCGAAATCTCAGCAAACAACGCTCTCGCGAGGTGTCAAAAACCTTTTACAAGTAAGTCAGCCATAATGGTTTCATAACTCAACCATTATATGTTTATAACTCAACCATTATGGTTTCATAACTCAACCATTATATGTTTATAACTCAACCATTATATGTTCATAACTCAACCATTATGGTTTTCTTATAGGCTCGTGTCACTGTCGCCCGACTTATGACGGTAGAAACGATTGATGCTTATCGTGTTCAAGTCACATATGGAGCGACTTCTTTGCATGTTGTAAATTTGGATGCCAAAAGATGCACATGCCGACATTTCGACCACGAGAAAATACCGTGCGTGCATGCAATCGCATCTGCCGAACATAGGAATATGTCTCGCATATCCCTCTGTAGTCCTTACTATAACAACAATTATCTGAGTTACGCATACGATGAGCCTATCATGCCTGCAGATACGGCACTGTCCGTTCCAGATACGGTTGCTATGCAACCGTGCTTGCCCCCGGTTGTTCGTCAACAAGCAGGAAGGCCTAGGAAAACTAGAATTAAATTAGCTGTGGAAGTTGCACTTGCACATAAACGCCCTAGGAAACAACACATATGTTCGCGGTGTAAAAATGTTGGGCATTACGTTACAACTTGTCCGAACTAAAGGAGTTTTCAACTGTATAAGTGTCTCATCTTTGTTGTCATAACCGAGCCATGTAAGATGATAACTCAGCCATGTAAGATGATAACTCAGCAATGTAAGATAATCAATCAACCGTGTAACTCAGCCATAACTCATCCATGTAAGATGATAACTCAGCCATGTAAGTCATAACTCACCCATGTGTAAGTCATAACTCAGCCATAATGTAAAACAGAAAAAAAAAGCAAAAAGGTTCGTTTAAATTATTAAATTTCAAATACTGAAATTTCAAATTATGGGCTCTGTAAAATGGGTTTGGCCCAATGCACAAAATTCGTTCTCGATAAATACAGTCGTTAAAATAATTATTGCACCGGAAGAATGAAAAGACATGACGCATCGAGACTTGCAACGTTACAGAAAAACGTTTCAATATCATTATAATATGTCTCTTCACAACATTATTTCTCTCTGCGGTCACAAAAAAAAAAAAAACAGATCTCTCCTTCGTTCTTGTTGTATCTCCGAGGTCGCCAGAAAAAAAACATCTCACTCTACAGCAAGTTTCGAAAACCCTGGTTTTAAAACATGTAGATTCAGAATACCGGTGAAAAAAAGTTCGTTTGGTAGTTGTTTGGTTGGTAGTTATTAAAAAAAGTTCGTTTGGCATAGAAGAAAATAGATTCTTGATTTGATGAGAACTGTGTTAGATAATTATGCATGCAAAACCGGTAAAAAAAAAAAGAAAATGTTTTAAGGTTACATGTAAAGAGTATATTTTACACACAAACAACACAGATCTAAAAATACCAAAACGCATCATTTAGATATAGATTGTTTAATTAAGTGCATTGTGGTGATATATAATTTCGTTTATAAACACTGTTTTATTTTAAAGATGAATAACAACACCAAATTAAACAATGTCTACAGATATGGTTTCGTGTCCAATAGACAGACATTTCATGGTAGCATATACATCAGACACATCAAGAAATATCGTAAGTACTTAGAAAATTATTTGAAAAAGGAAAATTTTGTTCGATATAATTGTATATTATCGACTAAGAAATTTACATTGTCAAACGGGAAATACCAGAGGAACTGTATGCAAAATATATCAAAGGCACGGACAGAGATCGTTGTTGTTTCATGAAATGTACCAGAAATCCTGCAAATGAATGGGTGGTGGTTCTGAGAGGCAGACATTTAATTAATGGATGGAAGAAGTTTGCAGAGTCTCAATCATTCGAATTTGGAGACCAGCTGATAGTTGAATACCGTGGACATTGGAAATTCAATGTCAATAAATACGAACCATCACCAACTGATTTGGAGAATGACAACAACGAAGCAGCTGTGAAAACAGAGGACGAAAGAAACTGTGAATTAACACTAAAATTCAAACATATATTGCCTTAGCAAATTAATATATTAATTTATACACATGTCTAAGTCATAACTAAGCCATGTCTAAGTCATAACTCAGCCATGGCTCAGCCATAACTCAGACATGTCTAAGTCATAACTCATCCATGTCTTAGTCATAACTCGGCCATAGCTCAGCCATAGCTCAGCCATAACTCAACCATGTCTAAGTTATATATTAATATATTAATTTATACACATGTATTGCAGTGGGAGTTAAGAGAGTTGTGACACTGAAAGTGACAACAGACAAGCTAGATAAGAGCATAATGGTAAGTCCAAAATACAACTAAACAAATGTAATGGATGTGCTTGATAATTTTTATTTATATAACTTCGCAGTATCTTCCGCAATGGTTCGAGGAGGCAAATGGCTTGAAATTGTTAGCCGGAGGAATCATCTTCATGGTTTCAGAAGAAGGTGTGAGCTGGCCAGTTACTCTCAAATTGGAGTTCAAGGGCACAAGAAACAGAATGCAACTAGCTTCTGGATTGAGAGAATACTTCGAAGCTAATGCCATCAAGCCTGGACACAAGATTATGATGGAACTGCTATGGGAGGACGACATGCCTACACTGCAACTCCGCAACAAGTTTATCTAGATTAATCAAACCAGTTACTAGTTTATATTTAGATTTCCGGTTATTTTTCTATTATACAAAACAATCTCGTATTCATGGCTAGTTTCATGATAGCCCTAAGTTAATTTTCTGTCAGCAAAACAATCTCCTATTTATATTTAGATGAAACTTTGGAAGTCATAACTTAGCCATGATGAATCATAACTCAGCCATGTCTAAGTCATAACTCAGCCATGTCTAAGTCATAACTCAGCCATGGCTCAGCCATGTCTAAGTCATAACTCAGCCATGGCTCAGCCATGTCTAAGTCATAACTCAGCCATGTCTTAGTCATAACTCGGCCATAGCTCAGCCATAGCTCAGCCATAGCTCAGCCATAACTCAGCCATGTCTAAGTCATAACTCAGTCAAGTCTTAATCATAACTCAGCCATGTCTAAGTCATAACTCAGCCATGTCTAAGTCATAACTCAGCCATAGCTCAGCCATAACTCAGCCATAACTCAGCCATAACCAGCCATCTATACATAATCAAAATATAAACAAATCAAATGCATAATATTAGTTAATACATAGCAAAAAGAGACATATGTCTCACACCAAATTAAATTTTGTCCAAAATGCCAATAAAATTGTCTACAATATCAAAAGAAACTACTTCAACTAGTAGTTAGTTAAACGCCCGTGACCACTTCCATGACCTCAGAGGTACCTATTCAGGCTCTGATACTTCCTCTCCAGTGCGTCGTACCTTATCTCTAGTGCGTCAAATTTCTTCATCAGATTGACCAGACCCATCCCGGTATCAAAGTGCTCACCTGGGTTCTCCTCTGCTTCCTTCTTCTTTTGCTCCAGCAGCTCATCCACCTGCAACTCCAGCTCAAAGATTGTGACCTCATGATCTTCAATTCTCTTTTTTTGCAGCTGTCAGTTCCTCCTTAATCGAGTTCTTCTCATCTCAAATGTTGACAAATTCATCTTGGCATGCCTCGATCCACCATCTCCTGAAACCGCATCCTTGACCACGACCCTTAAAAACAACACAACTAACATCTTCTTACACACCGATTAAATAACAAGACTTATAAAACAAGGACATGCAGAATCAGACACACTTACATCGGAGGTCTCATATGGACAACTGAGATATCCCCCCCTAGTGTGACGGTCAGACGAACTTTCCACCACAATCGCGGCACCGCAGTCACACGCCCAAGGAACCCCTTTGTCGTGCTTCCTTATCTCTCCATATCTCGTTTGCATTCTTATTTCCCTCAGATATGCTTCCTACATTAACCATTTGCACATTAAAACCCGATTTTACCAGTAAAACCCTAAACCCAGAAATTTCAACAACAACCATGAAGATCCAACACCGAAAGATATATCGACGGCTATACCCACTATCAATTTTACCTTCTTTGCGAACGTTGCCGCCGCCGTTTCAGCCACGTTGCTATATTCGTTGGAATCGCCAAAGAGTTGTCTCTGTGCCATCTTAGTGGATATTTTCTCAACCAAATGACAAGTAATGATTTAGGGTTTGACGACATTTTATACTCAACCCTAAAACAAAACATTTGAAACGACGTCGTTTATGCCATATAACGATGATAACTCAGTCGTATGATAATCATATGGCAGCCGTATAATAAGCAAAACTCAACCATATAAGAATCATAACTCAGCCATATAATGGTAACTCAACCAAACCTCATCTTTGCCCTAAAAGTATATTTCGCATTCATTATGTTGTCATGTGGCATATCCATGTATGTAAACTAATTAAATAAGTTATATATGGTGATGTATACTCAATATCAAATGAATACAAATGTATCTTGTCATTTCATGTCCAACAAACCCTAAACCCTATACCCTATACCCTAAACCCATACAATGTGATGAGGGATAAATGTAAAACTACTTAATTAAGTTATATGGAAGGTCTTGTATTCAATATTAAATAAATACAAAAACTTGCGATCTAAATGAGCTCATATATGTAATTTTGTGACCTAAACCCTATACCCTAAACCCATACTGTGATGAGGGATAAATGTACTACCTATAGTTAGTTTCCATATGTAGTCAGTAATATAATTTACATCCAAATCAAATTATGAGCATTACCACATAACCCTTTATCTATTTGCTAAGGTTTAATGCAATGAGAAACCCCAAACCTTAGTTTTTCAAAATTGTCAGCCATCATATGTTTCATATCTCAGCCATATATGATTTATAACTCAGTCGTAATTATTTTATAACTCAGCCATGTAATTTATATTATAACTCAGCCATGTTATGTTTTATAACTCAGCCGTCATTATTGACAACTCAGTCATGTTATGTTTTCATAACTCATCCATGTTATGTTTTCATAACTCAGCCATATTATGTTTTTATAACTCAATCGTGTGTTTTCATAACAAAGCCATAAAACAACAAAATACAGTACTGTGCTATATGACCATAAATCAGCTATACAACCATAAGAGATTTATGCAAGCCATCAAGTAAACTGTGCAAGCACATCATGTGCCTCATTGTAGATCTCTGCTGCCATCTTAACCCGTACAGCCTGAATATTTCTATCACAGATGCCATCGAAAATTACACCTAGGGCTAGACACTCAACAAACTTTAACGCATAACACACCACAGTCACCAACTTGAACATTTTGAGGCACTCCTCCTTCTGAAGCTAAACTGTTTTCCTGAAGGTGCTCGGATTGTATGAGGAACTAAATTGTTCATCATTGCTGGTATCATCCACGTAAACGCCCTACAAGCGTTCAAAATCTTTAGGTCACTTTCTGGTGTAACTTGGTCGACGATGCAATCATAACAATCGATCTTCTCCTTGAGGAGGTCCACGTGCAGCGCCACCCAGTGATCGCCTCCAGTCTGGACAACTAGGTACAAGTAATCAACATCATGTATCCACTTCATATGTGTCGGTTGATCGGCTGGAAGTAGACCGTTAACTAACTGCTTATAAGGTGTCTCTTTGAATTTGAACTTCTTTGGGCCGTTCTTGAACAACTGCTCATAGTCTCTACACCATATACTGATAAACCACTAGTCTAGAAACGCTATGCGCTTGTTGTGGAATGGACATGGATTTCGCTTGTACCTATTCCGGAGGACTCTCAGATACGCAGACACATGCTGAAAAAATAAGAGCATAACTCAACCATATAAGAGCATAACTCAGCCTAATATAAGAGCATAACTCAACCATATACGAGCATAACTCAGGCTAATAGAAACCATAACTCAGTCATATGTTAATACTTACTGTATCCGACAGCCATCCGTAGTCTTTGCTTGGCCAATCCTTTCTTTCAGCAACAAGAGCATTGTAGAGATCAACGTCAGCAGCTCCAGATTTGTCATTCCTAACAGATAAACACAAGTTAGTATACACGAATAGTTGTTCTATAATCTTTATGAACACAATGTCGAAAGGGAAATACTTGGATTGTGCCAGGTAAGCCTTAAGTTTCTCCAATGTAGTCGGTTCAACTGGTGCCATAGGATCATATATTCCAGGTGAAGGTACACAATTCTTGAACATGCACGTCAACCCTTTGTCTCCAATGTAAGGAAACAATTGTTGTGATTTATCTTTTCCTTGATACAATGCACTCCCATCCGAGGCTAGCTGGACACTCTCCAACCTTAAGGCCTTAATTATTTCACACCTCATCTTCTCCTCATCATCCTCATCAGACTCAGACAACATGCGGTTGTCTTCAGCGAGGAACTCTTCAGTGACATTGAATACGTCACTATCTAGTAGAGTCAGAACGTTATCGGCATCACCATTATTCTTCTGACCGGGTAACTTTATCTTCCGCTTATTCCCTCTATCCGTCGCCTGCTTCTGGTCTCTATTTGTCGCCTTCGCCTGCTTCTGGTCTCTATCCGTCGCCTTCGCCTGCTTCTAGTCTCTATCCGTTGCCTCCTTCTGGTCTCTATCCGTCACCTGCTTATTCCCCCTATCCGTCGCCTTTCTCGTTGCTCCTCCTCTCAGTTTACCTCGACCTCTCTTCTGTTGGCCATCACCTTTGATGTCATTCTTCTTTTCATCGCCTTTGACGTTTTTCTTCTTTCCATCGCCTTTTTTCCCTTCGATTTGCTCAAGCTTCACACTACGCAAGGGTGTTACCAGCTTTGCAGGAGACCGGTCAATGAAATCAAGATCCCGATCTTCATATCCACCACTTGCCTTATTTAACTCCTCTGTCAGGTTCTTCTTAGCCCCGTCGAGTTCAGAAATTGTTTCTATGTCGTCAAAATTCTTTGGCTGTAAAACGTAGCAAATAGTTCAGCCACAATGTATTCATAATCCAGCCAAAACATAACTCAGCCATAATGTTTTCATAACTCAGCCATAATTTAAATTATAACTCAGCCACAATGTTTGTATAAATCAGCCATGGAAGATGCTTAACTCAGCCATTAGCTTACCGTAGGACTATTAACATAACGGCTAGGTGACCCTTTCTTTGGAGCATTTGGTGTCTGCTTCATTTGCTGGTCCTGACCCGGGACTTTCATATGTCACTCGATATCGTTTTGGTTATTTTGCCCTACCCCAATATGTTGGAGGCGCTCTTTAAGTAACTTTATTTCATTCTCTAGATATCTAATTCTTTTTCCAACGCCACCAATCTGTGGGCCATATTTAGCATCCATTCTCACTTCGACCCTATCTCCAATCACCTTCTCCAAATTGGTGACCAGTTCTTTGAAGCTTGTATCAACGCTGTCTAATCTATCATCAAATTTTTTCATCCTCTCGTAAATTTTAGACACCATATCCAAGATGGTTATTTGGGACCCATCTTTCTCAACATCTTCAGTGACATCACCATACAACACCATGTCACTTCCCTTTGCCATTTTCTTCTTCTTCTTCTTTGGCCTTTGTAACTCTTCTTCGCCAGATTCACCAACCTGATTGCTGATTATTTCCTTGAGTTTCTGCTTCTTTGCGGGTTGTGGAGACTCAGCCGCAGCTTTAGCCTTTACTTTTTTCTTTTCATTCCTCTTCAGATCCCAATAACCTTTAACAAACTTATTCTCGTGTATGTCTTTTATCAGGCAATCAAGTGCTGGGTCTGGGTCTTGACCTAGAAACGTATGGAATCGCTCATTTACATCATCCTTCATAACCATTTTACGCACACGCACCTGTAAGAGATTATGCAAGACATCAGTAAGCTATAACTCAACCATAAAAGAGCATAACTCAACCTTAAATATAATAACTCAGCCTAATAACAAAGATAACTCAGCCATAAAATAGCATAACTCAACCTATTAACAATTATAACTCAACCATATAATAGCATAACTCAGCCTATTAACAATCATAACTCAACAATATACTATCATAACTCAACCACCATATGTAGATTAACTCAGCCAAATCCTTACCTCACCATGCATTTTGATTTCTTGAGCAATGACCGATTCCAATGTAGAACGTGTATGGTTTCCACCCCATCAAAGCAGAGGGACTTCATCCTTACTCACTACTCTCCCAAATCGCTCTCCAAAGCATGTGCCTGATTCATACGCCCAAGGTTGTAACACAAAAACCATTCCACTAACGGTGTACGACGCTCCTGTAGGATTCAACATCCTAATAGAAGTAACAAGAGTTTCAAATGCTGACCGACCCCATGGATACGTCTTCATGGCTTCGTCATCAAAAACTCTTTTTGCACTTTCAAGGGGTACTCTGGAGTTAGGATGCAAGCCATAAATTCCAATGGCTAGAATAAGCAACAACCCCAACCATTTACGCTCTTGTAAAGGCCATGTCCGGCACACTGATAATCCTTCTCTCAATTCAGCTAAATTTGGTCCATCACCAGTAGGCGCTCCCAAGGCCTTCAAGAATGTAGAATAGTCGGCTTCAGGTTTAAACTTTTCCGTAGGCATTGGATCAGTGCTTAACCCAGTGATCTCACCAAATTCATTCAAGCCAAACCTGATAGGTTGACCACCGACGAGACTCCAAATCTCTTTCTTGTGTACGCTTAACTGTCTACATAGTAGATAATGAACAGTCTTACCAGACCAAACGAATTTGCTTGCAACTAACTTAGCAATTATTCCAACAAGCAACTCATTCATTTCACGCCACACATCATCTCCTACTGTGTCTTTAATATCAGTAAAATCTTTCAACTTTATATTGTGACTGATGGATAGATTTTCCAAATTAGATTTCTCTTCTGCGTAAAGTCTTGGAGGGTACTCCCTTACTTGGTCTTCAGAACTTTTCTCAGAACTACCCATCAGAAAAGAAGATAAACAGAAAAATAACTCAGCCAAATCATCAACATAACTCAGCCATGATAAATCATAAATCAGCCACAATGCATACAATAACTCAGCCATGATGAATCATGAATCAGCCATAAAAGTATTCAATAACTCAGTCATGATGAACCATAAATCAGCCATAAAAACATCATAACTCAACCTAATAGTAACCATAACTCAACCATCATGAATCATAACTCAGCCACACAACATATAATAACTCAGCCAACAAGTAAAGATTATCCAGATAACTCAGCCATGGTAACGATAACTCAACCATAACATAACTTATAAATCAGCATCAATGACATCGATGAATCAGCCGTAATATCTCAAAATAAAACCCTAAAGTCAGCCACAGTGGCAATGATAAATCAACAACGTAAATAAGCCACCAAATACCGGTTAAAACCCTAAGCGAGAAATCATAACTTTCGTCTCGATATTTTACGAAACACGATTTAAACCACATGAATCACTTGCAATTTAACTTCGATGTCGGATTATTGTCAGAAAACTCAAAATAAAGGTTCGACACATACCGAAAGACGTTTGTTTTGCCGGAGACAAACAATATCGACTTGTGTTCATGTTGAAACCTAAACGCGACGGCGCTGATGAAGAGATGAGAGACGAAAAGCGGCCAGAAGAGACGAGACGATATGCGACGATGAAGATTAGGGTTTTTCTTCGGATCGCCGAGAGAGAAAGGGAGTTTTTTTTTTCTGACGTGAATAGTAACTAATGACGAAACGGTTTCCCTCTCTTTTAATCATTAATGTGATACAAATTTTTTGTTAATGACATGTATTTTCCTTTGGTGACGTGGATTTTCATTTCGTGACATGAATTTAAAATAAATCAATTAAAATTATAAAAGGGAAGGGTGTGAACAGTAATTTTGGAGGAGGGGAAAAATATATGAGTAATTTTTATAAAATATATAACATTTCAGTAATATTATTTATTTTTTGTGCTATCTAAATAATTGTTTTTTATTATAAATACATCCATGAGATTTCCTCCAAAAAAATCACTTACATGTATGCTTTTTCACTTTAACTATTTTATCCATAATCAAATTTAATGTTGGTAGTGAAAATTAAAGTTTGTGGAAACATATTTTTATTGTCTCTTCTTATTCAAGAGGTCTTCATAAAATTTCTACATAATTTGAGTTACACACTACTACTTCCAATATTTAGTTAAATTTATGCATCAAGAATTTTCATATTGGTTATGATATATTGAAGCATATAAGAGAACATGGTTAAATTTAATCTTTGTTCAAAAAAAATATACTTTTCTTCATGAAAATGATAATTGTGTCATTGAGTATTTGAATGAATAATTTGTCTTTTCTTGTTCATTAATCTCTTAGATAGTTCTACAAAATCAAATGCATTTATTGTCTCAATATATAACTATATATTTACGAACAAAGAAATTTTGCATACCATTTTCAATATGTTCAAGTGTCTAGGAGGCATGTTAAATCCTCGACCTAGTATTTTTTCAAGTGCATAGGAGATAGTGGTAATCATGAGATGGTTATGGTGTTATTGAGAATTTCACAAATTAATTTAGTTAAAGTGACTTATGAGGATTTTTTTTTTCTCTTATGTTTGACGTTTTCTCTTTCGTTCACCATGTAGTGATATCGTAAATAAAAGAATTACTCATATGCTCAGATGCATTGAGATCCCCCCCCCCCAATTCACATATAGAGGATTTTGAATTAAGTTAAATTGAATTAAAAAAATATAATTTGGATTTATCTTCTTGACAAAATTGGGGGTATTAGGGACATGGTCCATGTCTGCTACCAAATTAAAGCCATTTCCATCAAGTTTACCTCCATAAAAATGATTTTCCTTTGGGTTCACTAGATAGTGGTAGAGTTTTATAATAAACCGTCACAACATCAACGTATAAGGAAGGCCTTTCAGCTCAAGTGCGTTACAATTTTCTCCTTAGGTTCACCAGATAGTGGTAGAGTTTTGATTCAATCGTTACAACATCTACGTATAAGGATTTACTTTTAGCTCTTGTGCGTTACGATTTCCCCCTTGGGTTTACCAAATAGATGTAGGGTTTTAGATTAAATCGTCACAACATCTATGTATAAGGAATGCCTTTCAACTCCCGAGCGTTACGATTTCCCCTTTGGATTTACCGGATAGTGGTAGGATTTTAGATTAAAACGTCACAACATCTACGTACAAGGAAGGCCTTTCAACTCATGTGCATTGTGGTTTTTCCCTTGGGTTCACCAGATAGATGTAGGGTTTTGAATTAAATCATCACAACATTTACGTATAAGGAAGGCCTTTCAGCTCATATGCGTTATGATTTCCCGCTTGAGTTCACCACATAGTGGTAGGGTTTTAGATTCTCTCGTCACAATATTTATGTATAAGGAAGGCCTATCAGCTCATGTACGTTACGATTTTTTCTCTTGGGTTCACCACATAGTTGTAGGGTTTTAAATTAAATCGTCACAAAATATACGCATAATGAAGGCCTTTCTCGTGTGTTATGATTTCCGCCTTGGATTCACCAAATAAAGTTAGAGTTTTAGATTAAATTGTAACAACATTTGCGTGCAAGGAAGTCCTTTCAGATCGTGTGCATTATGATTTTCCCCTTGAGTTCATGAGATAGATGCAGGGTTTTAGATTAAATCGTCACAACATCTACGTATATAGAAGGCCTTTCAGCTCCCAAGCATTACGATTTCCCCTTGGATTTACCAGATAGTGGTAAAGTTTTAGATTAAATCGTCACAACATTTACATACAAGGAAGGCTTTCCAGCTCTTGTGCATTACGATTTTCCCTTTGGGTTCACCAGATTGAAGTAGGTTTTTATTTAAATTGTCACAACATCTAAACATTGTAGTTATATGAAACTTTTGTGAAGATGGCTCCGTCATTGGGAGCAAATCCTTATTTTTCTTTCGTTGAGTTTGAGGATATCAACAGTGAAATGGAGTGCAGTGATTTCTTGGTTGGTGAGTGTATACAATTTAGATTTTTTTTTGTTGAATTTGTAACTATTGATTTTATTCACTTTGAATATTCATTCTTAGATTTTATTGGAAGAGTCGTTAATGTTGGTAATTTTTCATTCGTGCAACGGTCCTGTTACAGAGAAGAACCATCGCATCGTATAGTTTGAGTTGGAAAGTTTAAGGTTAGGTTTTACTTTATTTACATTCTGTTTGTTTTAATTATGTTATGATACACTATTTATGTTTTTTTTTTCGCCACTTTTGTATGTATTGTAGACTGATTAGGCAATACGCGAGTGATTTTATTCCCCTCATGTTATGACAATTGCATATATATTTCACCAAACTAGAAATCAAGACATTTATCGTTAAACATCATTTATATATCATTTATATATTTTTTTTGTTTTTCAGATCTAGAAAATTTAAGAATACATATGTAGATTTAGTTTCATTTCTATAATTGAAAACATGTTTTTATTATGTTAGGGTAAAAGGCAACAATTTTTAGTGGATGTGTCTTATTATTCAAAGTAATCATCGTTTTTGGCTTTGGATAATTGAGTTTCATAAGTTACTTTGGTTTGAAGATGTGACTGGAGAATTCAAGCCCAGATCGTGAACTGAAAATAGTGTGGCTATGTGAAACTTTTGTGAAGATGGCTCCGCCATTGGGACTAAGTCCTTGTTTTTCTTTCGTCGAGTTTGAAGATATCATCAAATTGAATGCAGTGTCTGCTTGCTTGGTGAGTGTTAACGATATAGATTTTTTTTTGGTTGAATTCATAAATATTTAATTTATTCACTTTGAATATTCATGTTATTAGATTCGATTGGAAGAGTCGTTAATTTTGGTAATTTTCGGTCGTGCAACGGTCTTATTAGAGAGAGGCGTATACTTTGAGTTAGAAAATTGAAGGTGCGGTTTTAGTTTAATTACAATTCGTCTAGTTCAATTGTGTTCACATATACTAAACTGGTATTTTTACCTTAGGAATATTCGTATCCGTTGAAACTCACGGGGCAATACATCCATGATTGTCTTCGATTCATGGGTACTTATGACAATTCTATAAGTATTTGTACTATATGTTTCGCTAAGCTCGAAATCTATCATGATGCATTATTTATATGTTTATAGTATGTTGCATGTTTGACTTTCATAGTATGAATTATATGATCTACTTAAAAGTGTTTAGCATGTTACCACCGCTTTTGATTGTTCAAAATTTTTACTACCTACAAAAAAAGTCCTTGAAATGCATGAGATTTTTATGGTAAGGGAGTACAATAACTTCAAAATTTTAGATTATGTTTGGATTTTTCTGGTTTTTTAATTTGGACGTTGGTCATATAATGACGTCGTGGTTCTGGTTTGGATTTGATAACTTGTATTTATGTTATTATGTTATACAAATTTTTTTTACTAACTAGCTCTTCCATATTTTTTTCATCATTTAAAATTCATAAATTTTTATTCGACAATTTTATTTATTAGTTAATATGTTTTATAAATTCTCGTCGTATAAAATGTTTCACATTTTTAAAAAAATTAGAAAAATTACTCAAACTGCCCTATATTATATCTGATATTATTAGAATACTATACCTAAATTTTAACTTACTATATTATAATAATTTAAGTGCAAAAAGTCTTTAAAATCTTTGGATACGTCACAAATTAACAGAGTTGACATTGTGTTTTTTTTTAATAGCCAAATTAATTAATTGAGAAATTGTAAATTTAAAATTAAAATAATTAAAATTGATTTTAGTCATAAAAAAAGTAACAGCTTATCTCTTCTTCCCCTCGTCACTTTATTTGAAACCCTAGAGAGCAGCCGTCGCCTGTTTCGCCGGGTTTCGTCACCGCCTGATTCGCCGGGTTTCGTCGGCCTAGATTCGTCGCCGTGTAGCTGAGATTCGTCGCCCTGTGGCCGGTGATATTTGTTTGTTGGCACCGCTCTCCCTCACCGTCGAGCTTTGATCGCAATTCTGCCCACCAAAATTGTCAATTTTTGCACGCCGCTTCACCATCTCTTTTACTCTCTTCGATACCACTTGCCCGTTCTTCGGAGTGTTGACGGTAAATTCCTGATTCCTTTGTATATTTTATTTTCTTATCTCTCAGTTTTTAAGAAAAAATTGTAGGTGATTGTATTCCCGCGTTATTGTAATCCATGAATTGGCCGACTTATTATCAACAATGGCTGATTTATGTGTGATTTTAGTTTGATATGTGGCCGATTTATGAATAGAAATTTTTCAATTGTGTTTTTGTGATTTTTTTTTTTTGATTGGGGCTGATAAATGTTAACAATAGGTGAAGTCAGAATCTGAATGGCTTTGTTATGGGTAGAGTTATGTGTTCTAATTCAAATGGCTTTGATCTTGCTATATAGTTTGTTTTACATGCTATTGTTTAACCTGATCTATTTTCGTTTCCATACACTTGTTTTGCAGATATTAAACTTGAAGATGAATGAGTCCAATGTGAAGGACTACCCTCCGAGAATGTTTCCTGAAGGGAAGACTACTTTACTCAACAGGAGTGTGGGTCATAGCTGCTTGTTGGGTCACATTTCTGATTTGAAAGATGCAATTGGCGAAGAGGTTTGGGATAACATAAAGAATTCAGCCATTGGAGTAATTGCAAAGCTTGTAGATAACAATTATGTATGGGGAGGAAAGACAGTCGAGTATTTTCTTGCGCGACAGTTGGCAGTCAAGAAAAAAGAGATTTGGTCTTTGGTTCGAGGGAAGCCAATAAGATTTTCTCTAAATGAGTTTGAATACATAACAGGGTTAAACTGCCAACCATTTCTTACAGACAAGTGCGATATAGAACACACTGATTTATGGAGATTGATTGGTATTAAATCAGATGTTGTAGGACCCCGCTATGATGAGCTTAGAGATGCGCTTGGTAGGTGTAGGTCTTGGGAGTTTGAGCAAAGGAGAAGGTTTGGATCTTTGTTCGTGATTGTGGTTGGTATATATGGTGCACCTCACAACTCTGCAATCCCTTTAGATGTTGCTAAAATGGTTCTCGATGTTGATAAGATGGAAAGTTATCCTTGGGGTCGAGTATCTTTTAAAGAGCTAATTACTTCCATCCAAGAACAGACAGGTCTGAGAAGCTCTTACAGTCTTCACGGATGTGTTTATGCACTTCTCATATGGTCGTATGAAACAGTTACTGTATTTGGGGAATTGTATGGGAACAAAAAAGAAGTTCAAGATGTTCCTCTTCTGCGCTGGGGGGGGGGGGGTCTCGGCCTAGGGCAGACCTTGATGCTGTGCTTGATAAGGAAGTGGAAGTTTACAAGCAGGTAATAGCACCAGTTGTTTATCCTTGTGAGTTTTGGTTTGTGTTTGAGTAATTTTCAAAATTATTTGTTTGAGTTAAATAAATATGTGATGATTGTTTGGTAATTTTCAGGTTCGTGGTATCTTTTTAGTTGAGAAGCCGGCGAATGAAATACATCCAGTATGGAGTGATGAAGATGATGATGCACAGTTGGATAACTTGATTGAAGATATAGTCAACAAGTGCCCAATTGAGCATTCTTGGGATGTTGTTGACAATAAGAGGAAGAAGCGCAAGCTAGACGCAGGTGAAAGAGAAGGTGTAAAGCAAAAGAAAGTAAGCTCATGTGCTGAAACATCAATGAAGAAAAATAAAAAGCCAACCGAGGAGACGATTACCAATCAGGTAAATCATTTATATGATCTACTTATTTTGTTTTTTTTTTCTTGCAATAGGATAAAAAATTTTCCATAGATTTTTAAACAAGGCCACCGTGTAACCATTTGTAACTTACTTGCAACTTTGTAGGCACCGCCAAGTGAACGCAAAGACGAGCGGAGAAAGCAATCTTTGGAAGATATTACACTCTCAAGCGGCCTGTTAAGAGTCATGGGTCAACTTGTTCGCAGGTTTGATGAGATGGAGAAAAACGTTGGATATAAGATGGATGGGTGGGAGGGTAAAATGGTGGCAATAGTCGATGAGAAGATCGAAGCTAATAACGTGGCACTGGAAACCAGAGTTCTTGGGCAGATTGCTGAATTAAGAGCAGAGGTGGATAAATTGAAAGCTAACCGTAAGCCAAATCAGAACATCGAAACCACCACCTCAAACAACCATGTCGATGATGAGGTGAACAGCACCGGTCCGGTACGTTAGCACTTGTCAAATTCTTTATTGTATGCACATGTTGTCTGTAACGAGTTAATTATGTCGATGTAATTTGCCCAAGAATCAAAACCTATCATATGTAATGAATGTCTTTTGTATTTCTGTCGGAAAACATATTGTCTGTAATAATATTAATGTAATGATATGTGATAACGACTAAGTTTTTAGATTATTATATGTATTATGAAATCATATGATAATGAGCACATGTTGGTTTGTTGTTTTTTTTGTCTGCAGGTTTGGAAAGTGAAGGAGAAATTAACTTCACAAGACAATATTTTTGTTACCTATGTGGTGAAGGAAGGAACTAACAAGAAGAAAAAAAACTTTATAAAACAAGTATTTAATTAACATGAGTGATAAACAAAGAAATGAGAAAAAGCATGGCACAGTGGATGTTGACAATGATTTAAACGAGGTTCAAAAGAAGAAGGATGGTAAAGTTTTACCAATAGTTAAGGTGAAAACAGAAGGAAATGATATGAAGGCTTCTAAAATCACGAGGAATGTGGGGAAGCAATGTAGGAGAGGAGATTTTCAACAAGACAGTGCTTTGGTTGATATAACAGATCAATGTCGCGAGGATGAAGCGAAGATGTGTTCAGGCTCAGAAGATACATGGTCAAATCCTGATATGCAGGTAGCATCGAAAAAACTCAAGGAAAAATTAGGGGTTCTTGTTAATGTTGGGTGTGTTGAAAACACGCCGCTGGGTAAACGTGTGCCTCAACTTAGTCAAACCCAAGTATGACCATTCATTGGAAATTCGACAATGAAACGAGTCATTACAGAAACACCTTCAACTGCACTTTACAATCCTTTTGAGTCTGCTGATGAGAGAAAAGTGGAAGAACTCAACGATTGGATTTTCTCTCTTCAGTAAGTAATTTTGATTGATACTCCGACGAGATTGTGAACTTATTATTTTTGTTTTCATGTCAATATCTTTTGTGCAGTGAACATCCAACTACAGGATCAACTACTGGTTATAAATTCTTCAAAACTCTTATCACTCGAAGAGAAGATTGGCCTACAAGCAACTATGGCTGGCTATAAGAAGAGGTTAGTTTACTATTTTTAATCTGTGCAATTTCCATCATAAATAAGATCTGTGGAGTAGTCATGTGGTGTGTGACTTCGTTTCTTTTCCAGCATTTGGCTGCAGGTTTCACCATGCTTCGTAAGAGATCGTTGTGCGAGCCATCACCTTTCCATTCTCCACGAATTGCTTTCCTCGACCCGCACTTTGTGATGACATGGGTGTCTGAATATGACCGTTTCAAAATTGAGCCACGAAATTTTCTGTTCCGTAAATTATATATCGAAGCAATGAATGGACGTTCTCCACTACACAGCGCAACAAACAAGAAGTGGGTTATCGATGTCGATCATTTGTACCTGGCTTTAAATGTTAACAGTGACCAATGGGTAGCTCTTGATGTGAACCTTTTGAGTGAGAAAATATTCGTTTACGACAGCATCATACGACATGTGGAAGATAAAGACATATTGGAAGCATGTAAGCCAATCTCTAAAATGTTACCTTACATGTTGAATATTCATTTGCCTGTAGATATTCGTAAGTCGAGCAAGAGACAATTTGTAGTCCACATATACAAAACCATACCTAAGAACAAGAGTAAGCCCATGCCTCAGAATGATAATCCCGGTGACTGTGGTGTTTACACTTTCAAGTACACTGAGTGCCTCGCTTTAGGTGTGTCAATGGAAGGTCTATGCGACAATATCATTCAGAGCATGAGGGTGAAGATGGGGGTTGATATTTTGGATGAGGTGCCGGTCCGGGATTTTGAATGTTCTACTCCAATTTCTGAGGACAATAAATCGAAATTCCTAATCTCAAAGACTAACAAGCAGTATGTTTTGTCGAATTTCTGATTTAGTTGATATTTTTTTATTTTTTTCTAACTTTTTTAAGTACTCGTTTTTCAATAGTTTTAGATACACGCAATTTTTACTTCCATTTAAGCAAAATATCATTGCAATACGATTACAAACATCTTCAAAAAACAAAACACGTAGAAGTAAACAAAACTAAACAACTGTATTATTCTCCAAACATGTTCGAAAACAAATTCATATATGTTTTTAAAAAACTAAACAACTGCATTAGCCTCCAAATATGTTCGAAAAAACAAAACAAATAGTAGTAATCTAAACAAAACAAATCCTTTTTGTTCCAAACATGTTCGAAAAACAAAAAATGAAATAGTAGTGTACTCCAATGATATTCGAGTGAACAAAGAAGAAGAGAAACTCATAGTAAAATATTGCTTCATAGCTTAGCATTACATGTTTTGACATTATGTCCTACTTGATGACACCTCGAACATGTGTAGGCTTTTCTCGGATGTTTATTCTCCATTGCAACCTCCAAACATGATTTCATTCTTGATTTTTTTGGTCTTTCAGGTGGTTGACGTACCAAAGGAGAGAAACACAGTTGTTCAACCACTTCAACGGGTATGGGTAATGACTTATCATCAGGCATTATTGATCCATTGTAAGTGCTACATAAGTACTCCTTTGTGTAATATTGATGACAAAGTCCTATGCGTGATTTTTTCTTCGATTCCGCTGCAGCTATTGCATGCGCACAAGGTATTTTCTCTACATCAAATCTTCGACAAGAGCATGTTTTCCTGGACAGATTGACAACTTCCAAAGATGTTCCACTTGTCACTTGAAATTGATATTTGTCAATCATTTGCACAGTGAGGTTTCTAGCATAGTTAACACGACCCTATCATTCGAAACAGCAAGAGGTAAGAATATTGTTCTACGTAAACAGAAAGTGACAATATTAAAACTAAGAATGTGGATGAATCTAACCTCCAATAACTTCTCTACACCACGAGTAAGTGTTGTCTTCATTGCTCGTGCATCGTTCCTCCGATCGAAAAACCATCTTGTCATCATTAACCTTACTTCTTCTAAGAGTCGTACAATCGGTAATTTCCGTGAAACAGACAATACCTTATTAAGCAATTCAGCAATATTTGTTGTCGTAATATTGTATCTATCGCCAGGAAAATGAACACGTGCCCACAAGTGTACATCTGCTCTCTCGAGGTAGTTATGAAGTTCAGGATTAATCGCCTCAATTTCAGCAAAAATGGTTTCGAATTCTCCCATCTTGTAACAACGAGCAGCTTTTTTCACAATTTTGAATGCACTCTTACCCTTGTAACGTAACAAAATGTTCTTGTACAAATGGTATGTGCATATTCCCCGACTAGCTTTCGGATAAACCCTCCCAATTGCCTTGCCAATAGATTGGTGACGGTCGGAGATAATTGCAAGGTCCTCATCGTCTGGTAGCACAACACTCAGTTGCCTATAAAACCACTCCCAAGATTCATCATTTTCAGTATCCACAATACCAAATGCGATGGGAAAAATTTGGAAATTCTCATCTTGTGATGTAGCGACAAGCAATGTTCCTTTGTACTTTCCTTGTAAGAATGTTCCATCGACAACCACAACTTTCCTCATAAAAGGAAATCCTCTTATACTAGCAGAAAAGGCAAGGAAGAGATACTTGAACCTTTTATCATTGTCTACCTACTAGACGTGTTAGTGTTCCAGGATTAGATTGTCGTATCAAATGCAAGTAAGCAGGTAGGTCTTCGTAACCCTTTTCTAGTGTTCCAGTTATCAATTCTCTAGCAACTTTTAAAGTCCGATGAGCCTTCCAATAGTCCATCTATAGAATAATCGAATTCAACAAGTTAGTGACAGAAATATAAGTCAGCTGTCCACATCGTTTAACTCGGCAGAAACAATAAATAACTCGGCCACCACATAATACATACCTTTACTCCAAATTTGAATTTCAAAGCATCTGCTACTTCACTAGGCAGGACTTTGGGTCCAAGAACACCAATGTAGTCCTTGTACATTAAACCAAGAATATTGGGTGTTGCTTGCCTACCACGTGATGAACGTTTCGTAATAGAGCATGTGTGCTCATCCACATAAATTCGAATATGAAAATCCGAACCTTCTCCAACTATCGTAGAAGCTCTTACTCTCCAACTACACCCTTGGACCCAACATTTGACAATGTATAAAGTAGGTTCAGATCTTTCAACATTGAAATCAAATTTATGAACAACTGAAAGAATTCAATCTTCTTTCTAGATCATCTCTCGAACGGAATCGCTGACCAACACGAACATTTAAAGAAGATAATTCCAGCTTTTGTTCTTCATCAAACCCTTTTCTTAACATTTTCACTGACTTAGAAGACCGCTTCTTCATTGGTAATGTAGGAGACTCTGCAGTTGAAAGCCTACCATGCACACTAAAGTCTTCATCGTCAGAAGATGCTCCATCCGAATCATCACAACAGCCAAATCGGGAGTCAAAGTCACCATCTCCTTCAACATCACTGACACCATTTTCAAAATCGTCATCTTCTTCAAAAGTATTGACGTTAGAAACAGTCATATAGCTAGCATCCTCCGCGTACCGAGTATCCTTTTTGTGTAATTCCACTGTAACATTCTCACCTCGTTTAACATCTGCGACAAAATCGTCTTGTTTGGAAACATTTTCGACTTTGTGCACGTTATCCTTCCGTAAATCGTTTCCTTTCTCCTTTACGACAACACAAAGTCGAATCGGATCAGACTTACATAAAGCTATAAAACCTTGCAATTGGCGTGTGTTATCAACGACCACTGGCGGCGTATCCTCCCCTAAACCTTTAAGAATTTTCTTTACAAACAAATATTTTAATTCAACATCGTATTTGGTGTCATCCAAACCGTAATCCTCGTACACCATCGCAACAAAGTCGTTAAACTTTGTACTCTCATCTGCAACCAGAATTTTGCACCCTCTTTCGCTGCCTTTGTCGACTATAAATCTCCATCGCTCTTTCTTCAAAACATATTTGCCACAAACAAGAATTATTTGCCCCATTCTAGAAAAGAGTAAACAAAGCGCCCAAAAAGAAACAAAATGGAGGAGAAAAAATATTCGGCTAGGAAGAGATGAAGAGTGGAGAAGAAGACACGACCACTATTGAACCAGAGGAGAAAGATCGATTGGTAACGGCTAATATTACAAACCTGTAAACCCTAATATTTGGGGCGTTTTACAATTACTGAAAACTTTGGGACGTGTTAGGTAAATACATAAATTGCTCGATAAACTCAGCCACAATTACACATGAATAACTCAGCTAACTTAAGTCGGCCATAACTAGTAAGTTATTCTAGTAAATTTTAAATCTTTCGTCATTGATAATAACTCAGCTAACAAACCAACAACTCAGCCACTAAGAAATTTAAGTTGGCCACCACTGTATGATACTACAGTTTTTATTTTATGGGCCGACTTATTAAACACGAGAAGGTCAACTTAGGAACTACTAAAGTGGAAATAAAAATCAGCCACCAAGCATTACAAACTCGGCGAGAAAAATATAACTCGGCCATATAACTCGGCCGAGAATTACATAAGTCAGTCGTTTTTAATAAATCGGCTGTCACTAACCAAAAACTCGGCTTAGTATGTTATAACTCGGTCAATAAAAACTAAACTCAGCCACATATATATAACTCAGCCGTCAATAAAGATTGATAACTCGGCCACGAACATACTAAATCGGCCGTTCAATTAACTCAGCCTACGAACATATAACTCAGCCGTCACTACTCAGGCTGACTTATCACGGCGAATTTTCAAAAACTAATGACGTTTTTCGTAATTTTTTAAAAATATTGTTGATGTGGAAATGACATTTTTGTAATAAAGTTTTTTCTAACAAAATGTAATAGGTATAAAAAGTATTATAGTAATTAAAAAAAATTTCATGACATTTTAGTAATTTTCAATACAATATATGGTAAATAAGTAATCTATACATTTAATGTTCTTTACCTGCTGAGGATACGAGATCAAAGTACCTAATATTAGTAGATAAGAAAAAACTGTGATTTCATAGTTTATGTTGTACCTAGAAGATAATAAAAGATCACCTCAAATTACAATTACAAAAATAACAAGTTTCAAGTAAATTTTTAATAAAAACGAACCGCGTGGTTAAACTCCTAGTAAATAGAAATAATAAATTTACGAAACAGTATTTTACACCTACCGTTCAGTATCTTAATCTTTTGTGAGTTTGTCTCACCTACCTAACTTTCAATTATTTACTTTTCAGAAACAATTCAGGCTAAAACAAGTCGAAAAAACAAAAGTGGAAGTAGTGATGTTAATTTAGAACATAAGTTATTTACAAAGACAGATTTTCCCATATATAACAAATATTGTCCAACTGTGAAGCACATGCTTGTTTTGTGTTGTTCAACTCTCGCCATCAATCGGCAGCGAGAGATATTTTCTTGTTCTCTTCTCTTCTTTCTCCTCTTGAGCTTCATATCCATCAACGATGGCGACCGACGAGCCCTCCCTCACTCGCTGGAGCTTTCTGGTAAATCTGTCTCTGTTTTCCTCTTTATCACCTACTCGTTACTTTACTTTATTCAATGATAATGCAGCCATAAACAAAAATAGGTTTCTGAAAATTCGACCTGTTCGAGAATTGATTGACTTTTCCCAAGAAAATCGGAGATAGAAAATCGAAGTCAAACTCTTTAAATGCTAAAAAAAAATATATGGAATTTTCTAAATCACCGGAGAAACCTATGAATTCGCTTGAGACCTGTTTCTTCATTTCAACTTGATTTATCGAAATGTAGATTCGATTTGGTCCTTATTTTTCTAAAATCGATCCCGTTACAATCAAAGCCATGAGGTTGGAGGATTGATCGATTTGTTCAAAGGAATCTATGTATTTATTAGGAATTTAAAACGTTTTATGATGCCAAGTTTGGGAGGAAGAAGCTGCCAGAAGAATCACCCAAGGACAAACCAGAAGACGGATCATCCAACGGTAATAATGGAGATGCGAACCACTCTCCCCAAGTTCAGGTGACTTTTCCTTTCTTCAAGTTGGTGTGTGTGTGTACAGTGTTCTCTATGTCCTGATGAGATGATCAAGGTTTTGGGATTTGTAATGATTGCAGGAGAGTAACACAGCCTTGGTCAATGCAACTCGCGAGAAGCCGTAAGATCTATTGTTTCCTTTTGCCTTTCTTGTTATATTACAAGAAAACACTAACTCTCTCTTGTAAATTCTTTCTTGTACAGTAAAAAGTCCATGTTTCCTCCATTTGAATCTGTAGAAACTCGTAATCTTGCAGAGAGTTTGAGTAGGTAAGTAATCGTGGCTACTATTGTTTTTGTTCTGGTTCTTCAAAATTGATGGGGTTCATTGGGGAATCCTGGGCGCAGGGATATCATCCGAGGGAACCCAAATATCAAGTGGGAAAGCATCAAGGGTCTAGAGAACGCAAAAAGGTTGCTCAAAGAAGCTGTGGTGATGCCTATCAAATACCCCACGTATGTATTCATTTGCCATTGTCTACAACTTGTCGTTTTTTTTTGGTGCTTTACTCTTGAGACTTTGTGTTTTCAGTTATTTCAATGGTCTACTCTCTCCATGGAAAGGAATTCTTCTGTTTGGTCCACCGGGTACCGGAAAGGTGCCATGATTCTATCTCGAATTTGATTATGCCTCGTTGCAGTCCAAACCAATCACTAATTTCTAATTTCTTGATTACAGACAATGCTTGCAAAGGCTGTTGCTACAGAGTGCAATACAACATTCTTCAATATCTCTGCCTCATCTGTTGTTAGCAAATGGAGAGGTGATTCGGAGAAGTTGATAAGAGTGCTGTTCGATCTAGCGAGGCATCATGCACCATCGACTATATTTCTTGACGAAATCGACGCCATCATAAGCCAACGTGGTGGTGAAGGCAAAAGTGAACATGAAGCAAGCAGGCGTCTCAAAACCGAGCTTCTTATTCAGGTATAATGCTCAACAACAAGCTTAATGATATTTCATTGTTGCCAAAGTAACATGAGTTTTGGTGTTCTCAATATGCAGATGGATGGGTTACAGAAAACAAATGAGCTTGTATTTGTGTTAGCAGCAACCAATCTCCCTTGGGAACTAGATGCAGCTATGCTCCGGCGTCTAGAGAAAAGAATTCTTGTACCTCTACCGGATCCGGAAGGAAGAAGAGGAATGTTCGAGGAGCTGTTACCGTCACAGCCAGGAGAAGAGCCCTTGCCACATGATGTGCTGGTTGAGAAATCCGAGGGTTACTCTGGTTCAGACATTCGAATACTTTGCAAGGAAGCTGCGATGCAGCCACTGAGACGCACGTTGGCTATACTTGAAGACAGAGAAGACGTTGTCCCTGAAGACCAGTTGCCTAAAGTAGGGCCTATCCTACCAGAAGACATCGATCGAGCTCTGAGCAATACTCGCCCATCGGCTCATCTGCACGCCCATCTCTACGACAAGTTCAACGATGATTATGGTAGCCAAATCCTTAACTAATGTCATCTACAACTTATTGATCATTATTGGTATTGGTCTTCTATTTTAAGAATAAGAGGCTCCTTTCCTCTGCTGCTTTGGACACAAACGAGGATTCTATTCTTTTCAAATTTTTGAGCCATTTAAATTTTTATTTTCTTTTTGGCTTCTTGGTCTTGGTGACTCAAGAAAACGTAACGATTGAAGATAGAAAAGGCAACACATATAAAAGAAATTCTGTCAGATGGAAAAAGAGCACAAAATTCATGGTGAGTACTTGTAAATATCAAGTGTTCCTATGACATAATAAGAAACAGCAGTTTTTCACTAGGTACTCTCCGGACCAGATTTTGCACTTCTTGACCGTTTCCTTGTCCTCTTTTTTGTGTCTTGTTTGTTTTCCTGGAAAACCAAAACAAAAATTCAACTGTAAACATTGGAAATTCTTTACATAAAGAAGCCGCCAAATCTCAATCTCTCACCTTTTGTGCACTATCTTTGGATTGAGGTTTCTCTGTATTCTTATCTTTCTTCTTCTTCATGCACGAAAGTGGGTTTGGACCCTGCAGAGACAAAAGAATGTTACTCTCTCAACTGCTATGGAATAACAACAAATATGAATCTTATTATCACCTTTGCAAACTTTTTTTTGAATTGAGGTCTATCCTTCACACGTAGCCCCTTCCTTGTAGAACTCACTCGACGAGTTCCCAAATCTTCATTTTCATTTGATTCTCCATCTTTATTCCAAGCTACGATTCTAGCAGTACGTGTCTCCAACATCTTTTTTTCAGCCTCCGTCATATTTAACCGCTTTTTCTCAGAGATTTGGGCAGTCTCGCGTTGGAAATCAGAAGGTTGATCAATCAGTAGAATGTTCCTTACCCCAAACATAAGAGGAACGATTGACTCCTGTAACAAGAGAGGATCATCCATCACCTCAACCCTCAAGAGATATATATATATATATAATACATACTCTGCTCTAATCAAACTAACCTGTTGAAGCTTTCTCCTAAATTCCGCGTCCTGAGTACCGAGAAAGAAATGCTCTGAGTTTTTGTTCCCAATAACCTCTGACAAACACTCAGCTGCTGGTTTTGTCTCCTCGTGCTCACATCTAACAACAAAATCCCCTCAGTTTCCATAATTAAACAAGATCCATGCCTGGAACTTACAAGATTCCTCTATTTCTATACATCATAGAGAAAACTCTTTTCCATGCCTTAATGAATCAAATCCAAAATTTCACATTCTCCTAATTAATCTCACATCGTATCCTACGAGACCAACAATCCAGTTCGCATACAAGTAAGAAGATGAGAATAACGAAGCTTACGTCGCTGTACTAAGCATCTGCGCCGCCTCTAGAGATTGCGAAAATTCTTCATCTTTTTTAGCCAGATTCTGCAACTCCGCAACTACACATCTACGCCAGGGAAAGCATCGTAAGAATTCGGGTAAATTGAGTATGGGAAATGCATAAGAGAGAGGAAAAGAGATAGGACCTGGTGGTGAAGAGCTTGATGGGACCTCCGAGGAGGTCGGAGATAGCAGTGTCGGCGGGAGTGATCTCATTAGCAACAAGATGGTGGATGAAAGTGCCGTCGCAAAGGACTTTGTAAGGCTGTCGGAATCCGAAACAGACTGTGAAGAATCTCACGGTTCTCCTGTTTTTCTTCTGCCTCTTCACTCTCATCTTCTCTCTACGGCGATTTTCCGAGGCAAAGACGCTGCGATTAGGGTTTAATGCTCGGCTGATGAAACGGAGTTTAATGGTTCAAATCTCAGTTACTCCTCACCAAGAGGCTGATACTTTTTTTTTTTTTTTAATTCGAAAAGTGATAAAAATCTAAGGTACCAAAAGTACCCTCAAAAGAATTACTAATCCAACCGCCACTATTTGGAACTTGAAATTCGGTATGATTGGGTGCTGGGGCTGTTTTCCGGGTGTGCAGGGAGTGCAACCGAATAGGCCCAAAAAAAATTGAATTTTTTTCATTAAGATGAGGCCTAAAGTTTTAACTTTTTTTTATAGTGAAGCGTCCAGTACTGTAGAATCATGGAATTTAGGTTTCATAGGAAGAGATGTGGAAGGTAAACATGTGACTAGAGATGTCAAAATGGATAACTCGATATGACTCGACCCAATCCTGCATGAGATAATCCGACATGATTCGATCTAAATATGCATGAGTTATGGATATTAATAAACAATCCATATCCACCTATTTATCTTATGGATATAAAATTTAATATCCAAATCTAAATATGTTATACCAATTAGTTTAGTTGGTTATATGGATTACCCATATAAAAAATAAAATTAAATAATAAAATCCAAAAATGTAATAACTAAAGTGATAAAAATTCTTAAACAACAAATTAAACTAAGATAAAATAAAAAAAAAATCATAAAATCATAGAACAAAAGACCATAAAACCGTAAAATAAATGAAAAACCAATCTTAATTAAAAAGAATTTCAATCTTCAAAAATTCTTTGATCTTCTTTAGATGCATCTAATTCAGTCTCTTTGATTTCATCTTCATCTTCATTATCTACACGTTATTTTTTAAGAAGTTAGCAACTTGAGTGCAATAGTAGTAGATTAACAAAATGTTGAATAAAAATATAGATACAAGTTTACATCTTCTATGAAACCAATATCTAATGCAAAGTAAAGTTTGAACATGCTTAATAATAAGTCGAATCCGATATTTGTTAAGAATACGAGAATCGATACTGAAAGATGATTCTGAAGCAACGATAGTTATGAGAATTTAAACACATCACATGCCATATTTTTTTTTAGTGATGAACCCATGGGTTACCCATAACCCTAATGGATTAACACATTAGATCCACAAACCCTAATGGGGTAACCCATCAAAACATATTTATTTAAATGAGTTAAAAATTCAACCCAAACTCGTTAAAACCATGGATAAGTTGGGTTAACCCATGAATAACTACCCATTTTAATACCCTCACACTTAGGAAAACAATATATGGACCTAGTATTATTTGCGAAACCATTACATATATTGTCTTTTTGTTGTTTACCTTTTTATTTTCTTTCCCTCAAATTTTATATTATTATTTAGTTTATAATAGAGGCCTATTTCTATATTTATAGTACAGGAGTCACAAATATTATTTATGGATGTCATATAAAAACAAAAAATTTAAAATGCAAAAACTTTATTTTAAAATAAAAAATACCATCAAAATTTTTTAATTTATTATAAAATGATTATCTAATAAATTTAGTTTATTAATAGCTTTCTCCAAACTGTTTAAACAGCATCATCGTAGAAATTTTCTATATCTCACAAAAAAATTAATATTTTAATATAATCTATTTTTATGATTTAATTTTAATTGAACAAAAATAATTTAGCTAATTAAATGGTAACATGTGAATTAAGTGTTTTTCATGAATCTCTCAAATGTCTCATATGAGAATCTGTTTCTCACATCTTTCCACCTTTTTGAATATTTTTCATTTTTTTAATAGTGAAACTAGATTTTGATCCGCGTGGTAACGCGTGGGATATTTTTTTCATTTATTCCCAATTAAAAAAACAAATTAATATATGTATTTGTTTTAAATGAGTTTTGTGAGCGATTTGTGTATACGATTGTAGGAGATTTTTGAGATTAATAATATGATGATATTGATCCGGTTAGGTATCGGTTTGGTGCGGTGTGGACCGGTTTTCGGTTGGGTTAGGTTTGGGTTAAACAAAATACCATATCTGGGTACGGTTATTGGTTAATGAAAAACTATTTACCCCTTCAAAATTTTACAACTTGGAGTTGTTGTCTTCATTGTCTCATCGTCTTCACCGTCTTCTTGGTCGAATCTCCGTCGTCATCCATTATTCCTCTTTCATCTTTATCGATTCCAATTTGTATGGCTTAATACTAATAAATTATGACAATTAAATTAAAAACTAAAAATGGAAATATCCATACTAAAATCATGAAATAAAGTCTATAAATAGAAAAAAAAAAGGATTTGCAATTTTGAATTTGAAATAAAAAGAATAATTTAACTAATTACGGAAGTTAAAGAAATGAAAAAAAAGTCTTATGGAGAAATTTTTTTTTTATTATAATATTTTAGGATTTCCTTTTGAATAAATTAAGATTTGAATTAAAAATGAATTTATATAGTATACATATACTTACATTTTAATTCTCAAATATATGGTTGGTGAAGATTAAAGTATTTTTGAATATTAATTAGATATACAATATGTATATATTATTTTTTACGTATGGAATAACAAAAAAAAACACAATGAAAAATAAAAGTACATAAGAAGAATAATGTATGTGTAATTCAGATAAACGAAATAAGTCATCGATTCGGTCGTTGTGTAGATATGATACATTAGCAGCTAATAAACCGTTGAATTCAACACGGACACAATCACAAAGGAATACCATCAATATAGTTATCTTGTAAAGACACAAAAGAAACGAAACACTACAAAACATATATGAGAAAACCTTTGCGATTTCTTCATCCGGATGGACAAAAGAAAATAAAAAACATTTTATGAGAATATGTAAGAGATCTTAAATGATCTGATGGAGAAAATTTTAAAGTAAAACCATCAACACAAATGAAAATAAAAACAGAAATAATATACAGTCAATATGTTCTTGATGGACAAAAAACAACTCTTAAACAAACATGATAAAAGAAAAATGAGACGATGGTAAAAAAAAAACAATACATAGTATAATAATATGATTGATCTTAAAACAATAATTTTTTAATTAAATAAAAAACGTAAAAAAATTAAAAATGCCGAATAGAAAAGTGAAAACTCAATTTAATAAAAAATTAAACTAAAAATAATAATTAAATATAAATAAAATAAAATAAAATATAAAACAACTAAATAAATTGGGGGGATAATTATGAGGTAGTATTTTATTAGTGATGAGAAAAAAATTTCGTAATGATCACTACCGCTGACAATGAGTTTTTTTAAAAAGATGTTAAAAATGTGAAATAAATAAAGCAAAAAAAAAATTAATCTTTAATGTTTATACGGAAATACGGAAGAATAATCGAATTAAAAACATATTCCGCTATAAGGAAAATAAAGAAATTTTTATAAGATATAAATAGAAGAAGAATTGCAAAAAACAAATGGAAAATTGAGAAAATAAAATAAAAAGAACATCAAATTCATATATGTTCTTTTCAATCGGATCTCCCATCAAATTCTCATATTTCATTTTTTATCGGACAAATAACTACCTAATTAATGATGACAACCCACATAAAGATCTTCGTCGATCAAATAGCCAAAATTCAAAAAAAAAAAAAAAACAATCACGAACATAGATTATAGACTATGTAATCATCGTGATTAACCCGCAATAACAAAGCATCCTCAATATGTTCACACAAATGTTGTCGATGTAGAAAATCAAAACAAAAACAAATAGAAAAAAACATATATTGAATAAAATAGCAAATGTTTCGAATAGCTAAAGAAGAATTCGATTTAGGTTTTTGCTGTTGTGGATGGGAGAATGATAAGCTATAGGTCGTGGTATATATATAGAAAGAATAAGGTGATTTTACTTTCAAAATATGGTTTCGGAATACTAATGCCGTGATTTAAGTTAACGAAAAAAGATACCGAGATTTTATGGCCGTAGATATAGGAAACTACATATATTATGTTAAATTCAAAATGAGAGATTTACGGAATAAGATATTTAATGCCAAAATCTTTAATATGGATTATTAGAATCGTCCATAAATTCTGTAAATGGATTTTTTTTTTTTTTTGGATTATTAGAATCGTCTATTAATTGGGGCTTCAATTCAAATAATTAATTATATTCAGATTATTTTCGGTTTTAATTTTGAGACGTAAATGTAAGTTAGTTAATATTTTCATTACTAAAATATAGTGACTGTATTTAATTATTTTCATAATACTGATTTCAAAACTATTGATTTTAAAAATTTGATTTTTTATTTTGAAAACATAATTGACAGGCAACAATTAAATAGTCAATCCTAAAATCTAGGGAATATCTCCAAATCCGATCAGTATTAAAAAATATTCCTTTATTTTCATTCCTAAAATCTAGTGATTGTATTTAATTATTTTTTTTTTGTCACAGTATTTAATGATTTTCATAATATTAAATTTCAAAATTTGAATTTTTATTTTGAAAACTACAATAAAAGTTTTATCCTAATTTTTTTTTCAGACTGTATTTTATTAAATACAATTCTATTCTTCAAATTCTTCTTTAAAAATCTTAATGACATTGGTAATATGTGTAATTTTATTGAAAAAAAAATAGGGTTTAGATTTTTTGAAATATAGAGAAATTAAATATAAATAAAAATGTAAATAAAACCTTAAATAGAGATTTTATTACTTATTATGGTAGATTTATAACGTGAGCTTATGAGTTAAGTGCTAACAACTAATTAAAGATAATAAATAAAATTTGAATTTAAAATAACCCCTATATATATTAAATGATGTCATTTTTGCATATATGTTAAGAAATAAATTAAAAATTAAGTTCTAAAACAGTGATATCTACATATAGTAGATGTGAATAAATTTTTTTAGGGTTTTAAAATCTTAGGCTAATATTAAAATATTTTGATAAATATTTTGTATCCAAGATTTAAGGAAACTGTACAATTAAAACATGATTATAGGGGACTTTGTGATTACATTTATGACTCATGAGTTAACTAAAATTTATTTGAAAATGATTTCAAATTTTGGTGATAAAAAAAAATGATTTCAAATTTTGTGAATAAATTAAAATTTTTTTTAATATTTTGTGTAAAAATATATTAGGAAAATAAGATTCTAAACATAATTATAGAGAAATTTATGCATTAAATGTAAGGATTAAATTAGGGTATTTAAGAGGTTGTTAAGGAAATAGATTAGGAAGATTTTTATTTCGAATATATTAAGAATTTAAATTAGGAAATTATCAATCACTAATAATTCGGTTAATAAGTGGTGTAAATAATTTCCATAAAACTAAAAAATCCAAAATCCCTCAAAACAAATTGTGGGATTGATACATGTAAAAAATAACACCATTTTAATATATAGAGGAAAAAGAAAATACGTATTATAAATTCTAAATAATAAAAGCGAAAATTTTAAGTGGTTTTAACTAAAGATGAAAATTATTGTTAACTAAATTCTCTCCTTTAATGATAAATCCATTTTAAAAATAATACTTCCAAAAATATAGGATACGTAAACCAAATGATTTTTTTTAACAATTAATAGAACAAAACATAAAATACAAAAAAAAGAAGGAATGCAAAAAAAAAAAAAAAAATTATAAATATGAAATAAATCCGTAATATGAAAAAAATATTATTAATTGTTAATAGCAAAATACAAAAAAGAAAAAAAAAAAACCATCGATCTCATATCCGTTCATCTTTTCAATCGCATCTCCATAGATCTCTTACAATCGCATCTCTCATCAGATTTTCATATTTGACTCATTTTTATATCGGACAAATCATTTCCCGACTAATGATGAATACCCACAAAAAGATCTTCACCGATCAAATAGCCAAAATTGAAAAAAAAACAATTGTGTAGTGTCAAAGAATGAAATAAAAATAAAAACATGAGAAAACAAAAGATATGAAATAAAATGATGGAGCCCTCAAGACGTTCTTCATTTCATTTGGATGAACCATTTTTTTTTTTTAACAAACAATATAAAGCAAACAACATCTAATGAGAAAATGAAAGTGATCTAAAAGGATCCAACGGAGAAAAACAAAAACAAAACCATCAGAAACATATAAAAAAAAGGGAGAAGAAAAAACGAAAAAATCCCTGGAGATGATTTTTCACTCGGATTGAAAAAAAATGAAACATAAAGCAAACAAAATTTGATGAGAAAATCGAAATAAATCTGAAAGTGAAGAGGAAGAGACGATATTGATTTGTGGATGGTAGTAATGAGGGTTTGTGTGTGCATATATAGGAGTTGAAGTAGAGATAGGGTTTTCATTTTCAAAATAATTAGTAATATTGTTATAGAAGATTTGGGCTATATTGGAATTAAATGAAATTTAAAATTCTCATATTATTAGGCTATAAATTAGGAAACAAAAAAAATACTGAAGATTTGATATTTGGAAATTAATAATTTTAAAGATTTCGACTTAATTTTTTTATAGTTATTTTTTAAATACAACTTTACCCTTAGAAACCTTCTTTAAAAAATTATAATGGCATTGGTATTTGATGTAATTTTAGTGATAAGGGTAAGGGTAAGGGTAATTTTCTAATTGTACTTCACTTTTAATAGTATTAAGATACTGCATGAAAACTTCTCATTTCACTTATAGCTTTATTCCCAAGCTTAATATCCTTGCTCATCAAATATTTGTAAGTATAAAGAGTAGTTCATTGTGTTGTATTTGTACATACTTGTTGATACTGGGTTCACCTTCTAATTATTTATAATTAGAGGGGTTCGTTTTAGGAAAAGTATAAAGTAAGAAAACAAAGAGAAACCTCGGAAAGAAAGTATTTTATTAATGATTTGTATTACAAGGGTGTTAACTCAGGATGTCGAGTTAACTTTATCAAAGAGAAGTATTAAACCTAGGCGATCTAGTAATTCTTCACCCCGATTCTGAATGAATATTATTAGTGGGGGGGGGGGGTATGTATTTATATATCCTTAATAGTCGGTCTGGTAAGCCCATGGGCTAACCTCGGAAAAATGGAATATTTCCATTTTTTCAAGATTAGGGAATGTGTGATAAGATTTGATCTTATACTGTCCGAGCTTTAGACTTCGGCCTAGGATGATTGTTGATGGTGGGGTTCTACCCCTTATCGATAGTTTGGCAATAATTGGAGTTCGATCCCTGCCGAGCTCTTCCCTGATAATTTATTAGGTTATAAGTCCCGACAACAGGAATATTAACCCTCGGCCCAGATGACCGAGGGATACCTCGGTGAAGAATGATCGAATTTAGTGTCCGAAGCGGGGGTAGAAACAACATCGTCCTAGGCCGAAGTCTAAAACTCAGACAGTATAAGATCAAATCTTATCACAGATTCCCTAGTCTTGGAAAAATGGAAATATTCCATTTTTTCGAGGTTAGCCCATGGGCTTACTAGACCGACTATTAAGGATATATAAATACATACCTCCCCTCACTAATAAGATATATTCAGAATCGGGGAGAAGAATTAGATCGCCTAGGTTTTATTTCTCTTTGATAAAGTTAACTCGGCATTCCGAGCTAACAAACATTGTAATCAAATTCATTAATAATACATCCTTTTTCTGAGGTTTCCTCTTGTTTTCTTACTCTATACTTTTCCAAAAACGAACCCCTCTAATTATAAATAATAGAAGTTGAACCCAGTATCAACAACGATTTTGTTTATACCCCCGCTTCGAACACTAAATTCGATCATTCTTCACCGAGGTATCCCTCGGTCATCTGAGCCGAGGGTTAATATTCTTGTTTTCGGGACTTATAACCTAATAAGTTATCAGGGAAGAGCTCGGCAGGGACCGAACTCCAATTATTGCAAACTATCGATAAGGGGTAGAATCCCACCATCAACTGTAAGTCCCCCCCAGTTCGTCCGAGGATGTCTTCGGGCAGCATTGGCGAAATTCCATTCTAAATAGCTTGTCAATAAATGAAGTTCGGTATCAACTGATCTTCGTCTTCAATAGTCTTAGTTTTAATTCTCCAATATTCTTCGTTCTTCAGTTTGGCGGGAAAACACCGGACAACGAAAGGTCTATTCGTGCAAACTTCTTGGTTCTCGCAAAAACTTTCACCTCCCAAGTGACGTGTCATCTCGACAAAAGATGAAAATAAATGAGAAGAAAGGCGCCTCCTCTCGCCTCAGGTGTTGGCTAATCAGACCCTTTCATTACTGTAAACGAAGCGTCCATCATCATTTGTTCGTTCTATAAAACTGCTGATTGTTGATTAATTTCTCCCACAGTCGGCTCTCCGCTCTTCGAGGTAACCTTCGATCTTCCCTCTTTGATTAATATCCTTTTACGCATTGTCTGGGAGAAACGACCTCGAGGTTTCGATTTCTGGGAATACTCGTTCTTGGCCAAATATCCCGGATGTTGGATTCTCTCTTTTCCCTTGATCTGAAATTTGGTCAATTAAAAGGAGAGCTTTAAACCTCGAAGAGATTGAAATTCTGGTTCTGAGGTCCGATCAGAGACTTTGGACCCCACCATCAGGTTACGTATGTCTCTACGAAAGCTTCTTTGCCGAAGCCAATCTTTGGTTTCTGATCCCGCAGTTAATGGTAAGCTACTGCGCCCGTCGAGGAATAGCGATGTCACAACTAATACCGAACTCTGTAAAAATCATCACCGGGCTTCTAGTGCTCGCAGCTTGGTGCAACGTTCGGTTAAATTCTCGGAAACTAGAAGAACTGACAAACCTTTCTGGTGCTGCAAACCCAGAAGGGACCTTCAAACTAAGCATCAAACCTAAGAAGAAAATCCTCACTGGATTTCGTACAGGTGTAAAGTTATGGTTCCGAAGTTACTTCTACGTCCGAATCAACGAAGCTTCGGTTTACAGATCCGACGCCACAATCTCCCAGGATGGAAGATTATAATTGGTAGAAACTAGGTCTTCTCTTTCCTTTTTATTCTGACGCAAATCTTTCTTCGTTTCCTTTTTAGTTAAACCAAGCTGCTTCCGAGCACCTCCACCGAACTTCTCTGAAGAATTCAAAAAACTTAAAGCAGAAGGAGAACATCAGTGGGACGATATACTTCCTTCTTCATTTTTTAGAGCTCGCTCCTGGGCCGGTACACTTTCTTCGAACTTCCTAATTCTTTCCGAGCTCCTTCTTACTTTATGATTGATTTTATGTAGGACGAGAATACTGGGAAGGAACCGACTCTTCTCCTATAATGAAAATATCAAACCCCGAAGGAGCTTCCGGCAGCAATCATAATCTTCTCCCGAGAAAGAAGCAAAGCTCCAAGGCTGCCAGAAAGCAGAATACCGAAGCTTCGAAAAAGCAGAATGCCGAGAACAGAAAGCTTATCTTGCCTGTGAAGGATCATCATGCATTCAAGTTCGAGTTCGATGGTGCGGACCTGATTTTCAAGGATAAGAAGAAAAGCGCCAAGCTCTTTCGAAAGGCAAGCGGTTATGACAGTCGTCTGCCCGAGGTCTGCTGTGAATCGGATACTCTGGAAGCCCTTTCTTGTTCACTTTTCAAGGTAACAACCGAGACAAATTTTTCTTTTCTTCAGAAACTTCTGCTAATGTTTTCCTTATGTCTACTCCAGTCGGTGGGTTTCGTCGGCCAGGTGTTTCTTCGGTACGAAAAGAGGCTTGCACAATCCGATTTGAATACCGATTCTCTTCAAGCCGAGAACAAAGATTTAGAGAAAAGGTCCCTTGACGCCGAGAAAGCTTTATCCAAGGCGCAAAATGAAGTCGCAAATAAGGATAAACACTTGGGTAAAATGAAGGCACACTTTGACGAGGAAGAGTCGAGGATTTCCGATATTTTCAACGAAAACTCTCGGCTAATCACTGAACTGGCTGAGGTGAAACGTCAGGTAATTGATATCTCGGAGGAACGGGATGTCAATAAAACTATTCATGACTCCAAGTGTGCCGAAAGCTACCAAGAGGGACAACGCGCAGCCTTCGACATTTGTCGAAAGAAGTTAAACCACCTTCGTGGGTCTCTTGACTAGTATTCCGAAGCTTATTTTGATGCCTTGAGAAAAGCTAACGAATATGGATAGGCCGCGGCTGTTGCTATGAATCTTCGACTTCTTCTTGACAAGGGACTTTCGATTCCAGAAGAGGATGTTGTTGTGGCCGAGAAGGAACGTGACCGACTAACCGAGAAAGAACGTGATCGACTAGCCGAGCTTGCAAATACTATCTTGATTCCAGAGTTTCGAAATGAGGATTTTAATATTTAGATTAGTAATCCCTGTATTAAAACCTCAACTCGACTCTCTTTGTAAATGTATTTCTTGGATGTTAATAAAATTCTTTTTTTCTCGTATAACTAGACTACTAATCTTTCAATCTCCATCCCAAATGTGACATCTCGGACGTTTAATGAAAGTTTTGTTTCTCGTATAATTGGATTTGTTTACTCGAAGTTTCTCAAATTAATATTTCGAAACCCGGAAATAGCAAAACAAAATAAGGCGCGCTTTCCCTATTTCTTTGCTTTAAAGTTTTACAATAAGTCCTACTTTATCAGATTAATTGTCAAACTTTTGCATTCGGTAAAGAATGTGTAAGAGGTTTTTTGATTTCGTACCCTTTAATCTCTCGGCCTTACTTTATCGGGCTCCGAGATTCAGGCAATTTTTCTATTTTGGTCAAGAACGTGATCAAGGTTCCGACTTTGTATGAACCTCGGCATAGTTGAGTCGTAAACTTCGAGACTAAAACTGGGATTCATGGTGTTGTAGCTGAACCCTGTGAAAGGCTGGCTACGTACTCTCGGAGGAGATCAAGCCACACGTAGTTCCGAATTGTGGATTTTTGTTGGCTATTACGGAAAATCCGAGAGATCAACGCTTGACTCCGTCGGAGTTTGTTTCCTGTTATGAAGCCTCTCCGAGCCATCTTTTAGTCACCTCGGACCGTGAAATATCCTTTTGGAGTTGGGAATTTCAAGCACATTTGATCTTATACTGTCCGAGCTTTAGACTTCGGCCTACGAAGATGTTGTTTATACCTCCGCTTCGGACACTAAATTCGATCATTCTTCACCGAGGTATCCCTCGGTCATCTGAGCCGAGGTATCCCTCGGTCATCTGAGCCGAGGGTTAATATTCCTGTTGTCGGGACTTATAACCTATTAAGTTATCATGGAAGAGCTTGGCAGGGACCGAACTCCAATTATTGCCAAACTATCGATAAGGGGTAGAATCCCACTGATGTATCATGGATTTTACCGATTTTATGTCATGATATGACTGGTTTTATAGAGTCTTTCTAGTGTGTTTTAGGTATTTATACAGGTTTTACAAGCAAAAGGTATTTTGGAGCAAAATGAAACAAAATGAAGCAAAAAGGAAAGAATTGGAGCAATTTTCAGAAAAGGAAAGTGAAATCTGGAAGTCAACGGACAATTGACCGACCTAAAGGAAGGGTATAATAGAAATCTGGAAGTCAACGGACAATTGACCGATCTAAAGGAAGGGTATAATAGACAAATTCCATATCAAATCGAAGCCCCGAGAGTTGACTTTCATTTCCATTTGGAATAGGATCAAACGGAGTTCTGGAGCGCGAGATATTTTTATTTTACTGAAGAAGGTCTATTCTGACGAATTTCACAAGATTGGACCGTTTAGCTCCAATCAAACCCGACTCAAGTTTTAAGGAGGTTTTGACCTATGCACGACTTTTATACCTATAAAAGGAGTCTTAAGAGGCAGAGAGTAAAAAAGAATCACAATCACGAAATTCACAGCATCCATAGCCACCAAATATTATTTTGTTTTCTAGATTTCTAGGGTTTTGCTACACTACCTTTGCTTGAGAGGTTAAAGGGGAGAAGAGATCTGTTCTTCATACCAATATAATGAGTTTGTATCTCTGAACCTCTTTACTTTTATAAAGTTTACTTTGTGCATGAGTTTTCCTATGTGCGAGTAGACAACTTGTTAGATCTAGGGTTTTCAATGGTTATAGATCTCTAATGCATTCAACATGATATAATCAATATTCTCTACTTTAATGGTATTCTCTACTTTATTCTGATCAGGCCATTTAGAATATTGCTCATAGGAAGAGTTACACCAATACACCATTGGGTAATTATTCCAGAACTTGGTTTTTAGTAGGTAACCTCGTCCTCGACCAAATGAACTTTTGGCTTGGAAGGTTATGAACAATCAGATCTATTTCACTGCATGTGTTTTCATATTAGGTTTGGAAAGCATCCTTTCTGATCTAATGGTTAACTCATAGGTATAATATCTCGAGAGATCGGTTATTATATATATCGTCTTCTGTGTTTGTGAATCTATTGATTATTGATTGATTATTGATTGATTGTTGATCTATATTTCCTGCGATTTCCTTTGGATCTAGCGCCTTTAAACCAATGATGAAACATTCCATTTTCGTTAGTCTAATGATATCACTAATGATACTAATCATGTTTCGCTTTGACAAGTTCCAAAATACCAGATCTGTGGTAATCCTTTGGTTCCTTGTGGGATCGATAACCTTTCATGCTACAAATGTACATTGTGCACTTGCAGTTTGTTTAGGTGAAAACAATTCACGCATTAAGTTTTCTGGTGCCGTTGCCAGGGAAACTTTGGTGTGTCCTGCGGATTTTGGTATTAGGAATTTGTTTGAAGTATTTTTGTTTCTATGTTTGTTTGCTCGTTGGTTGTTTCTTTTTCTCTCTTGTGTTTCAGGTGCATGCTTGTACCAGCTACTAATACAACCCTAAAGGAGAGGAGATATCACGTTGCGAACGAAGATCCGAAGCCAAAGTCGACCGACTCACCTCCTCAGTCGATCGACTCGTTGATACCGATGACCGACTTACCTCAACAGTCGGCCGACTCAGAGCTGAAAATCGATAAAATGGAGGAGAAGAAGAGGAGATCAGTTTCTAACTCTCAAGCGCCAGAAATTATTCTCAATACTCATGGAGAGAGAGTGGATGAAGATGGAAATCGTTTGGATGCTGGAGGAAACATCTTTCAGATTGAGGCACCAGATGAAGAAGAAGAGGAACAAGAAGTTGGAACACTCATGGATGAACTCAAACCGGCTCAATTTTTCAAAAATCGATCAGCGATCGTGTTGCCACCAATGCATGGACGAAATTTCCAGATTGAGATTGGCACAATCGAGATGGTCAGAGATAACATGTACTATGGGCTGAAACATGAAGATCCTTTTGACCACATTGAAGTATTTGAAGACTCGATTGGGAACATCAACTTTGATGGTGTTTCACATGAGTGGCTTTGCTGCAAACTTTTTCATCATTCCTTAGAAGAAGCAGCACTAAAATGGTTGAAACTACTGGAGCCCGGTTCATTAAAAACGTGGAAGGAGGTAAGAGGTGAGTTCCTGAATCACTTCTTTGACGAGGCGAAGTCCGAGGAGATGAGGAGAAAGATAACCACGTTCCAGCAAGTCAATTCTGAGACATTCCATGAAGCTTGGACACGGTACAGGAGGTACCTAAGAGATATTCCTCATCACGGATTCAATGATTCACAAGTTGTCAACATGTTCTTTGGAGGTGTGCATTCAAGGCACCAACGCACACTTGCTGTAGCAAATGGAGGAAACTTTAAGGAGCAGATTCATATCAATGCATTGAAACTCATTGAGAGGTATGCCAAGAGCAGCAGCGCTAATGAAGCCATGATGGGAGAAGAAGAACAAAGTTTCATCCAAGCACAACAAATTGCCGAGCTAAAGAGATCAATTGAGCAATTTCTGATGGAGGAGAAGAAGAAGGCCTACTTTGATGAACAAGTGAATCCAATGGTGAATATGAGCTATGCTATAAGAGCTGGGTGTGAAGAACCAAGGAAGCAATATCATGGCAATACCTACTGCGAGTTCAAGGAGGATTACATAACTCCAGCTAGGACACAAGGAGCACAACCACAAGATAATGACACATTTGAGTCCACATGCCCGAAGATTCTTGATGGAGGGAGGAAGAGCAATAAATACTGCGTTGTTGTCAAGACTAGAAGTGGACAAATACGTCTCCCAAACTATGGGATTGATCCAGAGACCAAGGAAATCATAGAGCTTGAAGAAAGGGATGAATTTGAAGCTCCTGAAGCCGAGTCGACCGACCTTGAAGAGCAAGTCGACCGACTCGAGGCAGAGACGAAGAAACAATTTTCTTCTGAGGGTGTGTCGACCGACACCACGTTTCGATCGACACAACCTTCAGACGATCGACACAACCTTCAGACGAGCGAAGCAAATTTTTGCGAGTATATTGTCGATCGACAGATGCCTATCTGTGGCGACCGACACAACTCTAGAGTCGACCGACGCATACCCACAGTCGACCGACCCGACCCATAAACAACCAAAACTTCACAAAATCTCAAACCGAATGATCAAGAACGTGTCTACATAGACATACTGCCTTATCCCAGAGCTGTTAAGATAAGCAATGATCTGGTTTTGAAGATAAGTCGAACAATATCGATTACCGAATTTCAGGATTTACCATGTGTGGAAATTGTTATCGACCAAGTATTTGTTGATGAGGTTAGTTTTCATGGTGCATTGGAGTTTATTTTCATGAAGTGTACTGCGGTTATTAGGAGCAGAATACCGGAGAAGTTGGAAGGTTCGAGAAGCTTTGCGCTAAGTTGCAGAATTGGCCATAAGATGATTCATTTTGAAGTTTCCGCAACCGAGATCAAGAAGGATGAAGTGTTTGATCCTGGAGAAGAGGTACATGTGATATCTCAACCTAAGTTTACTACGATATTTAAGGATCCAGTACATGCTATAAAGCATAGAGCTCCACACATCACACTTCAGTCACATCCGCCAAGACTAGGAATCCGATGTTTCTCCATTGGCGCGACCACAAGAAACATGAAGTCCTGCCCATTCCTACAGCCCACCCTGGTGATATTCCTACATCCTTTGGTATATCCACTACGAGCAATACATACAAACCACCATGGATGAGAAGAATTTGGCCAAGAGAAGATGATGAACGAAGCATAAGTGATGATAAAAAGCTGAAGGAGACGATGGAGGAAGTTGCAGAGAAGGAGAGACGCTTATCTAATAAGGAGTCCTATGATGAAGCGCCTGCGATGCTGAAAGAATTGGAAGAAAACCTAATTTAAGAGACGAGTCGACCGACCCGTGCCTAGTCGACCGACGCCAAGAACCACGAGACCAATACTCAGCACCAGCGATCATCAAAGGTGATATTTTGCAACCAAATATCCTATGCAAGTCACCCATATCTATCACAGAAGTGGCTAGACCTAGTTTTTGTCACATGAAGAAGGCATCAAAGAAGCAACATTCCAAAAGGAGAAGACGTTCACCAAAGAAGTCAAATTCATTTACTCTTGTTGATGATTCTGGAGGATTCACAACAACGCCCATTGATAGAGCTCACCCTGAAGCTGGAGTCACAATCCGCACTGCTGCCAACATTCATGATCATGGAGACACCTCACTTGTGTACTCCAATGGACCAATACCGCCATGACTCGTCTAGTCCACCATAGTCAAGCTATTGACTTTAAACAAGCGTTGAGTGGGAGACAACCCACTGGGTACGTTTTTATTTTCTTTTAGGTGCTTTTGATTTGTTTTTAGGCGAGAAGATTCAACAAAACTCAGGACTATACGCTACCCGAGTCGACCGACCTCTCATTAGGCTCGGCCGACTTTGACTTCTGAGGTACCGCGTTCGATCCTTTTCATTTCGTTTTTTCTTTGTTTGCATTCCTCTTTACTTTTGTTACACCGGGACGATGTAATTTAAGTCTGGGGGGATGTCTATCTATATTGATGAAGCTCTACTTTGTTGATCTCATGGTTTTTCGCCAAGTTTTTAGTTTTTATCGACTCATATCAGTCAAGGGAACAATGATTACCTTTTTGGAACACTAATCACATTGGAAAACTTAAAGACCATTGATGCAGGAACTCAGTTAAAGTCTATGACTAATGGAAAACCTTGAAGCGGAACAATCAACCAGAAAATACCCATATTCTCGAGTCATAAAACCCATGTAAGTCTGAGCTATTGCACTTTCATAGCTATAGGAGTGAGTCCTCGTTCAATGATGTAATGAGATTGTCTGTGTGTTCCACTCTCCCCTTATCTAAATGAAAAGAATTTGTTTTTAACTAAAACCTAGTGATGAGGCAGAGGGAAATTCCTTAAGACGCCAACTTTTCATCACTAGAAGCTTGGGATCTATGAGGTTAGAAAAATTTCCTGAGATACCATTATGCATTTGAACCTTTGAGAACTTGGTTGACAGCGAGGTTAGGAAAATTTCCTATAATACCACTATTCGCCTAAGCCTTGAGAATTTCAAAAGAAGATAACAAAATGAATAAGTCTGGGGGAGAGTGAAGCAACCTGTGCGTTAAGACTTTCTTGTTATGGTATTGAAAAGGGAAGGAACTTGTTCCTTTGGCAGTACTTCTATGGTTTTGAAATAGCTGTGATGCTTTGGATTGATTGACTTGTGAATTGTGGGGGATACATGAGAAATTGCTAAGTTAAAAGGGAATGTACATGGTAGTCTTGACTTGATTTTTGATGAATCTTTTGTGATACTGATGTGATGTTCTTAATGAGTTCCAACATTTTCAACAATTTTCCTAGCAGCCTTGATTATTTGCTTGAGGACAAGCAAATGTTTAAGTCTTGGGGAGTTTGATGTATCATGGATTTTACCGATTTTATGCCATGATATGACTGGTTTTATAGAGTATTTCTAGTGTGTTTTAGGTATTTATACAGGTTTTACAAGCAAAAGGTGTTTTGAAGCAAAAAGAAACAAAAGGAAGCAAAAAGGAAAGAATTGGAGCAATTTTCAGAAAAGGAAAGTGCAGAGCCAGAATTGAAATCTGGAAGTCAACCGACAATTGACCAACCTACCGGAAGGGTACTGATGTACTGTCATTTTTACCGGTTTTCACGATGATATTTTACGCTGTTTTGGAGCATTTTCTGCATTTTATACATGTTAAATGGAAAATTCCACATGCTGAGGTGTTTTGCAAGAATCTAGAAGATTTGGAGCTAAAAATGAAGAATTTTGATCCGAAACCCGAGTCGACCTACTGGAAGGAAGAGTCGACCGACTCAGAGGCCGCCTTAGTAAAAAGGAAATTATTTTTGGGCCTTCTTTTCGAAACCCTAACTTCTAGAACTTCTTTGCCGACTCATGCATGACCTAGAGGAGCTGTATAATCGACTTTAAGCAGAGAAGAAAGGGAGAGACGACTTCCATCAAGCTTTTGAAGCATTCAAGCATCTCTTTACCAAAAATCACCAAAAAGTTACTTAGATCTTGTTTTCAGGGAGCACCCTTGTGTGAAGGTTTTCTTGTGCCCCTGTTCTCTTGGTTTTACAGAGAGAGAGCCATGTTTTGCTCTAATCTCTTTTTGATATTACTTTCATATTGCAAACTCTTGATATTAATGATTATGATTGGTTTGTTTGCTATGTGTGAGTAGTTCCCTAGTTAGATCTAGGTTGTCAAATGTTTTATGGGTCATTAGGTGAACCAATTGTTGCTGAATTCGTGACTACTCTCTGCTTTAATATTAATCATACAATATTTTGACTTGATCACTTAGAATATTGAATTTTAGGGTTTGTTGCATCATACACCCATTTTACATTAAACCCGGAGCATTGTTTTTAGCAGTTGGAAGATCATGAACAATCAAATTCATTCCCAATGCATATATTAGCTATATAGGTTGAAAAGCATCCTTTCTGATCTGTTGGTTGATTCATAGTGCAATACGCAAAGAGATTTGGTATTGTATACATTTGTCTTTTGTGTTTAAGAGTAGAGCAACATCTAATTTCGTGCATGACCCATATTACCCGCGATTTACCTAAGTCTAGCGTTTTTAATCCATAAGTTACACAACTAGTTACCAGATAGATTGCATTCTAATAGAATAGAAACTCGACATAATCTCTATGGGATCAATCGATAACCTAAATACTACGATTGTACACTGTGCACTTGCAGTTAGTTTTGGGTGAATAACTTTTCACGCATCAGGTATAATAGGAAAATTACATATCAAATCGAAGCCCCGAGAGTTTAATTTCATTTCCATTTGGAATCGGATCAAACAGAGTTCTGGAGCGCGATATATTATTATTTTAGTAAAGAAGGTCCATTCTGACGAATTTTACAAGACTAGCCCGTTTAACTCCAATCAAGCCCGACTCAAGTTTTAAGGAGGTTTTGACGTAGGCACGAATTTTCTACCTATAAAAGGAGTCTTAAGAGGCAGAGAGCAGAAAAGAATCACAATCACGAAATTCACAGCATCCATAGCCACCAAATATTATTTAGCTTTCTAGATTTCTAGGGTTTTGCTAAGAGATCTGTTCTTCATACCAATATACTGAGTTTGTATCTCTAAACCTCTTTACTTTTACGAAGTTTACTTTGTGCATGAATTTTCCTATGTGCGAGTAGACAACTTGTTAGATCTAGGGTTTTTAATGGTTTAATAGATCTCTAATGCATTCAACATGATATAATCAATATTCTTTACTTTAATGGTATTCTCTACTTTATTCTTATCAGGCCATTTAGAATATTGCTCATAGGAGGAGTTACACCAATACACCGTTGGGTAATGATTCCAGAACATGGTTTATAGTAGGTAACCTCGTCCTCGACCAAATGAACGTTTGGCTTGGAAGGTTATGAACAATCAGATCTGTTTCATTGCATGTGTTTTCATATTAGGTTTGGAAAGCATCCTTTCTGATCTAGTGATTAACTCATAGGTATAATATCTCGAGAGATCGGTTATTAAATATATCGTCTTCTGTGTTCGTGAATCTATTGATTATTGATTGATTGTTGATCTATATTTCCTGCGATTTCCTTTGGATCTAGCGCCCTTAAACCAATGATGAAACATCCCATTTGCGTTAGTCTAATGATATCACTAATGATACTAATCATGCTTTGCTTTGACAAGTTCCAAAGTATCAGATCTGCGGTAATCCCTTGGTTCCCTGTGGGATCGATAACCTTTCATACTACAAATGTACACTGTGCACTTGCAGTTTGTTTAGGTGAAAACAATTCACGCATCACCCACCATCAACAATACTTAACAACAATAATAAGAAGAACAAGAGAGCTTTTAGCTTTCGTCTCTCCATCTCTCTACATACACACACACACACATATATATATATATATATATATATATATATATATTTCACAACATGTTATCAGGACGATCGTCTCGATATCCGATCGTCTTCGTGTATGAGCGTTGAGCCGATTTTCAATGCTAAGGGAACCATATCTTGTATCCCCTAAAATCTCGTGGAATTTGTTATAGTTCTAGAGATATATCTAGAATCAGATAAAGTGACACTGAAAATCTTTGCATTACATCGGATGGGAAAAGTACATTGGAAGAGTGTCAATGATGTCCTCCAGGTTATAAATATGATTGAAATATATGGTTTTTGGTCAAACCACTATTTTTGTTGAAATAGCTTATTGAGTATGATGGTTTAATGAAAGTGAATTCCCCGGGTTAGGGGGAGGATTGAGAGAATCACCAAATGATATCGCCTAGTGAATACACTCTTTGATTTATCTTGATTCTCATACTAATTAGACGAGGTGGAAACTGATAATGGGATTCATTCGAGATGGATATTGGAAGAGTTATCATCTAGAGTGGGAGAATTGAAGAATCCACATGTTGAGTATGGGTTCAACTTCTAATTATTTATAATTAGAGGGGTTCTTTTTTGGAATAAGTTAAGTAAAAGACAAAAAGAGAAACCTCAGAAAAAAGAAGTTTTATTGGTAATATCGGTTACAAGGGTGTTAACTCGGAATGTCGAGTCAAGTTTATCAAAGAGAAGTATTAAACCTAGGAAATCTAGTAATTCTTCTCCCTGATTCTGAATGAATTCAATTAGTGAAGGGGTGTGTGTATTTATATGTCCTAGTAGTCGGTTATCTAAGCCCATGGGCTAACCTCAAAAAAATTGAAATATTCTATTTTTCCAAGATCAGGGAATTTGTGATAAGATTTGATCTTATTCTGTCCGAACTTAGACTTCGGCTTGAGACGAAGTTGTTTACATCCCCGCTTCGGACACTAAATCCTATCATTCTTCACCGAGGTGTCCCTCGGTAATCTGGGCCGAGACTTCCAATCCTATTGAAGGGACTTATAACTTGATAAATCATCAAGGAAAGGTGGGTAGGGACCGAACGTCAATTATTTCCAAACTATTGATAAGGGATGGTAATCCCACCATCAACAATAAGTCCCCCCCAGTTCGTCCGAGGATGTCTTCTGGCAGAGTTGGCGAAATTTTATAATTTTAATAGCTTGTCGATAAATGAGGCTCGGTTGCGGTCGATCTTCGTCTTCAATAGTATTGAATCTTATTCCTTTCCTTCGACTTCGTCCTTCAATATGGCGGGAAAGATCGCAGAAAATGAACAGTCTCCTACGCGTTAATTCCTCGATATCCTCAAAACCTTTCAACTCCCCCGCGACGTGTCATTTCGAAAAGAGGCGAAAATAAATGAAAAGGAACGACGCCTCCTTTTGTCTGAAACAATAGCTAATCAAACCCCTCTGACGCAGAAAACGAAGCGTCAACCGTCATTCGTACTTCCTATATAATCCCTAAATCACAGTTAATATTTCTCAAAATCACTTCTCAACTCTCCGAGGTAATTTCTGATCTCCTTCTCTGAACCGCTACTATTTTTCCTTTAGTAATGACTAAAAGAAACAATCCTGAGGTTTTTGTTTCTGGAAACACAATCTCATGGCCGAATATCCCATATGTCGGATATTCTCTTTTTTCTAAATCCTAGATCGGAAAAATCAAAAGGAAAGCTCAGAGTCGTGATGAGATCGAGATCCTAGTTCCGAGATTCGACCAGAGATTTTGGACCTCGCCACCGGGTTACGTCTGTCTCTATGAGAGTTTCTTCTCCAAAGCTCATCTATGGTTTCCGATCCCGCGACTAATGGTGAGTTACTGCGCTCGTCGGGGAATGGCAATGTCCCAATTAACACCCAACTCAGTCATAATTATTACCGGGCTTCTAGTGCTTGCTGCTCGGTGTGGCGTTCGACTAAACTCTTGGAAACTGGAAGAATTAACAAACTTCTCAGCCTGTGAAAATCCAGAAGGAGCCTTCAAAATTGATATCAAACCTGAAAGGAAGATACTTACTATACTTCGCTCAAACAAGAAATCGTGGTTCCGAAGCTATTTTTACGTTCGAGTCAACCAAGCTTCGGTTTACAACCCTGATGTCATAATTTTCCAAAACTGGAAGACTATAATTGGTAGAAAACTAGGTCTTCTCTTCTTATCTTTATTTGAATTCTGACCATATATTTTGTTTTACATTTTTAGTTAAACCAAGCTGCTTCCGAGCTCTCCCGTTAAACTTCTCCGAATAAATTTGAAAAACTCAAGAAAGAAGGAGAATTTCGGTGGGGTGACATTCTCCCTATCCATACCCACAGAGCCATTTCTTGGACATGTATGTTTTCTCCAAACTTCTCAAATCACATTCTGAACTACTACTAATTTTGCAAACAATCTTCCAGGAAGGGAAGACTGGAAAAAAATCGACCCCATTCCCAAAATGAAGAGATCTAACCCCGAAGGAGCTCCTGGCAGTAATCGAGGTTTTCTTCCGAGAAAGAGACAAAATACTGAGGCAGCAAAATAGCAGAATGCTGAAGCTGCTAAGAATAAGAACACCGAGAACAGGAAACTTGAAATGCCTGAGAGGGAACAACATGCGTTCCAATTTGAATTTGATGGTTCGGACCTTCTTTTTTTTTTAAACAAAGAAAAATCCGCCGAGGTTATACGAAAGGCAAGTGGTTATTATAGTCGTCTCCCCGAGACTTTCTGCGAATCAGATACTTTCGAAGCTCTTTCATGCTCTATGTTTAGGGTAACATTCAACCCGAAAACCCCCTTTAATTTCACCATCTTTTTCTGAAACTAATCTTTATATTCCTACTATATTTCAGACTGTGGGTTTTATCGATCAAACGTTCCTTCAATATGAAAAGAGACTCGCCGATTCTAATTTGGACATTGGGTACTCTGTTATCCGAGAATGAAGACTTGGAGCGAAGATCCCTTGACGCCGAGAAAGCTCTAGCTGAAGCGCGAAGCATAATTGAAAATCAAAACAAAAGCTTCAGCAACCTGAAGATGAATTTCGCGGAAAAAGAATTGAAAACTTCCGATCTTTTTGAGGAAAATTCTCGGCTAATCACCGAACTGGCCGATGCTAAACGCCAGATCCTTGAAATTTCGGAGGAGAGAGACGTTGGACGAGTTATTCTGGACTCCAAATGTGCCGAGCACTTCGAAAAAGGACATTCGGATGGGCGACGTTCAATCTTCAATGCCTGCCAAAAGAAGCTGGACAAAATCCGTGGATCTCTTGACAAATATTCCAAAGCTTTTGACAGAGCTAGCGAGTATGGGCAAGATCCGGCTGTGGCTCAGAACATTCGGTCTCTTCGTGAAAGAGGATTTGCTATCCCGGGGGAGGACATTGCTGAAACTGAGAAGGAACGTGATCGACTATCCGACCTTGTGAATGCTATTTCGATTCTGGAGTTTCAAGATGAAGATTTTAATATTCAGAGTAGCAATCTTGTATTAAGACCTCCGAATTGATCTTTTTTTTTTTTTTTTTTTTGTAATTGAATTGTAATTACTTTTTTGAATGTTAATAAAAGTTTTGTTTCTCGTATATTTTGATTTTTTACTCGAAACTCCAAAACTCAATGTTTTGAAATTCAGAAATAACAAAACAAAATAAGGCGCGCTTTCCTTACTTGTTTGCTTAAAGTTTTACAATAAGCCTACTTTATTAGACTAACTGTCGAAATTTTGCATTCGGTATAGAATGTGTAAAATATTTGTAAATGCTTACCTTCTAATCTCTCGGTATTATTTTATCGGGTTCCGAGATTCTTTTAGGCAATTTTCTTTTGGTCGAGAACGTGATCAAGGTTCCGACGTTTGATTTGTGTGAATCTTGGTTAAATATAGTTGAGTTGTATAAACTTTGTTGATGGTGGGATTAAAACCCCTTACCAATAGTTTGGCGATAATTGAGGTTCGGTCCCTGCCGACCTTCCCCCGATAATTTAACAGGTCATAAGTTCAATCAACAAGATTAGAACCCTCGGCCCATATTACCGAGGGATACCTCGGTGAAGAATGATCAGATTTTATTGTCCGAAGCGGGGGTGTAAACAACTTCGTCCCAAAGCCGAAGTCTAAAGCTCGTACTGAATAAGATCAAATCTTCTCGCAGATTCCCTGATATGGGAAAAATGCAATATTTCCATTTTTCCGAGGTTAGCCCATGTGCTTAAATGACCGACTACTAATGATATATAAATACACACCCCCCTTTCACTAATAGAATTCATTTAGAATCAGGGAGAATAATTACTAGATAACCTAGGTATAATACTTCTCTTTGATAAAGTTAACTCGGCATTCCGAGTTAACACCTTTGTAACCGATATAATCAATAAAGTTCTCTTTTCCGAGGTTTCTCTTTTTGTCTTCTTTTTAATTCATTCCCAAAACTAACCCCTCTAATTATAAATAATTAGAAGTTGAATCCAGTATCAACATTTGGCGCGCCAGTTGGGGGGATTTCTTTCAAGAAACAAAAGAAAAAACCTCGGAAAAACAAAAACCAATGATAAGTACAACTCGTGGAAAACCACGGATAACTCGTTTGGACCAACGACCCGCCGAGACTACAACCTAGGAGTTCCAGATACAAACTCGATGGACAGACCAAGGGCGTGAAGAATCTTCAAGCGATCTTTTGGAAAACAAGGAAGAGGGTAATCAGGACCGCGGACAGATAGATAAGCTTTCAATAGATTTTTTGTCATCGGAAGGAGAGGAACGAGATACATTACATAACTCGGAAGATATAGAGGAAGATCAGAACATGACACTAAGAAAGGGATAATGACTAGCAATATAAAGTTGATAGTTTATAATCCAACTTCGAAAACGGATAATTCAATAGCAGAACTACCATCGCGAACTTTGGGATATGAAAGCTTTGCTCCAGAACTCTTCCGTCAACGTCTCACATTCTAATCAAGCGTTCAAGAACATAGTTGAAAACCTACAAATGACAGCAATTGCCTGATCCTATTCACTTAGAAACGGGAAATTGGAATTTCTGACCTATAATGGAATGGGAGACCCGAGAGCCTTTTTTAAAGCGTTTATGATCACGGTCAATCAAGCTAGGATTCATCCATCGGAAAGAATGCCGTAGTTTACCGGAGTATCTCTTGAAAAAATACCTAGAGCGGATTCCCGAACAACCAAGTTTAAAAGAAAACTCTTACCAAAAGTTATCAAGTAGAATTAAAGGAACGAATCTCGAAGATGAATCATGAACGAAAAATAAATTCCCGCAGATAGATTCCTCACCTTGACGCATGAGGATAAATGTTATTTCAGAATTCTCCACGGAGACACAAGAGCGAGTCAGGTCTCAAACGGAGCTGACTCCTCCGAAGTTAACTTTACAAAAGGAGCTCATCTTTACTTGCGAAGATTTAGAAGGAGTCGAGATCCCCCATAACGACCCATTAGTAATAAAATTGCAAGTTGGAGACTATCAAGTTCCCCGAATATTGGTAGGTACCGGAAGCTCGGCAAATGTAAGAAGCATCGATGTTTTCCATGAATTATGGTAGAAAGAAACAAAGATCAAGCCATGAATCAAGTCATTAACAACCTTTTGTGGCGAAAGTGTTTCAACGCTCGGAACAGTAGAACTCCCAGTGACAGTTAGAGGAACAAGCATAATTGTTAACTTCGGCGTGATAGAAAAGCCGATTCTCTACAACATCATTCTCGGAACTCCCTGCCTGTTTTTAATGAAAGGAGTGGTTTCTACTTCTGTTCTAAAACGCGCCACCGAGGCCCGCCTAGGAGCCAGGAGATCGCTCGCCGGCCCCCAACCGCCGCGATTTGGGCCTCCGCCGATTGAAACTCGGCAATCTCCAAAAATTCAAGATTTTGTTCAATTTAATTTAGAAACTATATGTTCTTGAGTAGATCTATCAATTGTGGGTACCAATAAAGAGGAAAACGAAAGAAAACAGCGAAACAAACGGAAAAAAATGAAGTGGCCACCATTTTTAGGGTTAGGTCGTGCAGATATAAGGAAGAAGATGACATTCAAATGACTATTATACCCTTCATTGATGTTTTAAATTAAAAACGACCAAAAATACCCATTACCTGTGTTCGAACGAACTTGGGGATGGGCTTCATTAGTGGTACTTAACCACTAGACTATCACAAAATCTTATTTTTCTTATAAAATATTTAATATATATATCATAAATTATATAAAATGCCTAAAATTAATCCCTGATTAATCCCCGCATAATCCCCGATTTTCTCGCTAGGCACTAGACCCAACTCGACCGCCCGAGTAGCGCCTAGCGATTTTTCGAACCTTGGTTTCTACATATCATCAATGCCTTAAATTTCCGACCCCACTTGAAATCTTTTCGGTAAAAGGAAATCAAACCAACGCAAGGTGCTGCCTCCGTGAGAGCCAAAAGAAAGAGAAGGAAGTCAACATTTTCCTCGGAGATGAAACACTGAGACTCAAAAAGCTTCGATTGTAGATATCTCGGATGATCCGAGATAGTCAACACATAATCAATCTTCAGAACTACGTGTGGCTTGATCCCCTCCGAGGCTATGTAGGCAGCCTTTTACGAGGTTCACTACAACATCATAATAAATCTCGGTTTTATAGTGATGAAGTTTATATAACTCAACTATACTTAATCACGATTCACAAAAACAAAATCGGTGCCTTGATCACGTACCCGATAACAGGGTTCGTCCCTTTATACATTTTTTACCGAATGCAACTGAAGATTTTGGAGCTCGATAAAGTAGAGCTGAGGAATCACAAGGCAAAGTCGGGCTATTCCCGCTTATGTTTTTATTAAACATAAAAACGCTTACCCAAAGAATCTAAGGATTTGATAAAGTAGGATTTAAGGATTAGAGGTCAAAATAGTCGAGGTTTAACTCACTAAAAATTTTCGGCTCTGCCCATAAATATCTGGTAATCTGTTGAAGGAATTCTTGAAAAAGACCAACAAACAGAATACTCGAAGAATCTTTTCTGGAATTTTAAATGAGAATTCAAGGAAAGATAAATTATTTAAAAAGACCTGCGAAGTATAATCTCGGAAAACCTCGAAGATTGTCATTCAAATAATCTTAAAAATACTTACTAAAAGAAGAAAGAAAACAACACTACAAATCAAATATCGAAGCAAAGCGTTAGGCTCAAATTCAGGGAAATTATTGTCCCTCATTTCTTGTTCGGCTGTTTTTGCATCATTCTCCACTTGTTTCAAAAGATCAGCAAGGATATTCAGACCTTGAGAAGAAAGATCGTTGAGTACTTCAAAGATTACACGGGCTTGACCAAGGTTAATGGTGTTTACAATTCCGTCTTCCCGAGCCTGCACGGTTTTCTGGATAGAATTCTGCCTATATTGGATTTTTTCAGCCATCGCCTTCTTGGTAGATTGCACCTTTTGAGCTAAAGAAGCACCAGCAATCCGAGCTTCCTTCTTCATCGCCTCGACTTGGTGAGCAAGTGAAGTTTGCTCAACCTCCAAAGCCTCGTTCTTCTTTTCGAGATTGTCGATATATTTGTTGGTGGCCCTCAACAATCCTTCGTATTCGCCGACAATGAGGCATGTATTCCGAGCTTCCTGAAAAGGAAAAAGAGTTTGTAGAAGGTTCGAATAAAATTAAAAGATAAACAACAGTAGAGAAAGACCATCAAACCCGAATAGAACTCCTGGCTAGAGCAGATATGTGCTCTTTCACGACAAAATCACCCTTCGGCTTTAGAGATTCACAACCAGCCATCTTCCAGAACAACTGAACTCTCTTTTCTTCATCACTTGAAAGAAGTTGTGATGAGTTGAATTAGAACTTAAACGGGCATCTTCAGCTTCGAATTGAGATTTCAGTCTTTTGGTTAAAGGGGTTCCAATAGCTGAAGGAGCGGATCTTTTCTTTGAAGACTTGGTTTTCGGAGATATAGCGATAATTTTTCCGCGTTTCTTCTCCGAAGAAACAATATAAGAAGTTTTAAGGCCAAAGAGTCGATTTCACCCTTCGGAAATTTTTGAAATCTTGACCTCTTAGGAGGAGCTTAGATAAGTGATTTATTGGAATAATCCGAGGGTAATCTTTCTAATGGACAATCGACTTCAGAGATTTCATAGCCTAAAAGAAATACCAAGTGATGAATATGAATATTAGCGAACTAAGATTTTAAAAGAAAGAGAAGAGTTTGAGATACATGACCGTTGACGAGCAAGTTTGATGAAGTCCATATGAATCTTTGGAAATACCAATGGAGTAATAGTGTAAATCCGATCCATTTCCTCTTGGAAGATTGGAGGGAGTTCTTTGAAAAGAGTCAGTTTTACAATTTTTGAGGCATCGACTGACCATGTCTTGATTACCTCGGCGCTAGGGTCAAAGATGGATGCCTCATTAATCCGAACAAAGAAAAAGTTAGTACGCCAGCCTTTGGCATTGGAAGTGAACCCCGTACCTAGTTTACCAGCGTTTTTCACCATGGTATACCGGGTTTTGCCATCTCGGTTATCCACGAGTTTGGCAAGCTCGGAGAATTTCAACCATGGAAAAATAATGTCGGCTCTGCTGGCCTGAATTAGGAAAGCAACCATGTGTCTGATGGCGCCAGGTCCTAGTTGGGTGAAAGAAATCTTCAGCTGTCTGAAGAATTCTACGAAGAGGAAAGGAATTGGGAACCAAAGTCGAGCTTCGGTAAAAAAGTGAAGATAAAGACACATAAATCCTCCTGGAGGATTCCAAGGTCTTTCACCAATTTTTGGGACAAGTATTTCAAGGTCTTCTGGGTTTGAGGCGAATGATCGGAGAGTTTCGATATCACTTTCTTTAAAGGAAGAATCTCCGAAGTCTTCCGAGAATTCCTATCCCGCTGTTACTTGGTCGGAAATAGTTTCCGAACTGTTGCTCTTGGATGGGAATTGGCCGGGATCGACGGATCTGGGATTCAGTTTTCTTTTCGGTCTACAAAACATCTTCTATGTTGATCATAGAATTGTTTGATTGGTAATCCTCGGAGGTTTTCTGCTGAGATTCGCTAGATCTAGAAGAAGATGAAGTTAAATCGGTTTCGGAGTCGGAACCAAGAGAGTTTTGTTTATCGGACGACATCTGAGGAGAATTGCGAGGAAAAGGAGGAGGACTTAGGAATCTTAGAAGGATTTCGCGGGGGACTTTGAGAAATGAGAAGCTTGAGGATGCAATCTTCTTAATAGCTATTTAAAGGAAGGCGGTTTTATGGTCACAAAAACTCAACCGACGTTCTTTGAGATATGTTAAACCAAGATTGGGGGAAACAGAGGTTCAATTAATAAATATTTTCCTTTCTTTTTCGCACCAAAAGTCGCACCTGAAGCTTGTAAGGTGTATGAGCGAAACGTCATGGGGAGTTGAAAGGTTTTGTGATAATCGAGGAATTTGCGCGTGAAACGAATGAGGCTTTTCACTGTCTGCTCCTTTTCCCGCCATATTGAAGGATCGAGATCGAGAAAGAAGATAAAGATTCAAGACTTTTGAAGATAAGGATCCACCAACATCGAACTTCATTTATCGACAAGCTGTTTACTTTGGAAATTCGCGAACTCTACCCGAAGACATCCTCGGACGAGCTGGGGGGGGTTACTGGTTGATGATGGGGTTACCACCCCTTATCAATAGTTTGGAGATAACTGAGGTTCGGTCCCTGCCGACCTTTCCCTGAAAATTTATCAGGTCATAAGTCCCTTCAACAGGATTAGAACCCTCGCCCAGATTACCGAGGGATACCTCGGTGAAGAATGATCGGATTTTAGTCTCCGAAGCGGGGGTGTAAAAAACTTCGTCTCATAGCCGAAGTCTAAAGCTCGGACAGAATAAGATCAAATCTTATCACAGATTCCATGATCTGGGAAAAATGAAATATTTCAATTTTTCCGAGGTTAGCCCATGGGCTTAAATGACCGACTATTAAGGATATATAAATACACACCCCCCTTCACTAATTGAGTTCATTCAAAATTGGGGAGAAGAATTACTAGTTAACCTAGGTTTAATACTTCTCTTTGATAAAATTAACTCGGCATTCCGAGTTAACACCTTTGTAACCGATATAATCAATAAAGTTCTATTTTCCGAGGTTTCTCTTTTTGTCTTCTATTTAACTCATTCTTAAAAATAACCCCTTTAATTACAAATAATTAGAAAATTTTTGATACTTGGTTCAACTTCTAATTATTTGAAATTAGAGGGGTTCGTTTTACGAAAGTACTTGATAAGAAAATAAAGAACAAAACTCGGAAAGAGGGTGTATTATTATTAAAGGTGTTTACAATGCTTGTTAACTCGGAATGCCGAGATTAAATTTATCAAAGAGAAGTAAAACCTAGGTAATCTAGTTCTTCTCCTCCCGATCCTGAATGAATCTTATTAGAGAGGGGGGTATGTATTTATATATCCTTAATAGTCGGTCTAATAAGCCCATGGGCTAACCTCGGAAAAATGGAATATTTCCATTTTTCCAAGACTAGGGAATCTGTGATAAGATTCGATCTTATACTGTCCGAGCTTACACTTCGGCTTAGGACGATGTTCGTTTATACCCCCGCTTTGGACACTAAATCTGATCAATCTTCTCTGAGGTATCTTTCGGTCATCTGGGCCGAGGGTCGAAATTCCTGTTGTTGGGACTTATAACCTAATAGATTATTAGGGAATAGCTAGGCAGGGACCAAACTCCAATTATTGCCAAACTATTGATTAGGGGTAGAACCCACCATCAACAGTAAGTCCCCCCCCCCCAGTTCGTCCGAGGATGTCTTCGGGCAGCGTTGGCAAAGTTCCTCCTTAAATAGTTTCTCGATAAATGAAGTTCGGAACCAACTGATCTTCGTATCCAATCACTTCTGCATTAATACTTCTCAAATTTCCAGACTGTAATTTAGGCGGGAAAACATTGGAAAATGAAACGCCTATCTTCTCAGTTTCCTCAAAACCTTTCACCTCCCAAACGACGTGTCGCCTTGAAAACTGATGAAAATAAATGAAGAGGAAGAGACTCCTTCTCTTTCCTCACGAATCGACTCACCAGATCCTTTCACAGTTATCAATAAAAACTCCACTTTTCTGTTCATCCTATATAACCACCGATTATTGATTAATTTCTTCCATAATCGACTCTTCACTCTCCGAGGTAACCTTCAATCTTCCTTCTTTAATTAAAATTTTTCAACTCGATGTCCGGAAGAAATGAACTTGAAGTTTCGATTTCTGGGAGTACTTGCCCTTGGCCAAGTATCCCGGATAACGGACCTTCTCTTTTTCCTAGATCCGAGATCGGATCAATAAAAAGGAAGGCCCTAAACCCTGAAGGGATCGATATTCTGGTTCTGACGTCTAATCAGAGACCTTGGACTCCACTACCAGGCTACTTTTTTTTCGATGAAATTTTCTTCGTCGAGGCAAATCTTTGATTTCCAATACCTCAATTAATGGTAAGCTACTGCTTCCGCCGAGGAATGGCGATGTCACAACTAACACCGAATTCCGTAAAAATCATCACCGGCCTTCTAGTACTTGCGGCTCGGTGCAATATTCGGCTAAATTCCTGGAAACTAGAAGAACAGACGAACATTTCCGGTGCTAAGAACCCAGAAGGAACCTTCAAACTAAACATCAAACCTAAGAAGAAAATCCTCACTGGATTTCGTACAAGTGCTAAGCTATGGTTCCGAAGTTACTTCTACGTTCGAATCAACGAAGCTTCAGTGTACAGATCTGATGCCAAAATCAATCGGAATTGGAGAACTATAATTGGTAGAAACTAGGTCCCCTCTCTCCTGCTTGTTCCAATACTAATTCTTCTCTATTTTCCTTTCAGTTAAACCAAGCTGCTTCCGAACCCTTCCACCAAACTTCTCCGAAGAGTTCGAAAAGATTAAAGCGGAAGGAGAACTTCAGTGGAGTGAAATACTTCCTGCTTCATTCTTCAGAGCTCGCTCCTGGGCTGGTATGTTTTCTCCGAACTTCCTAATTTTACCAAACTCCTTCTTGATTAAGATCGAATTTTGTAGGATGAGAAGACTGGGAGGGAACCGACTCTTCTCTTAAAATGAAAAGATCAAACTCCGAAGGAGCTTCTGGCAGTGATCAGAATCTTCCGAGAAAGAAACAAGACTCCGAGGTTGCCAGGAAAAAGAACGCGGAAACTTCGAAGAAGCGGAATGCTGAAAACAGGAAGCTAATCTTGCCTGTAAAAGATCACCATGCTTTTAAATTCGAATTTGATGGTACGGAACTTCTTTTCCAAAATAAAGAGAAAAGTTCCGAGCTTCTACGAAAGGCAAGTGATTACGATAATCGTCTGCCCGAAGTTTGCTGCGAATCAGATACTCTGGAAGCTCTTTCTTTCTCACTTTTCAAGGTAAAAATAGAGACAAACTCCTCTTTCACTTAGAACTTCTACTAATATTTTCTTTGTCTATTCTAGTCGGTGGGTTTTGTTGGCCAAGCATTCTTTCGGTATGAGAAGAGGCTCGCACAATCTGCATCGAAGATCGACTCTCTTCAAGCCGAGAATAAAGACTTGGAGAAGAGGTCCCTCGACGCCGAGAAAGCTTTGTCTGAAGCGCTCAATGAAGTTGCGAATAAGGATAAACGCTTGGGTAAAATGAAGGCGCATCTTCAAATGTTACTCGCTGGGGATTGGCTCGTGAAGTTCTAACCGAAGTCGTTCTAAGAGTTTGATTATGATTTTGGGCTCTCAAAACTTGGAGTTCTTCTGATATGATCGCCAATTGATCGATCAGACTTCAGTTTATCCGTTGTTGGTGGTCGATTTGCTCTGTCATCCAACTTTCGCGCTGCTGTTGTGTTCTTACTACTACTCCATCGAGGGTTCTTATCTCTTCTATGTTGGGAATTCGATTTATTATCCGGTTTCTTCCGTTATTCGATGATAACATTCCTGCGGTTTGCTCAGTCACCTAGGAGTTAGGATGAAGAGTTTCGTTTAGTACTTCCTGAGAATTCTGGGTTTCGGATGTCGAGGTTCGAACTATCGGATTAGTAGGCGTCACGAATCCTTGTTATCCGAGTTGATTGGGTGTAGTATGAGGATAGCTTAGTTCACAGGCTATTGGATTGCGGTTCTGGTCGGTATTCTGACCGCTCCTTCTTCGTCGCTTACTTCTGCTTCTTCACCCTCTCGACGCTCGTTAGTAGGTGGCTCTTCCGTGCTCATCTTCCTGTGCGAGATCTCTTTTTTTTCTTACCAAAAGTTAGTCACCCCCTACCTGGCGCGCCAAATGTTGATACTGGGTTCTGTTGGTGTTGGGTTCAACTTCTAATTATTTATAATTAGAGGGGTTCGTTTTTAGGTAAGTAATGGATAAGAAAGTAAAGAAGAAACCTCGGAAAGAGGGTGTATTGTTAATAAAGATGTTTACAATGCTTGTTAACTCGGAATGCCGAGATTAACTTTATCAAAGAGAAGTAAAACCTAAGTTATCTAGTTCTTCTCCTCCCGATTCTGAATGAATGTTATTAGTGAGGGAGGGTATGTATTTTTATATCCTTAATAGTCGGTCTAATAAGCCCATGGGCTAACCTCGGAAAAATGGAATATTTCCATTTTTCCAAGACTAGGGAATCTGTGATAAGATTTGATCTTATACTGTCCGAGCTTAGACTTCGGCTTAAGACGATGTTCGTTCATTCCCCCGCTTCAGACACTAAATCTGATCAACCTTCTTCGAAGTATCCCTCGGTCATCTGGGCCGAGGGTCAGAGTTCCTGTTGTCGGGACTTATAACCTAATAGATTATCATGGAAGAGCTAGGCAGAGACCAAACTCCAATTATTACCAAACTATTGATTAGGGGAAGAACCCCACCATCAACAAGTTCAACTTCTAATTATTTGTAATTAGAGGGGTTCGTTTTTAGGAAAGTAATTGATAAGAAAATAAAGAAAAAAACTCGGAAAGAGGGTGTATTATTATTAAAGGTGTTTACAATGCTTGTTAACTCGGAATGCCGAGATTAACTTTATCAAAGAGAAGTAAAACCTAGGTAATCTAGTTCTTCTCCTCCCGATCCTGAATGAATCTTATTAGTGAGGGGGGTATGTATTTATATTTCCATTTTTCCAAGACTAGGGAATTTGTGATAAGATTCGATCTTATACTCTCCGAGCTTATATTTCGGCTTAGGACGATGTTCGTTTATCCACCATCTTAGTTTTTCGAGATCTCTGTCTTCTTTTCCTAAAAGAGTACCCCCTACCTGGCGCGACAAATTTTGAGAATGGGTTCAACTTCTAATTATTTATAATTAGAGGGGTTCGTTTTTGGAATAAGTTAAGTAAAATAAAAAAAAAAGAAACCTCGGAAAAAGAGAACTTTTATTGATAATATCGGTTACAAGGGTGTTAACTCGGAATGCCGAGTTAACTTTATCAAAGAAAAGTATTAAACCTAGGAAATGTAGTAATTCTTCTTCCTGATTCTGAATGAATTCAATTAGTGAAGGGGGTGTGTATTTATATATCCTAGTAGTCGGTTATCTAAGCCCATGGGCTAACATCGGAAAAATGGAAATATTCCATTTTTCCAAGATCAGGGAGTCTGTGGTAAGATTTGATCTTATTCTGTCCGAGCTTAGACTTCGGCTTGGGACGAAGTTGTTTACACCCCTGCTTCGGACACTAAATCCTATCATTCTTCACCGATGTGTCCCTCGGTCATCTGGGCCGAGGGTTCCAATCCTATTGAAGGGAGTTATAACCTAACAAATCATCAGGGAAAGGTCGGTAGGGACCGAACACCAATTATCGCCAAACTATTGATAAGGGGTGATAACCCCACCATCAACACCACATCGGTTGTAAGTTGATAATATTGGTAAACTGACTTCCCAGATTTGATTAAATCTTGTGAGTTCACCTTATGCAATTTGTCACTTATAGTATGTCGATTGAGAGAAAGTGAAACATACAAATGGTTATGTTCACACTCAAAATGAGCTTATTAGTAAAGAAAATCTAAATGATTGCAATGACCAACTATGGTGAAGTTGAATCTCTATGTTTTAGCATAGAACATACAGTTTTGTATATAGTAATTGTTGATACTAGGTTCAACTTCTAATTATTTATAATTAGTGGGGTTCGTTTTTGGAAAAGTATAAAGTAAGAAAAGAAAGAGAAACCTCGGAAAGCAAGACTTTTATTAATGATTTGTGTTACAAGGGTGTTAACTCGGGATGTCGAGTTAACTTCATCAAAGAGAAGTATTAAACCTAGGCGATCTAGTAATTCTTCTCCCCGATTGTGAATGAATATTTATGTATGTATTTATATATCCTTTATAGTCAGTCTGGTAAGCCCATGAGTTAACCTCGGAAAAATGGAATATTTCCATTTTTCCAAGACTAGGAAATCTGTGATAAGATTTGATCTTATACTATTCGAGCTTTAGACTTCGGCCTAGGACGATGTTGTTTATACCCCGCTTCAGACACTAAATTTGATCATTCTTCACCGAGGTATCCCTCGGTCATCTGAGCCGAGGGTTTATATTCCTGTTGTTGGGACTTATAACCTAATAAGTTATCAGGGAAGAGCTCGGCAGGGACCGAACTCCAATTATTGCCAAACTATCGATAAAGTGAGAACCCCACCATCAACAGTAATGATTATACATCAATGAGTTATAAGAAATATATCTCCCATGTCATTGATTTATGGTTGGAGATCATATATTTATTATTTAAAACTTTATGGGTGTGAGGTATATGTTTCCACGCCGCATAAAAGTAACATCCAGATAGGATGAAATGTATGAGGTGGAGATGAATCTCGCTCTACTAATATTGGCTTATCACTTAAAGATGTGTTTGTTGTAAGATTTGCATATTATCATTTGGGTGAGAATTTTCTCCCATGATTATAGAAATAAAGAATAGTTGGAATCCTTGAACAAATGACTGTGAACTTGAGGTTCAAAGATTCAAAGGATCACTATGTAGATATACTACAAATTTAATGCGAACGCGTTTATTAAAATAAACAGCTGATGGATGAGATTTCGTTGTGATCCTCGTATAAATAAATAATGAACTTGAAGTTCAAAGAAATCTTATATTCCAGGTGAAAATGCTCTTATAAGAACAGTGTGTCTATGACACGTTATGAACGTGATAGACCCATTTGGTTCCAAAGGTAAAGAAAATCCTCGAGAAAAAAGGGAGCAAATGATTATTGAAAAGAGGATTCAATTCCCCAAGAGGAGTAATGAGACCGATGATATGGTTAGTGGTAAGATCAGAAAAATGAATGAAATCAATGATATTGATAAAGATATTTCGATTAACCATGTCATTACGGGAGAAATTATATAACCGAAGACAAAAATGATTGTCGACAAAATGAATCATATAGTGCGCATGAATATCCGCTCCACAGCTAAGCGTAGAGAGAAAATGAGGATCATAAATCTCAAGATGAGTGTAGAAAGACAATAAGGATCATTTGTCTCCATTCCGAAGATGGGTGTGGAGAAACAATAAAGATCATAAATCTCCGCTCCGAAGACAAGTGTAGAGAGAAATATTGGCCAAAATAATATATGTTTCCGAAAACTCTACTAGAATGAAATTTATGAGAAGTTGTCTTGAGTATGATTAAAATAACTTGGGGGAGAAAGGCTTTGGAGGGACAAGATTTTCCTCAAGCATCCCAAATTTTAAATCTTGTGAAAGGTAAGTTATTTCAAAAGAAAAGGTATTCGTCTAGAAGACGAATATGATGCAGAAAAATATGATAATTTTATTAACTCTCCCAAAGTGAAAAATTATGGTTTAGAAGTGAAATAGATGATGTATGTATATCGAATATTCTCTTTTTCTATAGATGATCATGAAAATAATGATCTAGACCTAAGGTCAATATCAAGGTGCCAGAAAATGCCCGATTGGGAGAAATGGCTAAAAGTCACGAAAAATAAATGAATCTCCCTCAATAAAAGAAATGTCTTTGAAAATATTATTGTTATATATGAAGATGTAATGAAAGTCGGGCACAAAGGAGTTTTTGTGCTAAAAAGGGATGAGTAAATGATGTCACAAGATATAAAACCTAAATGTGGCATAAATTTTTCTCAAATACCGGAAAATGGATTATGTTGAAAATATTCCCCGATTATGGATGCAATCACATTCAGGTACTCGATGAACCTAACGACACCTAAAATCTTGAAATTTACCTTATGAATGTTGTGATTGCATACCTATATGGATCACTTAATAGTGACATATATATGAGAATCCCATAATGATTTAAGGTCCTAGAAAGATCAAAATTCCAAGAAGGATCCAATAGTCTATGTTCGGTCATGGTACAAAGATCACTTTACGGATTACAACAATCCGGACTCATGTGGTATTGCCGCATAAATGAGCATTTGTTGATAGAATGATAGATCAACAATGCGATATGCCCTTGCAAAATCCTCTTTAGGATTTGTAATCATTGTTGTTTTGTTAATGACCTGAACATAACTGAAATTCAAAAGGATAGAGAAGATGCAATAACTCATATTAAAAATGAGTTCTAAATAAAAGATTTTGAAAAGATAAAGTTTTGTCTCATGCTCCATATAGAGCATTTCCAAAGATGAAATATTTGTGCATTAATCAATTTACACCCGAAAGGTGTTAGAAACGCTTTTAGCATAGATAAAGCGAATCCTTGAGTACCACAAAGGTCAATAGATCGCTTAGTATTGATAAATATCTATTTCAACCTTTTGAAGATAACGAGGAAGTATTAAGTCCAGAAGTGTCCTATATAAGTGCTATAGGTGCGTTTATGTATCTTGAGAGATACAGTTAATCTCCTACACGGAGACACTGAACTATGATAATGCAGATATTCCGTTATCTACGAGATATGATTTACTTGGGATTATATTATCCTCACGTTCCGCGTTTGGTCTGGTTGGTTTTGCAGTTGCAAGGTATTTATCAGATTTTCAAAAACTCTGTCGCAAATCAGAAATGTCTTTGTGATGGGAGGTACTGCGATCTCGTGGCATTCTCAAAAGAAGACTTTGGCTGGCCACTGAGATAAGGGCCAATGACTCATCACAAGAATCTGGCGGGATGGCCATCGAGAAAAGAGTCAACAAAATTGTTCGAGGATATTGATGCATGCATTTCCTAGCTCAAGGAAGGTTTTATTAAGAGCAATGAGACGAATCATATCCTTTGAGATTTTTATTTTATCCTTAAAAGCTCGACAAAAAATCAAGAAGTCGGCGTCAAGTATATTCGGAGCGTTAGAATGCGTCAACAATGAAATTTGTGAAGAGAAGATCATATCCATATTTCAGGGATAGATTACGTGACTGTATTCTTTTTCCCTTGTCATGATTTTATTCCACTGGATATTTCCATGATAAGGTTTTTAACGAGGCAGTACATAATGTATCCACAATGATGTATATTTAAGGGGGAGCTGACGTCATTGTACTATTTTCTTTGCCATGGTCTTTATCTCTTTGGATTTTTCCGTGATAAGGTTTTTAACGAGGTAATACATAATATATCAGTTATGATAGATAATCAAGAGAGAATGTTATAAAATGATTATCTAATAATTTTAGTTTATTAATAGCTTTACATCCAAGCTATTATAACTTTCTCTCCAAGCTTAATACTCTTGCTCATAAGTTTTTGTAAGTATAAATAGTAGTTCATTGTATTATATTTGTACATACTTAACAATAATAAGAAGAACAAGAGAGCTTTAGTTCTCGTCTCTCCATCTCTCTACATACAACTATACATATATATATATATATATATATATATATAAATATTATTATATTATATATTTCACAACATTACTCAACTTTGAGAAAATTATTAATACAAAAAACTAAAAGAAGTTAATAATTTATTGAACTGTTGTTAAAATAAATCTGTTTTCATCTATATTTATTATTATTACTTGAAAGGAAAAATTTAGAAAATATCTTCTATTAACTCAAAAGATTAATTACACTATTTACTTGTCTTTTATACTATAGTTGTACAATTAGAAAAATCTAATAGAAAATTTACAAGTAAACCAAACTGACTAAACCATTTACAATTAACCAGTATGAACATATATACTCCAATAGGCCCCTTAAAGTTGTGCTGTAAATGTTAATGAGGTTCATCTTAAATTTCAGATACTTAAATTGGTGTGGAAATAATGGCTTAGTGAGCAAATCTGCCACTTGATCTTCAGTGTACGAATATGAAGTAGTTTAATAAGGCCTTTATCTAAACGTTCATGTACCGAGTGAGAGCCCACTTCTATATGCTTGGTGTGCTGGTGGAAGACAAGATTTGTAAAAATGTAGATAGCTGCTGTGCTATCAAAGAAGAGTACCTGTTTCTTAGGAAGAGAGACCTTTAAATCTGTTAATAAGATCTTCAACAAAACCAACTCACAAGAGGCAAGATGAAGAAACTGTGGGTTATTTCTTCGAACACCAAGAAATAAGGGAAGATCCTAAGGACATACTGAAACCTGTAGTGGATCGTCTACTGTCTTGGTAAGATTCCCAATCAAAGTCAATAGAACTAGCCAATGTAAGATCATGATCAGAGGGATAAAACAAACCTTGACCAATCGTTCCCTTGATATATTGAAGAACTTTGGTAACGGCTTGCAAATAAGAAGTACGAGGAGCTGAAGAGTATTGATAGAGTTTGTTAACGACAAAATTGATGTCCGGCCTTGTAATAGTAAGATACATTAACCGTCTCACCAAGCTTCGATACATATCTGGATTAGGTAATAACACTCCATCAGATTTGAATAGTTTCTGGTTGGGAACTATTGGGATTGAGGAAGGCTTACAGCCCAACATTCCTGAAGTAGATAGTAACTCCAATGCATATTTCTTTTGGCATATAGAAATATCGGCAGAGGAACGAGCAATCTCCAAGCCCAAAAAATATTTGGGTGCTCCAAGAACTCTGAGTTTAAACCGTTCCTGTAAATCATCAACCAAAGACGCAGCAAGAGATGGATCAGTGCTAGCAATGATTATATCATAAACATAAACCAAAATAGCAAGGAGATCTGATCCGGAACTCTTAACAAACAGTGTGTGATCTCCATGACCTTTAGAAAATCCCAACTGAAGGAGAGAGGTAGAGAACTTAACAAACCACTGTTGTGAGGCTTCTTTTAGTCCATAAATAGACTTCTTGAGGCGACACAGATTTTGGAAGCAGAGTGACACCCTTTCTCTCTGCATATGCTTCTGGCAAGGTCAAGTAAATTTCTTCTGTGAGATCGCCATTAAGGAATGCATTAGAGATGTCCAGCTGAGTCAAATGCTAATTCTTCAAAGCATAGACCTTGAAAAGTAACTTAAATGTAGCTAACTTAGCAACCGGGGAAATTGTGTCATTTGTAATCCAAACCTTCCTTTTGAGTAAACCCATTCGCCACTAAACAGGCTTTGTACCTTTCTAAGGAACCACCTGCTAAAAACTTCAAAGTGAAAACCCACTTACAACCAACAGCCTTCTTACCAGGAGGGAGAGTAGTGGATATCCCAAGTATTGGTTGACTCCATAGCCCCAATCTTTGTATCAACAGCGCCATACCATTCCTTAGAACTCTTAGCTTTAGAGTATGATTGTGGAATGGGAATTTGTGTGATGTTATTGATGTAAGCAAGATAAGGAGGAGAAAGTTTCGAATAAGAAAGTGAAGATGAAATGGGGTGAGCTATCTCATTATTGAGAGAGTAGCAATGATAATCCTGTAAATGAGTAGGAATTTTACGAGACCTCTTTGAAGCAAGAGAATCATCAGAAGAAATTTGTGATGGGAGATGAGAAGATGGAGAAATTTGTGATGGAATCATATCTGAAGGGGAGTCCAAGGGTGTGAAGAAATCAGCAAAACCGTCTGAAGAGGAATCCTTGGCACAGGGAAATATATCCTCATGGAACAGAACATGTCTGGATATGAACACTTGATTTCTCTCCAAATCCAAAAGCTTTAATCCATTATAACCTGCAGGGTAACCCAAGAACACACAGGCACGAGATCGAGGCTTAAACTTATGCCGCTGCTTAGGATAAGTATACCCATAACACAAACATCCAAAGGTCTTTAGCTGATCAAAGAGAGGAGCCTTGCCAGTGAGAATCTCATAGGGAGACTTGTTGGACAGCAGCGGAGAAGGCGTCTTGTTGATGAGAAACACCGCTGTCAATACACAATCACCCGAGAGAGAAAGTGGAATCTGAGATTGGATCAAAAGAGCCATGGCCACATTAAGTAAGTGTTGATGCTTACGCTCCACCACTGAGTTCTGTTCAGGTGTCTCTGGACAGGAGTGGTAAGCAATAATCTCTTTATGTTGAAATAACTCTGTAAACCGAAGCTTCGGAGCATTATCAGAGCGTACTGACTTCACTTTAATACCATACTGTGTTTCAACCTGTTGTAGAAAAGCAGGAAAAACAGTCAAAACATCTTATTTTGTCTTTAAAATGTGAATCCACGTAGCACGGGAATGATCATCAACTATGGTTACAAAATATTTATAACCTTCACGAGTTTCAACAGAAAAGGGTCCCCAAGCATCAATATGCAATAATTCAAAGCTGGTATTACATATATGATTAAGAGAGGGAAAATATAGTTTGTGTTATTTAGCCAAATGAAAAACATGGCAAAACTTCAAACCTTTATTCTTAGACTTAGTAGTTCCTAAAGCTTCTGAGATAGTATACAATCTTGAGAAAGAAGGATATCCATGCCTCTTGTGCCACACGCCAATATCAACCACTGTATTCATTGATGGAGATTCTAGAGAGAAAACATAGAGGTTACCAAGTCTTCTACCCTACCCAATCCTTCTCACAGCACTAATGAGTTCCCGCACAAGCGATAGAAGAACTTGGAAAAAAAATTAAGTCAAAATCGGGAAAAAAAGAATTGATTATCTTACTAAGAAGGCAAATATCTCACTTTCAAAATTATCTTCAAAGCATGTCCCGAAGGATTTATATGATGAAAAGAGCAGAAAGAAGGCTTAAGCGAGCTAAGGAATTAGTTAAATTGGTTGTCTTGAAATGAAAAGGTAACTGGCTCTAAGTTGTCTACATATGATCGTAATTAAGTTTTAGAATAGTCCGTATCCGAAGAAGAAACCTGAAAGTTCTGTGATGAAGAAGATAATCCTGAGACGAATGATAGATTCACTACGGTGTTGAGTTAGTCAAAAAGGCGCTTAGAGTGGAATTCTCCTTGGAATAATCCTAAATCCAAACCCCATTTCTGATGATGAAGGTCGATACTTTTTTTTTGGATACTTCAGGATATAATAATAAGATCAAACGACAAAGTTTTCGTAAATGGCTAAGGGTGGTGAACCCTCTTTTTGGTACTATAATAGAAACACAATTGAAAATAGATAAGTATGTACAGTTTCATTTCCATGTTGGAATTTTGAAGGAAATTATGATCAAGCAAAATTGGGTAGAATATAAGTGGTTTGGGTTCCATCTGTCCAAATAACTATCATATCCAAATCGGCACAAATGGCTACTTGTTTGGTAATCTTACCTCACAACTCATCCGAATTCATTGCGTCTTTTGTGTATGCTTCTAATTAAAAATCCAGATGGGAAAAGCTCTCGAAGGAGCTATGGCAGCTTGCGAATAATCATATAGTCTAGATATATCCTTGGAAAATCATTGGAGATTTTAACCAACCTTTGAACTTGGAGGATTATTCTAAAGGAAGCACTCGTGTGACAAAAATGATGGAGAAGTTTAGTGATTGCATTTTGAATTATGAGCTCCAAAATCTTTCATTCATAGGGAAATTTTATATTTGGTGGAATAAAATGAAAGACAACCCAACGACTAAAAAAACTGACCGTATTCTCACTAATGATCAATGGAAAATCAATTTTCCTCTAAGTTTTGGATATTTTGGGGACCCTTTATTCTCTAACCGTTGTCTATCTTATATCATTATCAAGAACATATATCAAAGAAAGCCTTACTTCAAGATTTCACATTTCATCATGGGTCATTGGAGTTCATTCCCGACATCAATCTATTGGAGCAGTTGTGATTTTTGTGGGACAAGGATGTTTTGCTTTCTCAAAAACGGAAGCCTCTACAACTTGTGCTAAAGAATCTGAACTGTGAGCATTTTACTGACATAGAAAATAAAGTTTCTCAAGCTGAGATGTATCGAGAAAATTTCCAAGCTGATCTGCTAAATGCTCTATTAGTTTCTGCGATGAAGAAGAAAAATAATGCTTACATATTAGATATTATGGCGCTCTTTGGCTACTGCAGAAGAAAAAATCTTGCTCCAAAGATCAAGAGTGAGATGGATACAAAATGGTGAGGTAAATTCTACCAATTTAATGCACATTATGTTAGAGATAAGAGCTTCTACTAGCATATCAAATTATTACTTATTTGGTAACCTTACCTCACAATTCAACCTAGTTTATTGTGTCTTTTGTGTATGATTTTAATTAGAAAGCATAAACATAAAAAATTTGGAAGGAGCTATGCCAGTTTGCGAGTAATCAGATTTTTCATAAGTCTTTTTGGAAAGTTATGGGAGATTTTAGCCAACCTTTGAACTCGGAGGATCATTCTAAAGGAAGCACTCATATATAAAAAAAATGGAGGAATTTGGTGATTGCATTCTGATTTGTGGGCTCCATGATCTTACATGGAGAGATAAATTTTATACTCGGCGGAACAAGCATGAAAACAATCCAACATCTAAGAAAATTGACCGTCTTCTCACTAATGATCAATGAAAAATCAATTTTCTTCTAAATTTTATATACTTTGGAGACCCTTTCTTTTTGACCATCGTCCATCTTTATCATTACCAAGAACATATATCACAAAAGCCTTACTTTAGGATTTCGCATTTCCTCATGGGTCCATGGACAAACAATCTATTGTAGCACATGTGCTAAAGGTTCTGAACCTCCATGAGTATTTATCCGGAATAGAAAATAAAGTTTTTCAAGTTAAGATGTATCTCAAAAAGGTCCAAGCCAATCTACATTGAAGAAGGAAAACGATCACTAGTAGAATTCTTAAAATTGTAACAAATATAGTCACGACAATAAATTTGTAGGTATATAGAAATAACAACGGTATAGCCACAACTGACATCTGTTGCTATATGAGCTGTGATATCCAGTGGATACATAGCCAAAAAGTTGCCAATGTCTAAGAATTTCTATTAACAGCCACATATTATTGTGGCTACATATTCTCATCAAATGTGAATGCCCCACTTCCAAGAAAAGGATTTACACAAGTTAAAGATCATTCAACTCTTTGAGAAAGAGCGGTTCTGAAGCTTTGGCATCCTTTCTTGTTTTTTTGCCTTCTCTACAATCACGCGGGCTAAGAATTAAAAGGCATCCATATTCAACAAATTGGCACAAGCTCGCACTTAATCCAACTTTTTCTCGACATTATCATTTGTTATTTCGTTTCCTCCGAAAAGTTGCATTTCAACAAAGTCTAAACAACTCAAACTTTTATAATATCGCAGATACCCACAACATAATAATCCAGAAATAAACGCAATATCTCATAAAGAATACCGGATGGAAACTCTATTCGCTACAAACCAGCATTGATTTCTCTTGCTTGTAGATGCTTCGAAAATAAGGAGCATCTACATACCCATCTTGTGATTTTTTTTCCATATGCATGTGGAATAAATGTTTTTAGTTTAGTGAAATTAGTTTAGCATCCTCAAATTAGTATTAATCACAAGATGGGTATATAGATGCTCCATTTTTTAGTTTAGCATCCTCAAATTAGTATTAAACACAATTTAGTCTTTTTACACATCCTCAACAAATTTTTTCACTAAAAGTTTACTAAGTTAGTATTCAAAATTTTTAAATTGCCATTATAATTATATTACTAATTAATCTTATTTTCTGCTTTAAACTTTTAATTCAAAATTCTAAAATTTCAAAATTAATAATTTAAAAAGATTAAAAAATAAAAAACGAAAAAATAAAAAATGAAAAACCGAAAAGTAACAAAAAAATAAACAAAAAAAAATTAAAAAAAATAAAAAAATAAACAAATAAAATAAAAAAATAAAAAAATAAAATAAAATTTTTTTTAAAAAAGCTAAAAAGCTAAAAATTGAAAACTTAATTCGAAAATGAAAAACTAAAAATTTCAATTCGAAAATGAAGACCTAAAAAATTTAACACTTTAAAAATTGAAAACTAAAAAATAAAAAATATAAATTAGAAATTAAAAATCAAATATCGAAAAATAAAAAATGAAATTTTTTCAATGTTTAATTAAGTTGATTTTTATTACTTTCATATGGTTTTTTTAAGTTTCATTTATTATCAAGGTTTTTAAATATTTTATTTACTTAAATAAACAAAATCTTTTAATTATGGATACTTTCTTAAATGAATACCCTAATTTTATGGCTAGTTACATAATTAGAATAATCTTTTAAGATTTTTTTGAAAAAAATTTTAAACTCAATTTAGAGATTAATTCCATTTTTTACTTTTTTATAAAATAATCTCTTCAATTTATTTAGAAATTTATGAGAAACTATGAGAAACTCTTTTTTAAAATTATTTTCATTTCTAAAATTTTTTACAATTATTTTCATTTTAAATTTTTTTTAAAATTAAGTAATATCAATTTTATTTATTTGAAAAATACTTTCCTGTTTTTTTGTTCAAAAAAAACAATATTTTTTTACTATTGGAAAAAAATCCGCGAATAAAATCTTGTTGCCAGGTCATCAGATGTCAAAAGATTCGTAAATTTTTTTAAAAAATCTGTTGCAAATCATATATATCTATTATACTATAATACTAGTTTAGTAATTTTTCAGCAACTATTGTAGTGTTACGAATTAAAATAAATCTACAGCAAAGGCAACAAATCTACAACAAAGGCAACAAATCTATAACACTACATGTTAAATCTGTAAATTATATCTGCAAATCTAGATAAAACCGCAAATTTTTAAAAAAATCTGCGTCACTAAAAACAAATCATCAAATCAAACATGCAAACTAAGGAAACCTGCAAAATAAAATCCGAAAAAAACAAATCCATTACTCAAGAAAAATATCTACGACACTACGTACTACTTTAGTAATTTTTTAAACACCTTTTCCTTTGTTGTGGAATTTCTAAAAATCTGCAACAAAGCACAATATCTACAACAAGTAAATTTAAATCTGCAGAAACAAATTCGTAAAAAAACAAATCCGCAAAATACATCTTCAAAAAAAAAAACTCTTCAACACATGTATGCAGATTTTTTAAAAATAATATGTGGATTTATTTCGATGGGAATGTGGCATTTCCGTAAATATTAATTTTTTTAGCTGATGTGGAAAAAAAAGTAATGGCCTTTCTGTAAATAATTTTTTCGTACCAAATGGTTATAGGGGTTTTTTAGTCACGAAAATACCAATTTTAAAGGCCCAAAAATTAGTACTAATCTAATAATTATAGTATTTTTTTTCATAAGTAATTATAGTATTATTTCATACTAATTAAGTAAATCACCCTTTATTTTAAGTGTTTTTTAACTATATAATCTCGTCATGTATATAGTTAAAAAATGAATCCTCGGAAAAAATAAATTTTTATTGATTATTGCAATTAACAAGGTTGTTAACTCGCAATACCGAGTTATCAAAGAGAAGTATTAAACCTAGGTTATCCAGTAATTCTTCTTCATGATTCTAAATGACCTAATTTAGTGAAGGGGGATGTGTATTTTGTATATCCTAGTAGTCGGTTATCTAAGCCCATGGGCTAACATCGGAAAAATGGAAATATTCAATTTTTCCAAAATCAGGGAATCTGTGATAAGATTTGATCTTATTCTGTCTGAGCTTAGACTTCGGCTTGGGACGAAGTAGTTTACACCCCCGCTTCGGACACTAAAATCCAATCATTCTTCACCGAGGTATCCCTCTGTCATCTGGACCGAGGGTTCTAATCATGTTGAAGGGACTTATGACCTGATAAATTATCAAGGAAAGCTCGGCAGGGGCCGAACCTCAATTATCGCCAAACTATTGGTAAGGGATGGTAACCCCACCATCAACATAAAATCCCCCCCCCCCCAGTTCTTCCAAGGATGTCTTAAGGCAGAGTCGGTGAATTTCCAAAATTAAGTAGCTTGTCGATAAATGAAGCTCGATTGATGTCGATCTTTGTCTCCGAAAATCTTGAATCTTCTCTTTTCTCTTGATCTTGTCCATCCATATTGGCGGGAAAAATCATGAAAAACGAAGGGTCTCCTCTGTCACATGCACCAATTTCTCGGTACTCTCAAAACTTTTCAACTTCCTTATGACGTGTCATGCATACGTCTCAACCTCAGACGTATTTTTTGGCGGGAAGGTGAAAAAGAACTGATAATTAATTGTACCTAAGTTCTCCCACTCTTGATTCGACGTGTCCCAAAAGACGTCGATTGAGTTTTCATGACCTTAAAATTTACATCCCTTTAAGTAGCCATTATTCCTAAGAGATTGCATTCTCAGGCCTTCAATTTCTCTATATCCTCCGTGATATCTTCCTAAGAATCCTAAATCTTCCTTATGTTTCTCGTAACTTTCCTAGGATGTCGCCTGACAAGCAAAACTCTCTCGGTTTAGACTCCAAAACCGACTCTACTTCGTCTTCATCTGGATCCAGCGGATCTTACCAGAAGACTTTCGAATATCATCAATCCAACAATTCTTTGATCAATATCGAAGATATCTCTTTTGCGGAAAAGAACAACAAAATCCAAGATCTATCAATTCTGGCCAACTCCCCAATCAAGAGTAACAGCTCGGAAACCATTTCCGACCAAATGACGACGGGAGGAGAAGAATTCCCAGAATACTTCGGAGATACCTCCTTCAATGAAAATGATATCAAAATTCTTCGATATTTTGCTTCAAATCCAAAAGATCTCGACATTCTGGTCCTAGAAATCGGTGACATACCTTGCAATCCTTTAGAAGGGTTCATGTGTTTATATCTTCACTTCTTTACTTAAGCTCGTCTTTGGTTTTCGATTCCCTTTCTAATGGTAGAGTTTTGTAGATGCCTAAAAATTTCTTTTACTCATCTGGGACCTGGTGCTATTAGACACATGGTTGCCTTCCTAATTCAAGTTGGAAGAGCTAACGTCTTTGTCCCATGCTGGAAATTCACCAAGCTTGCTAAGCTTGTGGACAACTGATATGGTAAAACTTGGTATACTATGGTGAAAAATGCAGGTAAACTAGGTACTAGATTTACTTCCAATGCCAAAGGCTGGCGCATTAACTTCTTCTTTGTTCGAATCAACAAAGCTTCCATTTTTGATCCTAGCGCCGAGGTGGTTAGAGCATGGTCAGTTGATGCTTCAACAATTATAAAACCAATCCTTTTTAAAGAAATTCCCCCAATTTTCAAAGAAGAAATGGATTGTATCTACGCCCTTAGTCCATTGATTTTCCCGAAGATTCCCACAAATTTAATTGAACTAGCTCGGCAACACTCAGGTACATCTTTAATTTTTTAAAGTTTTAACCTTAGCCTGCTATTATTTATATTCATCGTTGATACCTTTTTCTAGGTCACGAAATTTCCGAAATCAAATGCCCGCTAGAAAGATCGCCTTCAAATTATGCCAATAAACTGCTTATCCGAGCTCCTCCTAAGAAGTTGAAGTCTCAGAAACTGCCGAGGAATGACAATGATTTTTCCTTCCCTGGTACTTCTCAGGCTGCATCTTCAGAGAAAAAACGAGGAAAAGCTATCGCTGCATCTCAATCTCCGAAAACCAAATCTTCAAAGAAAAGAGCAGCTCCTTCAATTATTCGGATCTCCATCTGTTGACCTTGCGTCGTAAATCCTTTCTCGGCTTCTTCGTATCAGGTTCTGGTCCTCTTATATTTCTTCTGAGTTATAGAATGTATCTCGTCCCTCCCCTCTTGGTGATAGGCAGTTATTCAAGAACTTATTCGTCTGTTCATGTTCTTGGATACTTTTTTCCTTGTTTTTCGAAAGACTCATGATGTCTGGTACATCGCTTGAAGATTCTTTTTGCTCTTGGTTCATCTACTGAGTTTGTACCCCGAACTCTGGGATAGCAATTTCGATGAGTTTTTGGTCCCAGCGAGTTATTCTTTGTTTCCTCTGAGTTTTAACTATCATTGGTTTTAGTTCTTCCGAGGTTTATTTTTACTTTTCTAGACGAGACGACCCCCCCTTCCTGGCGTGCCAAAAGTTGAGACTAGGTTCAACTTTTAATTATTTATAATTAGAGGGGTTCTTTTTTGGAGAAAGTAAAAGTAAAAGACAAAAAAGATTCCTCGGAAAAAATAAGCTTTTATTGATTATTGCAGTTTTTAAGGTTGTTAACTCGGAATGCCGAGGTAACTTTATCAAAGAGAAGTATTAAACCTAAGTTATCTACTAATTCTTCGCTTCGATTCTGAATGATCTAATTTAGTGAAGGGGGATGTGTATTTAGGGAAAATCCCACAGAAAACCTTGAATGTGGCAGCCACTTCCACTTTAAACCTCGAGACTATTATGTGATCCAATTAAACCTTCAATGTGACGAAATTGACAAATCAAACCTTTAATGTGGCTTTCTTTTTCCACACTCTTCAAACCCTAACGGATGAACAGTAACTCCGTTAAAAAAATTATTAAAAATTTAAAAAAATAAAAAAAAATCAAAATATATCAAAAATTTCAAAACAATTCATAAAAATTCCAAAAATTCTATAAAAAAAATCAGAAAAATAGAAAAAAAACTGAAAAACTCTTTCCTTATTTAAATAAAATTCAATAAACTAAAAAAATAAAAAATTTAAAAAACTATTATTTTTAAAAATTCAAAAAATTCAAAACAAAATCTAAAAATTTCCAAAACATTTCGAAAAAGTTCCAAAAATTCCCAAAAATTGTTTAATTATTCCAAATAATTCGTAAAAATCTTTAAATTTCCAAAAAAAATCAGTAAATCCAAAACATTCTTTAATTATTAAAAATATCAAAAAACGTTAATTATATAATAAAATAATAACTTAGATATTTCGAAAAACTCCAAAATTTATTAAATAATAGTAAAAATCATAAATTATATAAAATTAAGTGCTTAAAATAACTGATTATATGAAGGTTAAGTGCTTAAGTGTTTAAACTAACTGATTATATGAAAGTCTTCCATATGTATTTTGGCTCACAGGTTTTGACATCTCATATATAACTGAGTCACTTTTCCAATGGAAGTAGTTTCCTCTCCTTGTATCTTTTTTGGTTACCCAATGATTCAAAATGCTCACTTATGTCTTGATCCAATCAAAAATGTGTATTTGCATCATGTCATGTCTATTTTGTTCGTGTATTTTATCTTAAAATCATCCATTTAACTTTTATAAAAAATGTTCCAAATTTTTAATTTTATATGATTTATAAGAAAAAAAATATTTTCTGATTTCTTTAACAGATTTTTAGAATTTTTGGATAGATATATCTAAATTAATATTTTCTTTTCTATAATTTCGGTTTTTTATTTTTAATAATCGAAGATTTTTTTGAATTTTTAAAAATTATTTAGAATAGTTAAAGATTTTTTGATTTTTTTGGAGTTTTCTAGATTTTTTTAATAATTAAAGAGTTTCTAGAATTTTTTTGATTTTTTTGATTTTTTTTGAATTATTTTTGAGTTTTTATGAATTTTTTTTTTTTCATTTTTTTTGATTTTTTCATTTTTATTTTAATTTTTTAATAATTTTTTTAACTGAGTTACTGTTCATTCGTTAGGGTGTGAAGAGTGTGGGAGAAGAAAGCCACATTGAAGGTTTGATTTGTCAATTCTGCAACATTGAAGGTTTAATTGGTTCACATAATAGTCTTGAGGTTTAAAGTGGAAGTGGCTGCCACATTGAGGGTTTTCTGTGGGATTTTCCCTGTGTATTTATATGTCCTAGTAGTCAGTTATCTAAGCTCATAACCTCAGAAAAATGGAAATATTCTATTTTTCCAAGATCAGGAAATCTGTGATAAGATTTGATCTTATTATGTCGGAGCTTAGACTTCGGCTTGGGACGAAGTAGTTTACACCCCCGCTTTGGACACTAAAATCCGATCATTCTTAACCTAGGTATCCCTCGGTCATCTGGACCGAGGGTTTTAATTCTGTTGAAAGGACTTATGACCTGATAAATTATCAGGAAACAATCGGTAGGGGCCGAACCTCAATTATCGTCAAACTATTGATAAGGGGTAGTAACCCCACCATCAACACTCTTCCTCCTTGGAATCCTGCAATGTACTTATCCGAAGTATTATTAAGTTTTACTAAGTTGTACCAACTATTACTCAGTTGAAATTTTTTAATTTACAAAAATAGATACTTAAAATAAAATATTTTCTTGTTCACGGTTTCAAGACATACATATACATTAACGAAGTTGTATTGCTTAGGATTCGTAATCCAATCGTTGGGATTGGGACTTCAATCCTTGGGTTTCCTCATTAGTTTCATGCTCAATTGTACCAAACATGAATGGTTATACCAACTGAAACGTAGTATTACTCAGTTCCAAGACATACTACTGAATCTAAGGAGCTTGGCACAATTTATTCAGAATAACTTTTACTAAGTAGAAAAGATATTATGATTTAACACAAGTAAAATCATTTAGATAAGTCGAACTAAATTCTCAAATTTTGATTTATAAATCATTTGTATTTTTCTCACCTTTAGACATTCCATTCATCACCTTGTGAGATTCCATGAGCTCTCTATGAGAGCTTTTGGCATCAATCTAATTCACAATTACAATCATGTTGTTTGACAATTCAATGAGGTTTAAATCAATGAGGTTTAAGATGAAATAAAGGTAAGATGATTAAATGCTAAACACAAAAACACATAATCAATTCAAACGAATTTTTCTAACCATTCTTTGAATGTTTATTCTATATCTTATTATTTTTGAACTATTATGAATATTAATTAAAAATGTAAAATAGTAAATTCTATTTATTTTGTATTCACTATAAAATGATACACTACAAAATTCAATTGCACGAACATTGAACCTACAAAAAATTAAACATAAGATAAAACTTTTAATGGTTTAATGTGAATCTTCAAATGGTTCGCGAGATACATCACCTTAATATTTGTTGGCGTATGAGAAAATGTAGGCCATACTTTAGCATATATAATTCGTATGCTCTCGAATCAAAGAAATCATCTACCCCCTACAGTGTTAGCTGTTCCGCTTTGCTCATCGTATTAAGCTGCACAACCTGCAGCTCCAGAATTGTTTTGGATTGAACTTTGTGTAAATCCACCTCTTGATGATTAAATTCAACCTTTTTAGAATCAAATATTTCTTTCGAGATCAGTTCGTAAGATTACCAATCATGACTTGCACTCATTTTAAACTCATATTCGTCTTCAGTCATCTCCAAAAATTAATTTAGGACATTGCTTTGCGTTTCTTCTATACTAGATATTGTCCGCGCCGAGTGCGGAATTAATGTTTTATTTTATGACCGTGAAATATTTTTATTTTTTGGTCGAAGTGCACCAAAAGTATCATCTTGCGTATTATAATTAACAATAGTATATTTTAAGGATGGAATTCTTATCTCGGATCTTGCATATTATAATTAACAATATTATATTTTTCACTTATCAAGGGGACCATATCCAGATCCAGATATTAAGATCTAGGATCCATCGAAAACGGCTCCGGATCCGGATATCTTAATTTTGAGATCCGAATATGGATCCATACCATTAAATATGTTAAAAATATTTTTAAAATCTATGTTTTACATATATTATGTGATTTCTTATATAAAAACACAAAAACATGTATACAATTTAATTTTAATTATGTTTTATCACATATTATATTTATTTTCAAAGATATTATATAAATTATTACTTTTCTAATTAAATTTTTATTTTTGAACATTTTATTTTTATTTTTAAATTTAATTTGTCATTATTTTTACGGATTCGAACATCTTAGTTTTTTTATACGGATACTTAAAACCATGATAATGTTAACACATATTCCATGGATCCGGATATCTTGAAATTCTCAGATATCCGGATTTGTCTCACCGATAGTACTATATTATTTCGTATAGGAAAAAATAAATATATATCTTCGCAATATAATCTTAGTTATTATTTGAAAATATTTTAAATTATTTAATATGTTGATTAATTTTCCAGAGATATTGGTGAAATTTGATAACATGTGGATACTACATTATAATTCTCATATTGTCAAAATTAATCACAAATCATGATTAATTTTACCTTTGTATAACGATTCCGATCTTTAACTTTGTAATTAACATGAATGAGATTAGCCATATCTATTTTGGGACGGGAATTCCATCTTATCCCATATTTGTCTTGAAATACATGTTTTATTTTCATTTTCGGTTATTTTATTTTATATTTGGAACCATCTAATTTATGTTAAGATATAAAAGAAGGAAAATATATGAGAGCATATTATCTAAATTACCCGTTTGCATCTAATTTTGAAAAAAACTAATGAGAGGAAAATTATTTAGAGAATCCCGAAATACATGTTCCGAAATCAAATTTTTTGAATCCGTCCCGTTTTCGATTTTTTCTATCCTCTTACCCAAATTTTCCATTTCGTTTCCTAAATTTGATATAGAAACTTACTTGTCATAGCTAAGCTTGTTAGTTATCTTTGGTAGTTAAATCCTTAGAATAGTAAATATTTCATATGATATTTCTTATTTATTTTGACTTATTAAATTTATAAAAAATATATACAAAAGTATAGTACATTTGTTAGTAATGCTTCCATAAACGGTAAAATAATTATCACTTTACCCATAAAAAAGTTACAGCTTTAATATCTTTGTTGGAAAACCGCAAAAATTTAAAAATTCCCGTCCATTCAAGAAATTTATTTTTGAAAAAAAAAAAAGTCTTCTACACATGAGGAATTTTTGTGAATGAACATGAAGAAAAAAAAATCAAAAATAATTTGATCAACTTCGTTTAGTCTTTTTAGACCATATGTAATTGAATCATATATTTTATTTTTAATAGTTAAACGGATCTTATTCTTCTATAAAACTGAAAACATTAATCAATAAAATGTAAATATCGACTACAATAGGAATATTTATATTTGTAATTCGCAATTAAGACATGTTTAATTATTTATAGGATTAATTATTATTCTCGCATTCGTTCATTAGTCGACGTGAGACACACACTTTTTTTAATATCTATTTTATATGTGAAAGAGGCAACTAAAAGTTGATTTTTAAAAAAATATTATTTTAATATTATTGACAAAATCTAAATATACACTCATTGATATTAAAATAACATTTTTAATAACATTTTTTAAAAAGTCAATTTTTCTGATTTTGTTTCAAAACCGAATTTGAAATTAACAATAATTTGTTGTTTTATATTGTAGTCAATGCTAACTAACTTTATATTTTTTTATTTGGTTCAATCAAATTCACAAAAAAAAAAAATTGTAAAAATGAATTTAAAGAAAAAATACAAATTTTTATAAATTTTTAAGTAATAAAAATTTAATTCAAATGATACTTATATGTTAACTAACTAAGTATATAGATAAATAAGGAAATAAATCTTGTGAAAGATAATTATGCAGATTTTGTTATTTAATTAATTGTGCATAATTGGATTTTACTATTATATTTTTAATTAATTTATTAAACTTTTTTTCTATATAATGGTATTGCATGTAATTACAATACAAAATAAAGGTTATTTTCAAAAAATGCTTCTCTTTTATTATATTAGAGTAAAATCATTATGATTTAAGACAAGTAAAATCATTATGTTTCTATTTTTATTATATCAATTTACTTTGACACAAGAATTTTTAAAAAAATCATATCAAATCCATTGTTATTGAAAATGTTTTAAGTATTTGGATTTTAATGACTGGAGGAGATTTTAGAGGATTTTAGGAGACTTTATTAGTTAAAAATATAAAGATCTAAATCTCATGGTTTTAGGAGGAATTGTTGGGGATTTTAATACCAAGTCATAACAACTTCTTTTAAATCACCCAAAACCATCAAAGTCATTTAAAATCTTATTAAAACTCAAATCATTCTAAATGCCAAGTTCAATACACCCCCCCTTTATTCCTATGTTCAAAAGATAGTAAAACTCAAAATATAGATTTCACTCGATCAGTGGCGGAGACAGCTTGTTAGAAAATATATTAAAAATTGAAGAATTTTAAATTGACCAATCAAATTATATTTTAACAAAAATATAATAAATTAAAAATTAAATAATATTAGTATATTTATTGCAGCATATATGTTTATACCTTTTAATTGTAAATAGTTTAGTTGATTTTGTTTTACTCGTAAATTATGTATTAAGTTTTCCCAATTGTACAGCTATAGTATCAAAGGCAAGTGAACAGTATAATTAATTTTTTGAGTTAAAGAAAGATATTTTCTAAATTTCTCCTTTCATGTAATATGGTATCAAAGTCATTGCGCTAAGATCCTCTTTGCTTCCGTTGTTTTCCTTGTTCGATCCAGCTCTTAACTTCAACGATGTTGTATACCCGCTTTGGGCCTCGTCGATTTGTTCGTATGAAGAACGCTGCGATCTCTTCTTCTCTTTCTTCTCGGAAAAGACCGTCTCGATTTACTGGTTTACCTAAGACATCTCCGGTTTCTCCTCCAGTTACTAGATCTGGATTTGGACGATGGGGCGCTAGAGATGATCCAAAATCGATCGATCCTCATCATTCTTCATTTCATCTTGCGAGCGGAGACCATCCAAGTTTAAATATCGTATCGATTACCCTAGATAAGTCTAACTATGACAATTGGAGTGTGGCTATGCTTGTTCCTTTTGATGCTAATAATAAAGTAGGTTTTGTTGATGGTAGCTTACCTAGGCATGTTGCTTTTAATCTAAAGTTTCAGATCTGGTCTCAATGAAACAGTATGGTTAAAGCTTGGATATCGAACTCGCTTTCACCCAGACTTCAAAGCAGTGTCTCGCGTTCAGCGATGCTCTTGCAGTATGGTGTGCTCTTTATGAGTGTTTTCATATGACCAATCTGAAGGAATTTAGGTGTAGATTTTCAAACTTTTCTAAAATCATAATGATTTCTTTTAGCCCTTTAGATCATGTTGATTGAATCTATATTTCGGATCTCGATCATACCTGGAGTTTATGAGCAGCGGTAATGTTCAAGATGCCGAGATCAGGAGCGTCTCAAATGCTGCGCCTCTACGAAAAGTTCACACGCACACAAACTGGATCACCGGGATGCTAGTGCCATAAGAGCTCTCAGGATTCTGTGTTTTAAGGTGGCTACAGATCTTAGTATGTCTGAAAATTTCGTGCCTCTATATCTTATATAGAGACCACGAAAACCTAATTAATAACCGGGCTAAACCGATCATTAAACCAAACCAGTCGGTCTGATTTCAGTCACTATGTCGATCGACACAACTACTTGTGTCGGTCGACACACTTAGCCAAAACACATAATAATGTATATCAAATATACATCAACTTGATCTTACATTAAGGATCAATCCCAATCTTGTTTATCCAGTTTGCTTAGGTGTGTGACCCTGTAGGATCATATAATACTAGCAATGAGTTCATAACTCATAAGTTATAAGCGGCTTCTAGCAAAGCATTACAACTACCTAGTATCACATGATAGTCTTATCTCGACAACACAACTATATTAGAGTGAATACAAGTATGATATCCAGGACATTCCCTTCAATCTCCCACTTGTACTGGAATCAACTTATTCCAATAATCCCTTTATCTCTATATCTCGATTCAGCATAAGGCAAGAACCCGTGTCATCCTTATAAAGCCAAATCACGTTTATCGAACCCTAATTTATACTGATAAAGGCAAACAACTGACATTCAGCTTGTTTGAGTGTGGCCACACATTCCTTCAGTATCAAATCTTCGATAGGCCCAGAGATATTTAGCTCCCGTTATATAGGAGGGACAAATCCCATCTTGTTCCATCCCCTGTTCCCCACACACTTCATGATATGCCCAATCAATGTCTGAATAATCACCAGTTACGGATGACGTTTGACAAAGTCAAAGCAGACCAATTCATATGCAGAAAATCATGATGAACTCAGGTCTAAGGACTATACTCTATAGTCGTAATGAGAAACTCATATGACACTCATATAACAATCTTGTTGAGTTCTCATTAGCGGGTCATGTCTGATACCGTGTTCACAACACATATCTATGTGGTTGACTTTGATACTCCTATCAATGACACCATGAAACTTAGTCATCAGTCACATCACATACTAGTCTTGCGCGGTTATTAATGTCCCAAGTTAACAACCTTGGACCAGGGACCTCAGTAATTTATGACATCTATCGCTTATAGGGTTTCATGATCAAATCACGTATTTGATGACCTATAAAAATGCCTTAAATTATTTTGGGACTATTATTTAATTAATCAATTGCAAAATTAAATAATAATGAAACAATTTCATTTAGTAAAACATAACCAAAGTATGTTTACATGAACATCAAAAACAAAACAAACAACTCCCACTCAAACTAAGATTACTACTCAAAAAATCTAATTCCTATCGCAGCAGCATGACTTTCATGCTTGGGCCATGGGAGTGGCTTAGTCAGAGGATCAACAACATTCTCGTCCTCTCTCAATGATATCTCGTATCAGATGATATCTTCTCTCGATGTGTTTGGACTTCTAGTGTGATTTGGATTCCTTTGCTTGAGCTATAGCTCCATTGCTATCACATAACAATGCCACAGGCTCAGAAATGCTAGGAATCACACCAAGTTCAGTAATGAACTTCCTAATCTAAACAGCTTCCTTTGCCGCTTCTGAAGCAGCAATGTACTCAGCTTCTGTCATGGAATCCGCTACAGTGTTCTGCTTGGAACTCTTCCAACTGACTGCACCGCCATTAAGACAGAAGACGTAACCAGATTGAGATCGGAAATCGTCTTTGTCCGTCTGGAAACTAGCGTCGGTGTATCCACTTACCACAAGCTCATCACTTCCTCCATAAACCAAGAACTTATCCTTAGTATTCCTCAAATACTTCAGGATTGTCTTGACGGCAGTCTAGTGACTCTCACCGGGATCGGATTGGTATTGACTCGTCATGCTCAAAGCACAAGCGACGTCCGGTCGTGTATGATGAGTGGATTTTTCAGAATCCAAGGGTCATCAATTACCCCTAACCATTGTAGTTTGAGGTGTCAATCCGAACTCGCTATTAATTTGTCACCTAGGATGCAAGGATCTACTTAATCTAAGCCTAATGAGAATGTTTGTTGGTTTTGATTAACTAAATTGATTGAATGTAAGTAATAAATTGACTAAGTTATGCAATGATTAAAACAAGGGTCTTTGGATGGGTTATTTGTGATTTGGGATCACTAAGCATGGTTTAGAATGTCTAACTTACACTAATTAGCTATTCCCTAGGTTAATGATCCATTTAATTGACTAATTCACTTCCATACAATTAATCACTTCATTAATTATAGCATCATTAGCAAATTCTCATTTGTGATGATAATAATCAATGAGCTTAAATCCAAATTACTAGATCAACCTAATTACATTCTTAAGCACCAATCCCTTGGGCTAAGGATTATAATTCCATCTCTAAGCTCTCTTGGGCATTTCATCAAATACTTGGTGTTCATGAAATGTCTCATATCATCTTCCTCATTCCCATGCAAGAAGAAGCTTTAAGAACTCTTAGAGATGGATGGAATGTTTGATTTAAGACCTAAACTAGCCTAATCCATGCCTAGATCACCCTCATCTAACCCATCCTTAACACTAATGAAACTACTCTAAGACCCATGATGATTCTCCCAAAACCAAGTTTGATTGGAGAAGAAATCATGATGGAAAATAAGATAGATTGATGAAGGAATGTAAAAAGCAAAGATTATTTAAGGGGAATGCAAATTGTATTCAAAGAGAGAACTAGAGTTTTGAAACAAATAAGAACAAGCTAGAGAAAACTTAAGAAATTCAAAATCATAAGCAAATAAGTGTGAAAATGGGGTTTTTAATGATTCTGGGTTGGATCGGGTCGACCCGGGACAAACCGGGTTTCGACCCGTAAGATTTCTGTCCGTCAGGGGTCGCAGCGGTCACCTTCTGACAACTGCAGGACCGCTGCATGTTGTTCAAGGTCTTGCTCAGAAATTCACAGCGGACCATGCACCGGTCTAAGTCAGACCACTGTGGTAAAAATGCGGTATCTACCAAAATATAAGTCCAAACGACCTCATACCAGCTTTTTCAGAAAGATAAATCCATCCTCTAAAACTTCTATGAAGAACTTGAAGGCTGAATCTGATCGGAAAGCCTTCGTTTTTCCAGGTCTTTGGGAGGTGTCATTTTCTATCGGCAAGACAGATACTCTCCAGCAAATCGGTCATATCTCTTGAACCACATGTCTGATCGACGTGAATCCAATTCCTATAGTTAGAGGACTCCTCTGGCTACAACTCTCATGAAGAACACCAAGGCTGAGTAGGCATGGAAACCCTCCATCTGATCGAATCTTTGGGAGGCTCCGGATGGATTCTATTTTCTGTTTTGCATCCATGCCTCATTCCTTTGCTCCAATGCACCTAATAAACATCGAAATGCACTAAAAGACTCTCCTAGGACCTAATGCAACATCTAGAACTTAAATTCAATGAAATACATGACAATTGTAACAAAACTAGCCGAATATGCAATGTAATCCTACTCTAATGCAAACCTAAATGATGCAAAATATGATAATATCAGTGTACATAGCATGGCATACATGATAGATCCTATCGCAGAGGCATAGGGAATCTTACTCATGCGCTCTCGTTCAGCAGGTGTCGAAGGACACTGCTTCTTGCTGAGAGTGATGCCATGCGACATTGGAAGCAAGCCGTTCTTGGAATCATGCATGTTGAACCTGTGTAAGACCTTATTAATATAAGTGTCCTGACACAATCCAATTAGCCTCTTCGATCTATCTCTATAGATCCTTATTCCAAGAATATACGCGGCTTCTCCCATATCCTTCATCGAGAAACAACTTCCAAGCCAAGTCTTAACAGACTGAAGTAACGGAATATCATTTCCGAGAAGCAATATGTCATCTACATACAGTACTAGAAAGGCAACTGCGCTCCCACTAGTCTTCTTGTAAACGCATTGTTCCTCTTCGTTCCTGATGAAACCAAATTCTTTAATAGCTTCATCAAAACGAAGATTCCAACTCCGAAATGCTTGCTTTAATCCATAAATGGACCGATGAAGCTTGCATACTTTTCTAGGGTTATTAGGATCTACGAAACCCTCAGGTTGTGTCATATACACATCCTCTTCCAGAATCCCATTCAGGAAGGCGGTTTTCACATCCATCTGCCAAATCTCATAATAATAATAAGCGGCAGTCCCTAGGAGAATCCGAATGGACTTAAGCATAGCGACTGGGGAATAGGTTTCGTCATAGTCAACACCATGCACTTGTTTGAAACCTTTTGCCACCAATCTAGCTTTGTACATTTGTACATTACCATCCACGTCAATCTTCTTCTTGAAGACCCATTTGCACTCAATGGCTTTTGCACCATCGGGCAAATCTTCCAAAGACCAAACTTTGTTGATTGACATGGACTCCATTTCGGATTCACTGGCCTGAAACCATTTTTCGGAGTCAGAGCCCGACATTGCTTCTTCGAAAATCGCAGGTTCGTCACTATCAATGATCAGAAGATCATGACAGTTAGTCACGAGAAATCCGTATCTCTTGACTTCATTACGAGTCCTTCCGGACCTGCGAACTACAGGCACCACAAATGTTGGTTCCACAACTTCTTGTGAATCCAACGGCTGCTCTCCCTCATCAGGTTGAACAGCGTCCTATGCTTCTCGAATTTCTTCGATTTGTACTTTACTCCCACTGTTCTTCTTGGAAAGAAATTCTCTCTCAAGAAAGACACAGTTCCGAGCAACAAATACCTTGTCATCGGATCGGTTGTAAAAGTAGTATGCCTTGGTTTCCTTAGGGTAACCAACAAAGTAGCACTTATCAGATTTGGTTGCTAGCTTAACAGATATCAATCGCTTGACATAAACTTCGCAACCCCAGACTTTAAGAAAATACAGACTTGGAACCTTTCTAGTCCACATCTCATATGGAGTCTTTTCAACTGGTTTTGTTGGAACTTTGTTCAACGTAAATGCAGACGTTTCAAGAGCGTATCCCCAGAAGGATAACGGTAGATCCACATGACTCATCATCGATCGAACCATATCCAATAAGGTATGATTCCTCCTCTCAGACACACCGTTCCACTGTGGTGTTCCAGGAGGAGTGAGTTGTGAAAGGATTCCACAATCTCTAAGATGATCATCGAGCTCTTGACTCAAGTACTCACCTCTACGATCAGATCGAAGAGCTTTGATACTTTTGCCAAGTTGGTTCTATACTTCATTTTGGAACTCCTTGAACCTTTCGAAGGATTCCGACTTATTCTCATAAGATAGACATAACCATATCTTCTGAAATCATCAGTAAATGTGATGAAGTACCTAAAGTTTCCTCTTGCACTAATGCTCATTAGGCCACATACATCTGTATGTATAAGGCCCAACAAGTCACTGGCCCTTTCATTAAACTTGTTGAAAGGGGCCTTTGTCATTTTACCCAATAAGCAGGATTCACACTTCTCAAATGATTCATAATCAAATGAGTCTAAAAGTCCATCACGATGGAGCTTTTGAATCCTTTTCTCATTGATGTGGCCCAAACGACAGTGCCAAAGAAAAGTCGGGTTTGAGTCATTTGATTTAAACCGTTTGTTATTTATGTTATAAAATGGCATTGATTGGTTTAGAATATAAAGCCCATTCTCTAATGGGGCGCTACCATAAAATATGTTATCTCGAATAAAAGAGCAACATTTGTTCTTAATCGAAAAATCAAAACCATTCATGTCCAAAACAGAAATAGAAATGATATTCCTGCTTATCGCAGGTACATAGTAGCAATTCTCCAACTCTAAAATCATGCCTGATGGCAGAGACAAATGATAAGTTCCTACGGTTAATGCAGCAACTCTTACTCCATTCCCAACACGCAGGTCCACTTGTCCCTTCTTCAACGTTCTACTGCTGCGTAGGCCCTGCATATTAGTACAAATATGAGCACTACAGCCGGTATCCAATACCCAAGAATAAGAACTTGATGAAGTAACATTTACTTCTATAACATAAATACCTTTAGATGTCGTCTCGTACGACTTCCTCAGGTTCTTCAAACCTTCCAGGTGTCCTTGCAGTTTCTCCTGCAATGCCCCGGTTTCTTGCAGTAAAGACAAATGTCAGTATCACTAGGGCTGCGCTTTGGGTTGGAAGACGACTCAGACTTGTCCCGGTTCTAAACCTGGACAGCCTTGCTCTTTCCTTTGGCTTTAGCAGGTTTCTTAAACCCTTTACCCTTTTGTACCATAAGTATATCAGGAGCAGCCTTCTTGATATTGGGTTCTGCCTTCTTGAGCATGCCATGCAGCTCAGTCAGAGACTTCGTCATGTTGTTCATATTGTAGTTTAGAACAAACTGATCGAAACTAGTCGGCAGGGATTGCAGGATGATGTCCCTAGCCAACTCTTGGCTAAGGGGAGAGTCCATTTTAGCCAGGTTATCGATATAACCCATCATCTTTATGACGTGGAGGCTCACTGGACTATCCTTTGACATCTTGCACTCAATGAGAGATTTAACCATCTGGTATCTCTCAGTGCAAGCTTGCTCCTGAAACATAAATTCAGGGTTGTGATTATCTCGATCGGTGACCCCGCGTTCTCAAACTGTTTCTGCAGTTCCGAGTTCATCGTGGCCAACATCAGAAAAATCACATTTGTCACATCATCCGAATGCTTTTCCCACTTTTCCTTATCAACAATGGGAGCATTGGATTTGGGCCTTTCAGGAAGAGGTTTCTCAAGAACATATTCCTTCTTCTCATTTCTTAGAACGATTCTTATGTTCCGATACCATTCCAAGAAGTTGGATCCTTTCAACTTTTCCTTCTCAAGGACGGATCTCAACATGAGTGAGTTTGAGTTGTTGTTGTTAGACCTAGCTGAATCAAAAAAAGAGAGAGTTTAATTAGTTTTGATGTTCAAGGAATGAGAAATCTTAACATTTAAGACAGCTCACATTATATTCAAAATTAATTTTCCTCAAGTTGAATATAATGATCCAAGATCCATATTTCACTGAGTTTTGAGTGAGCTTTGGCTCATCACCCAAACTTCAGTTATTTAGGTGAGCAAACACCTTGCTGATCATATCCAATATGACTTTTGGTTTTGGATTAATATCCTATATTAAATCCAATCTTATGTCTATGGACCCAAAACCATTTTGATAGCCCATTCAAGCAAACCAATCTTCGAGTCATGTGGCAACGATTACCACCTGCTTTACTCGTGTAATTGTTAATGTCTTGCTTTGGCAAGCCCATCACACAACAAAACAAGACCCGACAGCTGATAAGATATGTAAAGACATCAAAGAAGCTTGATATTTTGTTTGAGGAACGGAACATTGATCTTAAAATATATCACATATATGTTTAAGAAAGATTAGATTTAATTCAAAAAGTTTTAATCTAATTAAAGTTGATTTAAATCTAGAGCGCTGAATCTAATTCAGACTTCAAGACACCTAAACCAGTTCAACCGCGGTTAAACCATTTAACCCGATTAAACCGATCAATCTTGATTCAATCCAATTGAACCGGTGTCGGTTTATGTTTGTGTCGATCAACACGTAATTGTGTCGGTCGACACGAGCTAACCGGTTTGAAATCGTGATAAAATTGACCAAACCAAATTAGACCGATCATACCAATCCGGTTCAATCCAATTGAACCGATGGAGATCGACGCATGTCGACCGACATGAACAGTGTGTCGATCGACAGAGGCTATTTCTTGGAATATCGATCATTTGATCAACACTTAACCGTTTTACTCTGCTTTAAGGCTTGTGTCGATCGACACACGCTTTGTGTCGGTCGACACAACCAAGCAGAAACCCTAGTTTTGGAATTTTTTCGAAAACCATCGTTTCGCGAATTAACAAGCCGTGTCGATCGACACACGCTTTGTGTCGGTCGACACGCCTTTCGCAGAAACCCTAATTTTTGAGTTTTTCAAAACGACTTTCAACTAAAAGATCTAACATGCAGCTACTATAAAACTTGTGAATCAAATTCGAATTCAAGTCATTTATATAGCATGTTACAGATTTAATTACAACATATGGTTCTGATACCACTGAAGGAATTTAGGTGTAGATTTTCAAACTTTTCTAAAATCATAATGATCTCTTTTAGCCCTTTAGATCATGTTGATTGAATCTATATTTCGGATCTCGATCATACCTGGAGTTTATGAGCAGCGGTAATGTTCAAGATGCCGAGATCAGGAGCGCCTCAAATGCTGCGCCTCTACGAAAAGTTCACACGCACACAAACTGGATCACCGGGATGCTAGTGCCAGAAGAGCTCTCGGGATTCTGTGTTTTAAGGTGGCTACAGATCTTAGTATGTTTGAAAATTTCGTGCCTCTATATCTTATATAGAGACCACGAAAACCTAATTAATAACCGGGCTAAACCGATCATTAATTAGATCATTAAACCAAACCAGTCGGTCTGATTTCAGTCACTGTGTCGATCGACACAACTACTTGTGTCGGTCGACACACTTAGCCAAAACACATAATAATGTATATCAAATATACATCAACTTGATCTTACATTAAGGATCAATCCCAATCTTGTTTATCCAGTTTGCTTAGGTGTGTGACCCTGTAGGATCATATAATACTATCAATGAGTTCATAACTCATAAGTTATAAGCGGCTTCTAGCAAAGCATTATAACTACCTAGTATCACATGATAGTCTTATCTCGACTTCACAACTATATTAGAGTTAATACAAGTATGATATCCAAGACATTCCCTTCACAATCTACCGCAAACCTTTCTTCTTACACAGCTGATTCAAGATCTTTGTCAGGGAAACATGTCTCTCTCTGAGTACTATACAACCCTAAGGAATTTATGGGACAACTTGGAGGCTACTGAAGAGCCTGGTTTCCGTGTCTTTGTGGAAGAGTTGCTGCTTTGCATACACGCAATTAGAAGGAAAATATTATTAAGTTTCTTCTTGGGCTTAATGAATACTATACGACTATCCGTGGCCTGATCATTATGAAGAAGGCTATCCCTACTCTCTCTAAAGTATATAAGATGTTGGACCAGGATGCAAGCCAGAAGAGCTTCACTCATGTGCTTCCTTCTCCAGTTGCTTTCCAAGTCACTGTGCCTACGAGTGTTCCTCCTGTGGTTGATTCTTTGATCTCCTATGTTCAAATAGGACCGAACAAAGGAAAACCAATGTGTTCTTACGGCAATAAAGTGGGACACATTGCTGACAAGTGTTACAAGAAACATAGATTTCCACCTGATTTTACTCCTAAAGGGAAGTCAGCGTCTCCAAAACCGGCTTCTCCTCATGCACCCGTTGCTGCTCAGGTTTGTGTGCCCCCTGCTAGTTCCAAAACTAACCCTCTTGGTGGTTTGATTTGTAATCTTAGTAAGGAGAAAATCTAACAATTCATCGCTTTGTTTAGCTAGCTCTCAGCTACAAAGTCAGTCGATCAGTCATTCAAGTGACCCTGGACCATTTACCTCTGGTGGTGACAAATCTGGTATCTCCTTTTCCTCTTCCACTTTTTGTTTCGTTGGCATTTTGAATGTTTCACAAAATGGTCTTAATCTTACTACTTGGGTTATTGACTCTGATGCCACTCATCATGTGGCCCATGACAAAAGTTGTTTCCTCTCTTTGGTTACTTCTATAAGTAGTTCTGTAAATTTACCAACCGGTTCAACCATACGAGTTAGTATAGTAGGTTCTCTAAGTATTAATGAACATATTCTTCTCAGAAATGTTTTATATATACCAGAATTTCGTCTGAATCTCCTTAGCATCAGTTTTTTTTAACTTCAGATCTTGGTTTCAGCGTGCTGTTTGACCCTACTTCTTATGCCATCCATATTTGGCGTGCCAGATAGGGGGTGACTTCTATTTAGTAAAACAAAGAGACCTCAGGAATGGAAAAATATATCGGTGTGATTCTCGATAGTTCGAGTTCCAAAGGAACTATAAAGAAGCGTATCCGAGAAATACCAAAGAATCGTGATGCCCTTCGGTCTGAAAAATGCAGGAGCAACGTATCAGAGGTTGGTCAATCGAATGTTTGTAGAAAAGCTCGGAAATACGATGGAGGTTTATATTGATGATATGTTGGTAAAATCTCATGCGGCGTGCAAGCATGTCACTCATCTACAAGATTGTTTTGATATCCTGAACCGCTTTGGCATGAAGTTAAATCCGGATAAGTGCACGTTTGCAGTTACCTCGGGAGAATTCCTCGGATACTTGGTAACAGAGCGAGGAATAGAAGCTAACCCAAGACCAATCATTTCAATAAAGAACCTCCCGTCCCCGAAGAATTCAAAGGAAATGTAGAGGCTCACGGGGCAAATTGCAGCTCTGAATCGATTTATCTCACGGTCAACTGATAAGTGTTTGCCCTTTAACAATCTTTTGAAAGGGAATAAAAAATTCGAATGGAATAGCGAATGCGAAGAAGCCTTTCAAGATCTAAAAAGATACTTGTCGACCTCTCCGATTTTGAACAAACCCAAAGATGGAGAAACCCTTTTCCTTTATGTTTCGGTATCAGAATCGGCCGTAAGCGGCGTGCTGGTCCGAGAAGATAGAGGAGAGCAAAAACCGGTCTTCTATGTAAACATGTCGTTGCTCGATGCGGAGACGAGATACCCAGCTCTAGAAAAGTTAGCATTTGCCATAGTGATAGCAGCTCGGAAACTCCAACCTTATTTTCAGTCACATCCAATCGCCGTGATGACAAGCCACCCTCTCCGAACAATACTACACAGTCCCGGACAGTTAGGACGACTGGAAAAGTGGGCTGTCGAACTTAGTGAATATGAAATTGAATATCGAACTAAAGCGACGATTAAATCCGAAGTTCTAGCTGATTTCTTGTCCGAGCTACCTCCAGAAGTAATGACGATAGCCCCCCAGAACGAGCGGTGGACCCTCTTCGTTGATGGATCTTCATCCAAATTCGGATCCGGGATCGGGATCTAGCTGAAGTCTCCAACCGCAGGGGTTTTAGAGCAGACTTTCCGTCTAGCTTTTGCAGCATCGAACAATGATGCAGAGTACGAAGCCTTAATCGCAGGACTTCGTCTTGCAAAACAATTAGGCGCTCAATATCTCCGAGATTGCTGTGATTCTCAACTAGTCGTTAACCAGTTCAGTGGTGAGTTTGAAGCAAAGAACGATCGAATGGAGGCATACGTAAAGTTCGTGAAGCATTTGGCCGAACATTTTCAAGAATTCGATTTAAAACGGGTTCCACGGAGGGAGAATACGATGGTAGACTCTTTGGCCGCTCTTGCAACAGCATCAGATCCCCATTTGAAAAGAACAATTCCAGTCGAGACGATCGACCATCCAAGTATCAGCAATAACAAACAGCACGCTTTGGCAATCGAAGGCGCAGAAGAAGAAGATTTTCAACCGGAAATCCTCGGAGAAGATGAAGAAAACTGGAGAACACCAATTGTTCGTTATATTTAAAACAGCGAGGTCCCATCGGAAAAATGGGCAGCACGTCGGCTTAAAGCTATGGCTGCCCAATATTTAATAATGGACGATGTTTTTTTAAAAAGATCTGTCGGAGGATTGATGCTCCATTGCATTGGTAAAGAAGAAGCAAACGAAGTAATGACCTCCACCCATTCTAGTGAAGGAGGAAATCACTCGGGAGGAAGACTTCTAGCTGTTAAACTTCGGAGACTGGGGTATTATTGGTCAACCATGATGGCAGATTATGACAAATTTACGGCACGTTGCAAAAAATGTCAAAGACATGCTCCCGAAATTCATGCACCGACATAATTACTCATGGCCGCAGTACCTCCTTATCCGTTTATGCGATGGGCTATGGATATTGTAGGACCTTTTCCAAAGTCGACTAGCGGGAAACGTTTTCTCCTAGTGTTGACTGATTATTTCACGAAGTGGGTCGAAGCAGCAGCTTATTTGAAGATTCAAAGCGGGGAGGTTGAAAGTTTTTTCTGGAAAAATATAGTCTGCCGTCATGGGATTCGTTACGAGATCGTGAAGGATAATGGCTCACAGTTCATCTCAAATGGTTTTGAAGCTTTCTGCGAAAAGTGGAAAATCCGCTTAAACAAGTCAACTCCGAGGTACCCACAAGGAAATGGAAAAGGTGAAGCTATGAATAAAACGATCGTCGCCGGGATAAAGAAAAGACTTCTCGGAAAAAAAAGGAAGATGGTTGGACGAATTGGAAGGAGTACTATGGTCACACAGAACTACTCCTAGAACTGCATCCGGACAGACCCCCTTTTCGCTTTCTCATGGGATGGAAGCAATGTCTCCTGCCAAAGTTAGAGTTCCGAGCCTGCGAAGAACCCTGATGATACACGACACCGAGATCAACGATGAAAAGTTAAAAGAACGGAATGACGAAATACAGGAACTTCGGGACCACGCTCTACTTTGTATTCAAAACTACCAACAAATCGCTTCTCGATATTATAACAAGAAAGTCCGAGATCGCCCTCTCGATAAAAGAGAGTTAGTTTTACGACTGATGTTCGTGAACACGAAAGAACCCATAGCTGGAAAGCTCGGAGCCAAATGGGAGGTTCCTTACTTAATCGAAACAAAAGTAAGACCTGGTGTTTACGTTTGAAGACTATGGAAGGCGAGATGTTCATCGGGCTTCGAATTCATTCTATCTGAAGAGGTACCACTATACCGACGAGCCATAGAATCTTCAAAAAAAAAAAAAAAAGAACCTAGTGGGTTCGAGTTACGAATGGCTTGATCCCTCTTGGATACGTAGGCAACTCTTCGGAGTACAGCTATAACAATAACAAAAACAATATCAGTGCCTTGATCACGTACTCGATAAAAAGGTTTATCCCTCAACTGAAGATTTCAGAGTCAGAAAAAGTAGGACCGAGGGATTCTAAGGCAAAGTCGGGTCATTCCCACATATTTAAAACCACTTCAAGTACTGAATTTGATAAAGTAGAATTCGGTATGACAGATAATGGTCGAGCATTTCTCGTTAAATCAATTTCTAAAAAAAAAAAATGAATGAAATGACGAAAGCTAAAATGTGACAAAGTAGCATTTAAGTTGAAATCATTAAATTCTTATAAATTCATATAAAGGCAGAAACACAAAAAAAAAAAAAAAGATTACAAAGAAAGAAAAATCCCATAAGGATTATGAACTCCCGGAGGCAACTTCATTTTAACATCATTCGACCGTTGATTACGTCCGAAGTCCTGATGAAACTGAGGCGGAGCTTCTAGATCTGAGGGACTAAGATGGAAAGTGGAGAATTCATTCAACCGGCGATCAAGGTTGTTCAATTGAGAAAACAATTCTTCTTTCACTATGGAAGGAATCGGGATCTTCTCCTTTTCAAACACCTTAATCAGATCGCATTTCCCCTTCACCTGATGAAATAAGTCAGTCAGAGAGTTACGAAGCCGGCTTGCGTCGACATATTTCCGAATCTTTTCAAATTTACCACTACAATCTCCGAGAGCATTTAGACGACCAAGCGTATGTTGATCAACGACATTACCTTAATTTCCGGTTGGTCCGGAAGTCGATGGTTTAGGCTGACGAGCTTCCTCTAGTTCACGCTTCAGACGCCGAACTTCATCAATGAGCTTAGCAGATTTTTGTGCTTCTTCCGAGGTCATCTTACAAACAGCCGTAGAATTAAAAAAAGACTTCTCCACCATAAGTCTTAAACTCCTGTTTTCTTTCCTCATCGCCGATTGTCTTAGCTCCGAATCCGACAGAAGACGATTGAAATAAGCTGCAGTCTGTAAATAGGAAACGAGGGTCAGATAAAATTTGATAGAGAAGGATATACAAATAGTTATGAGACCTTAAAGAATGAAGAAGCCGCAGTTTGGATTAACGAATCCTTTTCGGCCTCGGAAAGGAGAGGAAGAGGGCCGGATCGACCTCCAAGTCTGCCGAAGAGCTTCGCGCATTCCCTCTCATCTTCGAACAAAGGGACATTCTTTCCATAGGAGTATCGGAAGGAATGATGCGAGGATGAAGCTGAGGGACCCTATTGCGCTGGTTCCTTGTTAGTGGTCTCGAAAAGTGGCTTCGGGAGACCTGTTGGAGTAGAGCTCGGGGCGACAGAGCTTGGAGTTTTATTTTTTGGCGGAGGCATGGCTTCGCGGATTTTATTTTTGTACTGGGTTGGGACAGGATGAATAATGACATTTCTTGTCGGAATGGCAGAGTCTGAGGTTGTTGTTATCGGATTTTTCTCCGAAGATGTTGGGTTCGGGTTCGTCTCGACGGCTGTTGGAACAGTCGAGGTATTACTTGAAAAAGTAGAAGGACACGGGAGAACTACGGGTTTGCTTGCCGAGGTATCCAACGGAATGAGGGACTTCTCGGGGGAAGATTCGGTCTTCCTCTTCTTCGATTTTGATCTTTTTCCGGCGATCCCGAAGAGGGTCGTTTATTAGTCGTCACCTTTAAAGTATTCACCTCGGAAGGGACCGATGTTTTGTTCGGTGTCTTCTCCTCTTCAATTTTTAATACCTCGGGTTGTGGTACGAATACCCGAGGTTTGTAAATCTTAAGACTATTCATGAAAGGGTTCGATATTTTTAGAGAGAGAAAGAGGAATTTAAGGTTTCTTAGAGAAAGTATGAGGAGATAATTAGGTTCTGAGGAAGGGTTATTTATAAGGCTTAACTTGTTCGTTCTGCTTCCACATTCAATAATGCTTGGTTTCGAGATGACATGTCGCATATGAGTTGAAGGGTCCTATAATACCCAAGGATTTCACGCCAGAAAAGAATAAGACCTTTCGTTATCCGGTGTTTTCCCGCCAAATTGAAGAACGAAGAATATTGGAGAATTAAAACTAAGACTATTGAAGACGAAGATCGGCTGATACCGAACTTCATTTATTGACAAGCTACATAGAATGGAAATTCGCCAACGCTGTTCGAAGACATCGTCGGACGAACTTGGGGGACTTTCTGTTGATGGTGGGGTTCTACCCTTTATCGATAGTTTGGAAATAATTAGAGTGCGGTCCCTGCCGAGCTCTTCCCTGATAACTAATTAGGTTATAAGTCCCGACAACAGGAATATTAACCCTCGGCCCAGATGGCCGAGGGATACCTCGGTGAAGAATGTTCGAATTTAGTGTCCGAAGCGGGGGTATAAACAACTTCTAAAGCTCGGACAGTATAAGATCAAATCTTATCACAGATTCCCTAGTCTTGGAAAAATGGAAATATTCTATTTTTCCGAGGTTAGCTCATGGGCTTACTAGACAAACTATTAAGGATATATAAATACATACCCCCCTCACTAATAATATTCATTCAGAATCGGGGAGAAGACGAACTAGATCGCCTAGGTTTTACTTCTCTTTGATAAAGTTAACTCGGCCTCCCGAGTTAACACCCTTGTAACACAATTCATTAATAATATATCATTTTTCCGAGGTTTTCTCTTGTTTTCTTACTTTATACTTTTCCAAAAACGAACCCCTCTAGTTATAAATAATTAGAAGTTTAACCCGGTATCAACACAGTGGTGAAATAATCCACGTCAAAGCATTGAGTTTAATAAAGTAGAACTCAACATATTGGACATAAAAAATCGAGCATTTTTTGCACCTTGGAAGGCCGAATGGGTATTTAAATTAGCACATCTTATAAACCCGACTCTGACATAGTGGTTCCTTAACCTCTAATAAGAAGGCCGAACAGGTATTTAGGTTAAGTACGGCTTATTTACCTGGCTCAGGAAAAGCTGTCCCTTGACTTTTAAATAGAAGGTAGAATTGGTATTTAGGTCAGCACGGCTTACTTACCTGGCTCAGGCAGGTGGTCTCTTGACCTCCAAGGAAGGTTCAGACATATACATAGGTCCTATGTCTTAAGTATATGGCCGGACAAAAATGGAAATGTCAGGTTGAAAAGGTTAAGCTCGACGCAGAATAGATAAGTCGAGCGCCCCTCGCATTTTATGAAGGTCCGAACAGATACATAGGTCCAACATCTTATGTATCTGGCTCGGGCGGAAATGGAAGAGTTTGTTTGAAGGATAAAACCCGACGTGGGGCATCAGATTTGAAGAATTAGAACTGGACCCATGAGACATTTAAGTCTAGGGTTTAAGAAGTCGCTTCAATCGATTTTATAAACGCACTGAGAGTATTTCTGAAGAGTCAAAATTTGATCGTGCCCAAAAGTCTTTCTATGTCGAGTTTACAGATGCGAAGTGGTCGGTAGGAATTCTGCATAAGAGGTAAACTAGGCATTCTACACATGAGGACTGTTGAGTTCCCAGTGCGCGAGCTCAGACAGACTCTCTGTGCATTAGGCCAACTAGACTCTTTGTGAATGAAGCCACGGTTAACCAAACTCCTCATGTATGAGTTTGGCCAGACACTCTGCATAAAAGGTAAGTCATGCAGGCAGTTTCCTGCTCTGACGGGTTACAAAAACCTGTTAGTCCAATTGCCTACTGACGCGTGAATTATTTTACCTAAATATGACTACAAGTGCACATTATACAATTGTAGTATTAAAGAGTCTCGATCCCACACAGATTATGTCGAGTTTCAATTCTAACTAGGAAGCTGAATGATTCTAACTAACTTAGCTAGTATTTGTTGTGTTGTAATTTATGGATTAAGGGAAGTATCACATGAGATATAATTCAAGGGAAGTATCACATGAAATATAATTCAACACAAAACCAACAACCAATAAACTCTTAAACCCACAAGGCATAGATATATAACACCCAGTTTCCCAAGGCACTATACCTATGCACTAACCACTATACAAGATATGATGCTTTTCAACCTAAGGTAGCTAGCACATTCAATAAACCTAGATTTAATTGTTCATAACTTTCCAAGCCAAATATTGATTTGAACAAGGACGAGATTACCTACTAGAAACCATGTTATGACCTTTCTATAGAATGATGTATAAGATAGCAAAACCTAGAGATCAATATCCTAAGTGATCAAGTCAAGATATTGTATTAGATATCATTAAAGTAGAGAGTCATTACTGATCAAATCATGTTAAGTGCTGTACAAATCTATAAAACCACTGGAAAAAACCCTAGATATAACAAATGAACTACTCACACATAGCAAGCAAAACCATCATCAATATAAATATCAAAGCTTGCATAAAATTGAAAATTAGGGTTAAGAGAGTAAAAAAATTTGTGGGTCTCTCTCTGTAATCCAAAGTAGTTAACAAAACTCAAGAAACCTTAAGAACAAGTGGCTCCTAGAGGCAAAAATAAGAGTTTGGTGGTTTGAGAGAATTCCTTCTTGAGAACCAGAGTTGTTTGATGGCTTAACCTAATCCTTCTGCTTAAAGTCGCTTATATAACTCTAGGGAATGAACTTCTAGGTCGGCAATGGGTTTCCAAGACTTCGGGTTTTGAAAAACCCTGAAAAGTAATTTCTTTTCTTTTGACCGCTATAACAAGTCGGTTGACTTCAGCTTTGAGTCGGTCGACTCTGTCATTGGTTCAGTATTTCTTCATTTATGCTCCAAATCATCTAAGTCTTCTCCAATTACTCCAGTTCGTGAAATCTCATGTTTATCCTGCTTAAAGTGTAGAAAAGGCTGCAAAAGTATAAAATATGCTCGCTTTTGAGCAAACAAAGAGCTAAATCGTGGTGTTAAAAATATCCGGCAACCATGATTCAAACCAACATTCTTCAGTAACCACTTCTACCACTGTGATATTTTCAGCAATCACTTAAATAACAAACTTCAATGTAAATCCAAAAAAGAAATTTTTCTAGAACACACCAGAGTTATCCAATCCACAGTGAAGAACTAATATCAAGATACTATCTCAGCATTCTCGCTCATTATCATGGATTCATTTCTAAATCTACCAAATACAAGCTTGTTTTAAAGCATACGGATTTCTTCCCTCTCCCCGAACTTATTTATTCCATAGCTCTTAAGAATTTATTCATTTCATTTTACAAGATTAAAGCGAATAATGGTCTTACGGGAAATTTTCCTAGACCTCACTTAAATCAAGTTTCTCAGATTTCAAGCACAAAACAGTATTATGGGAAACTTTCTAACCATACTGAAACCGAGCTTCTAGTGATGAAAAATTGGCGTCTTGAGAAATATTCTTGGCCTCATCGCTAGGGTTTTACAAAAAAACAATTTCAAATCATTTCATCCTTTTAAAATCATCTAAGGGGAGAGTTGGGAACCATACTGATACAAAAAAAACCTCATCCAGCAAGACATCAATACTAATGTAATGAGAGAGTGGTACAGACATAACTGAATAATGCTGCGGCATTACTGAATATTTGATAAAAACATGGGTCTAACTCTGAATATGCCTATCAAGCTCTATGGTTTTCCATTCAGTCATTCTTTGTCAATGCTGTCAATTCACTCAATCATGGTTAAAGCAGAATAAAGTCATTAAATAATAGTTTCACAATAAAATAGATCTCAAGATAAACTATCAACTCATTCCATCAAAATCCATAAAAATCCAAAAGAAAAATCTAAGGAAAAATCATTAGTAACACTTCCTTTCCTAGACTTAAATTTCACTGTCCCTAGTGAAACAAATCAAAAGGAGAAAAGTACATAGAAAATCCAATAATCCAAAAATAAAAGAAAAATGATTGAACCATCACTACTGCCATGGACTGCGGGAACGACGTCGCGGGATATCAGGACCAACTGAACATCTTGTACCTCCATAGAAATCAGGTGGCGGGTAGGGCATCATCATAGGGTCAACTAGGAATTGGGAAAGGTTGACCGGGGCAGTCGAAAAAGTCAGCGTATCGCCTCGCTTGGCAGCAGTCGACCGACGGCCTGATTGGTCATCCGACTCGGTCTCTGCGTCCTTATCATCATGTCTGAATCTCTCATCCTTATCGGGTGTAGGTGCAGGTGCCTGTCTGGTGGGAACATGTGGGTTCTGGTTACGTGAACAACCAGTAAGAAAAGACTATAACCACTGTACCACCTTGTTCTTCCTTCTATGGTGCTTCATCTTGTACTCATACTTCACCTCGGGAGACGCTTCAAATGGTGGTTTAACCGGTAGTTCAAAGAAATCTGGCATATCGTCAGTCGAGAAACGAGTTCCAGCAAACTCGGGAACTTCAGCTCTTGACTGAGAAATAGAAGCACGCGGTAGTCGGATGCGGCAGGTACGTCGAGGTGGGCCATGAACTGCGCTGGATGGGTGGATAGTAGGGGGTGAAAAAATGGTGAGCAGCGCTACAGGTGGTGTAAATCTCAAGGCGTCTGCTCCCACAATCCTGATGTAATCCCTGATACGAAATTGGAACAAACAGATGGCTTCATCAGCACATGTAAACTCATAAAGCTTCCCCAAACGAAAAATGTCGGAATGAGCTAGAGAAGCATCATCTTTCTTAAGGTGAAGCTCAGGTCCTCCCTCCTTAGTGAATCCGTCAAATGGCACCTCAAAAAACTTCATAATCAAAATCAAAGGACTCCCCACCGTCTCATTCTTGCTAGACCTTCCAGAAAATGCATGGATTCACAAAGAAACCAGATAACGTGCAAAGAGTGCACCGGTGCTCCAATCAGTCTCTTCGAGGCGTCTGGTAGGAGAAAATCATCGCCAATGGTGTAGTACAGCAGTGTAAACTCCTGCTCATGGAGACGTCCGACCTCAGCCAGTCTCAACAGTGTGTGGCTAATGATCCGCGACAAAGTCTTCAAAGCGGGATGACGAATAAGTGATTTCTTTGTCTTGGTCGTCTCATAAGATCCACAGCCAATAAAACTCCATAATTGCTCGCATTCCGTGAAGTTCTTCATATCGTAATACTTGGTTCCAATTCGTTGGAAATCAAAGACAACGCACAGCTCGGGAATTGGAGATGGTGTAACAAACTCCTCGTATCTTGAAGCGGAGTCCCCATTGGTTGACATCTTCACAACCACGCGGATAGAACAAATAGTAGGAGGCCAAAAATTGCTTCACTGAATCAGGATAAGTGGGATAGTGACGAATACCGATGTGCCCCATCCCGATGTTACTCATCAATATCTCAAGTTACCTCTTCAGACCAAGACTCCTCATGGTGGTCATGTCAAGCAGCTTCAATGGCTCCACGGAAATCTGTTGATAACGGTTGTTAAAAACTGCATCGAAATCATCCCAATGCCGGTTGCGTCGGTTCTTGCATGCTGGTCTTGAAACTATTTCACACCTTTCTTCGCCTTCAAATGGGTGAGGCAAATGTTTCTTCTCGTCCTTGGTCAACATCTCTTCATAGACACTATACTCAGAATCACTGCTACACATCTGAAAAAGAAACAAAAAGATCGGAAAAATTAAATATGTTGCTCCTGATTGCATCGAGTCGACCGTCCTTAAGGTCGAGACGACTCGAGTAAGGCGGAAATTTTTCCGCTTAACTGCACTCGCATTCTTCGCATGTTTTATCAATTCAGCTCAAAATTCATCAATAATTCAACACAATACCAATATAAACATCGATAATCTACTATTCTACAACCGAATTTGCCAAAATTAAAATCAAAATCCAAGACATGCAAGAGTTTCAATATTTTGTGAATTTCATTCCAAAAATCGTAACGAAAATCGCACAGACATGGATGAATACCTTGCTGATCGGGAAAACGAGTTGCAGCAAGTGAAAAAAGAGCTGAATAAGTGTTTAATTGTAAAACATAGTGATGAGGTCGAGGAAAATTTCTGAGGACACCAAATTTTCATCACTAGAAGCTCGGGATCAGTACGGTTAGAAAAAAATTTTGCGATACCATGATATACTTGAACCTTTGAGAACTTGGTTGATAGTGAGGCTAGGAAAATTTCCTATAATTCCATTAGTTGCTTAAACCTTCAGAGATTTAAAAAAAATAAGTAATGAAATGAATAAATTTGGGGAAGAGTAAAGAAACCTATATTTTTTAAGACGACTTTATGTTTGGTAGACTTTGAAATGAACCTATGATAACTGAGAATATCTAGGATGGTATCTGAGATATGGTTTCTCACTGTGGTTTGGCTAACTCTGACATATTCTTTAAAAGATTTCTTTGGGAAGTACAGTTCAATATGGTTTTATTGAGATGATGTTAAGGTCACAAGGAAAGAAATGGTTAGTGAATGATGATGGTCTGATCATAGTTTGTACCGGATTTTTTTTACTCTCACTAGTTTAGCTCGTTGTTTGCTCGAGGACGAGCAAAATCTAAGTATGGGGAGTTTGATGTATCGATATTTTTACTGATTTTCACATGCATATTCTATATGTTTTTGGAGTCTTTTCTATGTTTTAACCAGGATAAATAGGAGAATTTAAGATATGAAGCATTTTGGGAAGACTTAGATGATTTAGAGCAAATATACAGAAATTATCGAGAAGAACTGAAGTCGACCGACTGGAGCTTCAGTCAACCGACTCGTATAGGTCAGTCTTAAGAAAGAAAATTGTTTTATGGGCTTTTTTTCCAAACCCTAATGTTTCAAGGATTTATTGTCGATCTCATGCACGACTATTGAGATATAAATATCCTCATAAACTCAGAGATTAGGTCAAGCCTTCAAGAAGCAATCACCCTTTGAAGATCTCAAAGCAAAATTCACCCACAACTCTCCTCCTTACCTCAATAAGTTACGTTGTTCCTGAGGTCCTTTGAAGTTCTACACACTGAGGATTTTACAGAAAGAGAGAGCCACGACTTGTTCTATTTCTTAAGCTCTACTCTCTACTTTTATGCAAGCTATTGATATTAATGTTGATTATGGTTTTGCTTTCTATGTGTGAGTAGTTTACTTGTTGGATCTAGGGTTTTCAATGGATTTATAGATATTTACACATTTAATATGATATGATCAGTATTGTTAGTGTATGCTAACTGAGTTGAGAAGCTGATTCAACCAAAGACGAGATAAACTGAGCAGATTCAAACAGAGTAGAGTAGCTGATTCAATCAGAGACCAGAGAAACAGAGCAGAGTCAAACAGAGCAGAGTAGCTGATTAATCAAAGACCAGAGAAACAGAAGCTGGTAAGGCAAAGCTGTTCTATCAGGTCGAGAAACGCAGGTGAACAAGACTGTAGATCAGAAGCTGAATGAGGGTTGGTTGAAGTATCGCCACAGGTTTTGACTCAAATTCTAATATGGTGTGGTGATCTTGAACACTGTTGTTGGTGCGATCAGAGGATGTACCAGACAAAGTGTTGGAGGCTGATTCATCAGAGGATGTATTAGGTTTGGTTAAGGTGACGCCACATATTGTGGTTGATCAAGAACATTGTTGTTGGATGCATCAGGAGATGTATCAGAACATGCAGAGTGTTGATGCATTAGAGGATTCATCAGACCAAGCGTTGGAGTCTGTGTGCTCAGACAGAGCGATGGTGTCTGAGTGATTAGAGGATGTATCAGGCATCACAGCAGAAGGCAAGGACTTGACGTGACTAGAGGCTGATGTGGCAAGTGACTTGCTGAGCTGTTTAAGTTGCTGGAATAAAGAATATTTTGTGCAACTGATTTGGTAAGAAGATAAGCTTGGAAAGAATCTACAGAATATTCTGTAACAGCTTTGGAAAGTAGATCTACAGAATATTCTGCGAGGATCTAGGATCAGGGATGAGGTGAGGCTGTATAAATACCAATAGACGGTGGTCATATGTCGCTGCGCGTCTAGGGTTTTATCAGGGAGGCACACGTGGTGTGTTGAAGACGTCGCCCTGCTAGTCAGACAGGATGTGATGATCTGTAAGTTCATGATAGACATGATATCACGATCTATAAGTTTCTGCTAGCAGTTCTAAGTAATCTACAAACATTGTAACAGAATATCATTGTTTCTAGTGGATTGATTCTGGACTACGTCCCGAGGATGTAGGAAAACCGAACCTCGTTAAAACCTGTGTGTTGTTTATTTTATGCATGTTTATCTACATAACACACAGATCTAGCCACATATATGTACTTTCAATTGGTATCAGAGCATGACTCGTTAGAGAGCTATTCTTATTTTCAGGTATGGTCCTGGATATGTGGTTAGATGGGTTGTAGTATGGAGAATAAAGCCATAGATGTTTGTATTGTCCTCTGATTGTGTTGTGGTACAGAAGAATCGTCAGTTGCTTTTCAGCTTAGATGCGACAGGAGAGACAAAGCTGGAGATCTAATAAAATCAGAGGTGCAGTAATGTTGATCGTGTTTTGGCCTCGTCAAAGATTGAAGAGACGAAGGCAGAAAGCAAGTTAGGGTTTTGATCATTCTGGGCTGTTGTTTTTTCAAATTTTAATAACATGGGCTTTTTAGTGTCAAGATGGGCCGAGGATTATATTGAATCCTAGGTTAATAAAATAAAAGGTGCCACGACGGTATTGAGGGGCAATGACGGCGGTGATGAAGATATGTTGATTAAGAGAAGATTTCGGCCTGAAACTAAGAACAGAAACATCTCAGGTCTTGTTGGGTTGAGCTCTCAGGAATTCTGAGCATGACGTGTCAGCCTGAGTATGTTCATGTTGAACCAAGTATTTGTGTATCTGTTCTTGTCAGGATTCATCAAGCAAGGAATAAGTAATTGGGTTCAGCAAAGCTGTAGGGAGAGAGAACCTGTTTATGATGTTTATATGTTGAACAAGTGCAACAATCATGAAAGAACGTTCAAATGTCTTAGAGAATGAGTTGAGCAGGACATGGAAATGTTGCAGGAGCTTAGATTGAAAGAAAGGTGACTCAAGAAACGAAGTTGCAGTTGTTCGTGATAAGACTTGAACAGAAACTCGATCAGAGATCAAAACAGGACGTGTAACAGAGGTTAAAGCAGGACCTGGAACAAAGGTTAAAACAGGAGTTGAAGCATACGCTGCTACAAATGATTGAACACGTCTTTGTGTAGGAAAAAATGTCAAGATGTATGCAAAATTGGGTTCACATAAAGTGGATGAAAGAACAATCACAAGAGCAGAACAGAGGCAAAAAAACTTAGAGAGAGCAAGACAAGTCAACAATTAAGGGCGGAAGTGTATAAAGTAGAAGATCTAATTAATTGACTATCTTCCGAGAAGACGGAGAACTCTAGTCTTCTAAAGCTCGCTGAAGATCTCACTCTCAGTATTGTTGAAGATTGGTAAAGTTGTATAATTAGCTGGTGGTCTTGTTTGCACCGTGAAGGGATAGTTCTTCACCAATTAGGAAGTAGCATGTTGTACAGAGTATACAACAAGAGAATCAAGATGGTTAAAGAAATGATCAATGTGGAGTTTGATGATCAGGCTACCCAAGATTTCTTGATAGTCCTTGATACAGGATCTGAGCAAACAGAAGTAGAAGAGACAACATCTCTAGATGGGAATGATCAAGACAGCCTTGAGGAATCACGTCAATCGATCGCACTGATGGTTTTTTCATAGAGGTTTGTATTCAAGCGTTGAGAAAAACAGGGGTTCAAATGAGACTCATAAAACCAGAGCTGCATTGAGTCAAATTGCAGAGTTGTGAGATTCTTGTAATAGAACAGAAGTGTTAGAGAGAAGTCATGAACATACAAGAAATCTGAGCAAAGTGATTTCTAAGAGGAGATGAATCACAGTGAGTGTTTGTTCAGGAGGATTATAGATCAGAGTGGTTAAAGATGAGATAAAGAGAAGTTTTGAGGTTGATTGAACTACAAGTGTTGAAATCATCACAACAGGATAACAGAGGTGAAAAAAGTCTTGAAGAAATAAGGTTTTCATGTAACAGAGAAAAGTTGAAGAAGGTTGAAAGGTCTTGCAGGAAGCTCAGAAAGACAATCATCGTGCTCAGAGAATATTCAGATGAATATTGATTTGTCTCTGATGAAAGACAAAGAGGAGCTGCTGCTAGTAAAGGAACTTCTCAAAGTTGCAGGGACTGTGTTTTAGTGTTTTCATGTTGCTACATGAGGGATGTGCACGAAGAAAATGGGCATGTGTTACCTTTGGAGAATTTATTCCTACTATCAAGGACAACAACGCTTAGAGAGGTATACATGAGACAATGAAATGTAAGCATTCAAGAATCTCTGAAAGAACCTACTTTGCAGGATCAAGAAGAACTATCAGATGATGATTGAACCCCCAAAGGATTGGAGAGTTTTGTTAATGTGATGGTGTATGAAGCACTTTGGGTTGGGGTATAATAAGAGGAAGAGTGACCGTATCAGTAAAGTCCCTGAGAAGTCTATCGAAGATGTATGGAAACAAAAGTCTTTGTTTTGTTCAGAAGGTTCTACTGGTGTTTGGACATGTTGTATTGTGCTGTCTTGGTTTATGTGGTGCTGGCTCAAAAAAAGGCTAATGTATTTGAGTCTATTGTATTAGTTGGAAGCATGGTGATCCCATAACTCTCATGAGGTTAAAAAGCATGCAGAGATTGGATATGAGTTAGAAAGCTCTTGTTTTGATGTTCTCATCATTCAACAGTAAGTCTCCAAGCTCTAAAGAGAGCACCACGGAGCATGATCAAAGCTAATGATGGGGTATTGAAAGAGTAGTAATTCTGATGAAGGTTTCCAGTCCATTGGCATTGGCTGTTGCTGGTTTCAGAATTTCATCTGGGCAAGAATGGTTGGATTACCTATGCATTGTAGGTGCGCCTTGTTTGGTAGAGTTTAGAAACTTGTGATACTGCGTCAATCCAGGTCTAAAGGAAGTCTACTGTTTCTGCAATTCGTCTAGGAAAGAATGGTAGGATTACCTATGCATTGTAGGTACAGCCTTGTTTGGTAGAGTTCAGATACTTGTGGTTTTTCATCAAGTCAAACTTGTAAGAAAGAAAGGATGTGGTTACTCACGTTGATCTAAATGCCCATAATTTTATCAAGGGAGCCTGAGCATGAACTTGGTAAGCTCATATTGGGATTAGTAGTGCTGGTGTTAAGAAGTTGGAGTCGCAAGGATTTATCACAAGAGATGGGGTTGATGGTTTTATCTTAGTTGTGCACTCAATCAGGGAGATAAAGTGGCTCTGGTCTGATGATGATGTTGATCACGTGATTTTAGATTCAAGGAGAGTATTATCTACGTGTTGTTGTTGGTCAATTGGCAACAGATCAAGGGATAATATTATCTACGTGGTGTTGATCAGTTCGCTACAGGTAGCTACATATTAAGGGAGAGTGATTGATGGTAGTGTTGTTTGAATTGCTCTGTCTTTATTTTGGTTCTTCTGATTGTGTTACAGAATAATATCTCTGAACTATTGATAGTGTTGATGTCTTGGTCTGATGGTAGTGTTGATTAGTAGGCAGCAAGTTATGGGAAAGTAATGATTAAGGCTTACGATAGCTTGAGTATCAAACTAAGCTAAAAAGGTAGGAGCTAAATGCTAATGTACTCGATATGCAACCAAGAGCTGTCATATGAAGTCGTGGTCCTATAACTCAGTCGCCAAGGGAGAGATTGTTAGTACGTTTTTGTTGACCGAGTTAAGGATGAGATGCAACCAAGAGTTACCATATGAAGTATTAGTCTTGTAACTCAGTCATCAAGGTAGAGATTGTTAGTGTATGCTAACTGAGTTCAGGATGAGCATGCCACAATATGATGATGTTATATTGTGTATGTTATGAGGTGTGTTTATGTTGGTGTGATGCTCTACAACTCAGTCATCAAGGAAGATTGTTAGTGTATGCTAACTGAGTTGACAAGCTGATTCAATCAGAGACCAGATAAACAGAACAGAGTCGAACAGAGCAAAGTAGCTGATTCAATCAGAGACCAGAGTCAAACAAAGCAAAGTAGCTGATTCAATCAGAGACCAGAGAAACAGAAGCTGGTAAGGCAAAGTTATTCTATCAGGTCGAGAAACGCAAGTGAACAAGACTGTAGATCATAAGCTAAGTGAGGGTTGGTTGAAGTATCACCACATGTTTTGACTCAAATTCTAATATGGTGTGGTGATCTTGAACACTGTTGTTGGTGCGATCAGAGGATGTACCAGACAAAGTGTTGGAGTCTGATTCATCAGAGGATGTATCAGGTTTGGTTAAGGTGACGCCACATGTTGTGGTTGATCAGGAACACTGTTGTTGGATGCATCCGGAGATGTATCAGAACAGGCAGAGTGTTGATTCATCAGAAGATTCATCAGAAAAACAGTTGGATTATGTGTGCTCAGACAGAACGTTGGTGTCTGAGTGATCAGAGGATGTATCAGGCATCACAGCAGAAGGCAAAGACTTGACGTGGCTGGAGGCTGACGTGGCAAGTGGCTTGCTGAGCTGTTTAAGTTGCTGGAATAAAGAATATTTTGTGCAACTGATTTGGTAAGAAGATTGGAAAGCAAGCTGTATCTACAGAATATTCTGTAACAACTTTGGAAAGTAGATCTACAGAATATTCTGCGAGAATCTAGGATCAGGGATGAGGGGAGGTTGTATCAATACCAATAGACGGTGGTCATATGCTGCTGCGCGTCTAGGGTTTTATCAAGGAGGCACACGTGGTGTGTTGAAGACGTCGCCCTGCGAGTCAGACAGGATGTGATGATATGTAAGTTCAGGATAGACATGATATCACGATCTGTAAGTTTTTGTTAGCAGCTCTAAGTAAGCTAGAAACATTGTAACAGAATATCATTGTTTCTTGTGGATTGATTCTGGACTAGGTCCCGAGGATGTAGGGAATCCGAACCTCGTTAAAAACTGTGTGTTGTTTATGTTATGCTTGTTTATCTGCATAACACACATATCTAGCCACATATATGAACTTTCAAGTATTAACTCTTTACTTTAATGGTATTACATACAATATTCTGACTTGATCACTTAGGATATTGATCTTTAGGTTTTGCTACTCTATACACCATTTTGTAGTGAGGTCATAACATGGTTTTTAATAGGTGAACTCGTTCTTGTACAAACCAATTTTTGGCTTGGAAGGTCATGAACAAGCAAATCAATACTTATTGAATGTGTTAGTCACCTTAATTTTAAAACCAATGTATATGGTCTAGTGGTTAACTCATAGGTGTAGTTTCGCGAGTGATCGGTAACTACATATCTATGTCTTCTGTGTTCAAGAGTCTAATGATTGTTGATTATATGCTAATCTATGTTTCCTGCGAATTTCCACTGATTCAGTGCCTTTAATCCATAAGTTACCAAGACAAGATACTAGTTAGTTAAGTAGATTACTTTAAGCTTTCCAGTTAAGAATTGAAACTCCACTTAATCTATGTGGGATCGATAATCTTTCATACTACAATTGTACATTGTCCACTTGCAGATAGTTTAGGTGAAACAATTCACGCATCAACCACCACCAGAAAACATTGAGTTGAAACATAAAATCTGGAAAGTTAGATCATCACCAAAAGTCAAGCACTTTGTGTGAAAGCTTTTAACTGGAATTCTATCAACGGGTGAAACTCTAAGACGCAGACATATGTCCACAGATTCTATTTGCAAAAGGTGCTTCAAAGAAGAAGAGGATACAAACCATATTTTTTTAAAAAGTGTAATTATTCAAGCATATTGCATTCCTCAGGTATTTCAAACACATCTCTTTATGATGATAATGTTAGTGCTGAAAGGAATATTGAGATCATACTAGACTGCAACATATTAACAAGTTTATCTCATCATAGTCAACTGTCATTACGAATTCTTTGGCAAATATGGAAGAACATAAATATATTAGTGCATCAAAAGAAAGATATTCCATGGAAAAGAAGTCTGGAACTTGCAAAACTCGATGCTCAGGAATGGAAGATGGTTGAGCAATATCATGACAATAACGCTCCTATGAAACAAAAAAACATACAACAAAATGGAATACCTTGGAAGAAACTACCAAGTAGGATTATCAAGTGTAATTACGATGCATCATTTATCTCCTCTGAGATGTTAGCTTTTGCAGGTTTTTCTCAATACTCAAATGGCACTTTTTTGGGAGCCGCTCGAGCTACGGAAAAAAAAGGGTATCCTCTATTTTGGAAGCTGAATTTTAGGCCTTGAGGATGGCAATACACCATTGTTGGATTAAAGGATATATACATGTTTGTTTCGAATGAGACAATAAATCCATCACCGATATACTTAACAATCGAAAACAATATTTTGGCGTTTTCAATTGGATAAGAAACATTCACCACTAGCAAGCGAAGTTCTCAAATGCTTATTTGACATGGAATCAACTATCATCGAATAGCGTAGCAGATATTTTGGCTAAAAGAATACAACAAGAAGAAGATTTTTTTGTATTCCATCATTATGTTCCATGTTTTGTTACAAACTCTCTTCATACTGACTATGGCTTTGATTGGTACAGCTTATATTAAAGCACTAGCATAAACCAGCATAAGCATCAGCATTAGTTGTTTATAAACTACATGCAATTTATTAAATTATGTGATTGGTAAAAATATAAGCATTTGGATACAAAATCTTATATATAATGAGGCACTTCTCTTTCACTTTAGAGCGCCACATCATCACGTGGGACCCACATATAAATAGGCACATATATATTAACAAAAAAAAAAAGTAAGTAGGCCCATTATTAGATCAATTTTGGTTTCATCACAACTAGACTTGCAGTTCTTCTTTCGCATATGGTGGTGTCGGCACCATTGAAGATTTCTACCTTCGAAGTCGCCGACAAAGGTAAAAAATCAGCTTTCCGTTACAAAAGATAATCTGATCCTCTTCTTACACTATTCTCTTTAATTTAACTATAAATTGATTACGCCTGCCCAAATTCACCTTCTTATTCTATACCCTTAGTAAAAACGTAGGTCTAACACAAATTTTGACACATTGTAAAAGACGCAGGTGCCTTACTTCACGTTTCAAAGCTAGAGTCCTCGACATACTACGAAAAAGGGTGGTCTTATGTCCCATGCGCTGAGTGCAACCGAAAGCTAGACAAATACGAAAAGTTGTAGCAAACCCATAATGTCACAGAAGTTGTGAGGTACTTGGTTGAGCTAGCTTGACGGTGACGTTGCCACAAAAACAGTCGATGGTCTGATTCTTAAGGCTGTAAGTACTGATGCAACCAAAAAAACAAAAACAAAAATCATTGAAGAAACACAATACCTCACAATATTAAAATCAAAACATACAGGTTAATGGAGGCATGGAGGATCATGAATCACCAAGATGTACTCTTGACATCATTGGAAAGGAATTCTTATTTCAAATAAGAGTAACTCCATTCAACTTCACTTCTAGACACCGTATTTTCACTGTTTCGACAATCACCCCTGAAACCAGACATTCAAAGCCATCTATAGAGGTAGAAACATATTTACTTTAATTTCTTTGATGTAGATAAATCGTATTTCTAATTCTATTAATTGTATATCTGAAAGATATCAGGTCGAATCGTAGACAAAACCGCCTACACTGAACACAAATTCTAAGAACCAACAACTTCAAATACAAGTCAGCTAGAAAAGAACTGTAAGTGCCATGGTGAGTAAATCACGATGGCCAAAATCCCGTCAATCCCAAAATGTAGTTTTATTACTGCAATTTGCTTCTTTTACTTTTTGACTTTTCCATGTACATTAAAGTTTCATTTCCTACTCTCAGCAGGCAGTTTCATATATAGGGAACATACGGTTTAGTAAAACTATTCCCCGAATTTATTTTAAACACGCCATATTTTAAATCAAAAGAAAAATATAGAATAGTAAATACAAACTTTTTCAAAGAAAAAGAACCGCGCAACGCACGGATAAATCCCTAATTACCATAATAACATAAGATAATAATTTAAAACTTAAGTAAGAGTATTATTGTAATTATTAATTTATAATGCTAATGCTAAGTCAAATGCTATAACCTTGAGCATTAGCAAAATGAATATTTAGAATTCCAAATGTTTTGCTTAATGCTATAAATAAAAATAGTTGATTGGATATAACAAAGCATGCTTTACTAATCAAAGCCCATGTATCCTCTATTTCATATTAATAAAAGTCAAGTTAATTTGTGAAAGAAAAAAAAGAGCCTAATTAAGTTTACTTGCTCCAAATTGCTAATGACGGTGATTATATTAGTTTCGTTTGATGTCGATTCCTTCTGTATCACAAATGTCAAGATTAGTTATAACCAAAATAGTCAACTTTAAAAAGAATAACTATATAGAATGTGAAGTAGTTCATTTGTCCAAATCCTAATCCAGCTGGTTACCCCATTTGATACTATTATCACGTTATATGGAATGGTCTTATGTTTGACCAGGCTTCCGCTAGGTAGCTTATTAATTTATTTTTCAAGAAGAAGATTGGCCTTAAATTGGATTTTCTCATTAAGATATTTTAAAAACAGCGGTTCGTGATAATGATATACTATTCCTAGTCTGTTTCTTTTTTTGTTAAAACTATTCCTAGTCTGTTAACAACATGATATATATTAATATTTATAATGTATGTACATTATGGCCTTTCTCGTAGAGGTTTTTTAAACCATTCATATAACATATCCCTAAAATTGAATTTCACAATAAATTTATATATCTTTATATAATTTCAAACTTTAGAAAAGGCACAAATTAACTATTGGGCTAGTGACTAATTCTTGGATTTTTCAAAATTTGTTTGTCTTTAAACCATTTAATTAATTCGATTTTCGCTAGGGATAAAAAAAAAAATATTTTGAAAAATGTATATGGACTTGACTTTTTTTTTTTTGTTAAGTATGGACTTGACTTTGGTTAGAACTCTTTGATCAAAGTCGACATTTTTAGATAAACGAAATGCATGGTGAAAGCAAAGATGATTAATCTTGAGAGAAGATTTATTTGTTTGCTAAATTTCAAATTTATTGATCTATAGTATGAATATATACAAACTGTTTATACCACCAGTGTAAAAACGGACCCAACAAGAAAAACAGAGCCTATTAAAAACAAAAAGAAGAAACAGAGCCGCTCCGTCACCATCGTCGTCTTCAACGTCACCATCGCCATCTTCCATCTTCTTTTTCAGCTCTTTCACCTCCTCTTCCGAATAAAAACAGTCTTCACGTTACACCACCATCATCGTCATTTTCGTGATCCGCTTCATAATAAAAACACTAAAATATAAGATCGTAGAAATAACATCAAAATTTGGCCTAATAGATTCATAAAGATTAGAATAATTTGGTCTAATATCAATTAAGTCTTGCAAAAAAGAGCCAAAATAGTTAACCGGAAATTCACCACCTCGCAAATTTATTATCATCTCCCAGTTATCGTTGAAGAATTAGCATATTTTTTTTATCGAAGAAACAATTTGCCACTTAGAATTACCAAGTCACGGACGAAAAATGTCTCTTAATATTCAACAAAAAAGTTGGTTAATTACTAATAAAAAAGAGAAAACGTATTTAGATTCCAACTAGTGTTGACAAAATAAACTAATTAGAAAAATGAGATTACACAAATAATCCGAGTAATGTAAGAAACGTGTTGTAAAACAAAGAACGTGTGAAGCAAAAACTCAGAATCAAAAGAGATATAAAAATCAGATCGACTTTCTCCGGCACGAGAAAGAATCTAGTACATGACGGACCACTTTCTCTTTCGATGCTCCTTCTACAGTCAACTAAGCCGCCTATATCTCTAAGACTTTAACGCGTTGGTTTTTGTTTACCTGTAGCGTGTAGGCAAAAAATATTTATTTTATTTTTAAGAACGTAGTTCTTAGTTACAGGATTCTCGATATGAAAATATTAAGTTTGTGATGATAGTTATGCTGGATGCATGTATTAGTTTTCACTTATCGCTCACAAAATATTTTTAGTACATGAATTTTGTTCTACGTTTTTTTCTGAAAAGAGATTTGTGTTCCACTTGATGAAACATTATAACATGAACAAAGGGAACTTAGAAGGAAATAAAACATCGTTTCTGTTTGTTTCTGAATTTTTTTCTTCTGATTTCAACTCCTAATTCTTGTGGTCTTTTCTTTCCTTTACTAATTTGAGCATTTGAGAATTCTTAACAAAACACTCAAAATATTTTCCAAACAATCATGTGTTTGTCAATCATTAGAGAAGATTTGTCATCGATTACACCCACTAACCAAGACTTTTGATCAATACTCGATAAAAAGTGAATATTTGGGATGAACGTATGTGATTCACATCATAAGTTAAAAAGGATTAACACATTAACATTATACATAATCAATCAACTTAAGTTGAAATAATATAAAAAAATTCATGGTATTAAAACCTGAGTTTGACTCTAGTCCTTGAGTAACTCTGAATATGTATTATTGCCGATCCAAGATTCGAGATAAAATGGATGAACCATTATCTAGGAAAGATTTAAAAGGATCAACATTAATATAATATATAAATATCATATATAAAAGACATATTACTTTATTCATTGTAAATCAATTTTGAATAGTAAGTTCTTGAAAATTAATAGTAGATCAATTTATAACATATCAACTTAAAGATCAAACGTGTAACTGAAAATAAATAATGGAACAATTAAGAAGAAAGTTTTTTATTCACGAGTCATTAACTATATATTTAGTTTAGTCTATTACATAGCATGATAAATATCCTTGAGGCCATGTCATAAATCATGCTAAAGTATATAGAAATTGTTACTCGATTACGAATGCAACAAAAATATCTACAAAATTTGTTTCGGTTCTTCTAATTTTGTTGATCAATAAATTAAATAATTTAGTAATAAAAGTATGCCCAACCAAAAAAAAAAAAGAGTATCCACAAAAATTCCAATATATAATGGTTTTATTCATATCTATAGTATCAAACGACTTCGTTTCTCTAAAAGTTTTGAGAAAAGAAACTATACTAAATTGCCTTATTTTCATGTGCTATTTATTGGAGTCATTGTTAACATACTCAAAAATGAATGTGTAAGTCTCTCATACTTTTCCTCTTTGCATGGGATCATCTATCCGATCCTTTTTACCATTTCCTAGAATAACTTGTTCATTTTTGTTTTCTTTTTTGGTTCCAAAAATATATCATGTAAAATTCTGTTAGCTTTAGATTCAGTGTTCCGTATAATATTATATTTGATATGTTCGGAACATGCAGAACATGTCAACGACGACCAAAAATAATAGAAGGGAAAAAGAGACAATAATCGAAAGTTCGAAAAAAAAAAAAAATATGTGAAATTGAAAAGTTATATAAAGGGTGAGAAGGGTTGAGAGTAAGAGCATCAAACACAAAAAGAAAGACATAACAAAAGGAAATGGGGTCACCAATGGCCTCTTTGGCAACAACTTTGCTTCTCTTAACATTCTCTCTCGGTTTTGTATCTCAAACCACCGCAAATTACTTCTACTCTTCTCCTCCTCCACCGGTCAAACTCTACTCTCCTCCGGTTTACAAGTCACCACCACCACCGGTTAAGCACTACTCGTCTCCTCCAGTTTACCATTCTCCACCACCACCTAAAAAACACTATGAGTACAAATCTCCTCCACCACCGGTTATAAATTATTCTCCTCCTCCGGTTTACAACTCCCCACCACCTCCCAAGAAGGACTATGAATACAAATCACCTCCTCCACCGGTTAAGCACTACTCCCCTCCTCCGGTTTACAAGTCTCCACCTCCACCCAAAAAACACTATGAATACAAATCCCCTCCTCCACCGGTTAAGCACTACTCCCCTCCTCCGGTTTACAAGTCTCCACCTCCACCCAAGAAACACTACGAATACAAATCCCCTCCTCCACCGGTCTACCACTCTCCTCCTCCCCCGGTCTACCACTCTCCTCCTCCTCCGGTATACAAATCCCCTCCTCCCCCGGTCTACCACTCCCCTCCTCCCCCGGTCTACCACTCTCCTCCTCCTCCGGTCTATCACTCGCCTCCTCCCCCGGTCTACCACTCCCCTCCTCCTCCGGTCTACCACTCTCCTCCTCCTCCGGTCTATCACTCGCCTCCTCCCCCGGTCTACCACTCTCCTCCTCCCCCGGTCTACCACTCTCCTCCTCCCCCGGTCTACCAATCTCCTCCTCCACCGGTCTACCACTCTCCTCCTCCTCCGGTCTACAAATCCCCTCCTCCCCCGGTCTACCACTCCCCTCCTCCCCCGGTCTACCACTCCCCTCCTCCCCCGGTCTACCACTCCCCTCCTCCTCCGGTCTACCACTCGCCTCCTCCTCCGGTCTATCACTCGCCTCCTCCCCCGGTCTACCACTCCCCTCCTCCTCCGGTCTACCACTCTCCTCCTCCTCCGGTCTACCACTCGCCTCCTCCCCCGGTCTACCACTCTCCTCCTCCCCCGGTCTACCAATCTCCTCCTCCACCGGTCTACCACTCTCCTCCTCCTCCGGTCTACAAATCCCCTCCTCCTCCGGTCTACCACTCTCCTCCTCCTCCGGTCTACCACTCTCCTCCTCCCCCGGTCTACCACTCCCCTCCTCCCCCGGTCTACCACTCTCCTCCTCCCCCGGTATACCACTCTCCTCCTCCACCGGTCTATCACTCTCCTCCTCCACCAAAGAAGCATTACGAATACAAATCCCCTCCTCCACCGGTTCACTACTCTCCTCCTCCCCCGGTATACCACTCTCCTCCTCCACCGGTCTATCACTCTCCTCCTCCACCAAAGAAGCATTACGAATACAAATCCCCTCCTCCACCGGTTCACTACTCTCCTCCTCCAGTTTACCATTCCCCACCACCACCCAAGAAAGACTATGAATACAAGTCTCCACCTCCTCCTCCATACCACTACTAGATAGTATCATTAATCGTCTACTGAATGGTATTAATAATTTTTCACTCTTTACAATTTTGGTATACTTCAATTAATTAAAATTCTACTTTCTCATGATGTTCTTACATATATATTCATATTCTTGCAGGAGTCGACGTAACAAGAATACAAATAATCTTTTGGTGATGTATAAAAAGACACAAAAGATCATTCAAGAGAAAAGAAAGTTTCCCATTTTAATGCGTATTTTTTAAAATAAAATGAACTTCAAACATGTTGATCAGTGTTGTCCCTTCATGCATGCAAATTAGTCATATGTTTGTAAGTTCAAGTCCTGTTTTTTTCATCAAAATTCTTCAATTTAAAGTTTGATTGTTTGATTCAATAAAATTATTAAGTTCCCTTTCACATCTCCTGCTCCAATTGGCTATGAAATTCCCCAACATACTGAAATCCCCAATAAAAATGATTATCATCATACGATTTGTAATATTAAGCGTTCATCTAATGCTTATTTATTAACTCATTATGTAAACATTATAGTTGAACTGGTCAACAGTCATTTGGGTTGTAGTGCAAGTAAATTTCAAAGTCACAAGCTTTCAGGCTTTACATAAAAAAAAAAATTGGAAGCCATATCACCTAATGAGTTAACCAAAAACAGAATGTGCAAATAAATTCAAGTAGAGAAAGAGAAAATGTCGATAAGATGATAATTATATTGAATTCTAACCATTTTAATAAATAGTAATAATTTATAGAATTTGGTTTTATATAAAATGGATTCACTACATCTTTTCAGTTCCGGGAAAACATTTAAATCATGGTTTGTCGTTTTAAGCATTTTAAATAGGGAAAACGCACTTAAAAATGGAAGAGACAAGAGGAAAACTCAAACTCAATCGTACCACAACTTCCTCTTTTCTTTGCTATGGAGTTTCTGTTTTCGTGTTGTTTTCCCGATCCATCTATTAATGGGGCCAATTTAGATGGCAGAAAGAGAGTTGCGGTGAGAAGTCTACCATCCTTGGGCTATCAGCAGCCACAATCTCTTTTGCATATTTTTTGTCTTCACCCTGAGCTAAATAGATGAAAAAACGTATTATATTATATATGGAAGGCCATGCTCTCATGGCTGGAGAGGATTACTACTAGATAGAGACCTGCTGAAGAAGAGCTTAGGGAAAACCATTGGTACTGGCAAATCAACTAACATACGGCGAGAACATATGGGAAATACTCAACGAAGACGGGCTACTATGTCGCATTGGAGTCCAAAACTGAAGATGACGATATCACCCGGCACAGATTCTTCCAGTGAAAAAGGAGATCTGGAATCTAAAAACCCAAATGCTACTTTGGCGAGTAATTCATTACCAGTCGGAGCCAATCTCCTCCACAGGAAAGTTACAATGACAGCCCCCTGCATTCGTTGCGGGGAGATCGAGACAGAGACTCATGCATTTTTTCCACTATGATTTTCCAAAACCAACTCAACCTGACTCCGATCACATCTATGATGGACGGAATCGAAGGAGGCAAACACTTAAACATTACGGCACAATCATCATCGACGACGGGACCCCTGTTTCCATGGATATGCTCTGCTTTATGGTTAGCTCGCAACAAAAAAATTTCGAAAGCCACTCATTCTCAGAAGATGAAGCACCGCAATTAGCGATTGCCAATGCACAAGAATGGCATCAAGTTCAAAAGACTCTGGACCCACCTACGAAAATCCCACCAGCAAGTAAGGTACGGATCGATGAAGACCCTAGAACTCTCATTTGCTTTACAGATACCGCTTGGATAGGAGAGGATAAAGCAGCAGGAATAGGCTGGATAATCAAAGATAAGACGAACCGCACCATTGCACAAGGAGCAAAAACGATTCCACCAACCAAGTCACCCCTAGTTGCCGAAATAGAGGCAATTTTCGAAGGTATTGTACAAGCCAAGACACACCAAAATCACCACCTCCGCATGATGCCGGACTCAAAGAACGCTACTTTGGGAATACGTTCGCGAAAACCACCAAAGGACACCATCGGAATCACCCAAGACATCCTCAATGTAGCTAACACCACTTCAAATGTTAGTTTTGGTTTTGTTCCTAGGGAAAAAAACAACTCTGCAGCTGATGCTCTTGCTAAAACGGCTATTCGGCCTATGGCCTCAACCTTGTTTGTAACAAACTAAGTTGTTTTTTCTGTAATGAATCTCTTTTAAAGACAACAAAAAAGGATTATATATGGAAGGCAAAGAATTCAAAATTTAACTTGGCAGTCAAATCTCACTCAAAGTGTTATTGAAGTTTCGTAAACTCAAATTGAGGACGAATGTCAAGTAATGTCTCAGAACTGCTTGTGTCTTGATGAATCATTGCAATAACAGCTACATTAACTTTTTGAATGTATATATCAATATCTTACATAAACCTTACGAGGAAAAGAGAAAAAAGCAATAAAATCAAATAGAAGCAATCAGAACTACACCAAAATGCTGCAATGAATTCTTCATTTCATCTATGATTTGCTGCCCCAGCAAGCTTTGCCTGCAAAACATAATGCTTTCCATTCATTGCTCAGCTCTTCTTATTCCAGGTCCTAGGTTCATCAGCCTCTCAAGAAGCAATTTCTTGTGATAATCACTTACACCTTGTGACATCATGGTCATAAAATGCATCGTGCATCATCTACATGATTCTCTGTTCCCACAGTTATTTTGTCATTTGCCAACAAAGTTACATTTTGCGGCACCATTATGATTCAAGTGTTCAGCATTAGCCACTTGCTCATCCTCTTGATTCAACAAACCATATTATTGGAGGATATCCCCATTAGCGAATTCAGCCTCATTTTTGCCCCAAATCATCATTCAGAATCTGAAGGCTTCACAGTCATATGTATGGTTGTTTAAACAAGAAAAAATAAAAACACAAATTCTACCCACAAACAAGAAAAGCTTTTAGATCTCAACTGGTTTCAATGTTTCATCATGATCATTGATCTCCGTATTTCCTCCAACGGATCTTTTTGCGACTGAATTATCTTTTTAAAAGTTATTTCAATATATATATAGAGCACAAACGAGATCATCGATTACCAAAAAAAAAAAAAAAAAGAGATAGGAAGGTTTACACAGGGATTGGCAAATACAGACAAAAAATCAAGGGACAATCGAGAAAAAAGGGGCCGATCAGACTGACTTGATCGCGGTGGAGGGATCACCGGCGGATGGATCGGAGAAATTGGGAGGAGTATCGTTGAGGAGAGGAGCGCGCACGGCGGAGGAAGTGTCGACGTCATTGTCGTCGGGATCGTAATCGGGGTCGAGAGATCTATCGATGGCTTCACGGCCTTTCTCCAAGCAAGGCTTACAAGCCATCTCTATCGTTATCCATCCCAAGATCACTCCGGCTATTGCTATCAACGCGCTTGTTAATGCCGCCATTAGATCTCTCTCTCGTCACAGAACTCAGGGACTGGATTTGACTCTTCCTCTCTCAACTCATGGAGGAGTTTATAAAATATCAATTATGCCCCTTTCATTTAGCATATTCTTTCCCGTCTGCAGTAATTATGGAGCCTATAAGCCTATATAAGTCTTTTTTTTTTTACAAATTTTGCTATCGGGACGAGAACAGGTAAATCACCCAATCATTATTTAAAAAAATGTAAAATTTGTAACTGATTTGCAAGCAACCAATGTTCCAGAAGGTTTTTGGTATGGAAAAAAATATATATTGGAACCGAAAATACAGAGTTTCATTTCTAAAGCGTTTGAATATGGAGAAGCACTTTTTCTCAAAGGATATTCAAAGGATTTTAACTCTTAAGCCGGCTGTAGATTCTGATGAATATTATACTTGGGATTATTCGAAGTCAGGAGACTATTCGATTAAATTTGGGGCTTGGTTTGTTTCGTAAAGGGAGTATGAGAATTTTTTAGTCTATCATCTCTCTAAAAGAGGTTGTTTGGGACTTCGTTACTTCCCCTAAAATCAATGTTTCTTGTGGAAAATGGTGAGTGGAGCAATATCGGTTGGCGGGACGCTAGCTTGAAGAGGATTTAAAGGGGGCCATAGGTGTCAAGTATGCGGATCTGATCAAGATGACGTCAACCATACGTTGTTCTCGTGTCCTTTTCCAAGGCAGGTTTGGGCCATAGCGAAAATACCGATGCAAGAAGGAGGCGTTGATGATAATACTCTATTATCAAACTTCTTTCATCTCATGGAAATGGCAAAGAAGAAGGAGATCCAGCAAAGGGTAAGAGAGAGTATCCCGTGGATAATATGTTTCATCTGGAAGATGAGGAACAAGTTCCTTTATGAAGCAAGACCGTTGTTTCTGTACCTAGTAGTTAAGAAAGCTCAAGAAGAAACCCAGGTGTGGATCATAGCGCAAGTGGTGGAAGACTCGGTGAAAGAGGTGGAAGAAGCAACTAAAATTTGTATTCCGCAGTGGGGAAGTGGCTTAAGTGTAACATTGGCTTTTCTGGGATAAGGGCACCACCATGAAAATAGCAACAACAATAATTCAAACGCGACGTTTTTTTCTCAGTGGTAACTGTGGCACCGACAACTCCGTAAAAAGATAGACGCAGCAAAATCTTTCCTTTTCTCCACCATTATATTTGTCTTCACTATCGTTCAATTTATTTGTTGTTGAAGCTCACGCTGACACGCCGGTCCTAAAAAGAACATGCCTATCATAGAAGCATCCAAGTAATCATGAAAGTTCTAGTTTACGAGCCTCATGTTCTCATACATTCATCTAAGCAATCAAATCCCTATGCGTCTTCACGGGGTTTCCAATATTGTAGAGATCAAAGGGCTTTAACAACCCAATGTTGATAACCTCTCGATCATACCCTTTGTTCACCAACTTTTTTGCAACCTGCATTACATGGTAGCTGATATAACACGTTTTCTATTAATAGTTTGTGAGATTCAGTTCGTTTGCTTCAATAAACAATAGCTTTTTGGTACTTCTTCCGGGAATACGTCAGGATGGTTATGTGTTCACCAGGTCTGACCATTTCCGCTTCTTCTAGATTACAAATGTATTTTTCGTCAACAATACTCTCTTTAAGGTTATAGAGCGTAACATGTTCAAAGAAAATCACTTGATTCTCGTGTTTTTTCAATGCTTTCATCAATCCTTTAATGTTGTAAGGCGTTGAGCATCCCACCATCTGGATCACATGAATTTTCTGGAGTAAAATTTGAGCATTTGGGAATGCTCGGCGCCAAGGTGGACAGCCCACACTACCAGGCCCACATATTACAACATGGATAAGGAACTGGCCACCAAAATTGTAGTGAAGCATGCCACAGTTGTTGGTTGAAGGCCAAGAGTGAATAGCAACCCCATTTCGATACCTTCAATCACATGTCTTAGTCTTGTCATGGCCGCTCCAATTCCCATACCGTTGAAGGCATCTTCACATATTGAAGTAACCAAAACCCTAAGACAGCCAAAATTTTAAGATATACTTTTGGTTAATTTTTATGAGCTTGTATAATGCCCTAAGCCTTCACCAATCATATACATGTGCATCTCTGCCCATCTCTTCTTCTAGGCCTACTTGGAGAGCCTCGAACATCAGTAGCTCATGTCTGCAAAAAATTAGTTATCTCATGGAAAGGAACACACATTGAAAAGAGTAAGAGATGTGCTACTTGGATACCGTTCCGGGTTTAAAAAACTTCACATGAAACGTCCTGTAAATTCCAAGCGGATCTAGGCCTAAAAGTGATTGGGCCTAGACTCGGCGGGTTCGTGAGCGTGTGTGGGCTGATGTAAAGATGGGGGTTCATAACAAAGGGAAACTAGC